>OY041624.1:2532500-3782500 GCA_955876795.1 Eupithecia tripunctaria | reverse complement strand
TACCGTCGGCCGCATCTTTGCTTTCCATCAGGTGAGATTGCGGTCAAACAAAGGTCTATTAAGCGAAAAAAATAAACAAACAAATTTTGATAACGTATCGACACACAGAAGATCATACAATATTTAAAAAAAAAGACTCATTTAGTTCTTGACTCAACATAAATTGCCTTACTACTCGGGATAGTAGGATAGAAATCACCTTTAAACGTTTCCACAGAAACATCGAGTGTGAATCCGCGGGCTAAGTGCTCTACAAAGTTAGATATATATTTATCACGCGTATGCGGCTTAATGAAACCATTAGTAACCTAACGAACAAGTAAAATGAAAGATAAAATGTAACATTTTTCTAAAAGTGACACACTTTTTATTCACTCCGATTTCTGAAGTATTTTTATCGTGACGAAAATAAGACGATGTTATTCTATAAACAGCGATAAACGTAAACACGGCGATGTAAAATCGGTTTCGTGTTAATTGCAAAGTTGTTTTGATATAAAAAAATATTTAGGTAAAAATCATATTTACGTATAAATATGTAATAAAGTTAAAAATCCAAAAGATTTTGCTTGAGACTCTGTTTAATCCTACTATTTTTGAAGAAAGATAGAAAACTTCGATTTACTATCGTGCCTGTGCATATGTACTACATCATTTACTCTTTGCTTGCAATCTGAGCATAATCAGTTACCAATGATTGAATTGCCTAAAAAATAAAAATAATTTCGTAAAACAATACTTTTAGAAAAAACATACTTACAGAGCCAGATCATGCCACCACGGGGCCCGTCGCAAACGTGAACTGGGGGGCCCTTGAATTGCATTACTGTTTCAAATTTAGAATTAGTATAAATTCAAAAATGAAGATTGGTGCGGTGGTGGACAAAGTTACCGGAAAATGAAACGATACATTTTTGTGGTAGTTAGAAAAAAACTGGAACGGGATCAAACTCGAGACAAAAGCCGGAAGTAATAAATGTTATCGGCGAGCGGAGTGAGTGTTTTTACTGTACCTAAATATATTGTGGTGGACACAAACGCGGGCCCGTAGCATTTGGTACTTCTGCTATTTGGCTAATCCGCTACTGCATACTTTTAATTATGTATTGTTGATCTAATTATGTATTGTTGATGTCATTCTAGACAAAGTTGGATCACACAGCCATTCTCTCTCTAGACTAGCCTGGAGGGTAAATACTATACGATCTAATATCAGTAACACAAACACAGGGATTGAATTCTGCTAACCAATCGCTTTACTATGACAATGGTATCGTCGAAGAACCGTCTATAGATGAAAGATACTCTAGATTTTCCGTGCGGTGCTATTTGCAAGGAGAGATTGAAAGATTGGTTTCAACCTTGACACTCTTGACACGCGTCCCTCCATCTGTAGTTTCATCATCATCATCATCATCATCATCATCAGCCTATATTAGTCCACTGCTGGACATAGGCCTCCCCTAATGAGCGCCATAGCGCCCTGTGTTCAGCTTGACGTATCCAGCATCTGCCTGCAGTCTTTCGCATTTTCGTTTTTCTTTTTTTTTTCTGTAGTTTCATTAAAAGTAAAACCCAAAAGGTGAAAACCATTGTTGAAGTGAAGCGGTTAATTTCCCTAAATTAACCGCTTCACTTCAACAGGTAGGGTAGTTAGGCTCCGCATAGTTTGGTTTAGATTGGTATGCTGTGTAGATAGTCCAGTATATTTTGGTTTCTAGTGACTCGATAGATAGATAGATACGTTTATTGATTTATGAATGATACATTTTTATGGTAAGTAGGGTCTTAAATCCTGAATTAGGTTTATCTAGACACTAGGGTTCCCTAATATAAACTTAGACACGCTTAATGATAAGGACAGTTACGCACACAGGCACAGCGGTATCACCGTCTTGGGTTGTACGAGATGGCGCGGTATGCAGTTCGAGTTACAGAATAAGCCCGTAAACAGATGCGTAGTTTTTTTTCCACTGAACTAATATTTACAGAAGGTCGACAAGTTGTCTTGATGATTTATTAGTCGTGAAATGTTTAGAACTTTTGAAGATCATTAAAAAACGTAAAGATTTCACATTCGTATAACATTGAAATGAATTAGGAACACATTTGCAAAAAAACTCTTTTCTCTTTTAAGTTTTTATTTGTGGGTTTTTATTTTGTAAAGATAAATTAATTTATGCCTTGTCTTTCAAATAGTTGGTACTTGATATCAGTTATAGATTTTGTACGTAGCTAGTATAAAACCTAGAGATTATTATACCTGATATGAGTTGTAGGTATTATCAGTATAATCTTTAAAATTAGCTATTATGACAGTTAAAAAAAATACGATCTTTTAAAACTGCTTTATTACCACATCAATTGATTAACTGAAAAATTAAGACGTCATCACGCATACGTACATATGCCTACCTCAGTTAAGAAAAAAAGGAGTAATTAGGCATGTCTGCTTACCTCAGTTCTGATGATCTTAATTTTTTTATTGCCTTTAGAGGTGATTCATCTATACTCCTAGCCCGATCAAGTCAAAATTAGACCGACATAACTTTCTCGCCAATTTAATAAACAAACCCGCGTATAAACACTACTATTAAATAGGCAGGTTATGAGTACCGTATGGTGAGGCAAGGCCGTCTGTTCGTACGTTTACGTGTTTATATACGGAATTTGATTTCGCGTAGAATTTGTAACGCAAAATGTTTTAGGTACCTTCCATATACAATAATTCTTAATTAATGAAAAACTTTCCATGAATAATATCGTTAATACATTTAGCAAACTACTTGCATATACATATTTATTTGTAATTTGTTATTTATTATTTATTGCTTTTTTTATTTAACTTCTGTTGTCCCACCCCTGGGCAAAGGTCTCGCTCAAACCCTCCATTCGCGTTCGTTGACCAACTGTGGAATTAAGTTAAACCACCCATCCTATAGAGATTTGAAAGCCCCTGGAATGACCTTCGTAATTTGAGATTGTATGGCGAAGGCCGTTGTAATGGATGACAAGGTCATTTAAAGTGCTTTCGAATGTCAGTATAGGATGGGTGGTTTTTTGCGTAATCGCACAGCTGCAGACTGAATGCGGCAAAATGTCCCATCCAATATTTGACAAATGAAAGCCCTCTTAAAAATCGGACAACCCAGTCAAAAGTTCTGAGGTAACAAACATAAAAAAAACAGTCAAATTGAGAACCTCCTCCTTTTTTGAAGTCTGTTAAGAAGTTTCAAGAAAAATCAGTTATAACGCCATAATCACGTAACAGCGTTTGTATGAAAAGTATGACTGGTTGGCTATGAAAATGTGACAGAGCTCCAAGCCAGAAATTTATAATAACTTTGTCGTTCTGTCACATGTTCATAGAGCGACGACCACTGTGGCGCAGCGGGCGAAGGTCTGCCTGCGACGCAGGAGGTTGCGGGTTCTATTCCCGTCTCGGGACAAATGTTTGTACGATCTGCAGATATTTGTTCAGGGCGTTCTGAATGTTTTCTATGTATAATAAAAAATATCTATTCTTGTAGTATATTATATTAACTATTTCGGTTATCTAGTACCCATAACACAAGCTCTGCTTAGCTTGGGGCTAGATAATGCTGTGTATATTGTCCAGCAATATTTATTATTTATTTATTTATCGCAAATTTTGTAGTAAACGGCAGTCGGTAGTTCGGCATACAGGGTCGGACCAAGTTTTGTAATTACCTCGAAATTAGCGGATTACAACCATCCTTCACTATTTTAGTTCATTACTAATTTAATAACCTATAACTAAGTGCATGTTAGCAGTCGTAACTTTTAATGTTGCCATAAAATGCACAAATCAGCCTGTTGTTGAGATCAAAGAGTTTTTGTTATAAATGCACTCAGGATAAATACGGTTCGTGAAGATTAGATAAATGTGGATTGTTGCAATGGAAAATTTGTTTTAAGTATAGAGAAGGAACTACGTAATGGTATTCCGGGGTACAACGTACCTACAATAGAAAAGGACAGTTGTATAACAAAACAAGCCCTACAAAAAATAAACAAATCATCACCGAGCCAGTCGGTGGTGATATGAATGTCATTTGGTTATTTTCGCAGCGCTTGTTTAGTACTGTATTTTTGCTATAGGCAAAGATTTAAATCGTATCTATGAATATAGGTATGTACTAGTTTCTTACTCAATAGTTACTATTGAGTTAATCGTCCTAATAATTCTAATTGTGGAATTCGAAAAACATTTGTACAACCGGAAGAACCGCAGTATTTATCAATTCTCACCAAACAAGCGTCCATTGATGAATGCGATAGTTTTATGCAGCCGTTTGGCTTCGATTCAATCACGCGTGAGTTATTGTATTTACCTACATTTTTGATGAATGATTCTTAGTAGTGTGGGAGCTCGTGACTGTTTATTTACGTCATATCATCATAGCAGCCCTTTATGTCACACTGCTGGGTATAAGCCTCGTTAAATTTTGAAGAATACACTGTTCAGGGTGCCTATTATTATTCTCCTACGTGAAATTGCATGTTCCAATCGACTTGCTCTCGTGCACCGAATTAGAGTACCTACCAACCAATTTAGCACAATAAAACAGAACAAACAATTGCCTATTTTGTTTAATTCAAAAAGGCATCCTGTGCCTTTGTTGGTGGAATAGGTGTACGTACACCCAACTCCTAGCCCCAGACGCCTCCGCCGCCAGTAGGTACTTTAGTTAGTCCGACATAGTAATTCAGACTTTAGTTTCATAATAATTATATTGTGATAAATTGTAACGATCATTGTTTCGTCTTAGGAGAGAAACGTTTTCAATTTTTCCCCCACAGTTCGTCTAGTCTAATAATTTATTATTGAGATATGATATAAATTCTTAGAATGTTGATTAAGCTACAAAAACCCAAAACGAATTTGTAACTTAAACGTTGAAGACTAATCAGTTTCTTGTTGCAATGACGTAGAGCTTTGTACTGGGTTTATTTATACCTACATAGCTACCCATGTAGGTGTAAATAAACCCAGTAAGTATAAAGGAGACCTTTGACACATCAGACAGATTATAAGGCCATCATTCTCCCTGCCCGTTTAGGTGCATGAATAGACCGTCGGTCCGCTATGACGTAACTGATCAACCCACGTCTCCCGTCCTACGTTAAATGATTCTTGATGATTGTGTGGGAAGGCGGTGCGATCAAACGAAAGGTAGGTACCATACTACAACAATAATAACGTTTCCCGATAATTGTTTGTGTTTTGCGTGAGTCATACAAGAGTGTGAGATCAGACCTGGATGGGGGCGATTTTCCGGGATTATTTTTTAATTTCCTCAAAGATTACGTGCGTTTAGATTGCCGTGGTGTTTACGTGGAGGAACGCTCATAGGTTTTTGGTAATCATTGTAATAAATTAAGTTAGCATAAGAGCCTTTCACCTAAGATTATAAAGTTGAGCTACTTGTAAATTGTTGAGCTACTTGTAAATTGTTTACAACCACCTGCTGTTAGCTCAATTGTTTCAATTGTAAATAATATTTGATAATGATGGATAGTTCACACAGGATCGTGAAGCCCCAAGCTAAGCAGAGCTTGTGTTACGGGTACTTTACTTGCTGATAGATAACAATAACAGAATATTAGTGAGATGAAACTGCCTGATGTAGTTATGTTTTCAATACCAAAAAATATTTCGAGCTTACGATCGAGTTTGATTTACACAGATCAGTAAAATAGTTGCCACTAATATTTTTTTCATTTTGAAACACAAACACAAAAAAATATCTAGGATTTTAGAACCGAGCAAAGGTGGAGCATTGTTACGAGTATTAAAAAACGTATCAAAAGCGTCAAGTTTTGAATGAAGTTGTACATTTATAAAATAAATAAATTATGCTGGATGATCTACATAGCGGCATCATTTTCAGCCCTTAGCTAAGCAGAGCTTGTATTAAACATTGTGAGTCTTAGCAAAAGGGTTATGTTTACACCTTTTAGGTACTAAACACTAAAAATGGGGTCTCTACTCTACATAATAAAACATTGAAGCCCTTTCTTTGACAGTCGATATTAATGTTGTGATTGAGTTATGAACGTACTATTTTAACTATCAGGTAGATTATACAATGTAAATTAAAGTTAACAAATAAAATAAGTTAAAAGCCAGTGATTTTATTGTAGTACAAAAGTCGATCAAAAATAGGCTGATTCAGCATAAAGAAAATTTCATAGTTCATAAATAACTGAGGCTTCTTTTTTTTATTTTATGCAGAGCTCCTGTTTATCCCAAGTATTGTGTCATCATTGATCGTTGAGTTAAAAAGTTAGACCGTTTTTTTTAAGATGGGAGTCGTCGTGGCGAATCCAAAGCTTAAACACGTTATCAAAAAATAACAAAAAATACTAGACTAGATTTATTTTTGACCCATTTTTCGTCGATAAAATATGAGGTATTATTATATTTTTTTTATCCCGCATATTTTTTTGTACACCGCATGGAGACTCAAAATGAGGAATTTATTTAACAGTACCTACCTACCTTCTAATCTACAAGGATATTTTTTTATGTTATTCATCGGAAAGACCGTCGGATTCGATATCAGAAACTTTTGACAAATCAAACTTACGTTCTAAAGTTCCATCGGAATAGAATTCAAATTCGAATCTGACGTTTTCGCTTCAGAAACGAATTGAATCAATTCAAATACCCCTGCAGGTAACTACAATGTTTCTTTAGATTTCCGCACGGAGATATTTTAGTCTTTATGCAAAATATATTTGCCCTAAATCCTGCGAGGTTATTGAACCCACATACGTGTTCCTTCAGCTCTGGGATCGAGGATCATGCTCATAAATGCTAATAACTTCTGAAGGTGCTTTTATCAACACTCTCCACTTTATCTTATGTTTGCAAAAACAGATTGGTTTATTGTGTTTATTCTGGTTTTAAATCGATTGGATATAGGTAAGTATTTAAGGCGCATACCCGAATGAAAGTGGCGCCCCACCAATCTTACGTTTTCGCTTCAGAAACGAATTGAATGAATTCAAATACCCCTTCAGGTAACTCCTATTCACAGGAAGTTTTAAAAATCCATCGTAAAGCTAAGCAGATATACGAAATTGCACTTTTTGGCCACTAAACTCTATATTTGCATCTCAAGATAAAAATATTCACCAACGAAAGTGGCGCCCCCAACTATTATATCTTATTATTACGTTGAACGCAGGATTTTTTAAAAATCCTACGTTCAGTTTGTGGTATCTATTATAAGCTATTTATTAATGCCTCTGTAATAGTTTCATTCTGTAAAGCTTAGGAAGAGATACGAAGTTGCGCTTTTTGGACACCAAACTCTATTTTTGCATCTCCTCCTAAACTATATGAGATAAAATTATAAAAGAGGTATTAAAAAATAGCTTATAATAGATACCACAAACTTAACGTAGGATTTTTAAAAATTCCTATGATAAACGTAAAAATATGATAAAAAAGGAATTGCTGTCAGAATTGTACATGACTTCAACGATGCCCATTTACAGCTGATCTATTTATTAATTTATCTTTTTTTATGTGTACAAATTATTAACTTGATTATTTTTCTGTCTTGTCTGTTTTATGGCTTCAAATTTTAAATTACAATTTAAGCAGCATTATATTGTATAATTGACGTCTCCAAGTGTGCCTTGTGCTCCTACGGCGAATAAATGAGTATGAGTATGAGTAACGAAGAGATCCGGACGAGATGTCCTCTTCACTTTTGCATTGGGGTACAACTCGACCCCATTCAAACAAGACATTTAAATTCGGTCGATCCTCTCAACCTCAACAGCCTGTATTGGTCCACTGCTGGACGCAGGCCTCCCCCTGATAAGCACCTATATTGGCGTTTATCTCATGGAGGGTAATGCTCATAATCACCACGCTGGGCATGCGGGTTGGGGATCGCAGTTTGATGGTATAATTGAACTGCAGGGGGCGCTGCTACCAGCCCCCGGTGGTGTCCCTTAGTCGCCTCTTACGGCACCCACGAGGGAGATGGGGTGGTGCAAATTCTAAGCCAGCACTACATAGTTATTCGGGTACAACTCGAGTGACGAGTGTACCCAAACTATTGTATCCGCTGCCTAAAAAGCGCCTAAAAACAATATAAAAAAACCTGAAACTAAGTAAACTGAAAGGTCGATGCATAGCCTTAAGGGGGTGTTAGTATAGACCATTTAGAACAATTTGAGCCATATTTGTCCTAACCAAAAAGTTTTTTTTTCCATTTCCACTTAAACCTCACAAAATTTTGGGATTTTGGTTAAAAATCGTGAAAGTTCTCTAAAAAAAAAACAAGCAGACTTTGGTAAGGACAATAATGGCTCAAATTGTTCTAAAATTTAGAACAATTTGAGCCATTTCTGTACTAACACCCCCCAAGGCTTTGCATCGACCTTCCGGACACCCTGTATAGTCATAGCGTAACATTTTTTTTTTTTATAATTTATAACAAAGCATTTTCAGCATTTCTGTGAAAACTATGCATAATAATATATATCTCTGGAATGCCCATCAAAGCATATTTACGAGAAGCGAAGGGAAGAATAAGAATTTTGTTCAAATAAAATAAACATCAAAGAGCAAACTCACTCCGTTCTGTTATCACGAGATTTTAGTTTCCGCCTTTAGCTAATTTTATTTACACTGCTTCCAATCATTTGGCACTACCAGAGTTATATCAAACGTTAGTTAAGAAAACATTATAATTTATCTACCTATACGATAACTAAACTCGATATGTAATGTTTGTAAATATGCTGCTCATAATATGACAAAATTTTACTCTACTTGAAATTAATTGTCAATTTGTGATCCTACTTTCAATAAATAATGCTTGCAGAAATGCGACGCCGAGCAAGAGCAAGTGATTCTTGTTTTTATGTTGTGGTTTGTTTACAATTTTTCTACATCGAGTTTGACTGGTGTAGTTGTTTAATAATCAGTAAGAAGCTTTTCTTCATAATATTTTACAATATTGTTTTAGTTTGAAAAATTATAACGACTCTACATTTTAACCGACTAAGTACAAAAAAGCGGAGTTTCTCAATTCGGCTGTACTTGTCATTATACGTTACTGATGAATCATAAAGGAAATATAACTGTGAGCGTATGTGTTTGCGTGTAGTTGTAACACATGCCAATTTTTGAGTAAGCGCTGGTAGAAAGTAACCTATCTTCCCTTTTTAATTAATCAATGCCTATCAGTGATCTATAGAAAATCACTATAGAAGATCACTGATTTTAGAATCAGTGATCTTCTATAGTGATTTTCTTTTCTAAGTGGGGGAACTAAAATCTGCACGGACGTCTCGCACAGGAGTGTATTGTCCATTATCTCCCTGCATAAGCAGGCCCTAACCAGCCCAGCTCCTTGAAGTATCGGAGCAGGACTTTAGGTGGCTAACAGCTTCGTTTCAGCTTTTCTGTGGGTGTGGATGGGGTTTCAATGAGGCACTTCAGCCCTGTTTTGTGTCTGGCCTCCTTTGTGACCGTGTAGTGTACCACAAAGTGTTCCACAGTCTCTTCTTCTTGGAAGATCATTACTTATTCATACGACCGGACTTGACTTATATACGTCTTACACACGTAATTATCATTCTAAAACTATCTTCCCTACAAACAAATCTATTATCGCCAAGACAGAACAAAAACAAACAACCGAAGAAGCCAGCACCTCTTGTCAATCAAGAATCGCCCGCCAAATTATAATTTGTAGTCTATTTCGAGTAAGTGTAAACAAAGAACGAACGTGGTGCAAATCAAAACAGCACACGTTGCAAATATTCAATTCTTACGTCATATCCGGGTTCAAAAACCATCAAATAGGCAGAGTATGTTCAAAAAGAGAAGAGGTGTGCGAGGTGAGGGCGCTCGTGTGACAATTTGACAACTTTTGTTGCGTTGAAACACTGCCGCCACGACTCTTTTTGAACCAAGTTTTGAACAGACTCTAACTAATCAATGAGCAATTTGTACTGATTGGATAGTTTATGACCCAATCTGTCCAATACAACAAGCTGTGTGGTGCTGGCTTAGAATTAGCACCACCACCACCCCAACTCTTCCGAGTATCGTAAGAGGCGACTAAGGTATATCCACGGGGCAGCAGCGCCCCCCGTAGAACAATTATACCACCAAACTGCGATCCCCAACCCGCATGCCCAGCGTGGGGATTATGGGCATTACCCTCCATGAGATAAATGCCAACACGGCGCTTATCAGAGGGAGGCCTGCGTCCAGCTGTGGACCAACACAGGCTGTTGAGGTTGAGGATGAGGATGAAGATTTGAAAAACCAAAAATTAAAAGGGTTTGATGACTTTGATCGGTCCCCATTAATTTTTTTTTTCGCGCTCAATAATATTTATATACTTGGATTGGATAGAGAAAAGTAAAACCTACTGGTTCGGCTACCGGTCAGGTAGTGCGAAAATTAAAGATTCCAAAAGAGATTCAGAAAATTGTATTGGAGTAAAATGTTACAGAGTAGAGTGGTATAATGACGAGGCGATTCGGGTTGAGAAAAGGAAAGTCGCTATATTGAATTTATAAAAACGTTCGGAAATACCGCACTGTTCCGATGCCGGTCGTTTGGATACGCCGCGACACCTAGGTACAAAAAAAGTTGCAGACCTTATAGTAGGCCCCTGGGGTCGATAAAGACTACTTTTGGAACCAGCCCTGCTCTAGAAAGGTTTTAATTTTGTTCTCATAATTTTCTCTTAAAATTTGGCAGTATTTAAATAAGAAAACAATGGCAAAGCACAGCCTAACCCGCTGAAGGGTCTTTCATATCACTGCGATAGGTTTTAGGCACCGTAAAGAGGGTCAGAAACCGAATTAAAACTGCTTTGGTTGTATTTTATACCCACTGAAATCGCTCAGACTTGGAGCTAGGTAAACAATAACACAAGATCTTCAGTACCTAGGTCTAAGTCGAAACAGATTGTTATGGGCTATTAAAGCATGTAGGTCACTGCTGCTGTTAGGGCATCGAAATTGTGCCATTTACACCATTTTGTAATTATTTAATTATAATTTTAAAAACTATCATAGTTTGACGAATTCGTTGTGCGAGATTTGGAACCAGCGTGTTTGGGATCGCACTCACCCTGTGTCGCGGCGTATCCGAACGACCGGGGCGGCGGCATCGGAACAGTGCGGTGTTTCTTTAATTTTGGCACCACCCGACCAGTAGCCGAACCACCCTGATAAGATAATGTCTCTTGTGATAGGGGATGAAACGTTGGTGTTCTTTTAATACAAATTTACATTCATTTTGAAAACCTACTCTATTATGCTTTGATAGTTTGCATTATAACTTAAGTTAGACATTACATATTTATTTAAATATGTTTGTTTCAGTTGTTAAATTTTACGTACATAACTACTTATTGTTTGACGCACAGAATAATAGATTAAACTTTGAGTTTGTTATAAAAATCTTTTAATCTCACAACTCTATTAAAAACACATTATAATATCACATAAGTAAATAATACAGGAATATTTATATTATACCCCCTATTCAGGATATGGCTTTTATAAAATTTACCTATAATTTCTAGCATTCTTCTTTATACTTAGGTAAGTACTTAATATTTCTTACACTCTGAATGACTTTACTTATTATAAAGTAATATATAAATAATATAACAATATAAAGTATAATAATATTAAGTAAATAATCAATATTCTCTTACCAATCCAGTTGGCAGGGACTTATTTAGTTAACATTTAAATAAAATTGGCTAGTGTGAATTCACCAATGACTACATTATTCCGACATCTAAAAATCTAAAACAATTTAAGTAAAATATCTACGTTAAAATATTGCTTGTTTATAATTCTCATTTATCTACATCATGCACGGTCCAGTGCGTCTCTAAAAAGTCTCTACATATATCCACAATGTTCACGTCAAGCCGCTGGTCTTACGTTTGGCCTCTCCCCAGTCGTGTCGGTCTACCGTCCCACCGTATTATGAGAGTGAGGGAATAGATAGTGCACCTGTGTTTGTGCTCACACTTGGGCATTATATGTCCTGCAGACCTGGACCCCTTACTCTTTAAAACGTGCAAACTCTGATCATAACGCAAGCGACATAGAGTTGCTTTTGCACGACAACGAAAACCATAATTCGATTTTCCTTTTCCGGGTAACTAGGCCCCCGGGTTAGTATCCGTTGAGACTGACCACCGTGACTGAACATTGCGGCTAGACATCAATGATCACGTCTCGTTATACACAGTATTATACACCATCTCTTGTATTTTCATCCTCAACATTAACTTCTTAGCCGGTCCCAGTTTCTTCACATGAGGCAGAAGGCTATCAAAGAATCCAACATCTTCGTCCTTCTGTTCGGTATCATTGACGCTTTTCGCTGCGTCATCATCGTCATCATAAAAGTCTGTTTCCATAATAACCGGCTTGGAATCGAATTCGTCAAACTCGTCTTCTTTGGATTGCGATGCTTCGGGTACGCTGACTGGGGTACTAACTGCTGGTGGCTCTTCTATGTTATAGAAACTACTGCTCGGTTCAGATTCGTATGGATTTATGCTGAAGTCATCTTGTAAGGAATCAGTGGGTTCAAAGTCGTTGAACTGGTTGGTAAGGAAGCGCAGTTTCGGAAGGAACTCCCATTCGGAATCGTCTTTCCTGACTTCTTTTCGGGCTTGGTCTCGGAGGTACTTCCATTTAAGTCTTGCTTCGTCTCCTGAAACAAAAAGAAGTAAGGGTTAGTTATGTGTCCGATGGCAAAGTAATTGCAATTCTGAAGAAGGTACGCTATTGGATCTAGACCTTTTTTTTATTCTGCAAGGATTCGTTTACGAATAGGCAGGTCTGAGGAAGACCAGAAATAATTATGAGAGACTCGATGCTCTGAGAAGGACGTAATATCCATTAAAACCTCTCCAGTGACCCTCTTTCGCCATTTTCGCCGAACCACGGGAACATAAACCTACCACTGTTCGACAGGCGTCCACTCTTCCTCCTATACAAGGCCGGTAGCCCACCATTCCACACACTCACCGATCCCATTCTTCTATCACCTTTTCTCCCCCCCTATTGAGACATAGACAGGAGAGACACAGTTGAACGCGAATATCGACTGCTGTGCCCAGATTGGCATTTCTGTCGCCCCATACTACCAGGTGTGAGTCTCGTATTTATACACGCAGTTGTATCTAGACTGGATCACAACCACATTAATTTAAGAAACGTAGGTACACTAATATTGTGAAACAGCTCACACTAAGATGGTTGTACCACGTCCATGTATCATCAGATGGGTCATTTCTTCTTTCTTTTCTGTCTTTCTTTCTTTCTACAAAAACCACTGCCAACATCAATGACACTGACGCTCAATCTTCGGTAACAGGGACTCATTTACCAGGTAAAACGGTCAAGTAATAAATACCTGCTTTATCCTAATCTCTTAAGCATGACTGGCCGGGCTGCGTACAAGGTCATGTTGTCTAATTCTAGTATTCACTACACTAGATAGAATAAAGCAGAATCTTACGAACTTGTATTTTAATCATTTCAATTAAAGTAAAAAGCCTATTCCGTCTATTGCTGTAGCGCTTGCGTGTCGCAATCGCAGCCGCTATTGACAAAAAAAATACCTCGTAGAGTGCGGCGATCTTGGACGATCTACTCTATGATTGCATCGACGAGAGTCTATTTAAGTCCCATGCAAGATGTTATTTCATTATCCATTTTATTCCATAAAAAATTTAGGTAACTCCAGATAATATCACGTTCGTCTTTTAATTTTATCTTTACCTACTAATGTTATAAAGAGGAAAGATTTGATTGTTTGTTTGTATTGAATAGGCTCCGAAACTACTAGACCGATTAAAAAACAATCTTTCCCCATTAGAAAGCTTACTTTTCAGGAAGTGACATAGGCTATATTTTATCCCGGAATTCCCACGGGAACGGGAACTACGCGGATGAAACCGCGAGGCACTGCTAGAATTTAATAAAGAACTTTTAAAATTGAAATTGCAACACTGATATCGCTTGTAGGTTCATTCTACAGGACTGCTACTTACGTGTACAATTCAACTCCTGCGCAATCTCCTTCCAACACTCGTCTAGTTTGTACCAGTTATGGTGTCCCTTCAGGCCTCGGTTCCAGATGAGCTCCCTGACCCTCACGAGGTCTATCAGCTTGCTCATGTCTACGTCGATGTATCTTCGCTTGTTCATCAACAGCTTTTTTCTCATTGTGTAGCTGGAATGTGATAGAGTTTATATTTATTTATGGCCAAGATAGTATAGTGCTCAAGACAACCGCTGGGGTAGGTAAATGAGTTTTTGAGTGGAGACCGCGACTCGGCAAACGTAGTTTAGGACGCCCTCCGTCCAGGTGGGATGACGATCTGCAAAAGACTGCAGGCAGATGATGGATGCTAAAAGCCGAAGATAGGGCGATATGGCGGTCATGAGGGGAGGCCTATGTCCAGGAGTGGACTAGTATAGGCTGATGATGAAGATAGTCTAGTGCAATAAAAGTAGCTTAGAGTTACTACCGTAATAAAAATCATGTCCTCACCTCATCTCAATAGCCTACAACAGTCCACTACTGGACGCATACCTCTAAGTGCCTTATTGGCGTTTATCTCATGGGGCGTAATGCCCATAATACCATGCGGGTTGGGGATCGCAATTTGGTGGTAGAATTATTCTACAGGGGACGCTGCTGCCCGCCCCCCGGTGGATATCCTTTAGTCGCCTCTTACGACAACTTAAACTATGTTAGTAGGCACGCCACGGCATATCAGTGTGATTAAAACTCTTACCCCAATTTCGGAGATTTCAGCGTATCCTCCAACGTGTTGACAGTATCATCAGCGGTATCCTGGTCCTCATCATCATCAGCCAGGAACTGGTTGTGTATAAACTTCAGCTTCACGAAGTGTGGCCACTCGGAGTCGTTCGGGTTTTTCTTCATCTCTTTCCGGCATTGGTCTTTTAGATTCTTCCATTTCTTTCTGCAGTTCACGCCTGGAATGGGTGGAGATTGTTTATTGAAGGAAGTATTTTTCTGGAGAATCAACTGAACTTAGATAATAGAATCTCGAGCAAACCTAATAAATTCATGCGTTACTTTGCAGAAATCCATTATAAATAAGATGGATGAAAATATATAGTGACAATTCCGCGAAAAAACCTTCTGCGATAAAATATAATATGATGATATATATTTTTTTTTTATATATATTATTCATTTATTTTATTTTTGATTTTATTATTGTACTTAATTGATATGTTCATCCTTATATTTAAAATTCGAGCAATTTTTACCGTTGACAGAAAGAACCGAAATATTATAAGACCCGTATTATGAAAGCTTTCGCAAGCTTTACTTATGCAGTCATTACGTGAGTTCTGCTCAAGCTTTGAATCTCTGCTCAAGTAAATCTTTATTATAGAACGTAACTAAACGTTATAACGGTAGGTAAGTACCTACCTACTTGATTGAAGTTACCTATGCCTAAAAACTTTATTGCAACTTGTGTCACGGACTTTCATTCTCGTTCAATAAATCAGACTTATTTACGATGCAACGAAACCTACGACATTAAACCAAGGTCAATTAGTTGCTTATCTTAATACGCTACCAAGGTTTACAGTACTTCTCAATAACTACATTCAATACGATCTTATCCACATCACATCTGCCTTGAGGCCATCGACCTTCTATCCTCTGACACAGAATAACCAACAATCACTATTACAGTCGAAAGTATCATAGAATACTGGAAAACAATAGCAGTTTCTACCACAGACAGGACGGGAAGCTGGCGAACATAACTGTAATACACAGCTTAATGAAAAGTGACTAAGAACAGTAAGATAATACAGGGTGACATAGATTACAATGTAATCAGTAGGTCAAACCGCAAAACGCTACTTACTCGAGGTGCCCACTTCTGCAGAAACTTCGTTCCAATATCTCTCAAGCTTGAATCTGTTCCTGTGTCCTCGGTAGCTCTTGTCCCAAAGGCATTCTCTGGCTTGGACAGCTTCTATGAGTTTGTCCATGTTTTTTGTTCGGGCGCCGCGGGGCTTCGGTTTCATTGTGAGCGGTGAGCGAGGATCATAGACGCGAGCGGGTGGACCGAGCGGCGCGTCGAGCGAGACTGGTCGAACGAAGCAGACTAGACGCCCCGCCACCCGCGTTCGCCTCCGCTCCCGCTCTTTCCTATAGCTGTCCTCTTCGCTCGCTCAACGCTCACCCTATCGACTCAGCCTTTCGTTTTCATCACTATTGCGCATTATCTACCAACTTTGAACAACATACTTCTGGATAAAGCAGCAATGGTTGTTGCGTCAAATCGAAGTGTAGCATTTTATTAGGGTGTGGCGGCGTTCGCTAGCGGTCGGGCAGGAATAATGGTCACAGTTGGAGCGATTTTACATCGAGCCATACGAATCTGAGGCTTCAAAACAATATTCAGATTTGTCAACATCGTCATTACGCTGATGGAACAATATAAATGTTGATTATTGTAGAGAATAGAGAGGCGGGATATGTTTTTGTATTCCTTCAGTTTAATTTTCTCAAAGAAAAAATTTTATTCTTGATTGGCTATGCAAGGTGAGTAACATGCAGAAAAATTATGAACTCCTAAACTACTATTCATGTTAATAGATAAAATGTTGAATTGGTAGAGTTAAAACAGAAACTGACAAAAGAGTCGCATAGATTTATGGGTGAATTATATCAAACGTAAACCTAAGCTTAGCAGTCGCTCTTATACCTGATTTAACCCTTGATATTACGGTTTCTCTTGATTCCACATTGCTCTACCTGAATAATGGCGCTAAATCCCTACCTAATGTGGAAAACGTTAAAACAAAAAAAATATCAGGTGAAATAAACAGTACTTTCGTATCACAATATCACAGTAATATAATAAATTCGAAAGTTTACTACACACTTACACTTAGTAAATAATTTGAAACCAACGTCAAAACAACACAGCTGCTTTAAAAGAATAAATAAAATATAATTCGTTTGTCCCACGCAAAAAATCCGACGACATTGTAGTGGCCTCATGTAGCGGCCTCTATAGATGGAGGCGGTTTAGGACCCCTATTTAATTGTGTAGCGTCGTGTGGGGGGGGGGAGGAATATGCCCAGCAGTGGACGGACGTGTGTCTGCTATTATTATGATGATGAACACTTACCAGCAGCCTGAAGCCAGCATTCAGTCGACTAATGAGCACACCAGCACTGATGAACATTCCGAAGTCGAACATCATTTTACACTGATCACAAACACTAAATCTAACACACTAATTTTCGCTTTGGTGCTTTAGAAAAAGTTAAGGTAAACACTGCTATAATAAGTGTCGGTCAAGTTTACGCAACTTTAGAAAAAAATGTGTCACAAATTACTTTTAAAAATCACATAACTAAATATTAGGAATTGTAAACGTAAAGCCACGATTCACTTTCTGTATGGAAATGACGAAACAAACACAACACAATACAATCACTGATGTTTTGATTCAATTATAAACAACGTATTCATTCAATTCTTATAGAAACTCATGATAAAAACATGAAAATGTTCAACAGAAAACGAATAACGAATAACTAGATAATTCCTGGACTGTCTTATCTTTATATCCTAGGGCTTTAGACGATCCTTCGCAGAGTAGACAAAGAATAAACTAGAATAAATTGCATACCTTGTAAGTTGACAGAGAAAAATGTAGAGTCGCCATGATTAAGTAAAATAGCTGTGGACTAAAGGTCACATAACTAAGTACGAGTATATCTAGAAACTGGGTGAAAAGTGGAGTCATAAGAATATTCAAATACACTTAAGTCATTTTATGATCTTTTCATGGTTTCGGCAGTTTTAAATTGTAACGTTTCCCGGTTTCTATTAATTGTTGTTGCGCCCTAACAGGGTTTTTTGCATTGTGTATATTTAATTTATTTATTTATTTATTAAAAATAAATATGAACGATACCAGTGTGCATAAAATCACAATATGTGGAAGTCAGATTATGAAACAATTAAAACCAGTTCCTAACTGCAGATCTATTTAAATTAACCAGAAGGAACTCTCTCGTGGAAAAAAAAATAATCGATCGTGGTTATTAACACTTAACTCATTAAAAGGGATATAATCAGTTATTCCGATTAACTCAAATCATGGTAAATACCCCGTTGTGAATGTCTCTCATGGAAATCTCATATTTTGCTGGTTCTGTCATGATATCGGGCGGATTAAACTTCAAGTAAAATCGTTAATCTATATCCTGAAAATACCCCGCATAAGACGTAACGATTGTTTTCGCTGTTATCTTTAAACAAATGAGCTAATTTCCTAATTAGTTATTTTTGCTGAATGCAACCCGATTCATTTAAAACTATAAAAACCCGACTAGGCGCCACTTTTTTACATTTATCGCAGCGGCCTTCAAAATGCTTCTAGAAGAACCAAATAGGAGTCCCGACGAGTTTTAATACCACACCTATCAAAATTACTTTAGTCGTTTGGATGCTTCGTAGTAAACAGTCGGAAGGTATCAGATAATAGAATAACATAGAAACATGCAAAAAACGTAACCCTCGCAGGTAAACAGCAAACCATGGTCACCTTCATACCCTTTATTGCATTAAAGGATTACAGCGCGTTACTCGCACTAAACGTTTACATAACTTATATACATATATACATAACACAGTTAAAAGTCCTGGGTGATGTCAGTAGACCGGTGTAAACTGGAGCTGATGATTAAGTACCTAAGAATACGACAGATAAGCTCTATTATACAATTCCCGACCTTAAGGAAACGCTACCTTTAGTTCAATTAAAAATACATGCTTAGGATAGCGTAGATAAATGCATTTGCTCTATGCATATTATATTTTTTATTAATAACTTAGCTGCGATCCGCGGCTTCGCCCCGTGGAATTTTTAATGTCACATCCCACGGGAACGGGATAAAAAGTATCGTATGTCCGTCTCCGGTTCTAAGCTACCTTTTTACCAATTTTCAGACAAATCCGTTCAGCCGTTCTTGAGTTATTATAATAGTGTCCCCTGACTTTGCACGCGGGGGCAATGCTGATTAAATATATAAAAAATCCACTTACACCCGCATTTAAAGATCTAAGCATACAAAGGGACAGACAGACAGCGGCAAACGACTTTGTTTCATACTATGTAGTGATGGAGAACAAAAAGCTGTGGTGCTGGTTTAGAATTTGCACCACCCCATCTCTTCTCGTTGGCCGTAAGAGACGACTAAGGGATATCCACCGGGGAGCGGACAGCAGCGCCCCCTGCAGAACTATTCTACCACCGAACTGCGTTCCCCTACCCGCGCGGGGATTATGGGTTATGTTTACCATTAGATAAACTCCAATAAGGCGCTTATGGAGGGCTGCGTCCAGCAGTGGACCAATACAGGCTGTTGAAGTGAGGTGAGGACATGATTTTTATTACGGTAGTAACTCTAAGCTAGTTTTAGTGCACTACACTAAGTAAGCGATAAACTTGCTAGTGGTTTCTTTATCACTTTTTCCGTTAGTGGACAAAAAATTTACGTGAAGAGAGTCAATTGCACCTTATTTCTTATTTGATAATAATTACTATTTATCAAGCTGTTTATATAGTAAAAAATTGGTGAGAAGAACAAATATTAATTATTTATTTATTTAATTTGTTTTCAACGTTTTATTCATAACAAAATACGTACGTCCAGCGTTAATAAAAAATCAGGAACGCGCAGAACAGAGAAAGGACAGAAATAAAATACTTTTATACTTTTAACTGCATTTCCCACGATACCTACCTCCTAGGTATCATTCCCAAAATGTTTGTAAAGTAAAGTAAAGTAAAGTAAAGTAAAAATTTATTGCATCAAATACATGTAAATAAGGTACATAGGTGGTGTTTGTTTAATATAAGACACAATGTATTTCTACCGTTGCGGCGTGCAAAATCTGGGTACAATACTAAATAATTATTAAAATATAATTGGAAAATTAAATTAGGTAGAGAAAAAACTAGATATTTGTCATTTACTTATATCTAAAAATGTTTATCCGTCATGAAATCATTGATTGTATAGTAGCATTTACGTTCTAAATTGGTTTTTAACTTTCTCCGAAACAGTGTGACTGGTAGTTGTCTTAATGATTTTGGCAGTTTATTGTAAATAGAAGGGGCCATGCAGAAAATACCCTTGCGCATTAAAGCTGTCTTTGAGTTTGGCATGAGGACTTTATATTGGTCTCGTCGATTTCGAGGAACAGCATCGGAAAGCTGTTTAAATAAATCAGGGTTATTTTTCACAAACATAGCCGTTTCGAAAATATACAGTGAAGGTAGAGTTAGGATGTTATGCTGAGCAAAGTAAGGTTTACAGGAATCTGTTACCTTAAGACGAAACATAGCTCGTATACAGCGCTTCTGATACTTAAAAATTTTGTCAACGTCAGTTGAATTGCCCCAAAATATTATGCCATAGCGAATATTTGACGCAATCAGCCCGTGATACGTTATAAGAAGCGTTTCCAAGTTAACTATATGGGACAATTTGTATAAAATGTAAACGAGACTATTAACTTTTTTACATAAATGTTCAATGTGTTGTTTCCAATTAAGTTTTTGGTCAATATGAAGTCCTAAAAATTTTGTAGAGTCAATTTCGTCAATTTTATTATGATTATATTGAATGTCAAGGTGAGTACGTGCAGCATAATCGCGTTGTCTAAAATGTATAATATTAGTTTTATTAATATTTATTTTTAAATTATTATCATTGAGCCATGTTATAATTGATTTAAGAGTTGAATTTATTTCATTTTCATATGTTTCAACATTATGACATGAAATCGTTACAGTGCTATCATCAGCAAATAGAGACATCGGTTGATTTGTAGCCTTCGGCAGATCGTTAATATAGATTATAAAAAGTAAAGGCCCTAACACGCTGCCTTGTGGAACACCATATTTTATAACACGTTCGCCTGAGATATATATTTCCTCAAGTTTTGTCCTATAGTTAATATTTCTTATTTCGGTCAGCTGCTTTCTGTTTTCAAGATAAGATCTTATAAGTTTTAGTGAAATCCCTCTAATGCCGTAAGTTTCAAGCTTTTGAAGTAGAGTACTATGCTCTACATAATCAAAGGCTTGTGTCATGTCGCAGAATATAGAACATACTGGTTTTCTTTTATCAATACAATGTGAGACACGGTTAAGGAAATCGTAGATAGCCATATTGATCGTCTTTTTTTCTCGGAATCCTTTTTGTTCTGTGCAAAAAATGTTTTTTTTTTTCAAAGAATGTGTTGATCTCACTATGCAGATATCTTTCAAATACCTTAGAGATTACCGGTATGAGGGAGATAGGCCTGTAGTTATCAATACAGTATTTGCTTTGTGCCAAGGCCTTCTAAATGTTCCAGCTAAAATTGAAATGGAGCTGATAAAATATTCATGAAAGTTTGTCTGAACTAAAACTGCAGTTAGTGGGACTGTCGCCAAGAGCCGAACTTATGCAGTTACTTTTTTTTCTCTATTTAGGTCGATTACTTATCAACCGAAACCTCAACAGCCTGTATTGGTCCACTGCTGGACGCAGGCCTCCCGCTGATAAGCACTTTATTGGCGTCTATCTCATAGGGGTAATGCCCATAATCCCCACGCTGGGCATGCGGGTTGGAGATCGCAGTTCGGTGGTAGAATTGTTCTAGGAGCGCTGTTGCCCGCCCCCGATTAATTGACACCATAAAAACACAAAAGAAAATACACAGACAAAAATCTAGATCTGACCAATAACTAACTTGCTAGGTATTTTTTAAAAGGATGACCAGTACCAGTACAGCGTTGTAGTAGCTATAATATTAGGTCCTTACATATGAAATTGGCGTTTTGTATGGGAGGAACAAAAAGTCGAATATTTTTTAATATAATATATTTAATTAATCAAAGTATGAACCATTATTTTCTATGCACTTTTGCCATCTTATAGGTAGTTCATTGATCCCTTTACTAAAAAAACCAGTCGGACGGGAATCAATAAAATCTTTGAAGGCGATTTGGACTGCCCCATCGGAGTTGAATTTTTTCCCTTGCAAGAAGTTATCCAAATTTCGAAAAAAATGGTAATCTGTTGGAGCAAGGTCCGGGGAGTACGGAGGATGTCTTAGACTTTCCAATTGAAGCTCTTCTAATTTAGTAGCCGTCTGTTGCGCAGTGTGTGGTCTAGCGTTGTCGTGAAGCAGCAGTGGCGTGGAGCGATTGACCAGCCTAGGTTGTTTAGCCGCTAGCTTTTCCATCATGGTTTGCAATTGCTGACAATAGACATCAGCCGTAATAGTCTGGCCAGATTTGAGAAAACTGTAATGAACAATACCGGCACTAGTCCACCAAACGCTTACAAGTAACTTTTTTGGGGTTAATTTTCGCTTGGGGCAGGATTTGGCTGGCTGGCCAGGATCCAACCATTGCGCTGAGCGCTTCCGATTATCGTAAAGAACCCATTTTTCATCACAGGTAATGATTCGGTTTAAAATACCTTCATTATTGTGCCGGTTTAGTAATGTAACGCAACAGTCGACGCGCGTTTGCCGGTTTGCTTCAGTCAATTCGTGAGGTACCCACCTTTCAAGCTTTTTAATCTTCCCAATTTGCTTCAAGTGAATTAAAACAGTTTTATCACTAACATCGCAGCCTGCAGCTAACTCGGACGTGGTTTGCGATGGATCCGCTTCCACAATAGCCTTCAACTCTTCATTATCAACTTGAGTCTCAGGCCGTCCACGGGGCTTGTTCTGCAGGTCGAAATTTCCAGAACGAAAACGTTGGAACCAAAAACGAACTGTGTTTTCTTTTGCAACACGACCGCCATACACATCATTCACCCTTCGAGTTGTTTCCGCAGCACTAGTGCCACGGCGGAACTCGTACTCGTAAATAATGCGATATTTTAAGTTTTCCATTTTGTAAAATGTGAGTAGTGACGCAAACAGAAAAAAACAGAAGAAAAAAAACAAATGAATGACGATCATCGAAGCACAAATACATGAGTCTGAGCTGTACAAATTTGAATTTGGAATTCCTTACCAAAGAGGAGAAATTTGTGATTAAAGTGGCCAGTACGAAAAACGCCAATTTCATATGTAAGGACCTAATATTTAGCTATCACAACATATGCTGAGTCGAACGCCATTTTGTAGCTTTAAGTTGCCTATTTTATAAGGTTTTAGTATATAGTTTATAATGTGTTGGTAATTTAATTAGTTTAGGTACATATTAATGTTTAATTTTTAGCTACAAATAAAGCATTTCTTATCTTATCTTATCTTAGTACCTATCTACAGTGACCATGCATTACCGTATAACATCTTTTTAAGCACAGAACACTAAAAAAGAATTACAAACACAGTTTATAGAGTAGGATTTCTCTGGCTATGAATATTACTTCCGATACACCTTTATTATTGTACTAAAGTTATTTACAACGGGATATTTACTATGATTTCAATTATGAGCTTTCCAATATAAGTAGTAACATTCGTAGCAACAGACAAAAATTAGGGTAGATCATTATATCTGCCAATAAAAACTCACACGAAGTGCCTTCAGTTGTTCTAGGCGCATCAAACTGTGCGGAAAAATTATAAAATTCACACTGTGAAATTTAAATTGGCAAATGAAGTGCAGGCATTTTTTTGCTATGAACATTATTACCGACTATATCATTTTAACTATTTTGGCGCATAGAAAATTCGGTATCATCATCATCAACCTATATTAGTTCACAGCTGGACATATGCCTACCCTAATGAGTGCCATAGCGCTCTGTCTTCAGTTTGACGCATCCAGCAACTGCCTGCAGTCTTTTGCAGATCGTCATACCACCTGGCCGGTGGGTGTCCTACACTACGTTTGTCAAGTCAAGGTCTCCACTCAAGAACACGTTTACCCCAGCGGTTGTCAGTTTTTCGCGAGATATGGACGGGATAACGATAAAGCGATATCGCGAGACTTCAGCTTGCGTATTCTTTAAGCTATCTCGATAACTTGGTTCTGTGTCTGATATATTCGTTACGAAACCTATCTTTCAGAGAGACTCCAACTATAGCTCTTTCCATAGCTCACTGAGCGACTGGACCAGACCTGTGGACCAGCCCTACCGTAAAAGACTCTGACTCAGACTCACTGTCCCTGTACTTGGACACTCTCTACCATGAGTGTCCAAGTACAGGGACAGTAGCTCTATTGAGTCTAGCGAGTCAGTGAGGCTTTGTAGAGACATTTCAGCACCTCGATACAACGACAGTCTACTTGGCATCGCTGTAAAGATTCCAGAGCAGCCCAGGTTTAGACAGAGTCAGAAAAAGCCTTCTCATAGTCCACAAAGGCCAGACACGGGCTGATTATACTCTTCGGACTTCTGTATAATCTGCCACACTGTGTGTGGTAGATGTGGTCTATGGTGCGTTTTTTTTTTTGCAAGCAATAATCACACTAATTTTATAAAAGCGAAAGTTATGTTGGTTAACAAAAGTAAAAGTTGTTAGTAGTAAAGTCACACTAATATTATAGCGGAAGTTACGTGCAATTAGTTTTAGGCCTGGAATAAAATATGGGCTACTTTTCATCACCACGAAATAACCATTAAGAGTGTGCAATAACGCCGCTACGAGATGGATTTCGAGCGGGATGACAAGATATGGTTTTCTCGCGAGTGAGAAGTACAGAGCAGAGACGTGCACCGAATTTTCTATGCGCCAAGACGGTTTTTACCTAATAACAAGTTAATGAAACAACTAATCGAAAAATTTAAAGACACACATAGCTAAATAAATACTTATAGGTTTCTTACCAAAACAAAAACCGAAGAAACAAAGTGTGCTGCTGAGATAAATAGCAAAATGTGTGCAAGACATCTATTTGTCAAAAAAATAAACTATCGAGACAAAAAAATAAACGGTGACCCCCGTTATTTTGTTCTATAGGACTGTAACTTCATAGAGCTGTTACCACTTTTTATCTCTGCAGTTCCATGGTAGAACTATTGAAACGAAACCTGTCCCATTTATTCCATAGAACTAATTAATAGTTGTAACTCCCATTAGTACTTATAGAAATGTTGGTCTATAGAACTACTAAAACATTTTTTTATACTTGTAGTACTATCATAGAACTATTGATACAGAAAATGTGCTGTTAGTCCCATAGAACTAGGAATGCTAGTAACTCCCATTTGTTCTACACATCAATGATAGCTTCAATAATATTAAAACTTCTGTGGTATTGTCAAAACATTAAATGAAATACCCGAAGTGATATTAGCATCAACCAAATGGTTTCTTATTATCGAGACAAAAAATAAACTATCGAGAGAAAAACTTTCACCGATCGTATTTTTAAAATCCGAAATTCAAGATAAAAGATCGAAGTAAGATTTCCCTAAATATGAAGGTGGTATAACTTTCACAGATTCTGAGATAAATAACGATTTTGAAGTAAATTGCTTATGGCACACTCTTAAACGTTTCCTTAGAAATAACGCAAGCTAGTTGTTATAAATTACTAGAAACGATTAGATTACTTAATCATTGTAACCCGAGAAATTAAGAGCTGGGCACTGATGATAAAATTAACAACAGAAAATACACCCTTATTTATTTTTCATGACTCCTACAGAAACGATATTGAATTTTCCACTCGACTGTACCTACTCTATTTCCACCAGCTCTACATTGCGCATGAGCCAACTCAAGCACTCTCCACTCGCCAGTACCCACCCACTCCAGTACCAGCTACATCCAGTTGCATAATCTTATTAGGGAATTAGGTTATCTGTGGCTTTACTTACGGTCCAGTTTTAAACGGCACTCTTGCGAGCAAGTTATGGTGACAGTGGAAAAAAGTTTTTAAAAGTTGTATTATCTTAATTTGTTTCTCAGTGTAGCAACTCTTTAGAGTATGGAGTAGGAAACAGGTTGGTAAGTAGTACAAAACTGGGTACAAACTGCCGAAATTTAAGTGTTCATAGACTTTTAGGCCCGTATTATGAAAGCTTGCTCAGTCATAGAGCTATGCTTGAGTGACGTTTATGCCATGCTCAAGTACAGATCGATGACTGAGCAAGCTTTCATAATACGGGCCTTAGAATTGCCTCTACCGTGAACATAAAAGTAGTGTTCCTTTGGTGGCACTAACATAGACATTTGTGAGGCTATACGGTATCGACAGATGCTGCCGAACTGTTGACAATGTAAGAAATCAAATAATATCCCTAAAAAATTCGGCATCGGCGGGAATCGAACTCGCATCCCCCCGTCAGTACGTGGATCATAACCTCTAGACCACCATGTCGGATACGTAGTATCAATCCGAAAAACTCTGGGACTTTTTACGGACTGAAGCACCGTTAGCTGATGTCAATATATAATATGGTTTATCAATTTTGAATGAAGCATGTTAGTAAACAAAGTACGACACAAATAACAAAATCTCACTTGCTTGGCGTCGAGTTTCAGATATAATTTGTAAGCAATTATTATTGAAGGGAGGGTCTAAAATCGACAAGTAATGTAAATTACGTATAAAAGGACGCGCCAACAATTTTAGGTTAAGTATGGGCGGTTTGTTTACGTTTATGCTGCATTCAAAATGGATACGATATAGTATTGACATCAATGCACCGCGATAGATGATGGTTGGTTTGCGGAAACTGCTGCATGCCATTGATGTCTCACCTCGTCGGCATCAGCACATTATACGCCTACCTGCTTCCACTGCTGAACCCGCCTCCCCGGAATAAGGGGACTGTATACTTACCTTTATCACCATTATTGGCCTGTTGATCCGAGGGTGAGGTTAATTGACGTAAGTAACGAGAGGTGATCATAAAGCTCAGATTGCTAAGCATAAGAGCAGCTCTCTCACTGGTAGGTTCCCTTGACTCTAAAGACGTTCCCGCGCTGACTTGGGGATCGATTATTACGTCGCGATCGCCACAGCGTCAATTTTTACCTCTTTTACCATTACCTATCAGATAAGAACCAATAATTCGATGGCTCAGATAAGAACCACAAGATCTCCTGTTTTAATCAAGGCTGATCGTTTCGTGCTCGCTCTAATAACTTCATAATAATGTTAAAAATGGTTATTGTGAACCCACTCTGTTTTTATAGCGTAGAGGAATATTTTAAACAACACATATGTAACATTCTTAATCGTCATTATTAAGTTAGTATGTAGGTTTTTTAAAATTCACACACCAGTCCATAACTACTGGTAGTATTACATTGATACCACTCATACAACAACAGCATTGTAATATTTGACATGTTTTCTGTGAATAAATGATTCTATTCTATTCTATTCTATTCCCATACAATGTCCATTTTAGGCCACACAATAGGTTTTGTATTGTACCTACATATTTGTTCGGCCACAAATGAGATGACAGACCGACGACGCGACGTCAAAAAGATAGGGGCAGAAACCGGAACCACAGATAATAAAATACTAGGAACCTAAGTTCCCAAAAAAATGTTTATGACTAGCTTAGTTCCTATTGTTTTTTTCTTTTTTGTGGTATAATACAGTATTTCATTACTATCTTACAATGCTATACACAAGATTTCTCAGGGTTCTGAGCTTAGTATCATTGGAGTTTGCGATGATAAGCATTAATCATTCGCAGTGATACCGACCAGAGGCGGAAGTCAAGCATTGATTTATTAAAAAGGGAAGATGAGGTACTGGTTACTCGAAAGTGGCAACCTCATATCGTGTAAAATTGATCTCAGTCACCATCGGACGGGCGGTCGTGATTCGCGTGAAATATTGTTGTCTCGGTCTCACTTCGGTCTTAGATATGTCTTTCCGTCTTTGTTCTTCTTTGTATTGCACAGGACTGAAAATATAACTGTGAGCGTATGTGTTTGCGTGTAGTTGGAACACATGCCAAGTTTTGAGTAAGCGCTGGGAAAACGTAACCTATCTTCTCTTTTTAATAAATCAATGAAGACAAATAATAATCGCCGAGTTTGAACTGAAAACCAGGGCAGTATTGGGCAAATGCCTTATACTGCAAAATGCTGAGCTAGGGTCCCTTCTTACCCAATGTATTATATTGTTAGATTTAAGTAGTTTTTAGTTTTAATTATCCTATTATTGTATGTACCTTTCCTTTTGTCATTGGGTAAAATAAACGAATTTTATCTTTTATCTCAGTCTGAGCCCCCGATGGTATCCCTAACCATTCTTGTTTTTCAAAACAATAAAATTTTACAGGGCCACGAACTAGTGTATTAAGCCGTTAAGTGGTAATTCTAGACCCTGTATCCTAACCATGTCTCTTTGCTAGCCTCTGATAATGTCCATTGTCACAGATGGTCGTGTGGCGTTCAATTGATGATCAATGGTAGGAACGGAACGCACCGTCGCTGACAGATGATCTCACATGACAGTTGAGCTGTCAGAAAATTTTTCAGGCACATGGCTTGATACGAAAACAGGGGACTCAACCGTTTTCTTCCTCGTCTCCTTTATTCTCGGTTTTATGCATATGTGATTGAATTGTACTACCTCTGGTGTATCACGCACGTTCCTCGGTGTACCAAATAGACAAACTTTCTGTGCCCGCCTTTGTATTCGCATAACCGTGTCAATAAACATTTTTTCGTAGAGAACTGTGTTTTGGTGTGTAGACATTCCTTACCTACCTGTTCTCCAAAGTGGTGACCCCGCTGTTCTCCAAAGTCGTAACGGGACCTGTCTTTGGCCTACACTGAAAACCAGCGCTGGGTAGACACCACGTCTACCCAGCACAATGCTGAGTGTGGGCCATATTTGCCTGCTACGCACAAAAATTATGTATAGGTCTAGAATTAATTTAGCGAAGTTTAGTATTCCTTCCTTCCTTTCTTCTTTTAATGGCGTCTACGTCTGGGTTGACATAATTTCGCCAATATCCGTAATATTAGAGTAAAATTAAAATATAAGCAACGTTGTTCGGTAATAAAGATAGATAAACGAAGTGAATTCTTCGATAAAATGTTTATCAAAATGATATAAGAAAATTACAAAATTATGGGCAACGTTGTACGGTAAGGTTTTGGCAAATAAAATTATTTCCTTTCTTTCAGATTCTGATTGACGTATGGCTGGCGAGCCGCAAGATGTCGGGCATGGCGGGAGCCAGCATGCTGCGTCAGCGACGCAAGGATGTCAACATCAAACCAAACCGGAAGTAAGTTGCCATTTTTTTCTGATGTTGGGTAATAACCATTAGGTTTAGGTTTATGGTTCGGTTTGTGTACTCTTCTTTCCGCACCGAGACTCAGGATGGTCCATTGTGCGTGTATGTTTGCTAGACTAGCCAGCCTAACTCCGTCCAGAAGCGCAGAATCTGCCTGGGATCTTCACAGACTTCGCGGAGTGACCTCGGGTGGTCGAGGATTTCGTGTCACTGTGCTGATACTCCCTCGCATTCCAGGACTACGTGGGCAGCTGATTCTTCGTCACTGAGACACCCTCTGCAGAGAAAGCTATCCGTTGCTCCGATGGTGTAGAGGTGTTTGTTTAGTGTGCAGTGTCCTGTGAGTGTTCCCACAAGGACTCGTAGATCTTTTCTGGTCCAGGTTCAGAAGGCGTTTTGTTAGCTTAGTTAGGCGATGCAGCCGGAAGCGCTGCTCTTGCCTGGCGGCACTCCTGTAGGTGTGTCCATCGTTCGGCATGCGTTCCTCTAGTTTTTTCCCTTATCAATGTTCGGAATTGTGAGAATGGGGAGGAGCGGACGTGGGCCTGTTGTAGGCGTGTACGAGCCTTTCCGTGCTAGTTCGTCAGCAGCGTCGTTGGGTAATAACCATTGAGGTCATCATAGAGAACTGGCAGCGACAAGTAATAGGAAAGTATATGAACAAAAACTACAAAGCCACTTTTCAATAACTTCTTTTCACCCCGTTTACCTTTGAATGCTTTGAAAAACCCTATTGCGTCACCTTCGTCGTTTCATCATCATCATCATCATCATCAGCCTATATTAGTCCACTGCTGGACATAGGCCTCCCCTAATGAGCGCCATAGCGCCCTGTCTTCAGCTTGACGCATCCAGCATCTGCCTGCAGTCTTTCGCAGATCGTCATCCCACCTGGCCGGAGGGCGTCCTACACTACGTTTGCCGAGTCGCGGTCTCCACTCAAGAACTCGTTTACCCCAGCGGTTATCGGTTCTTCGCGAGATATGGCCGGCCCACTGCCACTTCAGTTTGCTAATTCTTTGAGCTATGTCGATAACTTTGGTTCTCTGTCGGATGTATTCGTTACGAATCCTATCCTTCAGAGAGACTCCGAGCATAGCTCTTTCCATAGCTCGCTGAGCGACTTTAAACTGGTGGACCAGCCCTATCGTGAGTGTCCACGTCTCAGCTCCGTAGGTCATGACGGGTAGGACGCACTGATTGAAAACTTTCGTTTTCAAGCATTGCGGTATGGATGACGAGAAGACTCGACGTAGCTTTCCAAACGCTGCCCAGCCTAGCTGAATCCTCCTCTTGGCCTCCTTCTCAAAATTGTTTTTACCCAACTGCAGAATTTGTCCAAGGTAAGTGTACTCGGAAACAATTTCGAGAGGGTGGCCATGTACGACGACCGGTCCCGGATCAATGAGGCCATTGATCATGATTTTGGTTTTATCCAAATTCATGCCGAGACCGATGCATCGTGAGGCTAAAGCTAGGCCGTCCAGCATCTGGTTTAGCTCCTCCAACGACTCCGCCATTACGACTATGTCATCAGCGAATCGAAGGTGTGAGATGTAATCGCCGTTTATGTTGATGCCCTTACCTTTCCAGTCCAGTGTCTTAAACATATCTTCCAAGGCACTCGTGAACAGTTTCGGGGATATAACATCCCCCTGCCTCACTCCTCTGCGCAGTTGGATGGGTTTGGACTGCTGGTCCTGTACTTGGACACTCATGGTCGCGGCGTCGTAGAGACATCTCAGCACCTCGATATAACGATAGTCTACTTGGCATCGCTGTAAGGATTCCAGAACAGCCCAGGTTTCGACAGAGTCAAAGGCCTTCTCATAGTCCACAAAGGCCAGACACAGGGGCTGATTATACTCTTCGGACTTCTGTATAATCTGCCTCACTGTGTGTATGTGGTCTATGGTGCCATATCCTCCGCGAAACCCGGCCTGTTCCGGTGGCTGGAACTCGTCGAGTCTCCTGGCGAGACGGTTCGTGATCACTCGTGAGAACAGCTTATAGACGTGGCTCAGGAGTGAGATGGGTCTGTAGTTTTTAAGGAGGGTTTTATCTCCCTTCTTAAAAAAGAGCACCACCAAACTCCCGCTCCACGCCTTTGGAGTTCTCCCACTGTGAAAGACGGCGTTGAAGAGTTTCTGTAGTTCCTGTATAACAGGGGCTCCTCCGGCTTTTAAAAGCTCTGATGTTATGCCGTCCTCACCGGGGGCTTTTCCATTTCTAAGCTGCCTCAGAGCTAGCACAATCTCGTCTTGACTGATGTCTGGCAGTTCGTCGGTATAGTGGCGTGTCAGGGTGGCTCTTGAATCGTGGTCGACTCGTTGGGGACGAGGGGCATGTGCAGCGTATAATCGGCCATAGAAATCCTCTATCTCGGCGGATATCTCCAGCTTCGACAAAACGGTCCTCCCATCGTGCGTTTTAAGCTTCGTCAGGTGGCTCCTGCCAAGCTGCTGAGTGAATACTTTGGACCCTCGGTTTCGCTCTATTGCCTCTTCAATGAGGCGTGTGTTGGAGCTCCGAAGGTCGCGCCGTACCATCTTCGCAATTCGCTTGTTCAGGTCTGACCTGTCTGAAGAAGTCGCTTGGGTGTTTTCCCGTCTTTTTGCCATCAGCCCGAGAGTCTCATCCGAGAGTTTGGATTTCTTGCCAGTACGCTGCTTTTGGCAGAATCTGATGCCCTCGTTCCTCAACGTTTCGACCAGATTGTGTAGGGTCTCGTCAGCGTCATCAGTGGGATCCAAGGCAATGAATCTATCCCCGAGAAGCTGCTGGAACTTCTCGGTGCCCGCCATGATCTGGATTGGATTAGGTCGGAGCGTGGACTTCATCAGACGGTTTCTTTCAAGCTTTAAGTTGATATTCAGAGAGCCTCGGAGCAGTCGGTGATCAGATCCGGTATTAAACCTGTTGATCACTGAGACATCTCTGAATATGTGCTTGCTATCCGTCATGATGAAGTCGATCTCATTTTTAGTCACAGTGTCGGGGCTTCGCCACGTCCACTTCCTCTGGGGCGGTTTCTTAAAGAAAGAGTTCATTAAGAACAGCCCCTCCTTCTCAAGGAAGTTGACAAGCATTTGCCCCCTGTGATTCCTAACTCCATAACCATGCGAGCCTATTCGGGATTCGTTGCCAGTCCGGATTCCCACCTTGCCGTTAAAGTCCCCCATAACAACGTTGAAGTGAGCCTTGGTGGTGTTATGTAAGGCTTTGGATATGTCTTCGTACATATCCTCCACTTCATCATCCGAGTGTGCCGAGGTCGGTGCGTAAACCTGAATTACCTTCAAGCTGTACCGCTTGGACAGCCGAAGGATCAGGTACGCTACCCTGGTCGACACACTGGAGATTTCCTGAACGTTGTTAGAGAGGGCCTTGTTGACGAGGAAGCCTACGCCACCCTGGGATGTTTTATCACCCTCGCGAAAGTAGAGAAGATGGCCCGAGTCTAAGGTTACGGTGTCCTCCCCCTCTCTACGGACTTCACATAACCCCAGAACATGCCATTTAATGTTCTCTAACTCCACTTCCAACTGCGCTAGATGGTGATCAAGCCTCAGAGTGCGTCCGTTAAACGGAGCCAGGGTCAAGTTTTTAAGTAATGATCGGTAGCCTGCCGTAGCCCGGGGATTCTTAGCACCCCCTGCCCCGCCGTTACCATGGCCGCTACCATGGCCAGGAATAGCGAGGCGGCCGGGAACTAGGGGCCACTTTTTGGCGTGTGCAATCATTGGGGGGGTAGTGCCCATAATCCCCACGCTGGGCATGCGGGTTGGGGATCGCAGTTCGGTGATATTATCGGTCTACGGGAGGCGCTGCTGCCCGCCTTCCGGTTTATGTCTCTTAGTCGCCTCTTACGACACCCACGGGAAGAAATGGGGTGGTGCTATTCTAGGCCGGCACCACACAGCCTTCGTCGTTTGCTGAACATATATTGCACTATGCCTACCTAAGAAATTTATTGTCATACAAAATGACAATAAATTCATGAAAACAAACTTGCACAGAATATTCGTGAGTCGTGACGTCATTTCTACTTGACAGGTTGGACCGGAAGTCGTCCCGGGGCATGCTCTACGAGAACGAAGAGCTGCGACTGCGCACTATCAACATTAACGCTGAGGTTGAAAGAGGTAAGAATACTGGCTGCTGATTTAAGGTAGATATAGAGATCTCCCATTTGATTTTTACCGAGCTACCTTAACACCTCAGCCTAAGGGCTTATTGCAGCTTTCCCCCTGAAGATCCCTCTTAAAGGGCCTGCTATGAATAAAGAAGAAGAAGGGAGTCACTGCTGTAAATAATAGATTCAGGCGTTACTTTGCTGAAATCCATTGTATATACAAGAATGAAAAATATTTAGTAACAATTCCGCGAAAAAACCTTCTGCGACAAAATCTAACAAATTATACAAAATTATACATTTATACAAAATGAAAGAACATTTATCAAAGTAAGTCGTCAACTAGTTTCGTCTCTCCACGAGACATCATCAGGACACCTGCACACCACTCGATCTTGACACTGAGGGCGCTAAACAACAACGGCAGAGTCCCACCAGAGATTTTGCCACTCCGAAGTAAGTGCTTGGTTTTTTACTTTTTTTTTTACTGCTGGCAAAAGCCAGCAGCAAAAAAAAAAAGTGGGATCCAGTGGGCACTTTAGATAAGACTGGCAACTTAAAGATGCATAACACTTCTAATTGTGGTATTTTTTTGTTGATACTACGTTTTTTATTATCATCCACTGCTATCCAAATTTAGAAATTAATTTCAGACTCAGCACATCTATACACAGTGTGTATGGAAGGGATGGATGCGATATGGACTCACACAGTCTATAAAACAATAGATATAAAAAGCTATAACATTTAATGATTCAATGGTCACAAATTGCCAGCAAATTTTACATTATTCAACACCTATTCCAGGTCAGACAGACATAAAGAAGTTAAAGCGGGAGAACGACCAGCTCAAACGTGAGATCTCAGCGCTGCGGTATGAGTATGAGCGGCTCGACAGCATGCTGAGAGAACGGAGGTCTTCACCTGAACATTCAGACGTACGTTTTTCATCAACATAGTTTAGACTTCTGTTCATAATGGATACTACTACTATATCTCAGCCAACAACGTCTCTACAGGACATAGGCTTCCCTCAAAGGCTTTTTGGGGGTTTGCCATCAACGCTATGCTTGGCAGGCGGTTTCGCGATTACAGTGTCTTACAGTGTCCGCTTATCAGCAGCACCATTCATTACTATTTGTACATGACTTTAACGACGCCCATTTTCTGATCTATTTATTAATTTACCTTTTATACATATGTAAAAATTTTAAGTATCTTAATTATTTTTCTGTCTTGTCTGTTTTATGGCTTTAAATTTTAAATTATGATTTAAGCAGCATTATATTGTATAATTGACGTCTCCAAGTGTGCCTTGTGCTCCTACGGCGAATAAATGAGTATGAGTATGAGTATCAGTCTTAGTCTCTCAGTTACGACCACTGTGGGAAGAGTTCCGATGGTGTTAATGCCCACGGCAAGTTGCCTATTAAAGTGGAGGCAGTTCCAGCACTATTCACTGGCTAAATAAGATGTAAAATAAACGTTAGTAAACGTTAAATAAAGCACATTATCGTATGGCAGGACAGCGCGTCGGTATGCAGCGCGTGCCCCGACTGTGTGAGCACGGACGGCGCGTCGCGCAGCGTCGCCTTTAACGAGCTCAGTATGGTGCCTGAGGAGCGGGAGCCGGAAGGGAACAAGGTATTGTAGCTATTAGGACGATTCACTTGTACCACAACCACGACCACCCATACCGTATCCATTTTGAATGAGGCATAAACGTAAACAAACTGCCCATACTTAACCTAAAATTCACTTTGTTGGCGCGTCCTTTTATACGTAATTTACATTACTTGTCGATTTTAGATCCTGCCTTCAATAAAAATTGCTTGCAATTATATCTGAAACTCGACGCCAAGCAAGTGAGATTTTGTTATTTGTGTCGTATTTTGTTTACTAACATGCTCCATTCAAAATGGACAAACCATAGGGTGGTTCTGGTTGTGGTACAACACGTGGTCGGTTCACTCGGACTACATTTTGTTATCTAATTCAACCATGTGGTCGGTACCGGTCACTTCGCAACCACAATACAACCAGCAGCCACACCGCGCTCTAGCCGCCAGCCACATCGCAAGTACTGGCGTTAACGCAACTACATCAACATTTTGTGTTTACCACAACTGCAAAGTGCTTCAGCGACGCTATCAGCACTGCTTAAAGACTTTTTGTCGCTACTATGCAGTGTGGTTCTGGTATCCCAACTCCCTTTTTTTAGCTTTACCTACTCTATCCACGCAATAAATTTCTTTAATTGAATGAAAGAATGCAATTCCTTTATATTTTTTTACATAAGTAAACTAAAATGTAGCTCTTCTAAAGCATATAGCAGCACAGTCGCCATCATAATCAATGAATCAGTAATTCTAACCAACGGCCTTCCAAACTGCCACATGCATTATCTTAGTTACCCAAACGTTTGGGTAACAAGGCTGTTATGTTATGAACCATAAAATGCTATTTCCAATATCCAAGCAAGTCAGAAAATTGTTGCTTCCGTCCTACCACCATTAGAAAACAAACAGCATTAAATCACAGCCACCACGGAAGCATAACGGATTGTTATGAAACAGAGAACCCACGTGGCGCATTTGACGCATATCTTCCGTCAGCTGTCTAGAAATAGACAGAGATTATGTTCAGTTTTCGGATCATTCTCTCGTATATGAGTCAAGGGCGGGCGGGGTCCCGTAAAGGTGGGGATGGATGGATGGAAATTTGCGAAGATACGAGTACCAGGATTATGCAGATTTTGGGAAACACGAAGTAGACTTTTAAATAGCTTATGAGCCTACTCATTAAAATGCTATGAGACTGAAAGTTTGTGAAGTTGTGTGTTTGTCCGTGAACTACGTCATAACTACTAAAAGGATCGCTCCGCATTTTGTACAGATCCCGTTCTAAATCAATAATTAAATGCCTTATTCTGGACGAAAGCGTGCAAAGCCGCGGAAAGATGCTATAGTAAGATCGATTTAGAAATTCAGGTTCATTATCGCAACTTTCCAAAAACCTGCAAGATTGCCCATAAAAACACTACAAAATTATAAACAAATAAAGGAATTTTATGAACGCGTTAAAAGGTATTATTACGATCTTGATACTTGACCTTTGATTGCCGTGATCCCTATATTCAGGGGATAGATATTAGTTTTAGGCACGAATTGTGAAAACTTGCCAGTCATCGATCTATGCTTAAGTAATGACACATCGACATAGATCTATAACTGAGCAAAGAGACCTCTCATAATAATTCGCATTAGTCTCTTCGAAGTCAATGACTTCCAAGGCATTTCCTAGGCAGACAACGAAATTAGGCCACAGACAGACAATGAGATAGAAAATCCCCGCAATGCGCGGTATCACCGGCACGGAAGGCGCCATGCCAGTGTGCACCATCCTTACAAATATTGTAACACCTAATGTTAATAATAAACTCAGTTGCGCTGCGGATTTGGAAGTTGGTTGTCGTGTGATAGTTCTTGTGATGTTGTGAGGTGATGTTTGGAGATCTGGCTGCGATGGTAAGTCAAGGTTGAGCGGGCTTTTGAGAGGGAAAAGACAAAAGGAAAGCAGTGCTGAAATAAAAATATATAAAAAAGTTTTCTGAGTAGGAGCTTTTTGCAAAGACGAAAGATAATTGAAAGCTTGTTGATACTTTTTTCTGCATTTCTAACGGAATCACAAAACTCGTGTAATAGTGTGATTTTGATAACAGCGCGGTACAAATAAATCACCTTATTCTAAAATGAATAAATACGGGAGAATGTGTGTTTACTGTTTAGATTAATAAACAATAACAATGACAAAGGATACGAGCCAGAATTAATTAAATACCTACTGAATAAAAAATGAGTTTTCAATGCTAAGCTGACAAAATCAGGGTAGCTGACGTAAACCTAATTTAATGTATTATTTCTGTCCCAGACATCAGATGAATGGGAACATGGCCGGCAGGGTCAAAGTTGTTTATAAATAAATGGTGACAATGGTAGGTACTAAAAGCTTTCGGGAAAATCACATGTTTAATGCGGGGAAATATAAAGGTGTAGATGCCTACGCGTAGGTAGGTATAACGTTAAATCTTCACCATCTAGCGAAAAAAGATCTACAGGTACCATTTTTTTTAATATAGGTGATTTGCTCCGATGATCCCCGTATTGTAAATTATTTTCCACTAATATTTTATTGGTTGAGTAAACGCTTTGTTTACAAAAAGTTCTCGGATATTTTTATTGTTAGTATTATAAGTATTGATACGTAGACGTTAAATCGAAATAAAACTTGTGTTGGACGATCTTAGATCAAAGGATAAAAATTACTAACTATTTCGCTACCGCGTAACTTTTTACAAATTTAGAGAACCGTTGGCAAGAGCACACTGATTCCAGTAAGCGTGTCTGCCAAAACTGCAACTAAATAACATACATTAAATAATAATTTCCTATTTCAGAGCGGTGCCGAGTCCCCATGCAACTGCGAAGAGTGTATACTGGAGGATCGAGAACGCGAAAAAACTAAAACAATGGCTGCACAAAACACAAAGACTCCTAAAAAGGAGAACAACCGAGTCGTAGATGTATTAGTCCACGATGCACCGCCAGAAATACCTCAGTTCTTCCAATCTGTGACTTCCCCACCTTACGTTACAACTACACAGCCGTACGGTTCAACGTCACATCCTTATGGTTCTACATCACAACCTTATGTTTCAACTTCACAACCTTACGGTCCAACTTCAACACCTTACGTTTCCCCTCCACCATCATTCTCCCCTCCCCCGCCTGGCTTCGTCGTAGCTCCCATACAAAGGTTCCACACAGGAGGCAACGTCGAAGATTTACTTGGAGAAGTTTCAGCGCAAAACTCACCAACAATACAAACAACGTACATCCAACAGAATTCAGTCTTCATGTGCAATACAAAACGGATACTGCAGAAACAATGCTGCTGTCAGAAGAACGAGCAAAATGGTGTCAAAACCCCTCCCGAATCACCGAAACATTACGTCACAGAGAAAAACATAGAGCTAACCTACGACTATCCAAGAGGAACGCCGATCCCAAGCACAAGCAAGAAGTCAAACGATGATCTGACAACCACCACAGAAGTAGCAAGCACCGTGGTCTTCGTAGAGAGAAGAATACCGGTCAAACCGAAGAAATTTGACTTCTTCTTTCGCTCAAGGTCAGCTCCAGTCGGAGACAACGAAGAACCAATATACGCTACAGTTAATAAACTCCCCAAAAGGCTGAGACGTATGGAGCTAGCTAATCTAGAGAAAGAAATAGCTTACAAAACCGGCGAACCAGATTCTTCAACGCGAACGGATCTTACTTTAAAAACAGACTCGGAATCTCAAGCCCCGCACGTAGATGATGATACTAGCAGATCAGAAAGAGAGAAGTCTATTATACCAAGACCAGACTCTCCTAAGGCAAAGAAACGGAAGAGATTCTCTCTGACCTTTAAGAAGAGAGAACGGAAACGAAGAGAGAAGGAAGGAAAGAATGGAGTTAAGAATGGAGTGCAGGTTGGGGAGAGTGATAATGAGAGGCTGATTGATGAGGTGAGCTTTACATTTTTGTTTTTTATTAAATCTTTAGAAGTAGACTAGCTGAGATATTAATGATAAAGAGAGACAATAAGCCTGAAGACTCAAAAAAAATATAGGTGGGCTTTGTGATCTCATGTTAAAAGTCATATTTAAACTAATGGAATAGAATAGAATATCTTTTATAAAATATGAATAAATAAATAATATACCTTCTTTAAAAACCAAAAGACAATAAAAATTGTTTATTGACAAAATCTCAGCTGATGTTTATAAATATCAATTCAAATTTTACACAGCATCTAGCCCCAAGTGACTAAAGATTAAACTGTAGTAGCTAGTCAACTGATATACCTACTACTTACGTAACTGCGGTAGGAATCGATCCCACAACCTAAGTACTGCATTTCCGGGGCCTAATTCCACTATTTAAAAAAAAAAGACGTGTGGCACTCGGGGACTGCCGCGGTAAAGCTATTGCAATGCCATCTAGAGGCGAGTTGCTGAACTAATGAGACAAACGTCAAGGTTTTTTCGTTACGGAATTTCTGGATTCGGTCCCCGCGCTCAAGGCCCGCGATAGAAGCTATGCAATAGCTTAAAAATGCTATAATGGCGCCATACGATTAAGATAGAGATTTAGTCGTAAATTTATTTGGTATTCTATTACCATAAGATTACAATCTCCATGACTTATAATATCGTGTCAATAATGTGGTGGGGCATATAATCATAATCGTTATAGTCATAGATATGGCATAAACAAAAAAAGATCGTGTTATTAGAATACCAAAAGGTGTCAATGGCGGTGATTGTTACGCGAAAATGAAGCGATAATATTGTCATAGTGAGGTGTTAGTAGAACCAGGCCCCAGGCCGAACTTTGAACAGTGGGGTTAAACGTGATGATATTAAATTCCAAGCTTACAAGGCAAACTAGCATATGGAATAAAAGTTTAAAAACCATTATGGGTAATGGCTGGGTTGCGGGCAACGATGATGATGGCCGAAAGCGTAGCTTAGCATAGGTCCAGGCCATCACAGCGCAGTCAGCTTTGCAGCTCAATGGACTAGCTGAAATATCGCGCCTTTATAGCGTGGACAGCAAGGGCTGCAATGATAACCAAGCTTGAAGGCTAAGACCTAGCAAGCTTGACTTGAGGCCATCATATCGTGCCCCCCAGGGCAGTAATTGTGAACCAAGGCTTGTATAGTGCTTTACTCAAACAATGAGAACAAACATCATTATGACATCATATTCATTATAACATCATATTGAATTGGAAGATTTGTCGCTTGAAGAGATCACTTTTAAAATGTATCAATTTATACACGAAAATTGACATGCAAAATATCCCGTTGTTTCTAAACGACTTTAGTGGTAAGGGATTTAAAGTTCACGGAATCTAAACGTTTTTTAATTCCAGGTGCATGAGATGAAGCCTAAACCCTGTACGAGGCACAAAGGGCGGATAAACACTCTGTCGTCGTCCAGTTCTGGCCCGCGGTATAAGCGGGATAGTTATCAGGTATGTTTTGTGAAAATATAATTTCCACTGATTGTTATTGTTTCTGGAAGCATCTTCGTGAACTTTATAGGTCTCCAAATCTTTAACAAACAATTATGTTTTGTTTGTTGTTACCTTTAGGTGCTTTTTAAAATAAACCTATGGATGTATTTGTATATGATCTCCCTGGGCATAAAATTATTATATCCACCGGAGGCAGGCAACAGTGCCTCCTGCAGAACAGTCCGTGATCTCCAACCCGATTGTTTAGCTTGGGGATTATGGCCATCTAAGAGCCATTGGGCTATTGAGCTTATTATATTCAATAGACATTCGTTTGACCGCAATCTCATCCCTTGGAAAGTAAAAATGACCGTGTATCACGAAGGTCTTGAAGACATTCACTCTTATCTTAGTTAATTAAATAAATAATGTTGGACAATTCACACAGCACAATTATATTCTTTGTTCAGCTGTGGACTGGTAAAGGCTGTTCATGCGGAAGTTTTCAACATATACTATAGAATGCGCCTGTAATTAGGGACCTTAGCTACTCAATTAGAAAAAACTCACCAAACCTCTATCCCTTCTTCTCAATCTCCTAATACTCCACTCTTCTTATTTTCCAGGAGATGACAACCTCCCACTCCGAGCACGAGCGTACAGTCAGCGTGTGTTCATCAGTGAACTCCGTGGCGTCAGCGTGCACGCACAAGTCCCGCAAGCTGTCAGCACCACCTCATGATGGATCCATACCCTGGTGCGGCTGCTGGGGCGCTGGCTGTGTGTAGTTGAGATACTGACTCTTGGACAGATCTGAAAATAGCGTACAGTCAGCGTGGTCATCAGTGAACTCCGTGGCGTCAGCGTCCACGCACAAGTCCCGCAAGCCGTCAGCGCCACCTCATGGTGGATCCAGAACCTGATGCGACTGTTGGGGCGCTGGCTGTGTGTCGAGATGGATAGACTCTTGGACAGATCTGAAAATATCGGAGCTTTATTGTGCGTCAAAAACTGAACATTGAAAATTAGAACGCCAGATGGGTCAAAACTAATTTAATGAGCCCTGGTTTAAAACTAGTTCTGGGTGATCATAGGTGTCGGTGAAAATTCAGTTATTCTAAATTCTAAGAGTGGAAACTGCGGTCCTCTCGCATGGAAGTGGGAGAGATCAGCCCAAATTCTTCAATTCTGAGATTGACAATTGACAATGAGAGAAACTCTTGAAAACTGAAAAGATTGAATTGGTTGTTATTGTGAGGTGTAAAGGTTGCAGTATCAAAAATCAGATAATTAAAAATCAACTAACTGAAGAGACTAGAATCGACTATTTATTCAATTTGTTGATTTTCCTAATTATCCATTATTAGTCAGAATATAAGTAAAGGACAGGAACTTACCAATTTCTTGCTGCGACAAAATTATTGCTGGCGATACAATCGCCTGTAGATGTTCCCTAATAGTTACGTGTATTGACTTAATAGGTATATCGGCTGTAAATCGATATTGTAAACTATTCGTTACAGGATAAGTTAAGGCACTTACCTTTTTTTTAGTTGCATGACAAAACTATCGCTGACTATACATTGTACGTCTGTAGATACATACTAAAGTTATTGCTTATTGTTACATTTCTACATTGCCTGTAGAAATGTTTCCTAGTAGTTACTGACATTATATCGACTGTAAATCATAGCCTAACATAATTGCAAATGGCCTCTGTTGGTACCAAAAACTGTTAATAGTAAGCTAAGATGATGTATGATCAAATACATTTTACTCAAAATTTCTACTTTGTTTATTTTCAACCTATTCACATGACTCATAAATTTATTGGGTCTCGTAAAAAATTATGATTCTAGCGATTTTAAATCATATCATTTTAAAATAAACTCTACGTTATATGCAATGAGGATCAATTTACATAACTTCTCTCCCTGCTGTTCACCTAGAATCCTCCTAGAATCATGCTATTAGGTTCAGGATCAGTTATGTACGGCATTTGTGCGTAATTAGCATTGAATTTTTTAACCAAAATAGTAAAATGCCTCATTTTATGGGGTTCGAAATTAAACAATACATAATTACATAGACGGTTATTTATTATAAAATATGACACATTCTTTTGAACTGTGTTCACAGTATGAGATGCATAGCGAAATTGATAATCCGACCAAGTGGCGCCACCTACCTAGTGGCGATATTTATCACAACATTCATTTCTACGTTAAGATATACAAAATTTTACAATTATTTGTGAAAGGCTCGCTAAACTTAACCAGAATTTTAAATTATTTTTTCTCTTTTCGCTGTAGTGTGCGGTTTTAGCTTTATGGTCGATAAAAATCAATTTACTTTATTCAATAAAAAGTCGGTAGTCTTAGCTAGTTAATAAATTCTGAACTTTATGATTAAACTTAAATAATTCAGTTCTCCGATTACGTAAATAACGTTCATTTCACAAATAACTGTCGCTAATTTTACAAAAAAAAAAAAAAAATCTTTAAAGTTTATCATTAAACTTATCGTTGTTTAGAATCATTTTAAAAGGAAGCATCCTATCGACTTAATTAATACAACGCCCTAAATCACAACATCCAAAAACACGCCAATACCATACACTCCCATACAAAGCTTTCATACAACACATCATGGAATCCCGTCAAGTCTTTACGCCTCACCCATACAAGCAATACTCGCCAATACAACAACCGATATCTAGCATATTAAGATAAAAAATGGTTTGATAGGGGGCGCCACTGATCGGCCGAAGCGTACACTGATTCTACGATAACATTCGAGACTACTAGGTTAACCAAACACAAAAGTAAAAACTCGTGGGAAATATTTTGAAGGCGTTCATAATAAAACGTAGGTACTGTATTCTTCCAATATAAACTTGGTTCGTAGTTAACCGCTTACATTCACAATGAGTTCGTCAAAGAATGAAAGTTTTTATAGTAAAACGTGTAATCAATATACAGACGACTTAATCAAAATTCACAAGCATTGAGAAACCCCGTTGTAAGCTTTAAAACGGTTCCGTTTGTTTTGACATTTTACAAGCCAAATGGACACACAGTTTCGTTTTTATTAGGGAATAATCAAATTATCGTAAGTATGGGAGACACTGTAAATTTACTGACAATTTTACTGTAGAAACTATCGTAGTTTAACAAATAATACGTTGTGTGTTCTTCCAACACAAACAAGATTCGTAGTTAACCCACTTTCATATTTTATAATAGACGATGTGGGTAGTTACGAAGTTTTTGATACTTTTTTGTGGGATCATGATTTTATCTTGCTAGTTAGCTGTGATTTGTTTAAAATTTTTGAACACTTTCATAAAATATTTTCCCATTATCGAGCAAAAGACTTTAAAAAATTTAGGAATCATAAAATCACTGCAAGTTTTAAAAATCACACAAGAATGGCACTTTAAAAACTAATTAAAAAAACAAGAAGAAAGAAAAATTCAGAAAAGATTCCACAACAAATTAATATTGGTTTTTTAAAACATTCATAAAAAATCTCAATAAATAAAATAAAAAACTGAACGAATGTACAATATTTACATCGAATAAGTATTTTGAAAATTGCATAAAACATTAGGGGAAGTATTTTTAAATTAAATAAGCTTTCGTGAGATCTAAGAAAAGCGAATTTCCGTTTATAAAAATAAAAATTTAACAGGTAGGCTCTGTCTTTTCGATTCATAGTAAAATATAAAAAGAATTCACATACATCATTCCCCTAATGGACATGATACTATCTCTTTCGCACATGTTTAAGGCATATGTCATCTCAACGCGTGCGAAAGAGACAAAATGATATATGACGTTATCATACGATAAAAACTTACGATACATGTTACACCTAAGCTTAATGGAGACGTCTAATATATTAAATATACTTAAAATAGTTACATTGATTAGCAAATTACGTTTTTGCAAAACAAAATAATAAAGTGAGAGAATATAGTCCTTAAGAATAAAGAAATAAGGTGATAAGTGCTGACATATAACCAATTTACCTCTAACATAATATAGCTGTTATAATTTATAAATAATGCAACTGGAAACATTTCGTAAGTTACCTATGCTTTTATAAGTAACTATTAATTTATAAAAAATCATGTACGCTTTTATATAATTGATATCCATCAGACAAAACAAAGCATCTTTTGGCAAATTGTACTTGACAAAACTACATTTATTCATTGGTTAATTTAAATATAAACTTTTGTTATAGAATGCATTCAGTCTCAAAATTATAAAAAACTGCCGGATTAAAATCTAAAACTGCATTTGTCTATGGCAAGATTTATTTTATTTTTACAACATTTGATTGTACAACTATATAATTTGTGATGTTTTTTGTGATGTGACATTATTAACATAATTTTATTTTAACAACTGCATATTGAGCTATTTTTATCAGACTTTCATTAATTGGATGGCAGCTAAAGTTTAGGGCAAAATGCATAGTCCATAAGCCAGCCAAAATTTCATATAAAATAGCTGTCAGTTTTCTGGTTCTAATATTAGGTCCTTACATATGAAATTGGCGTTTTTCGTACTGGCCACTTTAATCACAAATTTCTCCTCTTTGGTAAGGAATTCCAAATTCAAATTTGTACAGCTATAGACTCATGTATTTGTGCTTCGATGATCGTCATTCATTTGTTTTTTTTTCTTCTGTTTTTTTCTGTTTGCGTCACTCATTTTACAAAATGGAAAACATAAAATATCGCATTATAAACGAGTACGAGTTCCGCCGTGGCACTAGTGCTGCGGAAACAACTCGAAGGGTGAATGATGTGTATGGCGGTCGTGTTGCAAAAGAAAACACAGTTCGTTTTTGGTTCCAACGTTTTCGTTCTGGAAATTTCGACCTGCAGAACAAGCCCCGTGGACGGCCTGAGACTCAAGTTGATAATGAAGAGTTGAAGGCTATTGTGGAAGCGGATCCATCGCAAACCACGTCCGAGTTAGCTGCAGGCTGCGATGTTAGTGATAAAACTGTTTTAATTCACTTGAAGCAAATTGGGAAGATTAAAAAGCTTGAAAGGTGGGTACCTCACGAATTGACTGAAGCAAACCGGCAAACGCGCGTCGACTGCTGCGTTACATTACTAAACCGGCACAATAATGAAGGTATTTTAAACCGAATCATTACCTGTGATGAAAAATGGGTTCTTTACGATAATCGGAAGCGCTCAGCGCAATGGTTGGATCCTGGCCAGCCAGCCAAATCCTGCCCCAAGCTAAAATTAACCCCAAAAAAGTTACTTGTAAGCGTTTGGTGGACTAGTGCCGGTATTGTTCATTACAGTTTTCTCAAATCTGGCCAGACTATTACGGCTGATGTCTATTGTCAGCAATTGCAAACCATGATGGAAAAGCTAGCGGCTAAACAACCTAGGCTGGTCAATCGCTCCACGCCACTGCTGCTTCACGACAACGCTAGACCACACACTGCGCAACAGACGGCTACTAAATTAGAAGAGCTTCAATTGGAAAGTCTAAGACATCCTCCGTACTCCCCGGACCTTGCTCCAACAGATTACCATTTTTTTCGAAATTTGGATAACTTCTTGCAAGGGAAAAAATTCAACACCGATGGGGCAGTCCAAATCGCCTTCAAAGATTTTATTGATTCCCGTCCGACTGGTTTTTTTAGTAAAGGGATCAATGAACTACCTATAAGATGGCAAAAGTGCATAGAAAATAATGGTTCATACTTTGATTAATTAAATATATTATATTAAAAAATATTCGACTTTTTGTTCCTCCCATACAAAACGCCAATTTCATATGTAAGGACCTAATATTTCCTGAATTATATATAATTGAAGTTGCTGACGAAAAGCCATTTATACATAACATATCAATATTTTGCCGGAGCTACCCAGTTCATTTAGTTCAAGCCTGATAAGCTGTCATTCAATTGAGTCAACGTACGGAATAATTTCCATTTTTAATCTCAAACCTTAACCTTCTGTGTTTCAAAGCTGCATTGTTACAATTAAATAACCGGTATATTTAGGCTAAAAAATGGCTTGGCATAAAGCCATACATTATTTACTCTGGTGTGCATTGGGATGTTTATATAAATAAAAACAAAAAAACCTTTAAAACTATGGGTTTTCCTGTAAAATAAATTATAGCTGGAAATTTCGTACAAAAAGCGCACGTAAGCTAGGATAAAACGTAATGTTGCGCACAAAAGCTTAACACCGACTTATTCTAAACATCCAATTTAACCAATGGATTACACGAATAATTATTTTTAAAATATTATTACATAATATTATCATATCGTAAACAATCGGAGCCATATTCTCAAACATAAGCTCAAATTAAAATTATTTTGAGCTGTAACTGTTTGAGAATAAGACCCTGACTTCATTAAATCGACCGAACGGAATGTGCTGTTACATGGTGTTGCCATTACAAATATAAACGTTAAATACCCAATAATACTTACTTTAAACCTTCAGTTACATTTGTGCATGAATTACCAACCTTAATTCCTAAAAAAATGCGAAACACTAATGTTCAAAATACTGCATTCTTCACAATTCCCGTAAAAAACGTCTAACAACTATCATGTAAATTAAAAAGACAACATCAAAATGCAAGCATTTTCGTTCGCGTACCTAAGCGATATGATATGAGAACCGCAAAATACCGCTTTAAAACAACTGCAATAGGACCTACATTAGAACAACGACAGCTTGCGGTATCTACTAATATGCGCGACCTTATGCCGGGGCCGTAAGGTTGAAATCTCGCGGGCGGTACACAAAATAGCCAACTTACGCACTACAGTGATAACTATAACTTCACTGGTTCAAAAGCGCAAACGGCACTCAGTTCATTCACTGTATGACGTCACAGCATGACGTCACACGTCGTCCAACACAAACGCGACCTGCATTGTGGGCCCTGTAAAAGAAAAAGTGGTGATAATACCATGTACATATAACACTTTAAGAGACACACACACTTGTACAACTACTAAATCGACTCATTTTGTAATTTTGCACAAAAATTTAATATAAACAAGATGCCTGTATCTTCTCGGCCTCTTCTGTAGTTACTATGGAGACACATTCTGCGAGTGTAGTAACATAAGAGTTTTGTGTATTATGTCTGGGTCTACGCTAATATACCAGCTAATACCAGAGCTTTATGCTTAGAACTATGCTCGGCGAGTAAGACGTAGTACATAGGTGACGACAGTGAATTCAACTCATTAAACTTGGGGATCTTGTTTTACTGGTGTAGTGAGACCTGTTTGGTTCGAGCATCGTCTTATCAAACGTCTTTTCAGTTGCTGGGACTGCCGAAAGGTTCCAGAGGCGATCTGTGCTAGAGTCTGTTATAAAGAGAAGCGTCGTGGGAATTGAGGGCGCGCGTCTTACAAGACTGCTCTGTCATTGCAGTACGACTAAAAGTGTTAGTTCACGGTAACGGCACGACACGTCTCTTTTTGAACAGACTCTATGTCGTGTTGCATGGAAAAATATTAATTGATAAACGCGCAGTCCAAAAATAGCGTATAGCACGCTTTTATCATTTTCAATAATCAACTTAAACACTAAACTAAAAATTATGACCCTTCCTGACATCTATTGGCGAATAATAATACTATTATATCTAAAAAACAAAATTTACCAAAATAAATCATCTATATCGTATCCATTTTGAATGGAGCATAAACGTAAACAAACCGCCCATACTTAACCTAATTCACTTTGTTGGCGCGCCTTTTATACGTAATTTACATTACTTGTCAATTTTAGATCCTTCTTTTCAATAAAAATTGCTTACAATTATATCTGAAACTCGACGCCAAGCAAGTGAGATTTTGTTATTTGTGTCGTACTTTATTTACTAACATGCTTCATTCAAAATGGATAAACCATAGGTACTTAATGTTTATAAGCGACGGTCCAGTTGCTTGAGGCACAGCAGCCATTGCATTATGCACTCTATCCCCTCACCTGAAGGTTGCCCTCACACCATCACAAAGGCTTCCCGGCCGCGGAACAGGAAGGGGTGCTGATCGATCATTGTCTGCACGATGTCCTCGAGATACGGCCGCGTCATCTCGAACCGACCCATGTCTGAGAACGACACTGGGAGTAGGGTGGGCCACCAGCAGATCGCGAGGTTCTTTGAGTCCATTGAGTTGAGTTTTGAGTTGTCTGCCACCCTGGTGAGGATAGTTAGAATTATATAGCAAGTAGAAGGTACTAAATCGAAAAAAAATTGTCGAAATTTGTGCTTGTTCTGTTATTTATTTAAAACTTTATTGCACTGAGGTACAAAGGGCTTAGTACCGAGGCGTTTTCTACCTGCCGAAATGAAACACATGTTTTTACGTGGGGTGGGCGTGCTAATTTGTTGTTGTTTGATGACTACTAAAAACAAAGAAAGATCTACATTAGAATAGTTGACATTACAAATTAATCAGTCCTTCTACTACACCCAACACAAGTCTCTTTAGTGCGTGACCGTTGCTTGTTAGTCTAATCAATAAGTATACATAGTTACCTTGCGAAGTGATCCATAAGATAGTCTAGCGTGGTTCTAGCGAGCGCAGTGAGCGCGTTGTTTAACAAGGACCGCAGAGCCAGCACTCTCACGCTGCGGTCCTTCAACTCGACGCCGCCCGCTATGCAGCCTCGCATCGCTGGAAAACAAAATAACAACAGAAGTAAGTACAAGATATAATACATACCGTTAGTTACACCACCACTTTGGTGATTGCGCAAACATTGCACGACCTTATCCCGTCTTCTCCCTTCTATCATAGGACCAGCAGATGTACAAATTCATACCACCCATTCCTGGTCGACATACCACAGTGCTAAAGTGCCATACACAGCCGAAAAATTCTGCTCTACTTTCATAATATTCACAGCCAAAGAGTGGAATGATCTTCCTGCGTGAGTCTTCCCACTAGAGTACAATCTTGGAGTCTTCAAATGTAGGGTAAATAAGTTCCTTCTGGAAAAGCGTGCTCCATCTTAGGCTACATCTTCGCTTTCTTAAAGTGAGTTGGTAGCCAAACGCTAATCCATCAGCAATAAAAAAAAAAAAAAAACACATTATTTTGTTAATGAATCTGTAGGGTTACGTCGCAGTTAGAAGTCGGAAATGAGGCTTTTCGACAGAGACATTAACATAGCTCTAGGTTTAGAAAGATGAAGTAACTGTAGGCTGGCAGTTATGTAAACTTCCCGCTTGGAGCGCTGTCACGTTTCTATGGAAAATACCTAACGCAAACTTTGTAGTAGTATGGCAGTTCACACTCAGCCGAAGAATGATGATTATGGCATCGCATTACAGGAAACTATTCAGAGATTCCAATAGGGAATTCGTCAGATAAAAATTGAACAATTTTTATCACTGGAATTACCCGCTTTAACGTGAATTGTAAGGGAAAAGAAGAAAACGACGACTTTTTTAAAACAAAGTTCTGGCGAAAATTTAGATCGAATAGAATAGAATATATATAATAGAAAATTTAGACCTTTGTAATCTATACATCCGGTAACATATAGCTTAAAGTATTTAACGCCGGTTTCAAATGCTTGCCGGTAGTTATAGTAAGCACTCAGAACAAGTTTGAAGTAACAATATATTCAGGTTTATAAGCACACTTTTTGACGGTCTCTTAATCGTTTACTACCAAACTAATTTTATGATTTTACCTAGTCCAAAGCCGAAATTAACTTAACATTGTATTAAACGGTGCATTACTCACTGGCGATATCCTCTAACTTGATCATGCTGTCTTCATCAAGTAGCGGAGGCAGTTTCTTCGAGAAGAAATCTTTCAGTGCCGTCGCCACCGCGTTCACAGGTATGTCTAGTGCGTAGAAATCTACGTTGGGATCTGGAATAATGGAAAACAGGTAGTAAATGCAATAGGGTATATGCATCGATTTTTTTTATTGATTTAATCGATTCTTTAGGTCATTATTTAACCGAGAAATAATAAGACGCTCACTGAATTTCGCAATAACAAGGTAAAAAAAACAAATCAAAACTACAATCATTTTCGGGTGATAAAAACGCTGCCATATTGGCGCCATGTTTATTTGACGTCGACGTTCACACTCGATTAAAACCTTTTGTGACGACCTCGGTAGTGATCATCTCAGGAAAGAGGTTTTCCGAAAAAGCTGAAAATAACCGACAATACGAAATGTGAAGTGGGCAGAATAGTGTCAAATCATGGTGCAGCAAGCAGAATAAAAAAAGAAGAAATGTGTACAGTGATGTGAAATTTTGCGATTGAGATTTAAAATATCAATTTTTCAATGGTTAAATTCTACAATAAAAACATCTCAAAATGCTAAAATAAATATGTAGATATGTTTCTATCTCAATAGAGAATACGTATATAATCTTTTAGCCATTTTGAAATCACATGCATATACCCTATTGTATAGTCAGCAAAAATTGCGCCTAACCACCACTAGGGTGATTTTTCTGTGAAGTGAATAGTTGCCAACCCCGGCTTGCTCGATATCTTTTGTTTTTAACGCAAAGCAAAATAGATTCAAACTGGAGAGGCGTTACGTTTGGCGATGGTACCTACATATCTAACCATAATTCTTAATTATACGTGTTGTCTTACTGTTTTAACCTGCCAACTTTTTTTTTATTAACTCTAGAGAAGTAGGTACTACAAACCTTAGTAACTACATAATATTACCAAAAATTACCTCGGTCTTCCACTTGTTGATACGCCCAATAGTGTACACATTGTGATACTAAGATATACATTTTATTAAACCTTCCCTAGACCTCCACGAACATTTCAAGACCAAGATAAGATAAATCCGTTCAGCCGTTCTCGAGTTTTAGCGAGACTAACGTACAGCAGTTCATTTTTATATATGTTTATAGAATTACCTGCCTACCAATTTGATGACAACAATAAATATATTGAGTATTATTGTACCTGATAATTTTATTAGACTTACAACATAAGCACATAGACAAGTCAAATTTTTACTATATAAACAGCTTGATAAGCAGTAGTTAGTATAGATAAGTAGTAGTAGTGATTACTATCAAATAAGAAATAAGGTGCAATATAATCGATAAAAAAAATCCATGCATATACCCTATTGACTACTTCACTGAAAGTTTTTGTCAACTAGCGGTAAAGGTAGTTTATTGGTAACAGCTTCAATAGCCGCGTACTGAGTGACTGAGCAGCCTCGCGTGGCAGACTCACGTTTGCCGCGGGACGTTTGTGTCGATGCAGCCTCGCCTTTTTTTTTATTTATTTCCTTTATTTAATTATTATTTATCGGGTATTTATCGCGTACCTTGGTTTTTATTTCCCCTACGTTTCTACCGGATTACAGCGATCGTGGTCACGGGGCGACTGGATGTAATTGAAGTTACAGCCGAGAATTGACGGCAGTATCCACGACTACCCTCAATTCGTCTTCAGAATCAGGAATGTCCAAGTTCACACTACGACACACTACACTAACCGTGTCCGACCGCGGTACATTCGGATTACGACGCACACACTTATTAAGTACAGGATTCCACGAGGAAGAGAGACGAAAACCATCTTCACGATTAAAATTCGGGTGTTTTTGATCTCAATCGCCTCTCAAACCATCCTTTTGTAATAGTGGCGTTCACGGCATAGTACTTTAGGGTCATGTAGCTCAATCCAGTGGTTGCTACCTGAGTCTAGCAAGTGTTCCGCTATCGCCGACTTGTTTATTTCCCTATTCTTGACTGCTGCTAGCTTAGGGAAAATAAAAACCAAGGTACGCAATAAATACCCGATAAATAATAATTAAATAATGTTAACAAATCGCGAAAGTTTAAACAGTTTTATTTCCTTTATTTATCAATAAACAACTATCTGTGAATATAATGTAAACTCTACCTTCATTGAACTTATTGAACAGCATTTCCACGTGTGCTCGGTTGCCAGGCACTCTGTAGAGGCCCTCGGATCCGAGGCCCTCCCGTTCGATGAACTCCACACATTTCTCAACGAACAGGGGGACCCCGTGGGCGCCCTGGGGGCCCCAGTTGACGGCCGGCGCGGTGTTTGCTGTTTGGGCGTTCTTCTTGTCTTTGCTCTTTGAGAATTCCTGCGAATTAGTACGATTTAGTTAGATTTAAAAACGCTTAGCTCAACGCGCGCTCACGCGTACAGCCTTTATTGGTCCACTGCTGGACCTCCCCGTCATGTGCCTTAATGTCGTTTATCTCAAGAGGGGTAATTGTCCACAATCCCCACGCTGGGCATGCGATTTGGTGATAGTTCGGTAGTGGAACTGTTTGTTCGTTGCTGCCCGCCCCTCGGTAGATATCCCATAGTCGCCTCTTACGAAACACGCGGGAAGAGTTGAGGGTGTTGCAAATTCTAAGCCCACACAGCAATTAACATAATTCGTACATAAGTTACAAAGCGTTTGACCCACAATATAAGTGTGATATAAAGATTGCCATAGTATTATATTATTTAACATACAAGAATTAATACCTATTAATTCCAAAACTATTGTAAAAATAATTAAAGGTAAGAGCAATTCCTTTAAGGCACTATTATTGTTATATTATGGAATAAAGGGCTTTTTATTTATTTTATATATAAAGATTGCCTGGTCGCTTTTATCGATAAGGCGGCCCATTAACTGTTTTTGTGTTTGTGGTTTTTTTCTGCTTTTCTGTATCTTAGTCTGCAATAAAGAGTATTTGTATTGTATTGTATTTAATATTACCTTGTTATGCCTACGATCGTGCTTGCTGAACGGATGATGTCTTCGCCGGGAATCCGCAGCGCTGGACGAAGAGTTGTCTTGAGCGGGCGATTGGTATTCAGCGGACAATATCTGCAACAAATTAAATTGGTATTAAAATAATAAAGTTTTAGTCTTCCCACAGTTGGGCAGTCATGGAATTTGCTGCTACAGATTGACATAAAGATTTCAGTAAGTTTTGGTGTTTAATTAAGTTTAATTTAGGTTGATTACGAAAATGTAAATAAAAAACTATAAACCGACTTCAATTTTATGATTTTCTCATGGATGCCATTGCTTGAACTGGACCAAATTGAAATGGGACCACACGGGAAGCATCAGCTTTCCAATAAAAAATTAATCATCAAAATCGGATCACCCAGCGAAAAGTTCAGAGGTAACAAACATACAGTCGAATTGAAAACCTCCTCTTCTTTTTTTAAAGTCACATCACATCAGACTAATATTATAGATGCGAAAGTTTGTATGGATGTATGGATGGATGTTTGTTACCTCTTAACGCCAAAACTACTGGACGGATCTGGCTGAAATTTTGCATAATTCTAATCCTGGAAGCAAACATAGGCTACTTTTTATCACATAAATCTGTTCCCGTGGGATGAAAATCACCTTTTAACTTTTCCATAGGAACAACGCGTGCGAAGCCGCGGGGCACAGCTAGTCTGTTATAAAGAGACGTCGCGATCACGCCTCATTGCTAACGTCAAATAGACTTGGTATACCTTATGAGCTGGTTCGTGGTGCGGCGGCGGCGGCAGCGGGCGCGGTCTTCTCGTCTCGCCGTCGGAGCTGCCTTCACTAGACTCGCTGCCCGCTGCAATAGAACACACATCCTTGGTGTAGATTATTTATTTGTATCAAAACGTATAGTTAAATAAATAAATAAATAAAATAAATAAATAATGCTGGACAATTCACACAGCATTATCTAGCCCCAAGCTAAGCAGAGCTTGTGTTATGGGTACTAGATAACTGATATACATAATACAATACACTACATAGATAGATATTTTTTATTATACATAGAAAAACATCCAGAACACCCTGAACAAATTTCTGCAGATCATACACAAATTTGTCCCGAGGCGGGAATCGAACCCGCAACCTCCTGCGTCGCAGGCAGACCTTCGCCCACCGCGCCACAGAGGTCGTCATCGTCAGTTAGGTAGACCCCGTCACGTCGGAAGCGATACTTTTCAACTGAGTAATTTATTTTGCATTTGTAATAATAGTCAACCTAGTTATGGTTTTGAATGAAGCATGTTAGTAACATCATTTTGAATGAAGCATGTTAGTAAACAAAGTACGACACAAGTAACAAAATATCACTTGCTTGGCGTCGAGTTTCAGATATAATTAATTGTAAGCAATTTTTATTGAAGGGAGGATCTAAAATCGACAAGTAATGTAAATTACGTAAAAAAGGACGCGCCAACAAAGTGAATTTTAGGTTAAGTATGTGCGGTTTGTTTACGTTATGCTCCATTTAAAATGGATACGATATAGATTAAGTGATAGATAAGTAATTAGTTTAAGTTTAAGTAGTAAAGTACATTTACAACAAAGAAATGTGTCCACGAGAGCTACTGCTGACAAACTGTTGCACAGTTTGGCAGGAACGTTAATATGCAATGTAAGATTTGGAGAATAAATAACAAAACACAAAAAAATTTGCATTTACACGTAAAACGTACTCTTCAACTTACTATAATAATAATTTGACTGTCTTATAAAAATCTCGAAAAAACGAAGCTTCGCATCCCTCAGTTTTACGCTGTTTTTAAGTTTTGTTGGACTAATACCAATCCATCTGGAATATTATTATGGGAGAACCTTGGGATAATTTTCTATACAACAGCGAAATATTTTTTATTCCGAAATAGGTCCATAGTTGACAAAGAAATCGACGAACATGCATACATACAAAATATACAAAAGAACATAAAACATCCTCTTTATTTCGAAGGCGGTTCAAAACTGTTTAAATGTAATATATTTAAATATTTTTGATATTTACCTTTCTCCTCTGGCGCTCTCGCCCGGTATCCAGTAGGCAGTTCTGGCGGACCAACAAACATGCCGAGTTTGGGAACCCGTGGACTTTGCACCGCTACTAGATTCCCTAGTGATCTGTAAGGATTAAAATAGATCTAGTTAAATTGAGGTAAAAACTATAATGAATCTCATGTTTTCATTTGCAAGATTGTCCAAGATTAATAATAAAGACTATGTTATACTAGCTGCACCCCGCGGCTTCGCACGCTTTTTTTCTATGGAAACGTTTTTAGTTGACTTATGGGATTAGAATCAACTGTGTGCAAAATTTCAGCCAGATCTGTCCAGTAGTTTTGGCGTGGAGAGGTAACAAACATCCATCCATCCATCCATCCATACAAACTTTCGCGTTTATAAATAATAAATAAATAAAATTCGTTTATTTCAGGCACACAATACAAAATTAGGGACCCATATCACAAATAGTAAACTAAAATACACACAGCAAAAAAAAACATTAGTATACACAATGTATGTTATCGTCAGAACCCGGCGCATAAAGCTACCGGGCGTCATTTCTTGTTCCCGACCAAGTGGACGGATATCCAATGTTGGAATATTGGGTTATTAAAATCCGTGTCAGAGATAGCTCTCAGGATGCCATTACTAGAGCGATTTAGCCTCCTCCAGAACGACGCTACTCGAGATCGAATGATATATAGTAGATATAGAGTATATAAATAAATAAATAATGCTCGACAATTCACACAGCATTATCTAGCCCCAAGCTAAGCAGAGCTTGTGTTATGGGTACTAGATAACTGATATACATAATACAATACACTACATAGATAGATATTTATTTTTATTATACATAGAAAAACATCCAGAACGCCCTGAACAAATTTCTGCAGATCGTACACAAATTTGTCCCGAGGCGAGAATCGAACCCGCAACCTCCTGCGTCGCAGGCAGACCTTCGTCCACCGCGCCACAGAGGTCGTCGAAATAAGTCGTATAATATTTATAATATAAGTGTGATTATCATTTATAGGTACCGTTTCTTGTAGTGTCTCGGCGCGTGGTGAGCGTTGTGCCTCCGCCTTGCTTGCGTTCGTTGTCCGCCCGACGCTTCGCTGGACCCTGAGCTGTCAGTCTCTGAGAACGCTGAGGATAAATAAAAGTAATTAAGAAAAGTTTTATTTTATTTTCAGAGAAACTTGCAGCTAGGTTACAAAAATTTAGATAAAAATGTAGAACATGCATGGATAGACCAGAAGCGACATGTTAGTTGACGGCTATTACAAGTTTCCGCAGATATGTAGGTATACTTAAAAAAAAAATAGAATACAAAGTTAATTGATGACTTATTCGAAATAACATAAACTTAATGAATACAAAAATACTTAAAAACAACAAGAATTGAGTTAAATAGGTAACTTAATGTTAGTGGTTATCGTTAAAGAAGTACATAGTTAGCTACACTTGAAAGTATAGATCACAAAGTAAGCGTCTAAGCTTACTTGTACTGATGTTGAATGTGTCTACCTTACTGATTCGATTTACTAAGGAATTAAACGAGCAAGAGGCTCTATAAACAAATGCAGTTCAAGAAGTAATTAATGCGATTAGTATGATAGCAAGATTTTCTTACAAGGTTGGTGCACTGCAGTCTTTTCGTGTCTTCTGTGTCGCCGCAATCGCTGCATAGACGGTGCCTCCATGTATTCATTGCCTTCTTTAATCTGCAACGAACGTTAATCAATGAAAATCTTGCAAAATTAGTAAACAAGGACTTATGATAAGATTGTGGCCCCCTTTACAACCCCCTTTGAATCCTTTAAAATGGGAGAGAAAGATCGGTTTATTCACTCCGTTTGCAAAAGAAGCTGATGCCTGTAACACAGCTAAATTGTAACTACCACAGGAAACACTGTTCCAACTACATTGACACACATATTTTTGAAATAAAACTATTTGTATACAAGGTTCCGTGTTATACGTTCAACACTGAGCTCAATTATACAAGTAAGCTGGGGGAGATATTATCGGTGACAGATTTAGACTATTTGATTATTGCTAGTTTGGCGCTGAGCGTTAACGTGAGCGGCGTGACCGTCTATCGAATTAATATTACCGTTGTCACGTTGTTTTGTTACGCCTCAATATATATCCATTTTATGCCAGAGATGCTCTATCTAAATAATCAACTGTCATTGCGTATAGAATATCCCCCTCCAGTGTACTCGTAAATGGAGTTCGGTGACGTAGCAATATTTATTTGTTATTTACGTACGGAATAAGGCCGGCTGACACTATAGATATATCACTAGTTAATACCTATATACGCCATCTACCTACGTATGCATCTAGGTAATGTTTTTTAGCTAAAACTAGCAATATTGGTGGAAGGATGATGTTGGAAGCAAGAGTTGGTGCTATGAAGAGGTACTTACTTGAGCATACTGCGCGTCTAGTTCAGTCTCCGAGCTGACTCCGGACGGATGGTGGTGGCCGCCCTGTTGCCTGCCAGAGTGCGACATCTAGACCTTTGTGGAAGCGAGAGGTGGTGCTATGAAGGTACTTACTTGAGCATACTGCGCGTCTAGTTCAGTCTCCGAGTTGACTCCGGACGGATGGTGATGGCCGCCCTGTTGCCTGCCAGAGTGCGACATCTAGACCTTTGTGGAAGCGAGAGGTGGCGCTATGAAGGTACTTACTTGAGCATACTGCGCGTCTAGTTCAGTCTCCGAGTTGACTCCGGACGGATGGTGATGGCCGCCCTGTTGCCTGCCAGAGTGCGACATCTAGACCTTTGTGGAAGCGAGAGGTGGCGCTATGAAGGTACTTACTTGAGCATACTGCGCGTCTAGTTCAGTCTCCGAGTTGACTCCGAACGGATGGTGGTGGCCGCCCTGTTGCCTGCCAGAGTGCGACATCTAGACCTTTGTGGAAGCGAGAGGTGGCGCTATGAAGGTACTTACTTGAGCATACTGCGCGTCTAGTTCAGTCTCCGAGCTGACTCCGGACGGATGGTGGTGGCCGCCCTGTTGGCTGCCAGAGTGCGACATCCAGAGCGTTGTGGAAGCGAGAGGTGGTGCTATGAAGGTACTTACTTGAGCATACTGCGCGTCTAGTTCAGTCTCCGAGCTGACTCCGGACGGATGGTGGTGGCCGCCCTGTTGGCTACCGGAGTGCGACCATCCAGAGCGCTGTGACTGGTGGTAGAGTTATTGACAATTAGACAGATGGTAATGTGACTATGATTTTTATGTTAATGTCACGATGATCTGTAGTAGAGTATGGATAAAAGAAGACATACATGATTGGAGCTTATTTGTGAAACCTTTAACCAATTGGTGCAAATAGTTAGGATTATAATGAGAGCCTTCCGTATCAATAACGGTCAATTGATCTTGGTCAAGCGATGTTTCAGAACTGCGATTCCCAACCCGCATGAATAGCGTTGGGATGATGGGCATTACTCCCCGTGAGATAAAACCCAGAAAGGTATTCAGTGGACCAATATAGGCTGTTGACGAACGATGTTTAAGGCCCATACACCAGCGAAAGTGGCGCCCCCAACTATTATATCTTATTATTACGTTGAACGCAGGAATTTTTAAAAATCCTACGTTCAGTTTGTGGTATCTATTATAAGCTATTAATTAATGCCTCTGTAATAGTTTCATTTTGTAAAGCTTAGGAAGAGATACGAAGTTGCGCTTTTTGGCCACCAAACTCTATTTTTGCATCTCCTCCTAAACTATATGAGATAAAATTATAAAAGAGGTATTAAAAATAGCCTATAATAGATACCACAAACTGAACGTAGGATTTTTAAAAATTCCTATGATAAACGTAAAAATATGATAAAATAGGAATTGCTGTCAGATTGGCTCGGGCATGCGCCTTAATCTCGGTTTAAGGAAACTGAAAACTTCCAGCAGGGTTTTTTTTTCTTTGGACATACCTTTCGTTCCCTCGTAGAATGCGCGGGCGCCGGTCCTATAGTGATGTGTTGTAGAGCATCATTCACCATTGTGTAGTTAGTCATGTCCAGTTTGCCAGGTTGCTGTGAAATAAAACCAATGGTTATTCAGTGAACAAGTTTTTAAATTCGTAGTTTAGTTTTCGGGTAGAAGGAAAAACTACTTGGAAGTAAGACTCGAATAATTTGACAGTTTTAATGTAATTTTTGGTAACAACCTGTGATTTGAGAGGTGCCTTATTCTACGACCATATTGACTAGCATTCATACGTCATACGTCATAAAAAATGCCACTCCCAAACAAGGGTTTTGTCATCATACAAAGCCTTTTTGCAGGTGGATTGGTGATCCGATGACAGCGGGGGGTGGCGGGGGGTGGCGGGACGGTGGGACTAATTAGCGGCTGTCTGCGGAGGGCTTAATGGGGTAAATTCTTCTTCCTGGCTGCTACGGCATTGCAATTTCACCACTTACCATGTTATTGACCTTGAGCGTCTGCGAATGCGTCAACCTGTGGGGCGGGTGCGGGGGTTGAGGTCGCGTGCGGCCGGTAGTGAAGGCACGATGGCCGTAGCCTGACGATGGCCATAGACCACCACCATCTGAGAACATAAACAATACTTTTAGAGGTTTTTTTTCCAAAAAATGACCGACACCAACTGTAGTCAACGACACTGCACCGACAGCCATATTCTTCATATGGCCGACACGACACGATGGCTTTGTAATTCCATTGAATTTATGGCGTACGCGGATGACGTGTCGGTTTTGGTAGCAGGGGATGCTCGGAGAGAACTTGAGGCAAAGGGAGCGGCCGTTCTGGGACTGGTGGAAGAATGGGGAGCGCGTAACAGACTCACATTCGCCGCCGCCAAGTCCCAGACCATGACCCTGAAAGGGCGATTGCAACGGCCACCCCTGCTCAAGGCCAACGCGTCAGGCACGTCAATCCGCGCGGTTGGGGAGGCCAAGGTGTTGGGAGTCATAATTGACCCCACACAGTCTTTTGCGCCCCACGCAGCTTCGATAGGCGAAAGAGCAAGCAGGTCCTTTGGGAAGATGTCCCGTATTACCGCGAACAGGTGGGGAGTCCGGCACAGGGCTCTTAAGGTTCTCTACAGGGGAACGTACGAGGCCACGGTCACGTACGCGGCTCGGATATGGTCCCACAGAGCCTCCGTCCATGTGGTGCGCAGCGTGCTCCTTAGGACCCAGCGGCCCTCGTTAGTTCTACTAACGAAGGCCTACAGGTCGTGTAGCACCGCAGCGCTGCCGGTTCTGGCGGGGGTTCTGCCGGCCGACCTGCTGTTAGCCCGTGCTGGCCGCAGACTGGCTGTGATCGAGGGCGAGCCGAGAGAAGTGCACGGGCGGCTCAGGATGCGGGTAGATGAGGAGACCGTTGCCGCTTGGCAGGCTCGTTGGGATGCAGACGACAAGGGCCGTGACTGTTACAGGTTCCTCCCAGATGTGGGAGAGCGCTTGAGAGCGCACTGGGTCGAACCCGATCACGAGGTGTCGCAGCTCCTGACGGGCCACGGATGTTTTAGGAAGCGACTGAGTGACCTGGGACTGAGCGACACGGCATACTGTAGTTGCGGTGAGCATGAGACTAGGGATCACATTCTGTGGGAATGCATCAATTATTCGGAGGGGAGAAAACGCATGTTAGACGGTATTGAGCGCGAGCACGAGGAGCCGATATATTATAAAAGTCTTGTTAACTCGGAGAACAATTTTAGGCAATTAAAAATTTTCGCACATTATTGGCACAAATTACGGCGCGCTGAGGAGAACACGAATTCGATCAGGGATGGGGGGGGGCACAGAGCAGCACCGAGCTGGGGAGGAGCAGCCCGGCAATGAAGTCTGTGATGTGATGTGGCATGCCCCAGAAGGGGGAGAGTGTACGGGACACAGTGCGTAGGATTTGTAGAGTTTTGAGTCACCCGAGTGACTCTTTTCTCGTGATTCGGTCCGTATAACCGCAAGGTTGGGAGGACCATGGGAAGGTGGAGGGAGTGGTCTGTCATTGCAGTACGCCAAGTGTTAGTTCACCGTAACGCCACGACGCTTCTCTTTTTGAACAGAATATCGGTGTCGGTGTCGGTCCCGAACTAGGCTGACCAATTAAAAAAACGCCCATTAGGTGTCGATTCACACATATTAGTAAAGTCACAGTTGACCATCAGTGAATTTCCAATTCGGTACAGAATATTCAAGGAGCGTTGACGGAGATTCACAGATACTGTGACGTCACTGATATTGTCGTCAGTCGGAAATGGACGGAGACTAACAGATTTATTCTCTGAACTTCTCAATTCAAGCATTATGTTTTGTGATCTTTTATTACTTTATACTTTACCTTATTTATTACCAAGTGCCCAATACTTTCAAACAAAATGATAAATATAAATTACATGCTATTTTGTGCAGAAAAATTACATTTTTGAAGATAATTTGCATACTATTTGAGGCTTAATTTGTCCCAGACTTTAAATAATAACGAAACTAAACTACGACGACATGAAATCATGCAAAAATTACAAATAGAACGTAATCTCTAAAATCTACAAACAAAACTGAACCCTCCACAGTGGACGTAAAACACAAATCGCCATGCAATCACCTGACTCGTGTGTGCTCAGCGAATCCTCGGAACAGTTGAGATCGGCTGCGTTGTAAAATTACGAATGTTAATATTTTCTAAATGTATTTATAAGTATTTCAAAAAAGATTATTAATTAAAATAGCTGACACTGAAAGTTAGTACTTAGTATTCATGAGTAGGCCTAGTAGTAGATGGGGTGATGCTGGCTTAGAATTTGCACCACCCATCTCTCCTTTTCATTTTTCTTTGTACCTATGTGTGTGTGTCGAAATAAACGAAATTCTATTCTATTCTTCCCGTGGGTGTCGTAAGAGGTGACTAAGGGATATCCACCGGGACCGGGCAGCAGCCCCCTGTAAAACAATTCTACCACCGAACTGCGATCCCCAACCCGCATACCCAGCGTGGGGATTATGGACATTATCCTCCATTAAAAAACGCAAACAAGGCTTATCAGGGGGAGGCCTGCGTCCAGCAGTAGGCCAATACAGGCTGTTGAGGTAGAGGTTGATAGGCCTCTGGATTTAGGCCTTTTTATTTAGCAAAAACACGTGTGGACATTACGGCACTGATATTTATTAGTATTCATGTAGTAGGCCTAGTAGCTGTGTGGTGCTGGCTTAGAATTTGCACCATCTACCCTCTTCCCGTGGTTGTAGTAAGAGCTGACTAGGGAATATCCACCGGGACCGGGCAGCAGTAATTTATAACATCGTAATATAATCAAGGTAGATGAATCACACGGTTTAGACCCAGATGAAAGAAAGAAAAGCTATTTTCCGACTTTTATTACAACAGACATACATACCTCGATAAATTCTGAGATAGTGACGACAGGGTTTACTGGGCAGATTCTTAAAGTAACCCAAAAATTGTCATAAGGGTAGGGTGTACAAAACTCACGTGATAAATCATGCATCCTGTGATCTGGAGGGGCCGGCTCGGGCGGTGTGCTGGGAGGGGGGTACACGCTAAATCCTGTGAACAAGTAAACGTTAACTTTATAATAATAAATCAACATTTCAGACAACATTAGAACAATTATACTTAGATCTAAATTTTTTTAAATTAACGCAATCAGAACACATTATTATAAATATTCACGGGTATTTATCGCGTTTATTTACCTATTATTCTCGACGTTTCGACAGGTTGACACTCTCTCGTGGTCACGGGATGACTGAGTCATCCGTTTCAACAGGTTTACACTCTGTCGTTGACTGAGTCATCCCGTGACCACGACAGAGTGTAAACCTGTTGAAACGTTGGGAATAATAGGTAAATAAACGCGATAAATACCCGTGTATATTTATAATAATTATAGATCTTATTAACTTCTGCGGTACATATTATAGATACCTTAAATCTAACATTATATAAAAATTATTAACACTTAGCACTTTAGAACAGAGAAGGCTGGCTATTTAGAACTACTTAGTTTTCGCTACCTAGAGCGCAAGAGAAAACGTTACGCTCTGCAACCCGAATCTTTTTCACTTCTTCCGCTAGTGGACAAAATTTTAAGTGAATTAGAGTCGAGTTGACTCTGACTGTTGTTCCAGCAGCTTCTCGGGAATAGATTCGTTGCCTTGGATCCGACTGATGACGCTGACGAGACCCTACACAATCTGGTCGAAACGTTGAGGAGCGAGGGCATCAGGTTCTGCCAAAAGCAGCGTACTGGCAAGAAATCCAAACTCTCGGATGAGACTCTCGGGCTGATGGCAAAAAGACGGGAAACCACCCAAGTGACTTCGTCAGACAGGTCAGACCTGAACAAGCGAATTGCGAAGATGGTACGGCGCGACCTTCGGAGCTCCAACACACGCCTCATTGAAGAGGCAATAGAGCGAAACCGAGGGTCCAAAGTATTCACTCAGCAGCTTGGCAGGAGCCACCTGACGAAGCTTAAAACGCACGATGGGAGGACCGTTTTGTCGAAGCTGGAGATATCCGCCGAGATAGAGGATTTCTATGGCCGATTTTACGCTGCACATGCCCCTCGTCCCCAACGAGTCGACCACGATTCAAGAGCCACCCTGACACGCCACTATACCGACGAACTGCCAGACATCAGTCAAGACGAGATTGTGCTAGCTCTGAGGCAGCTTAGAAATGGAAAAGCCCCCGGTGAGGACGGCATAACATCAGAGCTTTTAAAAGCCGGAGGAGCCAATAGATGAACATGCTGTTGAGGTTGAGTTAGCTAGCTAGTGTTCTCTGTTAAATGTTCTAGCTTAGCTAACAAGAATGAGTGTTACCTTTCAGAAAGCTTCTGTTCTTAGAGTTGTTGATAGTTTCACTGTATTCAGAGTCAATGTCCGATCAGCAGATCTAGCGAGTTTGTCAGCTTGTGCTCTCTGTTGGGTGTTACTAATTACCAATAATGAGTGTTACCTTTCAGAAAGCTTCTGTTCTTAGAGTTGTTGATAGTGTCACTGTATTCAGAGTCAATGTCCGATCAGCAGATCTAGCGAGTTTGTCAGCTTGTGCTCTCTGTTGGGTGTTACTAATTACCAATAATGAGTGTTACCTTTCAGAAAGCTTCTGTTCTTAGAGTTGTTGATAGTGTCACTGTATTCAGAGTCAATGTCCGATCAGCAGATCTAGCGAGTTTGTCAGCTTGTGCTCTCTGTTGGGTGTTACTAATTACCAATAATGAGTGTTACCTTTCAGAAAGCTTCTGTTCTTACAGTTGTTGATAGTTTCACTGTATTCAGAGTCAATGTCCGATCAGCAGATCTAGCGAGTTTGTCAGCTTGTGCTCTCTGTTGGGTGTTACTAATTACCAATAATGAGTGTTACCTTTCAGAAAGCTTCTGTTCTTAGAGTTGTTGATAGTGTCACTGTATTCAGAGTCAATGTCCGATCAGCAGATCTAGCGAGTATGTCAGCTTGTGCTCTCTGTTGGGTGTTACTAATTACCAATAATGAGTGTTACCTTTCAGAAAGCTTCTGTTCTTAGAGTTGTTGATAGTGTCACTGTATTCAGAGTCAATGTCCGATCAGCAGATCTAGCGAGTTTGTCAGCTTGTGCTCTCTGTTGGGTGTTACTAATTACCAAAAATAAGTGTTACCTTTCAGAAAGCTTCTGTTCTTAGAGTTGTTGATAGTGTCACTGTATTCAGAGTCAATGTCCGATCAGCAGATCTAGCGAGTTTGTCAGCTTGTGCTCTCTGTTGGGTGTTACTAATTACCAATAATGAGTGTTACGTTCCCAGACTTCTTTCAGAAAGCTTCTGTTCTCCGAGTTGTTGATTTTGTAACTGTATTCAGAGTCAATGTCCGATCAGTAGATCGAGCGATTTTGTCAGCTTGTGTTCCTAGTTAACAATAATGAGTGTTACCTTTCAGAAAGCTTCTGTTCTTAGAGTTGTTGATAGTGTCACTGTATTCAGAGTCAATGTCGGCGCGAGAGTCCGGCCCGATCAGCAGATCTAGCGAGTTTGTCAGCTTGTGTTCTCTCCTGAAACAACATGTGGAGTCAGTTTTGTGATAGAGTTAAACAAAAATTGTAGTGCTGTAACGAGGCAGGAGAACTGTGTGAACGTGAAGCGTCACGCTTGGTTCGGTGACGCTAAACTATGACGCTCGTCAGATACCCTGAACCGCGTAATATAAGTCATTTGAAGAATGTCGTGCTACTACACTTCTTGGACGCCTCTTCCAGGATGAAAATGTACTTTTTTGGTTGTTAAAAGCATACAAGGTAATGAATGACTTTTAATATGTGTTTTTATGTGCTGAATTACCGCAATGACAGGAACTTTGTGTGGCGCCTCCTTGCGGAAGGCTCGCTCGATATCTATTTACGTTTTATTTCTATATCTACTTACATATGATTGAGATGGTAGGAATGGTTCCTAGGCGGCGGAGCTGGGCGCGCGGCCGCCACGTCAGGCAGGTTGTGTGGCGCCTCCATGCGGAAGGCTCGCTCGATCTCGCCTTTACGTTCCCAGACTTCTTTGAAGAATGGTGTGTAGAAGGCAGCTGCAACCGAGATATATCATTTTTAAAATGTTGTGGCTTCGGACAATACTGTTACTTTGGTCTATGGTGTTTTCAAAAGATAAGTTCAGTTTCGATAGCCTAGTTTAGTCATGTTTCTCAATAAATTGCAGGACGCTCACTTTGGATAATCACGCCGTCTTTAAATTGCTCGATCCATAAGTGAATGTGAGAAATCGGCTAGGATCGTCCTGCGTCACGATTCCACTTTGTCGTACTTAGTTTACGAACCCTTCAGAGCCTTCGGCACATCTCCCGCGCTGCTCTTTAGTCCAAATCTCGTAGATGAGCATCCCAGTTTAGTCGCACCAATAGCAGTGCCGTCGTAGGAATGGACCAATACAAAAAATACAAAATGATTTATTTGCCAATTTACTTAAGATAGGTAGGTACACATTACTGGCGGCCCCCGCACGAGGCAAGCCTGTGTCTGTGGACATTGGTAGCATCGCGTCTATGGTTCTATTCTCCTGCATCTTTATTTGGACAGCAAATGGCAACCGACCACTGTTATGATAACCTTATTTATAAACCTCTTATATTCGTACGTCATTATAAATCTTAACCGAGTAGAAAGACCTGGAGTGTAATGAGTGTAATCAAGTGCTATCTTCACATCAGTCTCAGAACTGTACTCACACTTGTTCTCAGCACTGGAGGTGTGCGTTGTGAAGTGAGCCGCAAGCCGGTCCGCGGTGGCGTTGCCTTCAGTGATGAGAGCGTGTCCTAAGTCTGTGCCAAAGAAGGCGGTCGCTGCTGAGCCGCTGCCTTCAGTTACCGCTACCATTTGGATCGGTAGGTTGGGGATGTTCATTGAGAAGGCACTGTTGGGAACAGAAACATTAAAGGTTACGCAGTGACTATAGTACTGAACATAATCAACGGTAAAACAAAAACCAACGTAAACAAGCGTTTAGTAAGCAGTGTCTAAACAGTTACCCATTTATTCATAACAGTCTGCTAACTTAAGAGAGCGCATTGAACGCCATTTTGTGAAAAAGATAGGATTTGGTGTTCATATAAGCGGGATAGAGCATACGTTTTTAGAACAGCGTAGGTTCAAAAATGATGTTTCTGTATATTAACAAGAAAACTACACTACTCAACTACTCATGAAAAAACCCAACCGGGGAACCCAAGAATTAGAAATGACCTACGAATCAAAACATAACTCTTTTCTATAGACCGCGGGGTTCCTGATATCAAGACCAAATTAGGTGCAAAACACTGCACTTTCATGATTTTTTTTTAATTATTCGTGTTTTCACAAACAAGGAACCAAAGAAAAAATGTGAAATTTTATGTAATTTTTGTTTTTTACCACGGGGATCCCGTGATTACAGAAATCTAGGCCTATTTATTTTAACAAATCCACTAGGTTCGAGCCTTAAACTAGCATTGCTATTTCTCACTCTGTCTTCTTCTATTGAAATGAGTCAGAGTGAGAAATAGCACTGATAAGAAACTGTTTTAAGTTCGCAGACCATTTTGAATACGTGGGTTAGACATGAGAAGAAAAAGACTAAGTCTCGTTTAAACTATGCAAATTTTATCTCGTTTAAAATATCAAAGCCGTGTCTAACTGTAAACCGTTGTAAAATGCAGTTTTGAGATAACTTGACTCGTCATCTTCTTAAGTCACTCAGATATGCGACTTCTTTTCTCTTAAGTATCATTTATATTATAGGATCGTTCTGTAAGTTGCTATGCCAGCTGGTTAGGTAGATTCCTGAGTTTCAATGAAAGTACCGGTGCCGTGTGGTGCCGGCTTAGAATTTGCACCACCCCAACTCATTTGCACCGCGGAGGTCGTAAGTGGCGACTAAGGGTGGCCGTTAATGACGGGCGCAGCGCCCCCTGCAGAAAAAAATCTACTACCACCGATCTGCGATCCCCAACCCGCAAGCCCAGCGAGGGGACTAAAGGCATTATCAGGGGGCGGCCTGCGTCCAGCAGTGGATCCAGGCTGTTGAGGTTGAGGATGAGGAAATGAAAGTACATGGAGAAAATACATTGAAGACGTTGGTAATCAGATCACACTAATATTATAAAGTTATAAAGTTTGTATGGATGGATGGATGGATGGATGTTTGTTACCTCTTTACGCCAAAACTACTGCACAGATTGGCTGAAATTTTGTATACAGGTAATCCTAATCTTGGAATCAAACATAGGCTACTTTTTATCCCATAAATCAGTTCCCGTGGGATGAAAATCACTTTTTAATGTTTCCGTAGGAACAACGCGTGCGAAGCCGCGGGGCGCAGCTAGTAATAAATAACGGTACTTACTTGAGGGTAGCCAAACTGGCTTTCCTCTTTGCTGAATAGATGAGGATAAATCCGTGTATCAACTCTTCTCTAAACTGTGACGCTCCGTGGTAGCTCGATATTATAACCTAAAACATAAATAATAGAATCAGTTTCATTCTAAATTAACAAGAATAACAAATTTAATAAGTAAGCGACGGAATTTGATAAATCCAACACATAAGCCCGCCGGATTTGCAAGCGTAAATATAATACTGGACAAATCACAAAATCGCATCAAAACTAGCTTTGTTTGTTGATAGGAATATGAGAGTGAGGAGATAGAGTGGGCCAGTGTTTGCGCACACTTGTGCACTGCAATATGTCCTGCAAATCTATATAGTCTCTGATGAGACTGGCCGACGTGGTCGAAATTCGGCTAGGAAGACATCATAGCTTGTGTTAATCGCAAAAACTACACCGCTTAGTTTTGCTACTGTCTATAAGCCAATATTTCTTATGCAATCTTTTCATATTTATTGTTATTATCTATATCTCTATTTCGCAAAATAAATATGTTTGAAGATTAAGAAAAATCTTTATTGACAAAGAAAATGACATTCAAAGATTAGAACCTAGTACTAAACTGGAAACTAATTCCTTTTCAATATATTGTTCCTGGTGTTCTTATTTTGTAACTATGTGTTGAATTTTCATAATTGTTCATTTATATTGTGTGTATTGTGATAGCAAATCACATCACACTAATCACACTATCACACTTCACACTAATCACACTAATATTATAAATGCGAAAGTTTGGATGGATGTATGGATATTTGTTACTTCTTCACGCCAAAACTACTGGACGGATCTGGCTGAAATTTTGCATACAGGTAATTCTAATACTGGAATAAAACATAGGCTACTTTTTATCCCGTAAATCTGTTCCCGTGGGATAAAATACACCTTTTAACGTTTCCATAGGAACAACGCGTGCGAAGCCGCGGGGCGCAGCTAGTAAATGATATGTCTATGTCTATAAAACTGATCCTTATCAATACTAATAATCGCGTCCCCAAGACGATGGATGCATCGCTCCGCTGTATGGCAATGCTGATGCGCCAGATACTGACCAGCTCTCGGGTCACGCGTCGCTTCAACCATACTCAAGATATTTTTTTAATAATTAAGTAATTTTGTTTTAAAAAACTATAACCGACTTTAATTTCTATAGTTTTTTCATTAATTTCCATGGATTCCATTGTCAGAAATGAACCAAATTAAAATGGGACCACACGGGAAGCACGAGCTTTTATATCAAAAAAGAATCATGAAAATCGGATCACCCAGTCAAAAGTTCTGAGGTAACAAACATAATATTAAAAAAACAGTCGAATTGACAACCTCCTCCTTGTTTTGAAGTCGGTTAAAAACCCGATTCGCTTCGCTACCCCATGGACCTAGTGCCTCGACTCCAAAAGCATCAAAGGTTCCAAACCTTTGCTATTTTCATTCTAATGGATCAAAGTGGATTAGTTCGACTATAGACTCACTACACTCACGCTTGCTTCTGTGTGGGTTTGAAACTACCTAAACTTGACATCGCGCGCTAGGCGGAAAACACAAATACAAAACGTTTATTTTTTTGTGGAACAATAGGGTATATGCATCGATTTTTTTTATTGTTTTAATCGATTCTTTAGGTCATTGTTTAACCGAGAAATGATAAGACGCTCACTGAATTTCGCATTAACAAGGTAAAAAAAACAAATCAAAACTACAATCATTTTCGGGTGATAAAAACGCTGCCATATTGGCGCCATGTTTATTTGACGTCGACGTTCACACTTGATTAAAACCTTTTGTGACGACCTCGGTAGTGATCATCTCAGGAAAAAGGTTTTCCGAAAAAACTGAAAATAATCGACAATACGAAATGTCAAGTGGGCAGAATAGTCTCAAATCATGGTGCAGCAAGCAGAATAAAAAAAGAAGAAATGTGTACAGTGATGTCACGTCGGCTCTAGTCAATGGCGTAGCGTTTTGAAATTTTGCGATTGAGATTTAAAATATCAATTTTTCAATGGTTAAATTCTACAATAAAAACATCTCAAAATGCAAAAATAAATATGTAGATATGTTTCTATATCAATAGAGAATACGTATATATTTTTTTAGCCATTTTGAAATCACATGCATATACCCTATTGGGTTAGAGCACTGTCTCCTGTGGTAGCTACGATGTAGCTGTGTTACAGGAGAGCAGTTGCTTCCCTTGTGTACTTTACATTGTTTATCTTAATATTAACTTAGGTATATAATGAGTAACTATTTATATTTATTATATTTAATGAGTAACTATTTAAGTAAGCGCTGTATTTATGTAACCTACCTCGACTTTCCTCTTAGAGTCTCCAAGGAAGGTCTCAATGACGATGGATCGGTCGCCCGTGAGGAAGCAAGCTCGGTGAGACAGCAAGGGGCTGAGCACCCGCTCCGGGGAGTAGGGGTCATCGCAAAACATGCACACCATTATCCTGTAACAAATTATATTAAATAAGCCTGGACAATCCACACAGCATTATGTAGTCCCAAGCTAAGCAGAGCTTGTGTTATGGGTAGACTAGATGACTGATATACTTAACGCAATACACTACATAGATATGTAGATAATAAAAAATTTAAGTGAATTAGAGTCAATTGCACCTTATTTCTTGTTTGATAGTAATAACTATTTATCAAGCTGTTTATATAGTAAAAATTTGACTTGTCTAAGTACTTATTTGAATGTATATGAACTGGAGGAGGCCTGTACCCGAAAGGGGTCCAAACCAACAAAAACAAAAATATGTACTATAATTTTAATCGACGACGTAAAGTTATATTTATTTATAGAATGAATGCAATTGTAATTAGTAACAAATTTATGACATCTAGGTAATTTTGTCTAATTAAATATATTTTTAAAATAATAGTAAAATGTAATCAATATAATTAAATTAAATCTGGGTAGGCAATTGTTTAATTGTATTTTTTTATTCATTTTATTTTACTTTAATTTGAAAAACTTTGTTTAGAAGCAATATTATTTTATAATTTATATTATTTTTTAGTTATTGATTACTGTACACGATAATTATTATCTACTTATGGTTCTGGAATAAATGGCTTTTTTATTTTTATTTATTTACAAGTACTTATTTTGTAAGTCTAAAGAAATAAACGATTTGACTCTGACTCTGATTCTAATATATTTTTATAATACATAGAAAACATCCATCATCCATAGATGTGCGTAGCTCGCTTTCTCTCTGTTAGTTGGATTAGCTCTTGTACCACGTCTACCGTGAACGATTCTGTGCCTAGCTCATTATCTAGCTAGATATGAGCTGCACATGTTACCTATGGTTTATCCATATTGAATGGAGCATGTTAGTATACAAAATACGACACAAATAACAAAATCTCACTTCCTTGGCGTCGAGTTTCAGATATTATTAGATAGATAGCAATTTTTATTGAAGGGAGGATCTAAAATAGACAAGTAATGTAAATTACGTATAAAAGGACGCGCCAACAAAGTGAATTTTAGGTTAAGTATGGGCGGTTTGTATACGTTTATGCCTCATTCAAAATGGACATGGTATAGATATGAGCTACGTTAGTGAATACTCACCGTATATATCAAAGCCGAAGCACACAGTGACATCGAGCTGGTAGAGAGGTGCGTAGCTCGCCTTTTCTCTGTTAGCTCGGATTAGCTCTTATACTGCGTTTGTCGTGAACGATTATATGCCTAGCTCGTTGACTCTAGCTCTAAATTTGAGCTAGATAATGCTCCCTAGATATAAGCTGTTAGTGAAAACTCACCATATATCAGAGTCGAAGCACACTATGACATCGTCCCGGTATAGATGTGCGTAGCTCGCCTTTTCTCTGTTAGCTCGGATTAGCTCTTGTACTGCATCTGTCTTAAACGATTCTGTGCCTAGCTCGTTATCTAGCTAGATATGAGCTGCACATGTTACCTAGATTGAGCTACGTTAGTGAATACTCACCGTATATCAGAGTCGAAGCACACTATGACATCGTCGCGGTATAAATGTGCGTAGCTCGCCTTCTCTCTGTTAGCTCGGATTAGCTCTTGCACTGCGTCTGCCGTGAACGATTCTGTGCCTAGCTCGTTTACTGACGCTTCTAGGTAAGAACAGTGGAGGCTGTGGACAAAATTGAAACCTTGAGAATCAGCCAGAAAAAACAATTTTTATGAACAAAAATCTATACCAACTTTATAAAGAGGAAAGATTTGATTGCTTGTTTGTTTGCATTGAGTAAGCTTCGAAACTACTGGACCGATTAAAAAAAACTTAATCATTAAGAAGCTTACTTTTCAGGGAGTGTCATAGGCTATATTTTATCCCGGAATTCCCCCGGGAAAGGGAACTACGCGGGTGAAACCGCGAGCTGCTGCTAGTAGGTATAATAATGGTTTATCCTTTCGACTGTGCACGAGCTTGGCAAGGCCTAAAATAAATAAAAACAACATGGCGGACATGTGTGGACAGCCTTGACAAGGCTGCTTCACAGATTAGCGATAAAAAAATCTTACAATTTTTTTTTTGTGGGATTTTGGTATTCTTTCATTAGTTAAGGTATAGAATTCGTCATAAAAATGGTCAGTTTGCTCTGTGATCGGACTGTTTAGTCCCTGTTCATCATCAAAAACTTAGTTTTCGAATCAAATTTTAAAGGTCTTTTTGAGTCGTCGGTTTTCGGTCGTGTTTTGTGTTTGTGTCGATAAAACTAAGAGATCGGGATAGCCAAAGGTATGTTCTTCAATAATTTACACACTTGATACCATTCGTCGTGGTTTAATGTAGAAGATAATGCATTTAAACTTCAGCGTTGCAGCAACCGTTGGTTTCGTGGCAAAAAATTTCATTTATCAACAGAAGCTTATCTTTTTATTATTTTTTCATGCAATCAATGCTATTTAGTAGGATGATTTATAAGGTTCAAAGGACATTAACAAAACCTAGGGCTTCGCATACAAAAAATCAGAGAAATCATGATTTTTTTATTTTTGAACACGGTCTGTGGATCAGCCTTAGTTAGGTCAAACCTGGGGGCCATCTTGATTTTACGACCCTTTGTAAATGCCGCACTGACGAAAGGATAATAATCGTATCTAATCATCGAATCGCGTTAAAAAGATGCGCAAAACGCGCGATTCACTGTGGGTTTTTGTTTTAAACAAAGAAAGAGCGAGACAGAGCTATATGAAGCTGTACCTTTCTAGTTCGCCAGCTGTATTGTAGGGGGCTTATGAATTATATACATGAGAGTAACTACGCAAACTATGCAAACTAAGCCAAAAAACAATTGGTGACTACTAAAGAAGGTTAAAAACTAAAAATAATTGATTTGGAAATGTTATTTCATTCATGCGTATTTTGCGCTTTAAGGCCCATACACCAGCGAAAGTGGCGCCCCCAACTATTTTATCTTATTATTAAATTAAACGCAGGAATTTTTTAAAATCCTACGTTCAGTTTGTGGTATCTATTATAAGCTTGCTGTCAGATTGGCTCGGGTATGCGCCTTAAGGCGCATACCCGAGCCTATTTGCGATACCTATTTTATTCTTATTTTTACGTTTATCATGGGAATTTTTAAAAATCCTACGTTGAGTTTGTGTTATCTATTATAAGCTATTTTTTAATACCTCTATAATAATTTTATCTCATATGGTTTAGGAGGAGATGCGAAATTAGAGTTTGGTGGCCAAAAAGCGCAACTTCGTATTTCTGCCTAAGCTTTACAAAATGAAACTATTACAGAGATATAAATAGCTTATAATAGATACCACAAACTGAACGTAGGATTTTTAAAAATTCCTGCGTTTAACGTAATTATAAGATAAAATAGTTGGGGGCGCCACTTTCGCTGCTGTATGGGCCTTAAAGTTTGTTTTCCTTCCATTTGACAATGGCATTACGACGCCATGGCCATCTAAAGAGATATTTAAAAAAAGAGTTTCACACAAATAGAACACACTATTTACAGAAATAAATAACAATAAAGAATACTAACTTTTCAGCAAGATTCTGCCCTTCCTCTTGTAGCCGCGCGAGCTCCTTCTTATCCATAGCCTCGTCTTGGACAAACATCACCACTAATGGTAGACCCTGAAAAAGATACCGTTGTTTTAAAGTAAAAATTGCTTTACTGTTATAATTATAGTTAGTAGACAGTAATGAGTCCATAGCCTCCTGAACTATGGTTTGTCCACGTTGAATGGAGCATGTTAGTAAACAAAATACGACACAAATAACGAAATCTCACTTGCTTGGCGTCGAGTTTCAGATATAATTGTAAGTAATTTTTATTGAAGGAAGGATCTAAAATCGACAAGTAATGTAAATTACGTATAAAAGGACGCGCCAACAAAGTGAATTTTAGGTTAAGTATGGGCGGTTTATTTACATTTATGCCCCATTCAAAATGGACACGGTATAGTTAAAAACTTACATACATTAAAGAATGCATTGCTTGACGAATGACGAATTATCGTGTATGAAAAGATCTTTATTTATTTACTTAGAAAACAATAAATATATAGTTTCCATGGGTAGCATGATTCTAAAGGGCACACGGCAGCTATAATGTATATTGATGTAAATTACATTCCTTCATATTTCATACATTACATTAAGTTCAGATTATAGATTAGATTTCAGATTATATATTAGACTCACGGTGCAGACGGAAACTATATTGGTTATTGGAAATTTTCAGGTGGAGGCCAAAAACAAAGATCAAGGATCGCAATATAATATAAATATAAAGTTTTCTTAGACACAAAGAAAACCCTTTAAAGAACTGCTTAATCAGCATTATTTATGTATTTTAAAAGTTAGACAAACTTATTTTATGATCAAGTAGGTTAATGATGATATTTGTAGGTAAATTTGTAGTCGTGGATATTGCGGTATGTATTGTAACATATTTTTTCTTTTTTGTTTTTTCTGGATAGATTTATTCAGTTGAGTTGACTTGAGTTGTGGAAGAGTTCGCTCCCCGCGATAATTAAGTAACCCGAACATCGAACAATGCGTTGATAATCTGCACACTTTGGTTGACTACAAACTACCTACTTATGTCACCTGTTTTTTTAGCCACTCTGGTTTAATGATAGTGTATGTAAGTCTAATCTAAAGTAGGTAATATCTACTTACCTTAAATAAATTGTTTAATGTATAATTACATGCCTGTTTCTAGTTTTATAAAATAAGTGTACCTATCTAATGGTTATGAAGATGGCCCGCACGTAGGTGCCTATTATGTTCGTACACTTCTTACCACTAATTGTATTTAACCCGAGGAATGTAACATTCTGCACAAATCCTGACGGGTTTAAAGAATGTTAAAATTAAGATTAGATTAAGTTTTTTATAAATAAACAAATACAAATACAAATACAAGACTTCCTGAGTAATTCTGAGTGTTAGAACGTTTTGTATTTTATATCTAGTAACGTAAAAGCGGCTCTTTCTCATGAGCCTCTGCACCACACACTTCAAACTAGGGTGCCCTTTCAAGTTCCTCTATTATAAGCATTTTCTCTGTATTTTTCCTTAGGTTTTGTGTTGTATGATAGTGTTTTCTACTATCATTTTTCTTACTATAAAAACTATCGTAGGTTGACGAATTAATTGCAGATATATTTTTGTTGGACGAATACCAACGTTGCATCCCTTAACGAGAGACTTCGTAAGGGTGAGTGCGGTTCGCGTCGTGCCTGCACTGCGTCCTTACGCGCACTTAATCTCCATAATCTATCTATCTAAAGTACTCATAAATTCACATTTAATCGTGTTGATTCGGTGAGAAATAGCTTACCTGAAAAGGCAATTTGTCTTCTTGCTCAAGACTTGTGAGCAGAGTTTTCTCTGCACAATCTCTGATGTACTCGAATGATTCTTGGTCTTGAAACACACAGAAGTAACCTGGAACAAAACAATATGTGATTATTCTGAACATTTAAAGACTTAGGTTTTATGATAAATTTGTACATCATTCACTGCCCAGCCTTGCGAGAAAATTGAAAGAGTTAGCGATAAAAATTGAAAATTACTAATAAACACAGATTTTCGTAACGTTAACGTAGTCTAGTTTTAACTTGGGCTTATCACATCTTTTTCGACTCAATGTAATTTAGGTACTTGTAACCTTGTTTTTAGAATGTTGAAAGCGTTGACAAACGCTTACGTTATGTGACGGCACTTGACGTGGTGTTACCACAGGCTACAGCTAAATGAGTTAGGGGCAAAGTCGTCTGTCAGCGTGGCGTGGGTAAAGTCGTCAGTCTTGATCTGTTGCTCCACGCGCCAGGAACGGCCGTCGCCCGTGTTGATGCGATGTAATCACAGGCTACAGCTAAATGAGTGTTATATCTAGTACCGTTAGGGGCAAAATCGTCTGTCAGCGTGGCGTGGGTAAAGTCGTCAGTCTTGATCTGTTGCTCCACGCGCCAGGAATGGCCGTCACCCGTGTTGATGCGATGTAATCACAGGCTACAGCTAAATGAGTGTAATATCTAGTACCGTTAGGGGCAAAATCGTCTGTCAGTGTGGCGTGGGTAAAGTCGTCAGTCTTGATCTGTTGCTCCACGCGCCAGGAATGGCCGTCACCCGTGTTGATGCGATGTAATCACAGGCTACAGCTAAATGAGTAATATCTAGTACCGTTAGGGGCAAAATCGTCTGTCAGTGTGGCGTGGGTAAAGTCGTCAGTCTTGATCTGTTGCTCCACGCGCCAGGAATGGCCGTCACCCGTGTTGATGCGATGTAATCACAGGCTACAGCTAAATGAGTGTAATATCTAGTACCGTTAGGGGCAAAATCGTCTGTCAGTGTGGCGTGGGTAAAGTCGTCAGTCTTGATCTGTTGCTCCACGCGCCAGGAATGGCCGTCGCCCGTGTTGATGCGATGTTCGGAGTCGCAGCCAGCTAGTAATCGCTTGCCGAATTCGCCTGCGACGCCTTCCACCTAGAATAATAAACAATAAATAAAGAAGGATGATGAAAAATTAATAAGGCACAAAGTAACGGGGTAATTTTCAGACGCTAAAGCGGTTAGCTACTTATGAGATTTCTTTCTTTAGATTTTGTAGATATCGACTCATCTGCGAAAGACTGAATCAAAGTAATTAAATTCAAAGATTTTAATCAAATCTTGTCAAAAGTAAAGTATTTCATTCATTTATTCAAATCATTTAAGAAAAGGTCAAGTTAGGCTAATCAAACTAAAATCATTTAGCAACTTAAAGCAATTCAGTTAGTAGTTAAACCAGACGCAAAAACATGATGTAGATAGAGTCAGAGTCAAATCGTTTATTTCTTTAGACTTACAAAATAAGCAATTAGACAGATACACAATATTCGGGTAAGTTGACTGACTGCATAAATCTGCCGGGAGACAATTAACTATACTATGTTCTCATTTCTAATAAGGTCTAAAATCATAAAAGCACTTACCCCTAAGATAATGACGTTTATCTGGTGAGAATCGTTGGTGAGCGCCCACGGAGCGGCCGGACCCGCGTGGCTTTGCGTTTCACCAGTCGATGTTAGCGATCTGGAACAGAGAGAAGAATAGAATAGAGTAACATTTATTTATTTTAACTTTTTTAAGGTAAATGATGTTGTAGCGTGAGAAATATGAATTATGAGTATTGCCCCCTATGAGATTAAATACAATAAAACGCTTAATCGGTCCGTCGACTCGGCAAACGGCAAAAAAAAAAAAAAACGTAGTGTAGGACGCTCTCCGGCCAGGTGGGATGACGTTCTGCGAAAGACTGCAGGCAGATGCTGGATGCGTCAAGCTGAAGACAGGGCGCTATGGCGCTCATTAGGGTAGGCCTATGTCCACTAGTATAGGCTGTTGATGTAGATGAAAAGATGAGTGACTCACCCGACTCTCGTGTTGAGTATAAGCGGTAGATTCGCGTCGAGACAGTTCGCGCCGGCGGGACAGTGCTCTCTCATAGGGCAGTGCACGAAGCCGAGGTGTTGGAAAAGCATTAACTTTCTGTCTTGCTCCATACGGTCTAGCATTTTGTATCTGTACAGAAAAAACGCTTTTAAACTCAACCCTATTACAACCACAATAAAAGTAACAGTAGCACATGAAATATAATAATAACACAGATTTTAAAGAACTCTGAATTTTGAACAGGATAGCCTACATTCTACAGGTTTAACGCTTTATGAAATATAATAATAACACAGATTTTAAAGAACTCTGAATTTTGAACAGGATAGCCTACATTCTACAGGTTTAACGCTTTATGAAATATAATAATAACACAGATTTTAAAGAACTCTGAATTTTGAACAGGATAGCCTACATTCTACAGGTTTAACGCTTTATTATCACGTATCTACCGGAAATCGCCATTATGAGACTGAATGGAGAGAAAGAGAGAAATCACTCGATTGTTTTTTGTTAAATATCATCATCAGAGAAGGTTTTGCGCGGAATTGTTTCTAAATGTTTTGAACCTAATAGACAGGACTGTTTACTCAGATACAAAAAGGCAAAAAATACAATTGTCATCCAACCAAGATAATATTTATATGGTATACTAGCTGCGCCCCGCGGCTTCGCACGCGTTGTTCCTATGGAAACGTTTAAAGGTGACTTTTATCCCACGGGAACTGCTTTAATTTACGGGATAAAAAGTAGCCTATGTTTTATTCCAGTATTAGAATTACCTGTATGCAAAATTTCAGCCAGATCCGTTCAGTAGTTTTGGCGTGAAGAGGTAACAAACATCCATCCATCCATCCATACATCCATACAAACTATCGCATTTATAATATTAGTGTGATAGTGTGATTTACAACAAATGCCTTTCTTATGTTAGCATATCCATCACTTCAGGTTTTCAAAATGTATGACCGGAGAAATAACACCAATGTTAATCCACGATATTGAAGGATTATACATCAAGACACCAACCTGAAGTCATCCTGCAAAACGTCAGTGATTTCCTTAATGTCTTCCTGTGTGATGGTTCCCGTTGGGGATATGCTCTTGAAGTGGTAGAATAAGTCAGCGTGCTCCAGTAATAATTCCTGCAACAAGACGGGCTTATAATAATAGATTATAGCCGAGAAATAGGGACATTCAAGATATTCAAGAGGAATAATAGGGTATATGCATGTGATTTCAAAATGGCTAAAAAAATATATACGTATTCTCTATTGATATAGAAACATATCTACATATTTATTTTTGCATTTTGAGATGTTTTTATTGTAGAATTTAACCATTGAAAAATTGATATTTTAAATCTCAATCGCAAAATTTCAAAACGCTACGCCATTGACTAGAGCGGACGTGACATCACTGTACACATTTCTTCTTTTTTTATTCTGCTTGCTGCACCTTGATTTGACACTATTCTGCCCACTTGACATTTCGTATTGTCAATTATTTTCAGTTTTTTCGGAAAATCTCTTTCCTGAGGTGATCACTACCGAGGTCGTCACCAAAGGTTTTAATCAAGTGTGTACGTCGACGTCACATAAACATGGCGCCAATATGGCAGCGTTTTTATCACCCGAAAATGATTGTAGTTTTGATTTGTTTTTTTTACCTTGTTAATGCGAAATTCAGTGAGCGTCTTATCATTCCTCGGTTAAATAATGACCTAAAGAATCGATTAAAACAATAAAAAAAATCGATGCATATACCCTATTGGTTATGTACATACAAAATATAAAACCCTATTCATGTCTCAGTAACTATTATTTGCATAATTTGGTCCGACTATTATGCTATAAATGGCGGTAAATAAAAGATTAAATAAATATAAAAAAGTGTTTAACATCGAAGGTTAACTATGTATTCAATTTAAGGTATAATTCTATAGCTGGACATTTAATTAAGGACAGTGAAATAAAATGAAAAATAGAGTTGAACCAAACTAATAATCTGCAGTATTTTAATTTATTTAATAACTCCATTTTAATACGGGTAAAATCAGTTTCCAGTAGCAAAACCTTTGTTAGTAATTACCGCTTGACCCCGATGTGGCATAGACATTATCAGTTTCTAACATAATTCGACTGAAATGTTTTGCCCATGCCTCACAAAAAGCTTTATTTAGTTCATCTTAAGTTGTGGTACGATAAGTGGCAACTTTTTTCTTGATTTTATGTCAAAGGTGGTTGATTGGATTGAGGTCCGGGCTATTTGCTGGCCAATCTAGCACTGATACCGACTGACTGTTAAGAAACGACGGGTTATGGTTTCTCTTCTTGGCTCTAGAAAATGGGGCAGTACGAAAATTGCATTAATTGCGTTAGCGATTGATAGAATTGATGAAGATATTGTGATCAATGTATTAACTAAGAATATTTATTACAATGGACAATGAACATTTATTAGTTTGATTTGCCTTCGAATAACTGTCTCCGTCAAACAATCTCTTATGAGAGTACTAACTGCCCTTTTGCCAGAAGAATAACATTAGAAGAGGAACGTTAGCTCTTTGAAGAGGTTACCTGTAGGTTATGTTTAGCGCGCCTCTGCAACTGCCTCTGATGCTGCTCATAAACCCTCTGCTGTTGCGCCTCTGACAGAGCTTCGAAACACTCGCGCCCCATTAGAAGAACGCGAACCTCCGATAGTTGTTTGCCGGGTGTAACGTAGCCGGTTTCTTCTAAGAGGCGCTTGAATTGTTGGCACCATCTGAATTTAAATTTTTGGTTGAGGGTTCTGTTATTCACTTATTTTATTTGTAAAGCATACCTATTTGGAACCAGTGTCCGCTGAAAACACTGTTAATAGTTTTTCTCAAAATAATAACTTAGGAATATTTATCAGCGGGTTCTGAAAATTTGGTTTGATTTTAGACATGAGATTTTATTTTATTTTTTCTATTAGTTCACTATTAATTTTCGTTAATGTTAAAATGAACTTACTCGTAATTCCTCTGTTCCTCTTGAGCCTCATGAAGGTACGCCTTGAAGACTGACGCCGCTTCGTTTGACTCCAATATCTCGTATGGTATCTTCTGGGATTGACCCAAGGTCTGAAATAAAATGTTTTAATGGATTACTTTAGAAATTCATCGGCGTGTGTGAGTGATTAGCTGGCTTGGTAAGCGAACGGATGTATTTCTCATGTATAATAAAAAGCATCTATGTAATATATTGTATTTGTTGATAAGCGATAAACTTGCTAGTGGTTTCTTTTTCAATTCTTCCGCTAGTGGACAAAAAAAATTATGTATTAGAGACAATTGCACCTTATTCCTTATTTGATAGTAATGACTATTTATCAAGCTGTTTATATAGTAATTTGTCTAAGTGCTTGTTTTGTAAGTCTAATGAAATAAACGATTTGGCTCTGACTCTGGCTGTGATTTAATACTCATATCAGTTATCCTATACACAAGCTCTGCCTAAGGGCTCTTCGGGCTAGATAAAACTACGTGGATTGTCCAGAATAAAAAAGTTCGTACTGGAGCGGTTCATGAAAGGAAGATGCACGTGGCGAGCGAAACTATCACAAGATGCCGTCTGGAGTGAGTCGCAAACCCGCTGCGTGGCTCGTGAAGCGAGCCGCACTAGCGAAGGCAACCAAACCCTGTGTGATTTGACATAGTGTGAGCTGTGCGTCATACGCCCTGACGGCGTGTGCGGAGCGCGTTCTGTGCAGTGCTCCAGCACGCACTAGACGCTGCGTCCCTGATAAAGCCTACCTGAATTGTTTGAATCTGGAGTGTAGAATCATCTTGATTTTATATGGATCATTTTGGCGGCAATTGTGGCGCAGCGGGCGAAGGTCTGCCTGCGACGCAGGAGATTGCGGTTTCGATTCCCGCCTAAGGCCAAATGTTTGTCCGATCTGCAGATATTCGTTTAGGGCGTTTTGGATGTTAACTATCACATCACACTAATATTATAAAGGCGAAAGTTTGTATGGATGTATGGATGGATGGATGTTTGTTACTTCTTCACGCCAAAACTACTAGATGGATCTGGCTGAAATTTTGCATACAGGTAATTCTAATCCTGGAATAAAACATAGGCTACTTTTTATCCCATAAATCTGTTCCCGTGAGATGAAAATCACCTTTTAACCTCTCCTTTGCCTAAGCACAGATCAGTACCTACTAACTTTGTCGGCCTAAGATCTGATCAGTGCGCTAGCAACCAGCGATACCATTTATTCGTTTATGGTATTTAAATACAGTGCAATACAGTCTAAATTGTTTTATTTGTTTACCTCTGAAATGAACGAACCCACAATCATTGCATTCATTCAGTGAAGTTCATAGAACCGTCATTACAAGCAGTTCAAATTTGAACATCGGCAGGCAAGTGTGGATGTTTATAGCGCGTCGAAAAGTGTCATTTTTTGTGGAAAAAACTTCATGAAGGGTAAGCTATGTATACATTTTATTATTCTTTACCTATTTTAGAACTGTAATCTACTTGAATATAGTTATCAAATGTAACTAGTTTTGAAATATCTTTCGTCAAATGTACTGTACCCTTTGTAACGGCTGTCCGTAACTTATTCCGTTGATGATTTCATACATTTCGCGTATTGTTTTTGTTGAAATAGATATATCATTCAGATGGTAATTTCATTGAGAATATATCATTATATCTAAAATGAGTTATAAATGCGGAATAATTGTGCAAAGTCATTATTTATTACGCATCTGACGAAAATACACGCACACATACACAGTACAAAATGGCGATGTGATGTGTAAATATACGAAGTCACCAATGACGTTATACAGCATGTACTTTTTTCAGGTTCTGTAAACGATGGCATAATGAACATTGGACACAGTTATTACGTTTTAGTTATTTACCCCCTTTTTGACAGGACTCAATATCCCCTGTTGATTGTTTTATAGCTCTTATTTTGTATTGTAATAATTTGTAAGATAAAAGTTATGTAAATATATTAAATTTGTAATGTGAATAAAACCAGTGTTTTTTACATCGTGTGTTTTTTTTATAATAAAAGTGATTACCTCATGAAGTTTTGTAATTAGTATATATAATAATATAAAATACTAGCGGTCCGCCCCGGCTTCGCACGGGTATATTCTATGGACTATGTTCATCAGAGATATTGTAGGATTCTAATGGTGAAAAAAAAACTCTAAATGGTCCAGTAGTTTCGGAGCCTATTCAATTCAAACAAATAAGCAAATCTTTCCTCTCTATAATATTAGTTTATAAGATATTTTTTTCATTCACTGTTTCCAAAATTAACAACCTGTATAGTGATCCTGATCAGTGCTTAGGCCGTTGACGGACCGCTTTATAAGCGCTGATAAGTGCTACGGCAGTTGTCACTTTCTCTGTACACGCACACATGCAAACAATAATTGAACTAGAATGAACAATGATCGAAATCTATGCCTCACATGTTACCACATTATTCTAAATTATTTTGTATTGGACATTCATGAGTGTTTATTATCTATGAAAAGCTCATTTTGTCTATAATCATTCACAATCATTTCCATGGAGCATTGAGATTTAGAAGAACATGAAATTTGTTTATGAAAAATGCCTTGACAAGTCACGTACCTGTTTTGGTTATTTATCGAAAAAATTGATTATTATTATAATACATGTACTTTTAGCACGTAACAAGTAACAAATAATATATTTTTCACTAACATGCGTACTTACTTTCATGAAAATTTTACCTAGAATGTTATTATCAAATAATAAAAGTGTGGTTTGAACACATGTGAAATGGCAAACTTTTCGGTGTGAATTGTGATTTTCAACATGGTATTTTTAAATGATTTCTAGCTATAAAGATTGTGTTTTTCATATAAATAAACTGCTTTGATATTGAACTAACGAGGGTAATAAATTAAATTAAAAAATGTTCACAGAATTTACTAAAAATATCATTATTTCTACAGCCGGTGTGTTAATTTGATATTGGGTACAATAACCTGTGAAAAATAAAAGCGTAATAATGTTTTAGCAGTAAAAAGTTACATTATAAGGTACAGTAATTATCTAACTTTATAATATAATCATTAGATATCCTTCTACCAAACAATTTATTGAAAATATTCAATAAATTCCGAACCCTGTCGAGTGCACTCTCTGATTCCGCCATTTTGCGGCACACGATGGGTGCAATTCTCTTCCCGGTCCGGCCTTCCACAGGTTAATGTTTCCATAGGAACAATGCGTGCGAAGCCGCCGGGCGCAGCTAGTGTATAATAAAAAACGAAAACTATCTTAACTATCTGTGTATAATCAGTTATCTAAATCATCTGCTAAATCCTCTAGAATGTACTTCTTGATGATTCTACAGTGAAAGAGACTGGTTTACCTGGTATCTAGCGCGATCGCCGACTCGCAGCGTGGTGTCGATAGCAAGCGGACTGTCCAGCTCCGAGGCGGAGTCGGAGGCCGAGTGAGGGGCGCAGCCCGAGCTGAAGTACACTGAGAAGTCTCGATGAGAGCGCAGCTGGCGGACCACTACTGGCCAGTCGCTGGAACAAAGAAACAAGTTAGAAGTTTTAAGGGCGTAGTTTTATGAGGTATCTGGTGTTATTAGGTAAATTGTGTTAAGTTAGTGTAAGCCGTTGATTTTCCAATTAAATAAACAAATTAATAAGTATTTTTTGGACTTTATCGTCGCTTTCCATTAGGTGACATTGTGGTCTAACAAAGTTCAAAATAAAAAAAATATACTTACAAGAATCACTATCGAGGATTTAGAGGAGAGCGTATGAGGGTAAACCATCGGACAATCTCCGCGAACTCGATGTTTTTAGCTGGCAAGAGTTTGAGAGATAAATGTTGTGCAGAAGGCCACTGCCATCTGCAGTCGACAGCAGTCGACGGGTTCAGCGACCCGTATATTACTCGCGAAGTCGCGACCATAAAAGGTAATGTTTTGCTAATCCTTCTATTGTCTAGTTTCAGGAGAACTGTCAGCGACAATTTTTTTTTACAATTTTTTTCTTTTAGAAAGATGTACGTTTACGTTACACTTTCTAGTCAGCAACTTGCCTTCCGTGTATTGTGTGACCCCTAAGAAGACACAGTATACTGACTGGCCACGTACGAAGAGTAAAATAGACATCAAATCTTATGTGGTCTTCTCAAAATCTAGTTTAATTTAAATATACTTTGTATATCAAACGTTTTTCTAATTTACTTTCTAAAATAGCAGATAAAGTTGGGAGGGGAAATATTTCAATTTGGAATAACTTACTTCTCCTGCAAATCCTCGGTGGGTAAACTGAGTCTGGACAGAACTTGAGGCAGCTTTGATAGCTGCTTGCGAAGCTTTTTCGCTGAGCGCTCCTCTTTCAAGCGCTTTATGTGCCGACGGAACATCATCTGTGGAAGACAATAGAGTTATGGTATAGTATAACGAATACGTAATCTAATGCCCTCCTAGCAGAATATGGTATATGCATCGATTTTTTTTATTGTTTTAATCGATTCTTTAGGTCATTATTTAACCGAGAAATGATAAGACGCTCACTGAATTTCGCAATAACAAGGTAAAAAAAACAAATCAAAACTACAATCATTTTCGGGTGATAAAAACGTTGCCATATCGGCGCCATGTTTATTTGACGTCGACGTTCACACTCGATTAAAACCTTTTGTGACGACCTCGGTAGTAATCATCTCAGGAAAGAGGTTTTCCGAAAAAGCTGAAAATAACCGACAATACGAAATGTGAAGTGGGCAGAATAGTGTCAAATCATTGTGCAGCAAGCAGAATAAAAAAGAAGAAATGTGTAAGAAAGAAAGAAAGAAAGAATTTATTCGTAGCCACACACCTTATAACAATAATAAAGGAAATACAAAATATACGTAACTATGAAAAATATAAACCTTTGGATTTAAATGTCGAAACATATTCTAAGCGTGTAGTAGTCGAGTCCCAAGGGTATAAATAATTGGTCTTTCCCTATCTATGTGCGCGGCTAATCAGGTCCAGCCTCAGCTTGATGTCATTATCCACCGAGGTCGATAACGAAGCTGGTTTTCAGTCATGTCAGTGTACAGTGATGTCACGTCCGCTCTAGTCAATGGCGTAGCGTTTTGAAATTTTGCGATTGAGATTTAAAATATCAATTTTTCAATGGTTAAATTCTACAATAAAAACATCTCAAAATGCTAAAATAAATATGTAGATATGTTTCTATCTCAATAAAAAAAATATATACGTACCTATTCTCGGTACGTATATATTTTTTTAGCCATTTTGAAATCACATGCATATACCCTATTTCGGCCATGAGTCAGTCAGAGTCAAATCGTTTATTTCTTTAGACTTACAAAATAAGTACTTAGACAAGTCAAATTTTTACTATATAAACAGCTTGATAAATAGTTATTACTATCAAACAAGAAATAAGGTGCAATTGACTCTAATTCACTTCATTTTTTTGTCCACTAGCGGAAGAAGTGAAAAAGAAACCACTAGCAAGTTTATCGCTTATCAACTAATAATAATAATTCATTTATTAAATCAGACAACAATTTAGGTCCATTTTTTGTTAGTAATTTGTCTTAAATTCTATGTTAATTTATAGGTAATACAAAGAACACACAGTACATGAAAATTTGAAATAAAAATAAAGTTTGAGGACCTTTATTCGTGTTCCGATCAAGCTGTCCCAAGAAAGACTTGCTACTTGACCAGGACCCGAATAAAGGCCTTCATTACTGGCAGGTCATAGCGATCTGGAATGACCTGCAGGATGCTGTTGAAACTGCCCCGCACTCTGCTGAGCAATGAGGCAGTTTTCTTACGGATGATGGCGTGAAAACCATCTACCCGTGCCTCCGCAAACATAGTAGATGCACTGCAGAAGCGCGGCAGTCCCATCAGCATCCTAAAACCATTATTATATTGGACGCGCAGAGCATTAAGCGATTTCTGAGTATAACTAAACCACAGGCTGCTCGTGTAGAAAGATTGGCAGTAGGCTTTGAAGAGAGTTATTTTAACTTGCCTACTGCAACGAGCAAACCTGCGTGCCAGCATATTACATCTGACCGCCAATGCTCTGCGTTCCCTTTCTATGTCCTCCTGGTCATCAAGGTCTTCGGTAACGTAATGCCCTAAGTATTTATACTTGTAGACGCGTTTAAGTTCCGATCCATCAAGCTTTATAACTGGCACAGAATCAGGTACTTTACCGGAGGCCTTGAAGACCATGTACTCACTTTTTTTACAATTATAGAGCAAGCCATATTTATGAGCATACTCCTCACATATTCCCAGCAGTCTTCTAAGAGCGCTGATCGATGGGCAAAGCAGTACCATGTCGTCTGCGTAGCTGATATTGTTTATAAAAACATTATCAACCGAGCATCCGACATTCTCACTGCTGAGCCCAGCGACCAGGTCATTAACATAAAGGTTGAAAAGTTTCGCTGAACTTATCCCCCCCTGCCGAACTCCACATTCCAGCCTGTACGCATCAGACAGACTCCCAGCCCATCTTACATGGTTTGACTGATTGGCGTACCAGTAGTGGAAGAGACGCTGCACCTGCGTATGCACGCCTGTTCTCGCCAACTTTTCCCAGAGCTTGTCGTAGGACACAAGGTCAAAAGCTTTGGAAAGGTCAAGAAAGCATGCATACACAGGTGTGCGCCTCCTTGTATAGTACTGCACAGTATGCTTTAAACTTAGAATTGCGGTTTCGGTTGAGAGCTGTTTTCTGAAACCAAATTGAGCATCATGTATGTTTAGATGTCTATCCAATTCCGAGTCAAGCACACTGTCCAGCACCTTCGCCACTACCGTAGCCAGCGATATTGGCCTATAGTTGCCTTTATCCGATAAGTCACCTGTTTTATTTTTCACAACTGGTACTACAATTGTTTGCATTAGTTCCTTGGGCAAGTATGAATGATTCAGGCATAGGGTAAGAAACATTGACAGTACATTGGGCAAATGTTTTCCTGCATACTTTAAGTGTTCAATACTGAGGCCATCGTGACCTGGTGACTTGCCTCTTACCATTTTCTTAATAATTGCCGCTACTTGTTTAGCCGATACGCTGTACAGTTTACCAGCCTCGACAGGCTCAGTATTGATCACCGAACTTGATGGGCCCAATGAGGAGCTTACTCTGAAATGATTTTCAAATAAATCTGCTATTTGACCAGCATTACTTACTCCTTGTACGCTCACCGGTAAACTAGGCTTAATATTAAATTTATTCGTTGCTTTCCAGAACTCACTAAAATTATTTGACGCGCGTTGCTCTGCAATAATGTCCATTTTAATTTGATCCTTATGATTTTGACACCATTTTAATTTGCTTTTGAATATTTTCCTACTAAGACACATTTCATTATATATGTTACCAGATTTAGGTTTGTTATGCCAGATCCAATTTTGAAAATCAAGCCTAGCCTTCCGGTGCGCCTCACTCACATGTGCATTCCAGCCTATAACACGGGCCTTGCGGAATCTTTTATTACCTATAAATTCACTGCTATAAATGGCTGCGTCACTTAAGATCTTAATTATGTTATTATAAAGTATATCTAATCTATTTTTATGTCTATTGTCATTACAAATATTAAAACTACATTTTTGAAAATCATTCGGAAAGGATATTAATTTTAGCTTATTATTACAATATTCATTATATTTATTTATTTGGTCAATGTTTCTATTTCCCCATATAACAACTAATACAATCTTAGGATAACTAAGTCTAAGTGGTCTTACATACTATTGTCTGTGTGGAACATGGCGGCCAGTCTCTACGAAGACTAGCCAGGTGTGCAGGACATATTATAGTGCACAAGTGTGCGCGCAAACACAAATGCGCACCTCCGATTCCTCTATTCCCTCACTCTCATAATCCGATGAGACGGCAGACATACACATCCGGGGAGAGGTTAGACGCAGGACTAACAGTTTAACGTGCTTTCCGAGGCACGGGGGTGTAACACCGCCAATTTTCCTGACTCCGGGCTACTACTGTGATTTTTTCTTGCTAGAAAAACCTCAATAACAACTATTGGCTCGACCCGGGATTTGAACCCAGGACCTCATAATCAGCGGTTGAACATACTGACCGCTAGACCAACGAGGCAGTCAATGTATTTTATTTTATTTATTTTATTAACTTTATTTGGAGAACAAATAGTTTTACACACTTTAGGAATAAACTTAGATACTAACTTTTAACAATTTATATGTCCTCGCATGTAGAAGCTAAAAGGTTGCTTGCTTGCGGAGAAGGAGTGAAAAAAAATTATCAACGTATTAATTAGTATTCGTATAACGAATATATGCGACAGAGAACCATAGAGCTCCAAGAATTAGCAACCAGAAGTGGCAGTGCGCCATGTCTCTCGGTGAACCGATCACCGTGGGATTCGGGTGTTCTGCGTTCCACAGAGTAAATCGGTGGAATGTGGTTTAATTTAAAGCTTCTTTATAGTACTATGAAATTTATTTAACTTCTTTGCTGTCATAGATCGAAGTTTGCCGTAATTTAATCTTGTATTTTCTGCGTAGTGCATATTAGATAACTGACCACCGCGGTATTAACCCAGCGCGGTTGCCGGTCGTGCGTTCCAGTTGACAACAATGATAAATGGTTTAATTTAAAGCTTATTGTTCGAACTTTGAAGTGTATTGAACTATCTATGGCTTGAGAACGGCTAAACTTGAGACATAATACATAACACACATGCATTTCACGCAATAAATAATTCTTTGCTATATAATCGTCAGAACCCAATAAATGTGGCATGGAGTCATTTGCTACCAAAAAAATATAAAAACGCTCGAAATCAATCGCAAAGGCTATTTGTATAGCTTGATAATTATAGGTTTTACTTTTACTTGAAAACATCTGTTTTCATGACATTGAAAAGTAAAACCTATGACAGTAGAAATAGAAAGCATTTTTGGTTATACCTGAGTCCCATCGATTCCAAATTGCTGCACAAATTTCGCCCATTCCGGAAAATGTGATAGTCTCTTGCTAGCTGCCGACCAAGTCTCTCTGCAAACAAAAAATAGATTACCCTCAGCCACTTTGTTGAACTGTTCTCTTGGAATAAATAATTAATAAATAATGCTGGAATCATCTAGCCCCAAGTTAAGCAGATCTAGTGTTATACGTACTAGTTATCTGATATTTTATTTATTTATTTTATTTTTATTTTCAGAATTTTAGGAAAACTTACGTCAATTTAGTTATATACGTCACACTATCACACTAATCACACTAATATTATAAATGCGAAAGTTTGTATGGATGGATGGATGTTTGTTACCTCTTCACGTCAAAACTACTGAACATAGGCTACTTTTTATCCCATAAATCAGTTCCCGTGGGATAAAAAAACACCTTTAAACGTCTCCATAGGAACAACGCGTGCGAAGCCGCGGGGCGGAGCTAGTAATACAATAAACAACATAATATATAGATATTTTATTATTATATTTACATAGAAAACATCTAGAACACCCTGAACAAATATTTGCACATCGTACACACATTTGTCCCGAGGCGGGAATCGAACCTGCAACCTCCTGAGTCGCAAGTGGACCTTCGTCCGCGGCGCCACAGAGGTCCTTAATGTATCATAAATATTGGTTACTACACAACACTACAATAAAAACTAGACTGTATCCCTAAATAAGTGTACACAGCGTGATGAATGAGCAGTGTGTCTACCACGAGTTGTCACAGTTAAATCGCCTGACGTAACTACAGTAGTAAATGCGCAGATAGTTATCTACGCGACTCAGACAGCGCATTTTAGTACCGCTAGAGGCGCTTTCGAAGTTTTGATACATTTTAAACTACAGTCGCTTGCGAGAATGGATTGCGAAAACTCATGGTAGACACACAGTATTATACAAGAACAAAAACTTACTTGTAATCCTGAACGTGAATTCTTATTAGCTGCGTGAAAGCGTCAGTCACAAAGTCCAGCGTCTCTCTTCTTATCCGAAGAGCTTCTGCGTAGTTAGCCACCTGAAAAAAAGGTTATTTCAGATTAACAAAACTTTACGAGTTGTCAAATACATCATCATCAACATATACTAGCCCACTGCTGGACATAGGCCTCCTCTAATGAGCGCCATAGCGCCCTGTCTTCAGCTTGACCAGATCTGCCTGCAGTCTTTCGCAGAAGTCGCGGTCTCCACTCAAGAACTCGTTTACCCCAGCGGTTGTCGGTTCTTCGCGAGATATGGCCGGCCCAGTGCCACTTCAGTTTGCTAATTCTTTGAGCTATGTCGATAACTTTGGTTCTCTGTCGGATGTATTCGTAACGAATGCTATCCTTCAGAGAGACTTCGAGCATAGCTGTTTCCATAGCTCGCTGAGCGAGTTTAAGCTGTTGGACCAGCCCTACCGTGAGTGTCCATGTTTCAGCTCCGTAGGTCATGACGGGTAGGACGAACTGATTGAAAACTTTCGTTTTCAAGCATTGTGTTATGGATGAAGAGAAGACTACGTAGTTTTCCAAACGCGTAAAATGAATATAACAATGAAAATATATCCCTTTGTGGAATACAGATAAGGTACAAATATGTTCAATGGCACGATGGGTCGATGCCACACGCAAAACTGTAGGTTACACCTGGCCCAGATTAGCGTAAGACCGAGGCGAATGGCATAAACATAGAGTGGCCTATGCCCAGCAGTGGGTCGACAAGGATTGATGATGATGATGATGTTCAATTGACATAATGAATCTCATTCATTTTAAGAGATGAAATAATATCCCAAAAAATTTCGGCTTTGACGGGAATCGGGATTGTCCATCCCGTCGTTAGGTGATATCAGACGGGTCCACTCTAATGAATATTCACTAGAGTGAATGCTTCATTTTTCTTTCATTTCATGTTCACACGGCTCAGCTGGAATGACTTATGGTTTATCCATTTTGAATGAAGCATGTTGGTAAACAAAGTACGACACAAATAACAAAATCTCACTTGCTTGGCGTCGAGTTTCAGATATAATTGAAAGCAATGTTTATTGACGGGAGGATCTAAAATCGACAAGTAATGTAAATTACGTATAAAAGGACGCGCCAACAAAGTGAATTTTAGGTTAAGTATGGGCGGTTTGTTTACGTTTATGCTCCATTCAAAATGGATACGATATAGAAAAGAACATTCACCTCCTCTTTTCATTCAAGATTCATCAAATGAAGTCGTTTGTCTTGGAATTAGTTAAATTATTAGTTCAAGATAAAATGGCCGAATGCGAGAGAACATTCACTCTGTATTCAGATTGTTCATTTATCGTTCATTCGAAGTGGGAGTGAAGGATGCGATTGAAAATATCCAACATCGTTGGATCGGTTCATTAATGAATTCATTAGGCACTATTGTTTTATTTTATGTTCTAAAATTTCATTTCGAGTGAAAAGTGTCGAATGAAAATTAAAAATAAAGGAAAAATGAACTGTCTGATTCCACCTTTAGCCATAGTGAGGGCTTACGTACTATAATAACAAAAACCGCATTCGACGACTTACTTTGATAAATGTTCTTTCATTTTGTAAATGTATAATTTTGTCTAAGGTTGTAAGATTTTATAGCAGAAGGTTTTTTCGCGGAATTGTTACTAAATATTTTCATTCTTATATGTACGCAAAGTAACGCCTGAATCTATTATGTATAAAACCTCATTCATTTTATTTATCAAAACGATTCTCCCATCAGCTATTGAACTTTATTTCCCTGCCTTTCAAGCATGTTCTACAAGCCCACAAAATTGGCAGTAAATGTAAGCGACGTTGAACCACTTCTCTCCTTATTTGAAACCAAAATTACTTCTCCCAGGAACTTACCTAGATTTGATCATTATTTTCTATTAGAATCCTGGTTTTATATGGAATTGAAAACATACCTTGATTTTAGCCTTAGTTTTATCCACCATCTGAGCCAGCAGGCAGAACGCCTGGTCTATATTAACGTTCTCATGGCTAGAATTCTCAACCAGGGGTATAGATCTTTTAAACGCCTTTCTTTGAAATAATCTCTCTGCCTTTCTCACCTATCTAATACGTCAATGACGAATAAAAGAGATTTACCATAGTTATCGTCTTAGTTTCATTCACCATCTGAGCCAGTAGACAAAACTCCTGATCTATATTAAGTCTCCACCAGCGGTAAAGATCCTTTGAACGAATCTCTCTGCATCTCTCACTCTTATCTAATACGTCAGTGACATATCTTAAGAGACTTACCTTGATTTTCGCCTTAGTTTTATCCACCATCTGAGCCAGTAGGCAGAACGCCTGGTCTATATTAACGTTCTCATGGCTAGAAGTCTCCACCAGGGGTATGGATCCCTTGAACTCCTTCCGTTGAACCAATCTCTCCGCCTCTCTAACTCCTTGGTCGCAGACCTCGTCGTGTTTGGATGTTACCAGGACCACTGGTTTCTTCTGTTTTAGGATGTTCTGGAGGATGGCAGCTAAGACTTCGTTCTGGTAAACAAAGTAATTGATAATGAATTGATTAATTATTAATGAATTATTAATGAAAAAATTGGTAATGAATACACAGAAAAAGTCATTGAAAAAAAGCTGATACTTTGGGATTTAAATTAATTATTGGTATAGCCTGTACATAAAGGGAAGCGTTGTGGTAATTGAGGACGCGCGTGCCAATATTATAGAGTCAAGATTTTTGCAAATAAGCCGTTCTTAATTTAATCTAGAATATCATTAAAATGGCTGTATTTCTCCGAATGTTTATGCAACTGCTGGCTATTTTATACATAACAAGAATTTTTCAATGCGAGCGAGACAGAGCTATCCGAAGCTGTACCCATCTCTTTCGCCTGCTGCGTTGTCGGCGAAATATCATACTAACATTATAATTCTCCCCCGTCCCTTGCCCCCCTTAGGATTGCCCTCAAAACCACGTCAAAATGCCTTCATCGAAAGAGTGTATGCATATAGGTAGACTATGACATTGCTTTATCTGAAAAAATCTTGATACTAAACTCTTGCACTGTCTGCATCTACAAGATCCACATACCTGCTTCTCCCAAGTCCTGCCCGGCACAAGGCTGACGTCATAGACGCACAGGAATCCATCCACCGTGAGCCTTCCATCGGGCATCGTTCGCTGCTCATACTCCTAAACAAAACCATAGATAATCATTATATTCACAAATAATAAAGTTCCAGTGTGTTTCTTTCTATACAGGGTGGGGCCAAATTGTTGGCCCATAAGTCGATTAAGACCAACTTGTTTTTTTTGACAAATGTAATTTTTTGGGCGAACCATTGATTTTTTCAAAAAACTAAAAATGGCAATATTTTTTTCTTCAAAAAAAAACGGAATGTTCCCACCCTGTATGCTGAGTGTGTACTGCCATACTGCTTACTACAAAGTTTGCGAAGTTTGCGTAAAAATGCGCGGGAAGTAAAAATAACTTTCGCATTTCCATAGAATATAAAGTTAATGCAAACTTTGTAGTAATAAACAGTATAGAATCTGTTCAAAACGAGAAGAATCGTGGCTCGGTCAACTAACACTTTTAGTCGTACTGCAATGACAGACCAGTGTATTATTATCAACGAAATAAAAGTTGTTAATTACCCACGACGCTACTCTCTTTGCACAGACTCTAGCAGTGGACACTCTGCGGTGAACCCGAAGGGGTGCGCCGTATGTGGCATTGGCAGTGAAAGTGTTAAGTACCTATGTAATTCTTGTTTCTCACCCACCACCTACCACATAAGCTTTAGCTACCTAACTAACTTTTGCTGTACCTAACTTTGTGATAGAAATAAATATTTTATTATTATTATTACAAATTTTAGCAGTTTAGCTCAAATTTAAATTACTTATTAGTCTTAGACTAGATTGTAATACTATGATGTACTTATTTATTTATAGATATTTACATTTAAAAAATAAAAAAAAATAAAAATATTATTACAGAGCATGGTGATTGTACTCGTATGTGTCAATACAGGGTCTGTGGTGAAATGATGGATGCGATGGTGCGGAACAAAGAAAGTGGATGCTGGGCACCGCTGCAGATGTTCGGTTAAATTAAAGTTTATCTTGTTTTGTTTCAGAACATGAAGTCCAGAACAATTATTGAAGCTACTGCTATGTATGTATGTAACATGCTATTATAGATAACTAGCTGCGCCCCGCGGCTTCGCACGCGTTGTTCCTATGGAAACATTAGAAGGTTTTTTTCAGATTTATGGGATAAAAAGTATTTTATTCCAGGATTAGAATTACCTGTATGCAAAATTTCAGCCAGATCCGTCCAGTAGTTTTGGCGTGAAGAAGTAACAAACATCCATACATCCATACAAACTTTCGCCTTTATAATATTAGTGTGATGATGTTTTGGGGTTGATATGTAAGAATTTTTGTTGTTCAGCCACCACTGTCCTAAGAATGAAAACAGGGAATGGAGACATTTATTTCACATGAGAGCAAATTTATTTATTTAATCCGGATAGCTATCAGCTTAACTAATTACAATTATTGGCATTACCACCCATAAGATAAACGCCAATAAGGCTGTGTCCAGCAGTGGATCAATACAGGCGAAGGTGAGGTTGAGTTAGCTAATTACAATAGAATTTAAAATAGTCTCAGAGAGCTTATAGGCATTCGCTAATAGAATCATAGTTAACTACAAATGGCTACCTGCCCTGTTTTCACTCTTCGTATTCTAACATTACTGTTTGTTCAGACCTCAGTAGTAATTAGTAAACCCCTTATTCATAATAGTCTGCTAACTTAACACTGCAAAATCTCGCTCTGTCTTCTTCTATTGACATAAGTCAGACTGAGAAATAACACAACTGAGCAGCTGTTTTATGTTAGCAGACCATTTTGAATAAAGGAGTTAGTCTGTTATTAATTCATGATTTAAGATGAGAAATGTTGCTTTGAGAAAGTAAAGGCGACCTGTAAGCAAGTTTATTCTAATCATATTAAATAATCAACTTACCTTCTCTATGCCAAGCTGGTTCTTGCAGACATACATCAACTTTTCAGCTGATTGAAGCTTTGTAGCCACGCATCTTTTCACGTACGCTTCTGTTTTACCAACTGCGGACAAAAGGCAGCGATGTTTTAAATAAGTGTGATTAGAAATAGAATTAGAAAGAAGAATTGGAAGCTTTTTTTAAAACGAATACACTAATGTGTTGCGATGTGTCTCTGTATTTTCATATTACAGCACACGATTTGACGAAGAATCGGTCTGTAAACTGGGGGTTTAATTTTAACCCTCAAAAGGCTTTTTATTAGTAAGTGCTTACATGCCAGATGTAATTAAAAAAAATGAAAACCACCTTACGTACAATAAAGTTACAGTACTAAATAGTTGAAATTCTGGAAAGAAACGCCAGGTAATATTATTTACCATGATTTTAGCGATCTACCCCTGGAGACAATTTTTTATCATCAGGTTCTAATTGGTACTTTCCCCGGGAAGTTTTATACGTCTGTGAGGTGATATTTGAACTCAACTTTGCAGTGCCCTTCCAGGGTGCATGTACCCAATTACACCTAATTCACTTAGACTTATGAATGAATTGTACATGTAAGCAAAATAAATGAAATATGATTATCTTAAGTTACGATCAACCGGAACAGCAAAATTTGTTATGTTATGACGGCCGTAAAACTCGACATGGGAATCAAGTGAAAAAATACCGGTCACTGTTTGTAACAGAATTATGAAAACAATGGAAAAAACATATGAATGAGAGCCTCGTAAGTGTCTCTACCATGAGTTGTCACAGTTAAATCGCCTGACGTTACTACAGTAGTTACGTAAATACGCATATAGTTATCCACAGCGCATTTTAGTACCCAACTATCCGCTAGGGGCGCTTTAGAAGTTTCCATACATTTTTTTAACTACAGTCGCTAGCGAGTATAGTTTGTCAAAACTCATGGTATACACACAGGAACCAAAAACAATCTACGTATCTTATGTCACATAAGATATGCAAGTCACTAGAATAGGTAAACTCGTCAGCACGCATATGCATATCCAATAGTCAGAAATAAATTTAAATTAAAACAAGGTGGATTTTTGGAAGGAGCAGCAAGGGCGTTAACCGTTGTAGGGAAATGCTCATAAGAGACAATACATAATTTTGCGAGAAATTTTTATCGCCATTCACAGATTGTCAAAAAGGAAATGGGTTTATTACACAAAAACTTTTAATTAATAAATAATGATGGACAATTCACACAGCATTATCTAGCCCCAAGCTAAGCAGAGCATGTGTTATGGGTAAGTACTAGATATCTGATATACTTAATACAATACAGTAAACATAGATCTAGAACGTCCTGAAATTATCTGCAGATCGTACAAACATTTGTCTCAAGGCGGGAATCGAACCAGCAACCTCCTGCATCGCAGGCGGACCTTCGCCCACTGCGCCACAAAGTTCGTCGATTATTCTTTAAGGATTAAAGTATTAAGTACCTTAATAGTTATATACTTAATACAATACAGTAAACATAGATCGATATAGTTATTATACATATAAAACATCTAGAACGTCCTGAAATTCTGCAGATTCTGCAGTACAAACATTTGACCTTCGCCCACAGTGACACAGTGGGCGAAGGTCAAATGTTTGTACGATCTTCAGGAATGCACAGAGGTCGTCGATTACTCTATTTAAGGTTTAAAGTTTTACCTCGACTCTCCCCCTTGAAAGGTTGAAAGCAGGCATCGTCCACGAACTCAGTCTGCTCGACCAGCTCGAACCTGTACTCCTGGTCATCAAACTCTTTGTGCACGCTGCCCCAGTACAGGAAGTGGTCATTGTTGACTACTCGGCCGCTGAAGTCCGACTAGAGATAACAGGGGATGTGTTAACAAAGTGTGTGGAGTCTGTTACAAAAAGAAGAGTCGTGGCGTTTAACGTTGGTGTTCTTCCAACACAAATAAGGTTTGTAGTTCACCCGCTTACATCCGTAATGAGAGAGTCGTGGCGTTACCGTAAAACTAACAATTTTAGTTTTCGTGCTGCAATGACAGAGAGCAGTGTTGTTGACCTCAATCACATCACATCACACTAATATTATATAGGCGAAAGTTTGTATGGATGTATGAATGGATGTTTCTTACTTCTTCACGCCAAAACTACTGGACGGATCTGGCTGAAATCTTGTATACAGGTAACTCTAATCCTGGAATCAAACATAGGCTACTTTTTATCCCGTAAATCAGTTCCCGTGGGATTAAAATCACCTTTTAATGTTTCCATAGGAACAACGCGTGCGAAGCCGCGGGGCGCAGCTAGTAGGGTATAATGCAAACATAAAATTATCATTAAAGCGTAAAAGAAAATGTATAGATGTAAGCAAAAACTAAAAAAATTAGACCTTTTTCGTGCCATCGCCACTAGAGCTCACTTCAAAGCAGAAGCTAAACTTAGACAGGTGTACGTATACGTACCTATTTATAGTTCTAGACGCGCGTTGACATAGGCTACTTTACATTTTTTTTATGAACAATACACCTTCGTTTGACAGCAATATCACCTGATGGAAAGCGAAGATGCGGCCGAGGGTGTATCACGAAGGTCTACAAGATACCTACCTATTCACACTAGACTTCTTGGTCTTGTAGAGACCCAGGTTGAAATTGGCCGGAAAAACAGAGGCAGGATGCGATATTTCAGAGAAACGCGTGAGAATCCGCAGACAGAAACTTTAATAAGCAATAATTCTTATTAAAAAATATATATATTGATGGATATGGTTTTATTTGAGGTAACGGATAGTAGTCTCCCAAAAGCCAATGAAATGCCAAGATATGAGGGGGCCAGATAGCACGAGACTATAATAGGCGGCACCGGCGATGGCAGCTAAATTAATAATCCACCTACCCAACAGACCCGCCCAATGTAATGGGCGGAGACGAGCCAGGGCCAGGGGGCACAGATACCCTATCCCCCCCCCCCCCACAAGGGGTGAGATGACGAATTCTGGATATGACGGAAGCGGACTGATTTCGCTGCGAGGTCGTCGTGCTGTACGGACGCGCACCCTCGAGTGCTTGTGGTATCGTTGGTTAAGTACCTTAGTGTGGTTCATTATCATCAGCCTACATAGGTCCACTGCTGGACATAGGCATCCCCTTTCAGCTAGTGGCTTAGTGTGGTTGAAATATTGAATACTCACTGTCATGGTTAATTAAGTCCAGTATTTCGAGTATAACCCTTGTAGACATTGATTAATTAAAAAGGAAGATAGGTTACGTTCTCCCAGCGCTTACTCAAAAATTGGCATGTGTTACAACTACACGCAAACACATACGCTCACAGTTATATTGCCAGTCCTGTGCAATACAAAGACCGAAGTGAGACCGAGACAACAATATTTCTCGCTAGTACGACCGCCCATGCCGCCGGTCAGACGGTGACCGAGGTGGGAGCACACAATTTTACACAATTTCAGGTTGCCACTTTCGAGAAACCAGTACCTCATCTTCCCTTTTTAATAAATCAATGCTTGTAGGTTATGAAAATGGTGTTTCCCTTAAGGACAGAACGGATACCTTAGCCCCCATACAAACGTACTTCCCGCTCCATTTGGAAACTACGTCCCCGATCGTATTGAAATTTTTCATACACAATCGGATGACAAATAGCCATGTCTGTAGTTTTTTCGTTTTTTAAAAAACATTATGATCTTTAAATGAGAGCGAAACTAATTTGCCATATTTTGACCACCAAATCGAGTCATTTTCAAGCTATTTTTTATGCATGATAGACACCTTTATTCGAAAATCTGTCACACTGCAGACATCCTAAATATATTCACAATTAGAAATAATCAAAAATATTTCTAAAATCAGTCGTTTCTTCAAAATGAATCGGGAAGTACGAAAAACTATCAAAAATTGGTGAAATTCCTTCTAGTTTCTGCAACCGCTCGCTCGCACGCGGGGGGCGATGCGGCGCGCAGGGGGCGAAATTCCGAAAAAAGGCGAACATCGCCGAATAGCCGACACGATGCGATGACGACGACCGACGACGACGCGGCGACGAATCTTTTCGTAGTCGGTCGGGCGTCGTCGGCTATTCTGTGCTAGTTATTTATTTCTGCTACACGTATTAGTATTTTGCCTTATTTAGACATAATCAAACGAGATACCTAGGTAGGTAAGTACCTATTATTTCTATTTAGAAAACTTACGACTTGGCCTGTGTATTGGATTTGGATTTTGCCTTTGACTTGGTAAACTACGAACATACTTGCAAATGACCAGCAAAAATGGACCCATCCAGTAAGTAGGTACCTAGCTAAGCTACCTATCTAACCTACTATGGATTATGGACCGAATTATTTAGCTGTTTTATAGAAAATGGTTCTGAATTGATCACATAAAAGTTTTACAATCGAAGGATTAGTATTTATCCCGTCAAGCTTAAAAAACAACCAAATAGGTAGGAGGTACCTACCTACCTACTTCAGAAAAACTACATTTTGGGTGACATCTTCGCCAAGTCTGATCGAAGTTTAATAATTCTTTCTTTACTGTCTAAAGTTTGAAACATAAAAAGAAGGTTAGGTAGTATCTAAAACATCCTCTTCTCATGATAATTTCACTGATCTATCTTTATCTATTTTTATAAAAGAAAGTCGTGTTAGTTACACTATTTATAACTCAAGAACGGCTGAACCGATTTGGCTGAAAATTGGTGGAGAGGTAGCTTAGAACCAGGAGACGGACATAGGATGGACATTTTGTTCCCGGCTGAACGAATCTTGATGTAATTTGGCACGGAGGTAAACAGTATCCCGGGAACGGACTTAGGCTACTCTTTGGCCCTCCCAAGGCGGCAAGAGTGGAGAAAGCGGCTACTGCCGCCGCCGCCACCCCACCGCGTGTCCGCAACCTTAATTTTTTTTTGGGGTCAATTTTGCCGCCCCCCTAGTTTCGCCGCCCTAAGCTTTAGCTTTTTCAGCTTCTATGGTAAATCCGGCCCTGGGCCTACCCTAATGAGCGCCATAGCACCCTATCTTCAGCTTGCCGCGTCCAGCATATGCCTGCAGTCTTTCGCAAAACGTTATGGAAAATAATGTTGACAGCTGCTAAGCAGCGTTACTTCTTACTCTGAGTTATGTCAACTGTTGCACCGCTCCTTAGGAAAGTGCGGCGAGGTGGGGGCCGGGGAAAAAAAGAGCAAGAGTGCTGAGAGCTTTCTTTCGGCCACTTTAAAAATGATGGTCTTGATATCACGAGATAGCGCTCTTTGGATATTTATCTCGTGTGCGTCTTACGACTTTCCCCCCCCGTCTCGCCGCGCGCATACCTCAGGCGCGGTACAGGAGTTTCGGTCAAACTATAGTAAATTATTACCTCAACAGCCTATATTGGTCCACAGACGCAGGTCTCCCCCTGATAAGCACCTTTATTGGCTGTTATCTCATGGAGAGTAATGCCCATAATCCCCAAGCTGGGCATGCGGTTTGGGGATCGCAGTTTGGTGACAGAATTGTTCGGCAGAAGGCGCTGCTGCCCGCCTCCGGTAATTAGCTGGGCCGGCGAACTTCGTTCTGCCCTAGTTCACTCACTTTGAGATTAAAAATATATAATTTTTTTTTAACTTTTCTTCTTTACAAACCTTGTCCTAACAATAACGAACACATAAATAAATAATGCTGGACAATCCACACGAGATTATCTAGCAGTATATATTATAAAACAAAAAGAATTATCCAATTTGGTGCAGTCGTTCGGCGATGCATTTTTATTTATAAGCTGCTCCCCGCGGCTTCGCACGCGTTGAAGAATTACCTGTATGCAAAATTTCAGCCAGAAGGGAAAAAACCAAAAGAACCAAAAACACTGGGTAGGTAAGTAAGGGTGGTTAGGTACCTTTATTTAGTAGTACCTACGGATAAACTTTTGTAAAAATGCACGCCCCATCTGGTTTATCTCTACCTTCCTACACTTGATTGATTTGATACGTAGTGGTAGGTGGGAGTGGGAACTAAGTACCTACCTAGGTAAGTATAAAATACATGAAAAAAACAATTGGAATATTGTTCATAACATAAAAAGCACACGTTAGGTAGGTACCTTACCTACCTACCTAACGAGTGCTTTTTAACTTGGCGGAAGCTTGATGAGTAGGTATAGGTTAGGTACCTATACCTAGGTACTCATCAAGTTTCCGCCAAAAAGTCTCAAACATGTCACAAAAATAAAGTTAGTAGTTGGTAGACCAGATTCTATTATAGGTACCTACCTATTTTGTAAATGATTGCATCAACCGACTACGTACTAATTAGAACCTATTCTGTGCCGACACTGGGCACGAGCGCACACACACACACACACACATCCACAGCTTTGTATTTGATGGTTAGATGCGCTTTCTCACTCATAGCGCGCCCCATTTCATTCGACGTGAAACAACAACAAATCCGCATGGGCCGGCCGCTGAGATTTGGCAGACGTTCGTGGCCACCTTAAATAAATGCCTATGATTGCTAAAAATATCAACATACCTGACTCAACACACAGATGTGGTCGACATTATAGTCGTCGGCATGGGTTCGTACGAATCTATTGCACAGGCATGACTTGCCCACCCCAAGCTGACCTTTCTCCTTTTCCGTTCCTGTAATATATAAATAAATAAATAAATAATGCTGGACAATTCACACACCATTATCTAGCCCCAAGCTAAGCAGAGCTTGTGTTATGGGTACTAGATAACTGATATACATAATACAATACACTACATAGATAGATATTTTTTATCATACATAGAAAAACATCCAGAACGCCCTGAAAAATTTCTGCAGATCGTACACAAATTTGTCCCGAGGCGGGAATCGAACCCGCAACCTCCTGCGTCGGACCTTTGCCCACCGCGCCACAGAGGTCGTCCGCATACAAATACAAAGTACATATACAAAGTAGATAGAGATAGAGAAACATTTATTGAACAATCAGTGCTGAATACAGGGTATGTCATACTATTATTATAAATGCAAATGTTTGGATGTTTAGATGTTTGTTAACAAAGAAAATTACAATAAAATATAGAAACAAATAAGAACTAGAATTCACAAATGAAACTATTGAGCTAAATGCAGACTGTTGCAAACAATCTGAAGGTAGCCCAACTGATGCATGTTTGTAACATCTTCACGGCAAAACTACTGAACGGATTGAACGATAGATTTGCACAGATATGACCTGGAATAAAACAGGATACGTTTTACTAGCCACATGGCGAATCTAGAGTAGTATTGTATTCTAATACATCTCAGTCAGAGGGGGCTACTTCTCGGCCTTGATAATTAACTCAACCTCAACCGCAACAGCCTGGATTGGTCCACAGCTGGACACAGGCCTCCCTGATATGCGCCTTATTGGTGTTTATCTCATGGAAGGTTATGCCCATAATCGCGATGCTGGGCATGTGGGTTGGGGATGGCAGTTAGGTAGTATAATTGTTCTGCAGGGGTGCTGCTGCCTGCCCCCGGTGGATATCCCTTAATCGACTTACGACACCCGCAGGAAGAGTTAGGGGGTACAAATTCTAAGCCAGCACCACACAGCGTTATACAGGGTGACTGGAACTCAACCCGCCATAGCAAATTCTCAAATAGAGGAGGTCATTTGCTAATTATTGGACCTTACTTTCCCAAACTAAAGTTTTATAGTTTTGGTAATATGTCAATTTTAAACTTTATTGAGAATTTTCCAAAATTTGACCTTCAAGCATTCATAACTTTTTTTTCCTTCATTAATTTAGTTTTTTTTATTATTTGTTGATAGTCAAAAACATTTAAGTATACAACCGCAGGGTAAACGAAGCAGAGGAAGACCACTGACACGATGGGAGGACGAGCTAAATGGAATTGCTGGGCCAAATTGGCACAAAACCGCACAAGACCGAAACGAATGGGCATCTTTGGAGGAGGCCTTCACCCAACTTGGGGTTCTTGCAGAAAAAAAAAAAAACTAATTTTTAATTTTTTGTTAACTTAGAATAAATTATAATTTTAAGAAAACTAACCATTTCAAAAAATATCGTTTTGTATTTTTTGCAAGAAATACTTTTTTGGCTTTTTTATTTTTTATTTTTATTTTTATTTATTTATTGATATCTACCAAAATGGGTTGGTGTTATTATTTACTCATTGTTTACTTTCATAAAAAACTACAACTTTCAACAGCTTTATTATGAAAATGCTACAAATAAGGTTCCTACTCTCAAACATTATTTGCTTTCACCGTGATAACAGGAAGCTCTTTAGATAACAATAGATAGAATATCCATTCACCATTGCTCCATACAAATTGGTTTCCTCTCATTCAATTAGATTAGATGCATTCTTAGCTTATTTAAAAGCAGTTATTTTGATAAACAGCTATTTATTCATAAGGATATAAAGCTTAGGTTAGCTATTAATTCCTGTTTTGATATATGTACTGATGCCAAACACACATTCATGCATAGGTAGGTATTAGGTAGTTACTGATGTTTGTTTTAATCTGACGTAATTATTATTTATTTATTTTTATTTGACATAATTATTATTTAAGTATATGATTTATTTGTAATTTTTTATTATATTTTTCTTTTTCTGACTATTTTGTATTGTGTGACAAGCAAATAAATTTCAGTCATTTGTTTACATTACTTGAGCTGACTATTATGTGATACACAATCACATATTAGTGATTATGGGCTAGGAAATCAAATTAGTAAGTACCTACTTGGTATAAAAAAAAATATAAGTATTTTTATAACTTTAAGTAAGAAAACATTGACCATGGTTCATCATTACCAAAATTTGTATTTCAAGACACACTTCATGACAACTGTATATTGTCTGCAACAGTCTGCAGTTAGCTCAATTGTTTTGATTGAAATTATTAGTTCTAATCACACTAATATTATAAATGCGAAAGTTTGGATGGATGTATGGATGGATGTTTGTTACTTCTTCACGCTTAAACTACTGAACGGATCTGGCTGAAATTTTGCATACAGGTAATTATAATCCTGGAATAAAACATAGGCTACTTTTTATCCCATAAATCTGTTCCCGTGGGATGAAAATGACCTTTTAATGTTTTCATAGGAACAACGCGTGCGAAGCCGCGGGGCGCAGCTAGTTTATTTATATTATTTGATTGTGATATTATTTTTCAATATTGATGTTAACTGTATATTAGAGACTAACAACACCTTGCGGTTTCACCCACATAGTTCCTGTTCCCTTGGGAATTCCGGGATAAAATATAGCCTTTTTCACTCCTTGAAAAGTAAGCTTTTTTATAATGTCCAGTAGTTTTGGAGCCTATTCAATACAAACAAACAAAGATACAATCAAATTTTCCTTTATAATATTAGTATAGATAGTTTATAAATAGGCAGGTAAACACAGGGTCATTGGGGTAATTTTATCAATTAGTGAACAATTATCACTGACATAAATCAAATATTCTTATTTATGCATTTATGCTCTGTAAATGAGGTGCGAGTTCAAAGTGGAGGATACTTGATACTGTTTAGAGAATTTCTTTCGGAATCGAATAAAAATTATTTATTTGTGCCAACAGACCCAGTTTCAAACAATAAAGATAAAGATAAAGAATCATTTATTTGCTTAAACATGTGTAAATATAAGATTTTATAAACAGGTATGCAAGTATCAACATGTTTTACCGATTATGGTGTACAAATTTATGAGAAATGGCATGCAAACAGAGACAGAAGCTAAAATAATAATGAAGTTATTAGTCGTATATAATGTCAAAAAATTTAATTAAAATAAAGTAAGTAATAATAAGGGATTCTAATTATAATTCTATATATTTTCATTAAAAAGTTAAAGCTTATCATTTATAAAGTCATATAATACAAATTCCTACTTAAAAATGTAAATCCAACTGCACAAAATGGTCTCTGCCTCAGTATGGGTTGCTTGCTAGCAAGCTAGCAGCCAACGCTGGTCTTCTGTCAGAGCCATTTTGTTGGCATTACTGATGATCTGTCCAACAGTTGTGGTGTTCTATTATTTGTTTTGAATTGTGTACACCAATTACTTAGCTTAAACAATGTGTGTAAGCATAAAATAGGTGTTTATGTCTAGAATTATAAATAAGGTATAATAAGGACAAAATTCGAACAGTCGTTGCCGAAGCACTACAACTCGGGCTCACCTGGAGCGAAGTAAAGAATGCAGCTTCCGAGAGAACAAGATGGCAAGACACTGTATCTGCCCTCAGCCCCGACGGGGGGGGACAAAGGACACAAGAAGAAGAAAGACAAAATTCATATTTAAATTTAAATAAATTTATATTTCATCCGACTAGAACAGTTCTCTCTGCATTTGGAGGATTATTAGGTTTAAGCAATAAGGTTATTGCTGCTCTAAATACCTTATTGCTGCTATAAATACCGTATTGTTGCTACTCACCAGAAAGACCAACAACAGAGACAGTGATCAGCTTTCCCCCAGCGGTGTCAGACTTCTTAGCCATTTTACCAACTCACACACAAGTGGGTAAATTAAAACTACTTTGTAAAATCATCACTTCACTACACTGTAACACAAAAACAATTTATGTATGCAGATGGAAATTTAGCTTCAGAGGACGAAAAGAGTAAAAACGTAATAACTCCTATTATAAATGTGTTGCTGCGGTAAAATTACAAGGCAATAGAGGAATTTATAGCGTAGAAAAGGGAAATTTACTTCAATTAGTGTGAATGGAAGGGAAATTCATATCAATCGCCAGATGTGCCGATTTAGATTCGACGCCCAAGTTTTATGGCTGGGTGTAAACAATCAAATATAAATTTATACCTCGTAAAAAAGCTCCAATAATGAGAATATATCAAAATTTATTGCTAAATAGGGATGAAAGAGCACTATTTCATAGCCCTTCTACTGCCGTGCACTTTGACACATCAATTTTAATTTGCAACCACTCCGTTAATTACATTAAAACAAAAAGTTTGAGTACAACACATCATAATTTACTTAATTATCTTTCCACAGTTTACTTCTTTTACATTTTTCATCAATTTCTGAGTAAATTTTGGTACAAAACGAAAAATATCTTGATTGACACAACTCGCTTTTTGCTTTTTGCTTTGTACTGCAGTATTGCCAGCCCAAAATAATAGAAATGCCAAAAGAAGCTAAAAGAACGACATAAAAGATTGAAAAAACCAAAAAAAAATATCAAAAAATATCGCCTGAGACCACAAATTTACCAGAGCGTGAACAAATAAAAGTGTGGAATCCGAGGGACAACTTTCGCCCCATAGAGTTTATATAGTACTAGCCACACGCAGCGTTCACAACAACGCGCCACGACGACAACTTAACGTAGGCAGCGTGCGTGCAGTGCACTGCACCATGGATATACTAAGCTGAACGCGCACTATCATATTTTATTCATCCCAAAAACGTACTCTGTAACTCGATGCTCATCTTCTACTTATTTTTCTTGGTGACATTTTAGAGTAGAAACACTAGCCAAGAGAAAGGGCTTGAAAGTAAATATCTGATGAAGATTTGTGCGTTGTCGGCTACGAATAAGAATAGTCAGGAACAGTAACTGCTTTAAAAAAATGCCCCAACCAAAGTTGTGCTAAAGTAGGCGGGGCTTAAAAGTCGGGCTCAGCGCGCCATTAGTCGGATATTTATCTTGCAAGCGAACACACGTCCAGTCTGCACAGACGTCTTCGTGAGTATCTTTGTGAAATAGCTGTGAATCATCATGCCAACATGTGTTGTGAAGTGGTGCAGGAGCCATACAAGATTAAAATGCCTATGTCTGCCTGGGATCACTTTTCACTAGTAAGTAGTAGCTAAATTATAATTACATTCATAGATGTTCAAATACGTCATCAAAATGAAATGTTCAATACTATGCGATATGAATGTCAGTAAATTTTTGACTTCGTTTTTTTGTTAGTAATACAGAACAATATTATGGTCAATAATATGCAAATTGAAGTCAGTTATTGATTTATTATATTTGAGATAGGTACATATTTTATAATCTTAGATTTTTTTTCTTCTTGTTGATGAAATATTGAAACGTAACAAATACAATTAAGATATATTTATAACACTTATGTATGCATTTATTTTGCTTGTATTTTGTGTTTTAGTTTTCCTGTCGATCCTATTCGGAAAAATAAGTGGATAAGTGCAGTAAAGCTAGAAAGACAAAAAACAATTACTAATGAAAACTATGAAATCCAGCAGAGTATAAAACAGAAGAGAAGAATTGCACGGTGTTATCAAACATGTAAGACCAACGACGCTTCAACTGCCAGAAACCGTGGAATAAATTATATGCTTTATTACCCGGAAACTGCAAGCCAAAATCAACTATCCAGAATTAATGATAATGTATATTTTCACAAGCTAATTAATTTGAAAGATTTCGATGTACTCTCGTATCCATCGGTGGTTTTGTTTAAAATATGCTCACGCACCGAGACACTAATAAGATATAAATAAAAATAAATGACCACGGAAAAACACTTACTAGAGCTAGTAATCTGTCAGTAATATCAACAGTGTTTTTCTAAAATATTTGATACTGAAGATATTATCGTTGAACTTCTGAAAATCCGTCTTCACTACATTGCGAAGAAAGACTCTTTTTTAATGTCTTCTAGACTAAAACTTAATAAACTAATCATATTTCGAGGAACATAGATTACATTGATGTGTACAAAGTAACAAAAACAAATTAATAAAAAAACATTGTTAACCATTATATTATTTTATTAATAACTTGGTTCGCTCTACTTATTGCATAACATCATCCACGCCGCCTTGTTTCAGCTGTCATAGCAGACATTGCAGAACGCGCGCGAACCAATCACCGCTTTCATTTAGCAAGCGCCAACCAATCCCTGCTTTCGTTCTGAATTTAACTAATCACGAAGCAATGTCTAATCGGAACTTTGGCTATGATTCGTTTTTTGACTTATACGTCATTTTGGTTTGAGCTAGGCCCACTTTTTGTTTGAAGTTTGTTCTGAATTACCCTTCCTGACTATTCTTATTCGTAGGTTGTCGGTGGGCAAAGTTACCAGCAACCAGGGTCAAGTTCTGGCAAGTGGAGCGACATACATTTTTGCTTTGGTGAGGTAGGTTCATTTTTTGTGATTGGACTGGGAAAGGAACGTTAATAGCCGGAAGGAGCAAAATGTCATGGGCGAGCGGAGTGAGCCACGCAAAATTTACGTGTGTAATGATACGAAACATTTTGTGTAGGTATTTAGTGATTTACAAAAAGCTTATAAAGCCACCACTATAGCGAACTCATATCTAAGACTAAGCTAAGCAAATTGCACACATGCATAAGACTTCTGCAGCTCTGGGCAAAAAAAGGTAGCAACATAACGGCGAGAGAAGCGAGCCTTATTTTTGTTTAAGACTTAAGGTAACAGCGATCGATAAAATCTAAGACGATCATGTAAATTAAAATGTTTTCAATATAGTAAACACAAGAAACATAGGCTTTATCCGATAAATCTGTTCTCGTGGGATGAAAATCACCTTTTAATATTTCCATAGGAACAACGCGTGCGAAGCCGCAGGGCGTATCTATAATTATAATATTCTATAATTTTCTTTTTTGTTTTTTTATAAAGCTTAGACTCTGATTCGTAAAGGGGTTCCAAAAGCCCACTATCTGCTTTGTTAAAAATAAAAAGACAGGGTCGCAGACGTAATATTCAGTCTGAAATCTGATTTTGAACAAAATTTTACAAAAGTCAATATAACTTTCGAACCAGTGAATATCGCAGAACATACATGGGGGTTAAATCGATAGGTACTGAGGTCCCCCACCCCCCAGCCACCGATGATCCACCCCTTATGTTACACCCTGTGTATGCAATCGCGTGAGAACGTGTGTGACGACAGCCTTGATGCGTTAACTTTTCTTAGGTCCTTTTACCAAAAAAGTTAACAACATTTAATTTTTCTATTTGGTTAGTTTTATTTCCTACATAACAAACTATAACATTAATTTCGATACAAATTATCAAATTAAATTTACTATCTATACAACGACACACTTTTTACAATGAATTCATAAAATTTTAACTTTTCAGCATTTCAACTCCGGAGTTCCGGAATTCCGGAGTTGAAATGATGAACATCGAAACTCAACTCCGGAGCTGAAAATTAGTCCGAGTTCCAAGCCCTAACTGCCATCACCCCACTATAGAGTAGGTATAATGGTAAAAGATTACGAATAAAACAGCTTTGCAAGCAGAGTTCACAATTTAATGTAATGGAACAGATGGCGCTTAGATTCAATAAATAAAAACACAGTCTGGTTTCACTATGTTTACCTTAATTGGTACTTAAACCTTCAAACATATAAACGAGCAAAAAATTCTTTTCTTAAATAATCCGGATGTCGGAAACGGCTTCAACGATTTTCATGAAATTTAGTATACCCCCTGGATACTAAATTTCATGTTTCGGGGGCGATAAATTGATCTAACTAGGATTTATTTTCAGAAAATGACGTTTTATCAGTTTAATTATGGTTTCAATAATTAGATTTATCGTAATCAATTGACTTTTCCTGACATCTGTTGGTGAATAGTATTACTATTATTTCTAATAAGCAAACCGCGCCGCCCCCGTGTACACGCCACACGCGCACGTGCAAACTGGTTTACTTGTGCAGGCATGCTCTTCTAAGACGGAGCGTGTGGTCGGGCTATTATGTCACATAGCATTTTCATTGACAAAATCGTTCAAGTTCTATGCTCATTTCATTCTTTTTAAATTGCCCTACTCATTCATTTATTCGCTCATTCACTCACTTTAGTTTGACAGCTTCTTACGAAAACACAAGCACTCAAATGTCGTCCCGCGATTTTCTTGAGAAATGACTTCTACAAACGATGGAAGAGAAGTGAAAATTAATCAAACAAGTGGCCCAAAGGGCAAAGCACATTATATTGAACTTTTTAAGGTAAGTTTTATTCTTCCCAGGCCATAAAATCTCCTCTAAAATACGACGCCGTTGTGATGGTGAAGTACACCATGTCCGCCATATTTGTCTCCTCACAGTCTTGTTTTCGTGTTATCAGTGGTATTTTACCAGATTTTACCTCATATTTTCTAGTATTTGGATTTGTTATACATCAATTAACGTAATGTTACTCAAACCTCTCTTTAGGGATGACCCATGAAATAGAATACAATAGAAACACTTCAATTCATTGACTGCTGAAAATACATTGAATTCTGTAATTTTTTCATGAACAAGGCAGTTGTAGACCGGCTGGCCATCCTTTTATACGGCTATTCTTGATCTGAAATTCATTTATCGCAATTCAGTTTTATGCCGTGCGTTTGAATGTCAAGACTGCTGAGTGCTTTTCTGATGAATGACCATTGACTGACAGCCATATCCCGAAGTCGTGAAGTCACGTAGGTTTGTTTACCATGTTGCCGGAAACGAGCCGAAAATGTATTTGATGCCAAATGAAACTCATGTTTTGTATTGTTGACATAACCAGCCAGCTACGATCAGTTGATGGAGTGTGATCTAATGCAAGTAAGTGCATTTTTTTGTTTAAATTTAACATAGAAAATTCAGCTCCATCTTAAAAATGTGTTTTATGTTGGAACTGTATTTTCTATGACTGAGGCAAAGTGCTGTGTGGTTTAAAAATAATCCTGGCAAACTCAAGATCAGAGAAAGATAATAGTGATTTGACCAAATACTGAATATTTGATGGTACTCAGCATAAGATCAAATATTCGGCATCAGAATATTTTCCATTCCCAGTTCACTCAAATAGATTCCTAGTCTGGATTTTTGATGAAGTTGGAAGGAATAGCGAAATGTGTGATTGCTCAATAAAACAATTTGAAGAGAGTTAACTCATAAATGTATGGCAGGTCTTTATAACTGGTGTTCAACCAACTCAAAATATCTTTTACCCAAAGCTTGTATAAGTTGGTAAAAAATACCTTTCCTCACTTTGCAATAGTGTACCAACACAGTGACAGAGTATGGTTGCTGAATATTTTTTGCATCTCTACTCCAAGATACAGTAAAAAAACAGTATTCTTTTATTTGACCGTGCATGCATATTGAAGAACTGCATACATGGTATGTGCACAGTACACAGTACTTAATTTAGATTATGAGCTATTTGTAAGACTCTCTTCCCATGCAATGTTTAAAACATAAACTGTTAAGTCACATTGTGACTGCCTTTAGTACAGTAGCATCCTCCTCCTGCACCTTCCGACAACGCAGAGACGGACCACATAAGCATAGAGGGGTGACCTCTATGCTTATGTGGTCCGTCTCTGCGTTGTCGTCTAACAGTCTAACCTCAAAACTTATGTCTTTATTTTAAAACAATGTAATTACATTTTATTTTTAAGATATGTTACAATTACAATAAAATTGTCAAACAAGAACACAAATAATGTACATACATTCATTATAATGTATAGGTTTTTAATAGTGCCGGATTAGTGAGATTCTTCTGTACCTGTTATGGTAAGTCGTAGGTTGGTGAATAAGCCTGATAATATAGCAGCTTTTTTCTATGATTGAAAATAAAACATCAAGTTCTTCCCATGGTTTTATCTCAATCAGCAAGTATTCTAATATCATGCTGATCTCAATATACAACAAAGTGACAGTTTAATATTGATATCTTTTATCCATACAATAAAAAAATCCCCTTTAAAAAAACAGCACACCAATGTTAACTGCAGCTATTACCCCCGGTTTCTCGAATGCTTGTCACATTGAATGGATAGTCAACGGCTTGTTATATACGCACTGCGGAATCTCACAGCGTGAATTTTAATCTCGCGGAATATAACCTGCGTACTTAACTTAACTTACACGTACGACGAATAAAATTCCTTTGCTATTTTAGCTACCTACAACTTTATAGTGCTCCAAACATTCATGTTTTTCCGCTAGTGAACTTCCATTAAGTTACAGAATTCTGCAAAAAAACCACGCGAGTAATAAAAGCAGTGCGTGTACAGCCTGACTAATTGTCAACAATTTGTCAAAATAATAAGCGTTCGAGAAACCGGGGGTTAATGTAGTTAATTCAACTGTGTTATAACTTTGTTAAGTATTTCTGAATTGATCATATTGTTTTTAGTTCCACTAGGTACCACTGTGGCTTCACATGCATTTTCTGACATAAAAACAGTTGGTTTTTTCCAGATCTTGAACCATAAATTTAAATGAGGACTGATATTAGTAATGGCATTGTCTTCACCCAAACTTCTCATAATTTCTCATAATGCTCATACATACAGTAGGAGTAATTGTCTGTATTGCAAACCTGTGCCTTAAGTTTCGATTATGGTTTTACAAAGTGTAAACATCTTGAAAGTGTCTTGTTACACAAATTTGGTACCAGAAATTATTCTACCCTAGGCTTGATAATTCTTTAATTTACTCTTAATGATCATTTATTTATAATGTATTTATTACTTGGCTAAGATTAATGACAAAAGGTATTATGTGTGTTTGTTATTGCAACATGGTTACTTTGTCACATCTGAACCATTGTGGTAAAGGCACTGGTTTGCGATACAGAAAAAAAATTTAAAATAATAATAATGCTGGACAATTTACACAACATTATCTAGCCCCAAGCTAAGCAGAGCTTGTGTTATGGGTACTAGATAACTGATATACATAATACAATACACTACATAGATCATCATCATCATCATCGGCCTATATTAGTCCAATGCTGGACATAGGCCTCCCCTAATGAGCGCCATAGCGCCCTGTCTTCAGCTTGACGCATCCAGCATCTGCCTGCAGTCTTTCGCAGATCGTCATCCCACCTGGCAGGAGGGCGTCCTACACTACGTTTGCCGAGTCGCGGTCTCCACTCAAGAACTCGTTTACCCCAGCGGTTATCGGTTCTTCGCGAAATATGGCCGGCCCACTGCCACTTCAGCTTGCTAATTCTTTGAGCTATATCGATAACTTTGGTTCTCTGTCGGATGTATTCGTTACGATTTCTATCCTTCAGAGCGACTCCGAGCATAGCTCTTTCCATAGCTCGCTGAGCGACTTTAAACTGGTGGACCAGCCCTATGGTGAGTGTCCACGTCTCAGCTCCGTAGGTCATGACATGACGGGTAGGACGCACTGATTGAAAACTTTCGTTTTCAACATTGCGGTATGGATGACGAGAAGACTCGACGTAGCTTTACATAGATAGATATTTTTATTATTCATAGAAAACATCCAGAACGCCCTGAACATATATCTGCACACATTTGTCCCGAGGCGGGAATCGAACCCGCAACCTCCTGCGTCGCAGGCGGACCTTCGCCCACCGCGCCACAGACGTCGACAGACAATCTTTAGTGTCAACAATTCGAAGGTTAAGCACAGCATAGCACAATGCAATACTTGCGCACATCTAAACTAATATTATAAAGAGAAAAGATTTGTTTGTTTGTTTGTTTGTTTGTTTGCATTGAATAGGCTCCGAAACTACTGAACAGATTTGAAAAATTCTTTCACTGTTGGGAAGCTACACTATTCCCCGGTGACATAGGCTATATTATATCCCGGAATAGGGTATATGCATTGATTTTTTTTATTGTTTTAATCGATTCTTTAGGTCATTATTTAACCGAGGAATGATAAGACGCTCACTGAATTTCGCATTAACAAGGTAAAAAAAACATCAAAACTACAATCATTTTCGGGTGATAAAAACGCTGCCATATTGGCGCCATGTTTATGTGACGTCGACGTACACACTTGATTAAAACCTTTGGTGACGACCTCGGTAGTGATCATCTCAGGAAAGAGGTTTTCCGAAAAATCTGAAAATAATCGACAATACGAAATGTCAAGTGGGCAGAATAGTGTCAATTCATGGTGCAGCAAGCAGAATAAAAAAAGAAGAAATGCGTACAGTGATGTCACGTCCGCTCTAGTCAATGGCGTAGCGTTTTGAAATTTTGCGATTGAGATTTAAAATATCAATTTTTCAATGGTTAAATTCTACAATAAAAACATCTCAAAATGCAAAAATAAATATGTAGATATGTTTCTATATCAATAGAGAATACGTATATATTTTTTTAGCCATTTTGAAATCACATGCATATACCCTATTCCCACGGGAACGGGAGCTACGCAGGTGAAACTGCGAGGTGCTGCTAGTTAGTTATATACCACCACTTTTTAAATGATTTCAAAAAAGAAGGAGGTTCTTAATTCATCTGTTTTTTTTATGTTTGTTACCTCAGTACTTTTGACGGGGTAGTCCGATTTATATGAAAGCTGGGGCCTCCCGTGTGGTCCCATTTTAATTTTGTTTAGTTCTGACAATGGGATCCATGAAAATTCATGAAAAAACTATACAAATTGAAGTCGGTTTATAGTTTTTTAATACAAAATTAAATATTTATTTAAAATTTGGTGCTTTCCGTGTGGTCCCATTATAATTTGGTCCAGTTCTGACAATGGGATCCATATAATTGATTTTTTTTAAACTATTTTTTTAAACTAAATCAATTATTCTTTATTCTACCATATACAACAATCCCTATGCTAGGCTTACTAATGATGGTGATATTTATTTATTTATTGACAATAGACAAGTAATCTGTCACTAAAGTGTCTTTATTATAATTATAACACACAGTGTTGAGTTTAGTCATTGCGTATTTTTTTTTATGATTTTGGTTTGTGTTGTATTTGGCCAAGTGAAATCTTCACTAATGTTATTTAAACTAGCTGCTACGCGCGGCTTCGCACGCACTTTTTAAGTAGCCTATGTTCATCCCGGGATACCATTGATTGACCTCCCTGCCAAATTTCATTGAGATCGGTTCAGCTCTTTAGTCATGAAAAAGTAACAGGCAGTTACTTTCGAATTTATAATTTTTTGTATCGATGATTTGTCTTAATATGGTAACTAACGCCCGAATACTCGAACACATCTCAGAGCACGTCTCAAGTGACGAATTTTTGACAGATTTTTGCGACTGCGACTTGAGACGTTCTTATATTTGATATGCGTTTGAGTATTTGGGGGTAAATCAATTATTTATTCATAAATACAAAATATAAATTTGGACACTTGAAACAATATGTACCTATTTTATGTGTACTCCTTAACTGTCACTGAAAAGTTGAAATGAAATTAGGTCATCAAGGCACAGTTTTTGTTTTTGAATTAACTACGCGACCTACGCGTAATTTGTGCGCTAGCCTAATATTTTCTCTAATGTAAAAAAACCATTTCAACTGCATACAATATAATTATTGTTTTGTGGATTGATTTATAAACAAGCCATTTAGCTTTTATTAAGCCTGAAATTATAAAATATAACATTAAACGATTTTTTTTATGCCACATGCGGTTATGACGCTCTTTGAGTGACTTCTGTCCAAGCCCTTTGCATTGAACAATTTGCACATCATCATAATGTAAAAAAAAAGTATGGACCACTTTTAATAATTCATGTGTGACATCTTTGTAATGAAACTGGGTGAAATAAAACACACAGAACTATCAAATGCTTGAGTTCTCAAACAATACTCATTTGGGTGAGATTGGTTTATTTATTTAGTGTACCTACTACTCAACTAGGGTATATTAAAGGTTTCACAAACTCTTGCATTTAATTAATGTATTGACACATGTCACCAAGATCCAAAGTCACCTTAAAGGCCTTGTTTACGGAGATACGTGCAGCGGCGCGGCCCACACTGAATTCAAACATATGGCGTTGGTAGAGTGCGTTTACAGAGAAGCGCTTTTTCACGCGTTTGTTTGATTTGTACAGTACAGTCAGATATACTAATAACCCTCAGATAAACTCCGAACATACGCAGTAGGTAGGTATGCACACTCTTGAGTCTTTACATAGATTCATTTCATTATTTTGTTAGTCGTGAAAACCTCTTATTAGCCTTCTGTTTCTATCTTTTGAATTTTTGTTTTTTTTGTATGTGCTGCTGGTTTTCCTTAAATAAATAAATAAAATAAATAAAAATAGATTCTTACTGATACACTTAGTTACAAATATAGCAATTCCCAGTATGCCACTCTTGAGTCTTTACATAAATTCTTACAGATAACATTTAGGTACAGATCAACTCCGTACATTGTAATACGCAGTATGCCACTGTTAAGATCAATATTGGGTCCTTTTCTATTTTTAGTATATGTAAATGATCTCCCATTTCTAGCAAAAGATCTCTGTGATATAGTCTTATTTGCTGATGATACTTCATTGATTTTTAAAGACAGAAATAAACATAATTATGACGATGTAAATAATTCTCTTTCACAAATACTAGATTGGTTCACCGCCAATAACCTCTTACTCAATGCTTCAAAAACCAAATGCATAAAATTCATGTTACCAAATGTAAGAGAGCTCCCAACTAAGATAATGCTAAAGGATGAGATTGTTCACCTTGTAGACTCAACTGTTTTCCTAGGGTTACATATTGATTCCTCTCTTCAATGGAGACCGCAAATTGATGCTCTGGCAAACAGACTTAGTTCAGCAGCGTATGCGGTTCGAACAATTAGATACATTACCGATGAAGATACAGCTAGGTTAGTTTACTTCAGTTACTTCCATAGTGTTATGTCTTATGGTATTTTGCTTTGGGGACAGGCAGCTGACATCCAGACTATCTTTGTTATTCAGAAAAGGGCGGTACGCGCTATTTATAAATTAAATCCACGAGACTCGTTAAGGGAATTATTTAAAGAAATAAATATTTTAACAGTAATATCGCAATACATCTATGAAAATCTAATGTATACACACAAAAATAGAGATAACTTTATGAAAAGGTGTGATGTTCACAATAAAAATACAAGAAACAAGAACAAATTACACATCCCATCATATAAATTTCGAAAGGTAGGGAAATCATTTGTGGGCAATTGCGTAAGATTCTATAATAAGCTTCCATCTGAAGCAACTGAGCTCCCTATTCGTAAATTTAAACTGTACATAAAACGAAATCTTATCAAGAAAGCCTATTACTCCGTAGATGACTACGTAAATGATGTTAACGCTTGGCCGGATGTCGCCTAGTTCCATACAGACAATAGTATGTAAGACCAGTTAGACTTAGTTATCCTAAGATTGTATTAGTTGATAAGCGATGGACTTGCTAGTGGTTTCTTTTTCACTTCTTCCGCTAGTGGACAAAAAATTGAAGTGAATTAAAGTCAATTGCACCTTATTTCTTGTTGATAGTAATAACTATTTATCAAGCTGTTTATATAGTAAAAATTTGACTTGTCTAAGTACTTATTTTGTAGGTCTAAAGAAATAAACGATTTGACTTTGACTTTGACTTTGACTTTAAGTCTTTACATTAATGTTTTTGTTCACAGTCGCTCGACACTCGTCTCACTGAGGCGATCTTACCGAGCGAGCGCACAAAACACCTCTGCGAGGCGTGGCGTAGGATCCACGACATATGTCTGCATTCCACCGCGTCCGCGCACGATCATCTGCTCAGCTGGCTGCAGCGGCACACAGCTAGGGTCGTGCTACAGGTGAGTGCCACTGTTGGATTGGACAATAGCTTTTATCATGTGGATGGATTGGATGGATTGGGGAAGCAACAAAAATATTGGATTTATATGATATTCTGGCTGCAACCGTTAGTCTCGAGTTTACTGTACTCCTCACCTCACCTTCTCACCTCAACAGCCTGTATTGGGCCACTGCTGGACAGGTCTCACCCTGATAGCGCCTTATCGGCGTTTATCTAATAATGCCCATTATCTCCACTCATGGGAATGCGGGTTGGCGATCGCAGTTCGGTGGTACAATTGTGTTGCAGGGGGCGCACTGTACTCATCATCAGCATATTTTATGGTAGTTCACTGCTCGACGTAAGCCTCCCCTAACGAGAGCCATAGCTGGTCTTCTGATGCCTCAACCAGCTTCTAGCTTCTGCTAGAATCTCAGATCATCAAACAGGTGCTACTGTACTTATCTTGATGCGATTGGAAACTAATGCTTCGATTCAATACCTACCTACACCTTGGTAGTGAACTATGCTAGATGAAGATTCATCCTTTGAGTGCTCGCTTCAGTATTTTGTTATATTATGGTGGTTTGTCAAGACAATTTTAGGTAGGTACAGTAAACTCAAGTCAAGTTTAACTTTACTCAGGATGACACTCCTAAGAAAACCTGTACTATTTTACTATAAAAACTAACGTAGTTTTATGTTTTAATTACGGATCTAAGCAGGTTAACTAAGAACCTTATTTGTATTGAAAGAACACCAACATTGCAACCTCTCACCAGAGACTTTTTTTAAGGTGAGCCCTTTTGTATATAATATATTAATTGTAATATGTAATATTTTGTTCAATAAGTTAAGTCTTATCTGTTTTTTAACAGACTTCAAAAAAAGAAGAAGGTTCTCAATTCGACTGTATGTTATAATTATTATTTTTATTTTTAAATCTTTGTTACCTCAGAACTTTTGTCTGGGAGGTCCGATTTTCATGATTCTTTTTTTATATGAAAGCTGGTCCTTCCCGTGTGGTCTCATTTTAATTTGGTCCAGTTCTGACAATGTGATCCATGAAAATCCATGAAAAACTATAAAAATAAATTGAAGTCGGTTTATAGTGTTTTAAAACAAGATTAATTATCCACAGACTGCCTGGCAGCGGCCCGATCGTAAAGATGACCGCGCAAGTCTCGAAGAAGCGATCAACTTTCTTATCCATGAAGTTCAGACCACAGCGGCCAGTAGAAATGGCCCCAGCCCACCCTGGGAAGCCGATTTGGCAGAGAGGGGAGACTGGTTCAAGCGGATACTCGAGCACCCGTGGCAGCATCCCGTGCTAACTAGACTGCTCAATGCTAGCGAGACTCCGCCCTCGGATGACGAAGGTAGATTTAACCGAATAATTCCACACAGAACTAATAGTATCTACACCCGGCTCTATACCTACACCGCTATTCAACTTCCCATGGATACACGGCTTCCAGGCGGGTGGTAGGTACCAACCTCTATCTCTGTTGAAGTTGGGCCATCGTTCTATCTCTATCGCCTCGCGTATCTTGCGGGGAACGAAGAATTTTTCCCTAGACAAGACACGGGCTTTGTCGAAACGTACGTAATGCGATGAACTATGCTGTACACTGTAGGTATATCCCGGCCACAATATCTGTGCACCTGACACTTAACAATAAATATTAAAAAACATCACAACAACAAAGCAAAAATATCAAAATTATCGGGACGTGTATAGGCAACGAAGATGCTAACCGTACTGTCGCACCGGGGAGTGCGCGGAGAGGTGACAGGGGAAGCGGGGAGAGGTGACAAGGGAAGCGGGGAGAGGCGCCGCATTCCAGCGAGGTGCACAAATATTGTGACCGGGTTGTACCTGTAAATTAAATGTAGAGACAGCAGCGTCTTGAGGATGCTTCCGATTGGTATTGAATTAGGTCAGTTGTGTAAATTACGACGGTCTCCATAAATAAACAAGTTCTTACAGTTGCAGGTTTTTTCAAACCCATAATGATTTCAGTTTTAGAATGGCTGAAGGAAGAACGCGGTATCACCTTCGTGGTGCGGCTCCAGACGTTGGCAGCGGAGAAGCAATGCGACGACATAGCCATGACTCTCGCCACCACCGTCATGGACCGCGCGCGGCGGGACGAGCCGCCCTCGGACTGTCACGAGACCAAAGGTACGAGTCCGCAAGGCAGAACATTCTATAAATGTATAGTAAAGCGTTGGTGAGAAGCAATACGGCGACATCGCCATGACTCTCGCCACCACCGTCATGGACCGCGCGCGGCGGGACGAGCCGCCCTCGGACTGTCACGAGACCAAAGGTACGAGTCCACAAGGCAGAACATTCTATAAATGTATAGTAAAGCGTTGGTGAGAAGCAATGCGACGACATCGCCATGACTCTCGCCACCACCGTCATGGACCGCGCGCGGCGGGACGAGCCGCCCTCGGACTGTCACGAGACCAAAGGTACGAGTCCACAAGGCAGAACATTCTATAAATGTATAGTAAAGCGTTGGTGAGAAGCAATACGGCGACATCGCCATGACTCTCGCCACCACCGTCATGGACCGCGCGCGGCGGGACGAGCCGCCCTCGGACTGTCACGAGACCAAAGGTACGAGTCCACAAGGCAGAACATTCTATAAATGTATAGTAAAGCGTTGGTGAGAAGCAATGCGACGACATCGCCATGACTCTCGCCACCACCGTCATGGACCGCGCGCGGCGGGACGAGCCGCCCTCGGACTGTCACGAGACCAAAGGTACGAGTCCACAAGGCAGAACATTCTATAAATGTATAGTAAAGCGTTGGTGAGAAGCAATGCGACGACATCGCCATGACTCTCGCCACCACCGTCATGGACCGCGCGCGGCGGGACGAGCCGCCCTCGGACTGTCACGAGACCAAAGGTACGAGTCCACAAGGCAGAACATTCTATAAATGTATAGTAAAGCGTTGGTGAGAAGCAATGCGACGACATCGCCATGACTCTCGCCACCACCGGCATGGACCGCGCGCGGCGGGACGAGCCGCCCTCGGACTGTCACGAGACCAAAGGTACGAGTCCACAAGGCAGAACATTCTATAAATGTATAGTAAAGCGTTGGTGAGAAGCAATGCGGCGACATCGCCATGACTCTCGCCACCACCGTCATGGACCGCGCGCGGCGGGACGAGCCGCCCTCGGACTGTCACGAGACCAAAGGTACGAGTCCACAAGGCAGAACATTCTATAAATGTATAGTAAAGCGTTGGTGAGAAGCAATGCGACGACATCGCCATGACTCTCGCCACCACCGTCATGGACCGCGCGCGGCGGGACGAGCCGCCCTCGGACTGTCACGAGACCAAAGGTACGAGTCCACAAGTCAGAACATACTATAAATGTTGTCACTACCAATGCATAAGTCAATTAGAGTCCGTCAGAAGTACAAGATGGCTAATACTTAAGGTACGTCCCGCCTTGGGTGGGACAGTCCCGGTTTCAGACGGTCTGTCCCGCTGTCCTCAGTAAGAGCGAAAATGTACCACTTTAGAAAATATACAAAAAAATACAGAGTTGAAGCTTTTCAATTAGCAACAAAATGACATCACATCACACTAATATTATAAACGCGAAAGTTTTGATGGATGTTTGTTACCTCTTTACGCCTAAACTACACTAACTAGGGGACTACGGAAACGGTTTGGGCTGAAATTAATCATAAAGGTAATTATAATCCTGGAATCAAACATAGTTTACTTTTTATGCCATAAATCAGTTCCTGTGGGATAAAAACACCTTTAAACGATTCCATAGGAACAATGAATGCGAAGCCGCGGGGCGCAGCTAGTTAATAATATAAATGCTAAAGTTTGGATGTATGGTTGGATGTTTGTTACCTCTTCACGCCAAAACTACTGAACGGATCGAGCTGAAACTTCGACACAGGCAATTGTAATCCTGGAATCAAACATAGGCTACTTTTTATTCCATAAATCAGTGCCCGTGGTATAGAAATCACCTCTAAACGTTTCCATAGGAACAACGCGTGCGTAGCCGCAGGGCGCAGCTAGTAATAAATATTCCCTTTACAGAGCAATCGGAGAGACCCGCTCCGGCCTTCGGCGTCAGGTTGAAAGAACACGCAGGCTTCACAACCGATATTTGGGAGCTACTCGTGGACATCGAGTTTGTGTTGCTACACAAACGGGACAGCGCCAGATGTATCGATCTGGTAGGTCTAAGGTTTCAGCATAAGAAGCCTGTATATATTATAGATGATATGATGATATGCCACTCTAAGGGCCTTGGCTCATATGTTTTTTTCGCCGTAAAAATCTACAGCAAATTCGCAGTGCGTAGGCACGTTCGTAAGTGTTGTATACACACGGGGAATTAACAGTAGAATTTAACAACGAAAAAACCTGTATGTTTACAAGCGACTAAGGGAAATCTATAGGGGTCGGGCAGCTGCAGAATCATACTACTACCAGACTGCGATTCCCAAGCCGCATGTCCAGCGTGGGGATTATGATTATTACCCCCCATGAGATAAAAGCCGATAAGGCGCTTATCAGGGGGAGAACTGCGTCCGGCAGTGGACCATTATGGTCTGTTGAGGTTGAGGTTATAAGCTTCTTTGTTGATTCATACAACACTGACGAGCGTGCTTTCACACGGCGAATTAACCGAAGTTTATTACTGCGAAACAAACGTGTGTCTTGTACACACACGTTTTTTCGCAGTCGTCGAGTCCTAATAATTCGAGATAACCTCTAATTTATGGGGTTCGTAAAAGGATGGAGTAGAGTCTGTACAAAAATAAGAATCGTGGCGATAAGGTGAACTGACACTTTTGTGTTAGTAGCTTTTGTGAAATTTTGTAACAGTGAATTGATTGTATTGTTTTTACAGGCGAAACAAACGCCGCTCCGCAGCGCACACAACCTAATCGAGCGTCTACAGAGTCGGCAGGACACCTCGCCGCGGGACAAGCGCCTCTGGCGGAGCGCCAAGGAAGTCGCTATGCTTATAGCGCAGGTATTTAGAAATACATGTTTCTGACAATCTCTGCAATTTCTATGAATCAAGCAAGTAAAATCCGGACCTTGTAGAATGAATGGCACAAGAGTTTGAAGGGTGTAGGGTAAAGGTCCCTAAGCCGGTTATTAATACTAAAGTTACTCACTTGCAGTGCCTTCAGTTATTCCATGATCATGGCGCATGAAACTTTGCTGAAATATTGGAAAGCTCAAAACTCAAATCATGGTTGTAAATCACACATTTTGGTTCCAGGTGGTGATTACCCGTTGTATGATGGTACCGCAGTGTAAAGGCGATACTCGCACTGCTTTATACCGCTGCGCGCATTCGCTGGCGCGACTGACGCCCGTGGCCCGACTACCAGCGGCCGCGGCGGCGCTGGCGGCGCCCGCGCCCACCGCCGCTCATCTGCACTTGCTGGCCGCCGCTTTAGACGCGCAACTTGCACAAGTAGGTACCGCGCAGGTTGACACATTGCAAGAGCGAACTTAAAGTAAAAAAAATAACTTTTATTTACATGTTCACTATGAAGTACAACTTGCAATTCTTTAAAATAAAAATGACTCAGTTATTATTAAATTAGCAGCAAGTGTATACGCAGCAAACTAAAAGGTCTGTCTCAAACAATGACATTAAGTTGCTCTACAAAAAGTTGAGTAGAAGACTTCGCAGAGTCAGAGTCGAATCGTTTATTTCTTTAGACTTACAAATTAAGCACTTAGACAATTCATTTTTACTATATAATCAGCTTGATAAATAGTAATTATATCAAATAAGAAAAAAGGTAATTGATTCTAATTCACTTCAATATTTTGTTATATAAACGAGTTCTAGAGTGGAGACCGTGACTCGGCAAACGTGTAGGGCGCCCTCCTGCCAGGTCGGATGATGATCTGCGAAAGACTGCAGACAGATGCTGGATGCGTCAAGCCGAAGACAGGGCGCTATGGCGCTCATTACGGAGGCCTATATCCAGCAGTGGACTACTGTAGGCTGATGATGATGATGGTTATCAACTAAAATTGACGTTGGTCTTTCAGAAAAACGAAGTGAGCATGAAGCCGTTTTTATGTGAGCTGTACGTGCGTGCGATCACTGCCGGCATGAACGAATTGGAGAGGCTTAAACTCAAGACTGAAAAGGTAAGACGCACGTTACAAGTATTTGCTTACCTATCGGTCCCCCGCAATACCTAGCGGCTTTATGGGCCGGTTGCTTATATTCCGTTGGTCAACTCGGGCTCTACGCCTAGCTCGATTCCTTCGCGGTGCTCTGCACCCTTGCAGGCCAGCCCGCGACCCTCAGCCATGCATACTGAATTTTCTCATGTATTTTCTACGTAGCGCGCACGCAACTCATGTCTATGTGTTGTAATAAAGTGTGTTTTATTGAGTGCACATATGAAATTACGTGTCTCTGTAAATTCATTCTGTTTTTTAGTTATATAATCTACAAAAGGTTAACAGTTTATAAAACAAAAATGAAAAATTATAATAATGCTCCTATTACGAGTATGTTTAAAAAACTATTTCGTTTTAAATTTATTTCAACTTTTGAGAAACTAAACTATGTAGCACGGGCTTTATTTTAGAGTTCTCTTTCTCCGTATTTTTCTAAGTGTACATTCATTGTATGTATAGAAATAGATTGTTTGTGATGTTTTTTTAAAATACGAAGGTTTAAGAGCTTTACGGTTTTGGGTCTAGATAAATTAATATTATCTTTACTTTTAGATGGTCAACTACTACGCTGTTTGATGTTGCGTACCTTTCCACGTATGGAAAGATGAGCGACTCGTTTAGGCCGGTCACAGGCAATGGAGCAATGGGCATAGGAATGAGAGAGCAGAATGAATTCAGAACAAAATGAAACGGGGAGGCAAGAATCCAATATCAAATGTATCGCGCGTCACAAACCTATCGACACAGATGAGATTTACTTGGGTACATACAAGTAGTAGTTAGCTAGTACGTCTCTCCGCAAGCGTTAGATTACGACTGAGCGCCAATCAAGAAAGCCCGGCGTCCGGTGTGTCTGACAATGACCCGGTTTCAATTCTGTTCTGAAGGTATATGGCCAGCCTTAACCTGAACATAATATGTTCCGTTATTTCTCAGGAAAAAGAGGCGCGTGCAATGGAGCAGACACTAGCGTCGTGGTTGATGCATCTAGGTGCAGTACTGGGCAGCAATACGCGGTTCAAGCATGAATGCGCGCTCACGGCGTTCAGTTTGCACCCCTCGCCGCAAATGTACGAGCAGATCAAGGCAGCACCGCACCTGTCATCTATAAACCTGGTATGTTTAATCTATCGTAACAATAGAATAATAATAATTATCACCGTTAAACAAGTCTAAGAGATTCTAGACCTATAAATACCTAGTTTAATTATAATATTTTGATAGGATTAGGGAATTACCTACCTTACAATGCAACCTAAGATTTTTGGAATTGGAAATAATGAAATCGGAAGTAAGAAGTCAATAACTTTATTTCTTTAGGCTTTGGTGCCGATAAACTATTATAAAAATAAGAAATAAGGTGTTATTGAGATTCTGTTCATTTCAATATTTTGTCCACTAGTGGAAGGAGTGAACCAGGAACCACTAGCAAATTTATTTAATCTCTTAGGTGTTTAGTACTTGTTATTTTCCGAATAAAGCATAAAACAAATAATAATAAACAATAAAAATGGAGGACAATTAAAAAGCATTATCCATTATCTATATAACCACCATTTATATAATAATTTTGTATCAAATAAATATCCCTAAATAAAAACACTCACACAAAGAGCTAAATAAATTACCTAGGCCATTTCTATCCCACGTGAACTGATTTATGGGATTAAAAGGAAGCCTATTTTTGATTCCAGGATTAGAATAACATAACGTTTTGCGTGAAAGAGTAACCATAGATATAAACTTTCGTGTTTATTATATTAAAAGGATTATCTCCGCTCGGTGATATCCAATAAAACTGAGCGGAGATGTTAAGAGTTAGTTTAAAACACATCACTCTTCTTCGCTCGTCACTACTCTGTTTTAGTCAAGCCAGTCCCTAAGTGACCAGCATGAACTGATCGAAATGCTCAAGATTTCCTCCTCACCTTCCAGGATACCGCAGAAGAAACCTCATCAGAAGCCACCAACCCCGAATTCGGCAGCTGGGCCTCCGACAGTCGTTCTCAAACCAACTTAGTCAAGACATCCGAGACTCTGAAGATGAAAACTCGACAGAACCATGTGAATGTTCTCTCCACAGCTATTCTGAACGAGTGTGAAGGGCTAGGACTAAGTTTGGAGCTTTGTCAGGATATCACGGTGCTATTGTCTGGACCTAGGGTGAAAACGTTGTCGTGGGATATGGATAGGTAAGATGAATAAATAAATAAATATCTAAAAATAACAAATACAGATTACTCATAATTCGTACATATTTGTAATAGACAAGTTCAATAACAAGGTAAGTATAGGTAAAAATAATAGTGAATTTTAGGCAAAGGTATAAGAAAATATGAAAACACAGTAAAAGGAGTAATTACAACGATTGAGAAACAGTATTGGCAAGGCTGGCAAAGCATTCTTTACATACACAATAATAGATACATATATTTACTTACCGAATTATTCTTCCAAAAGAATCAGTAGGGGTATTCATTCGATTCGTTTCCGAAGCGAAAACGTCAGATTCGAATTTGAATTCTATTCCAACGGAACTTTAGAACGCTATTTTAATTTGCCAAAACTTTCCGATATCGAATCCGACGGCCATTCCGACGAATTACAATACCCTTGCTGAAGATGCGCGATATTCGACAATAGTATATGCCCGGCCTACTGTCACTTCAGCTTGCCAATTCCTTGAGTTATGTCGATACTTTGATCCACAGCAATATTTTGCATTGACTATAATAAAAAATAATGTGTTTCCAGAGAGCTACTACTAGAAAACTGCCGAGGCTACTTGGAGCGGACTCACGGCGGCACTAAAGCACTCACCACTGAGCTCAAGTATCTCAATCTCAAGCCTGAGGACTTTCAGTATCTACCCGAGGAAGACGACGATGAAAACAGCTTGTATTATGGAATTGAGAAAGGTATGTCGTAGAAAACATCCCATGAAGAACTAATTGAAACCTGCATAATTATGTTTTGACTAGCCAACTTAAGGTTGAACTAGTCGCTCATTTTTTTGTACAAACGTGGAAGGGTAACTACAAGGCTGTTTGATGACCATCCAAAACTAAGGATGAAATCAATTTGTACCGTATTAAACTATGTTTGTGTACAACTAAAACAATTAAAAAAGTATACGATTGAAAAATACAACCTTCTAAACTTTCGTATTTCAAAACGAATTTTAGCTTAACTTTGGGCGAAAATAAATAACACACGGGGAAAGAACACTCTAAAATGAAGGGTTTACCGACATAGTTTAGTTACTAATAAGTTAAAATAAATTTATTTTGAAGAGATACATTCAATAGTTTGATAACCCTTGTGCTAAAGTCTTTTCGGAGGCATAAATCATTGTGCATTTCATTCTATCGCGCGGGTATGTCTATAATGACAGGTGAGATAGCATGCATTTAGGCCGCGCTTACTGATGGCAAACACTCTTAAAACCTTTATTTTAAAATAAAACATTTTAATGCCATGTGAGTGAAATTATAGGGGTTGTTAAGAACCATCTTGTTTTTGAGTTATCTTGTTTTGTAGTATAGACAGTTACGAGCATTATGATAGTAGCGGTTCAAATCTCGGGTCGAGCCAATAGTAGTTATTGGGGTTTTTCTAGTAAGAAAAATTCACAGTAACAGCCCGGAGTCAGGTTGATGGCGGTGTTACACCCCCCAGCCCCGGAAAGCACGTTAAGCTATTGGTCCTGGGCCTAACCTCTCCCCGGTCGTGTCGGTCTGCCGTCCCATCAGATTATGAGAGTAAGGGAATTGAGAGTGCATTTGTGTTTGCGCGCACACTTGTGCACTATTTTGTTCAGACAACTCTTTACCTGGTCCTGTACCTGCAGGTCCTTAAGACTCACATTCGTTCAAATTTTGCCAGATAGCTAACAGTTTCATTTAAAAAACATTAAATTGTAGAATTTGTATTAACCTATGGTGTAACTTATAAAATTTAATTTCCGACTGGATATGAAAGAAAATAAACTTCCATCTCCCTACTTCACCGCAGTTATGAAAAAAATTATATCTTATTCATTAGATGTACTTAAAAATGTGACGTGTGATAATAGACGTTAAATTCAATGTAAGACTTGTTCCCAAAGGTTATGAACATCTAGTGGAGACAGAACCAGAAGAAATGTGGGAGGACATCAATGACTTTCCCCAAAATGCAGACAAATCATACAGTAGCGATGAATTCGAATACACGACAACGAAACAACGCAGGAAAAAAACCAAAAAACCTGTCTCTAACTCAGACGAAGATGACCCTCTGAGCCAAGTCGCAGAAGCAAAGAGAAAAGAGAAGAAAGAACGCCCGCACAGCAAGGAAAGAAGTAAAGAGAAGAAGAGAGATAAATCAGAGAAGAAACCTCCGGTGGATCCACTCGATTTCAACGCGGACACTCAGAAAAAAGAGAAACCTAAAAGAGAACGGAAGAAGAAGGAAAAAGCGCCTAAACCAATTAGCTCGCTATCTAATCTCGTTGGCCTTAAAGTGGCCAAGCCTAGAAAGAAAAAGAATGCGACATATAATGATGTGAACAGTCAATTGCAATCGTCGATTCAATCATCGTATTCAGAAGAAAACATCATATACGACGGGCAGTTCTCTATGGACGAAATGAGATCGCCCAGAAGCGCAACACACAGTGCTGATGGTATGCGGTTGACGCAAAACGAGTTTTCAATGGCTAACGGAAAGATGAGAGTTTCTAAAACCCACCAACACCAATCAATGAATAACAGGCAGCATCAAACGCCTAGTGTCAGTCGATACCCGGCCCCGCCATCAGAACATTCTCGAAACAAATCTCCCAGTCATGTATCTGATGACGTTAGGAACAGCATTTCTAGACTGATGGAGTTCCGGCGGCTAAAAGCATTAGAAAACGAACGCAGGAAACCAAACGCGATAATACGACCGGGAGGCATGCCTCTAGAGAACAACGTAAGCCCGAAAGGTGTAGCTATTCCAGAAATACCTAAATCGTATATCAACAAACAGCAAAGCGATAAATTGAGAGAACTGAAAAAAGAAGTAGATAATATACTCAAAGAAAGACACAAATCTAGCGCTATTCCCAGTCCAGTCATACAATATGCTAGCAAAAACACGATTTCTAGTCCACCTTGTCAATCGTACTATGCTACTCCAACAAAATACAACATGAATGCTGAGACGCCACCGAGTCAAAGTTACACCCCTGCACCGGAACACAGACCTGATAGATTCACGGATTCTGTTAACTACATCTCGATTTACGACAAAGACGAGCCGTCCTATTCGCAAAATCCTTTCCCTGCACCAATCCCAAACAATATTCGAAGACCGTCAAACGCCAGCACAGCAGACGTAAACTACCAAGACTATCTGCACGAATTTCATAAACAAGGCACCTACAATCACTACGCTGAAAAGGCAGCACTTCCTAAGAAAGTCATCCGACCCAGCAGTAGAATCTCACCTGTTGTACCAAAAACTAAGTCTGAACACAAAACTTCTCTGCCAAGTGCCAAACCAATACCGCAGAAACCCGAGGGCTCGCTCAATACGTTTTCTCGAATGAACTATTACAAAAACAAACAAACAGACACGAAGAAATCGCAAGATATGACGCAGCAATCTATCATTTGCGATAAGCTTGATGATTTTATCTTGGAACATTTGCTCAAGTCCAAGCAAACTGATGAACAGAGAAGCCAATTAAGGGCTGCTCAAACTTCGAACAATAGCTATGTAGTACCCGGTATGTCAACTAAAGCTAAAGATCATCCTGCAATATCCAGCATTCTTCAGAATACAAGTACAACTCCAGCTCTCGATCGTCAGACCGCGACGCCAAGACCAACGATTCATCAAAGTGATCAAAGAGACTTCTTACAATTCCTTCAACGGCAAAATGTAGACACTGGACCATCTATCTCTAGCCTACCTCCCAGTAACAGACAGTGCGCTAGCCAATCGAATTTGGGAAAACCCTCTAACCCGCAAATTGGCATCCAAGCCACGAATTACCCTATGATCAAACCCAATCAACCTAAGAAACCCAAAGGAATTAGTATCATCTCATCCTCTGTTATAAAGACTGCAGTTCCTAATAAAGCGTTATCTTCTTACCCAGTTACAAAAAAACCAAGTCAAAGGAAACCGAGGAAGCAAGAAAACCGAGTGCAGAAACCGGCTAAACCTGAGACGACGATTCGGAAAACCCCAGAGGAATGGGAAAATGTGATGAACGCAATTTTGAAACAGAAAACCCCGTATAGGGGGCCGAATGCACTAGAAGTAGCATTGAACAAAAGCTCATTCGAAAAAGCATTTGAAGAAAGTTTAAAAAAACCAACCAAGCTTTTCAAAAGCAATGTTAATATGGCTAGTGATCGCATATCCAGAATAGAGTACAACCGCAAAGAACTTGTGAAAATCACAAAAACCAAGACTGTTTCTTCAACGACAAGTGAAGAAACAATTTCAATTACAGAAAGGAAAACGCATGCAGTTTTAACAACTGAAGTTACCCACCCGTCACAGACTAAAAATAAATCGAGAATGAGGAAAAAGTCTAATAGCTCCGGTGAAACACCAATACCAATTAATCAAGTTGAAAAGTGTCTTCAAAAACATAACATTAATACAGATACGTTAGAAAAATTAATGCGACAGAATAGCATTCAAATTTATAGATCAAATTCAAAAACTGCCCAGAATGAACTTCCGGTAAAGGCAAGTAAAGCTCAATCTAACATTAAACCCAATGACAATATTCGGGCTAACGTTTCAATGATACAAGCAGGTTTAGACCTAAAACAGGACGCTAAACAAATGAATGTTACCACGAAACATGATACAAGACCCAATGTTGAAAATAACACTAATGACGTACAAATGAGACTGTTAAAAGATACACAATCAAAGCAAGTTGAGGATACATCGGGAATACCTAGTTCAGATTATGATCTGCTTGAGGAATTGATGGACGATGACTTACGAAAAGAGATCGGTGAACTTTCTTCTGACGAGGAAAGCTACAATGCGGCAGCACAAGGTTTTCTAAATAACGCCAAAATTGTTCAGAAACCAGTCAGTGTTGTATACAATGAGCCATCGAATAATGTAGCGGCAAAAGCACCACAAGATTGTGCGCATCCACCGATATGCAAACAGAATATGCAAAAGCAAATATATGCCCAAAATACAAGTCAACAATGGTCGTACAAAAAGAACCCGACTGGCCTTAAAACCTTACTCGCAACTGTACCGACTACATCGACTATGAGCTTTAGTACAGCTAGCCCTCACAACGTTACCACTCACATAGTGACTCACCCCGTTCAAGTTAGCACTTTCAACGCTAATATGACTCAAATAACTGTACAACCAAATTTGTACATGGCTGCAACGCCTCGACCGGTGCCGGTACAGAACGTCATGTTGTTTTCCCCCACTCTGGTATATGAAAACTATGGAGCTGTCCAAGCGCAAATGCAAGCCGTGTCCAATGAAACACATATAGCTGTGAACGTTGCGCCAAATAGTAACTTATACCAGACCAACCAATTCGCAACACCCGTTGCAGGTCCTCAACTAATTTCAAGTGCCGTCACCCATGTCTTGGTCAGCGCTCCGACAGTGCCGTTTAAGCCATCCACAGTCACCGTTGTAAACTCTACTGAATATTTGGATACAAGCAGTAAGCTACACCAACCAACTTATAAAGCTACTGCCAACGAAAACGTAATAATAGAAAGCAATCTAAGTAAACCAACTTATGTAGCATCTGCTCAAGAAAATATTGTGTCAGAGGGCAAGAAATTAAAATCAATGTTAGTGGTATCAAGTTCCGTACAGATTCCGAATGGCATTGAAAACAAACCCGAAATTAGAACAGCGTCGATCGATACTAATGTAAATAAAAGCTGCGAAAGAAAAGTATTAAAAGAGGTCCAAGAGAAGCAAACAGACGAAAAGATTGACTGTAAAAGAAGAGCCCAAAAGTCTATTGAGAAAGATTTGAAGACCGAAGCAGACACTGAAAGATTGATAAAGAAGCGCATGGCTATAATAAACCGAAAAGTAAGCCATGTTTGTGGAATCCAAACTATTGCACTTGGGTATTCGCCCTTACGAGTACCCAGTCCTACGCTGTTGCATGATGATAAAGATACAATAGATGAAGATCATCCGATGGCTATAAATAACATACAAGAACTCGACAAAGATATAAAAAGTCCTGCTACTCCTGACAGCCTAAAAGAAAATAAAATGGTTGCACAAGTTCGGAGAATTCTCCTTAGATCCTCAAATAAATTAAAAAATAAAAATTCACCATCGACTTCATCTAAAATACCCTCTGACAAGAAAGTAGCGCCAGTTGTGTCTTCAGATACTTTAACAAATACTACTGTTCAGAATGACCACAGTGACGCAGGAACAAATAGCAAGCAAAAACGTGTCTCCAAAAGAATTCGTAACAAATCAGCTATATCTAAAGACAATTCGATATCAGAGGCTAAGGTAATACGTAAAGTACCTAGCAAGAAAGCGACCGCTACTAAAATGTGTCAGGATGATTCAGCTAATAAAATTAATGTCCTGCCACTTACTCAAACGTCTGAATTATTAGATATTGAAGAAGAGATTTTAGGGTCAACCATTTCTAAAACAATCCCTATAAATTTGCTAAGTACGCTAAAAACGCATTCTGAAAACAGTTCCATATTAACTAAAGAATATGTAAAGGATCAAACGTGTAATAAAGATCAGATAATTCCTTCTGCGTTTGTATCAGAGACAAATCAGCTGTTGGATAAAGATTTACCAGAGCCTGAAACTATAACAGTAGATATTCCTCCTACTAACGTATCAGGTGTTACTGCAGAGGAACTAGCAGCTAAGGCAATAGATGTTGTTGAACAAGTTAAGGTAGTTGATATCCCTACAACCGAAGCAAGTATCAGTGACGCCGTACCAACAGACACTACGCTAATGAAAGATAAAATGGATCTCAAATTGGTGCAAGATAAGATTCCTACGAAGGAAGAATCTGAGCCTGTGTCAAAAGTCTTCACAAATACAGTCGAAAATACTGACAAAAAAGTCAAGGCACGGTCAACATCCATTGACAACAAGACATCAAACAATGCCCCTGAAAAAGCGGACTCTCTTCAAGATCATGAGAATATTGTACCTTCGACCGTGGCTGACAATGACGACGATGTTGAAATAATTGAAGGCACTACACATGTCCCAACACCAACCTGTTCGCCGAGTGACATACGCAATTCACCCCAATTGTCATTTACTGAAAACGATATTAAAATAGAAGAAATAATTGATCCCGATAACAGCGATCCGCTAAAGAAAAAAGTTCGAATCAAACTTGCAAATGGCCAAACATTCAAAGGAACAATTAGTGGATCGATAAATTTTCAATCTTTACTTGAGAATCCAGAAATAAAGTCAATATTGATGTGTCAATTCCAGCAGCCAAAGAAACTTTATTCACTGAAATTAAACCTCAACAAAGATTGCTCCAATGGTACAAAAATAATCCCTTATGTTCAATATCAGGAAAGCAAACCGGTAGAAACTGTTAGTTTACTTAGTGACGATGAAGATGAAGACAGCTCCCAAGTATTTTCAACGGAGTTTGGCAGGTTTAAAATAAATACCATAGACAGTAACATTTTTATGAAACATCAACACAAACTTATGTTGAAATGTAACGTTAGAGTGCAAAAGCTCTCGGAAGAAGTAATTCGTGCCTCTAAACAGGTCTCAGAGTCTCCACTTCCGGATTGTGTTATTCCAAGAAAAGACGCTCCACAAGAATCTGAATATGTTATTCGTAATAAAGACTCTTCACAAGAATCGGAATGTGTTATTCGAAATAAAGACACTACGAAAGAATGTGTTATTCCAAATGAAGACACTCCTCCACAAGAATGTGTCATTCTAAACAAGGAAATTCTACAAGAAACTCCGCAAGCATGTGTCATGTTAAACGAAGAAACTCTACAAGAATGTGTCATTCTAAACGAAGAAACTCCGCAAGCATGTGTCACGTTAAACGAAGACACTCCACAAAAATGTGTCATTCTAAAGGAAGAGAGTCCACGAGAATGTGTCATGTTAAACGAAGACATTCCACAAGAATGTGTCATTCTTCGTCAAGAAACTCTAAAACAATGTGTCATTCTAAACGAAAACACTCCACGAGAATGTGTCATGTTGAACAAAGACATTCCACAAGAATGTGCCATTCTTAACGAAGACACTCCACAAGAATGTGTTATTCTAAACGAAGACACTCCACGAGAATGTGTCATGTTGAACGAAGACATTCCACAATCATGTGCCATTCTTAACGAAGACACTCCACAAGAATGTGTTATTCTAAACAAAGACACTCCACGAGAATGTGTCATGTTGAACGAAGACACTTCACAAGAATGTGACATTCTAAACAAAGACTCTCCACAAGAATGTGTCATTCTAAACAAAGACTCTCCACAAGAATGTGACATTCTAAACAAAGACTCTCCACAAGAATGTGTCATTCTAAATAAAGACACTCCACGTAAATGTGTCATGCTAAACGTAGATATTCCACAAGAATGTGACATTCTAAATGAAGACACTCTGCAAGAATGTGTCAATCTAAATGAAGAGTCTCCACAAGAATGTGTCATTTTAAACAATGACTCTCCACAAGAATGTGACATTCTAAACAAAGACTCTCCACAAGAATGTGTCATTCTAAACAAAGACTCTCCACAAGAATGTGTCATTCTAAATAAAGACACTCCACATGAATGTGTCATACTAAACAAAGATATTCCACAAGAATGTGACATTCTAAATGAAGACACTCTGCAAGAATGTGTCAATCTAAATGAAGACTCTCCACAAGAATGTGTCATTCTAAACAAAGACTCTCCACAAGAATGTGTCATTCTAAACAAAGACTCTCCACAAGAATGTGTCATGCTAAACGAAGATATTCCACAAGAATGTGACATTCTAAATAAGGACACTCTGCAAGAATGTGTCAATCTAAATGAAGATAGTCTGCAAGAATGTATTGATCCCAGTGAAGACAATACGCAAGAATATGTTGTTCCAAATAACGAAACTCATGAGTGTGTTATTACAAACGAAACAACACCAAAAGACCCTCAAATCTTATCAACTGTGCCTAGTAAGTACGTGGAAGGTATTTCGAAGGACTTTGAAAACATTCTCGCTCCATTAAATGCTAGAGAAAAGCTAGAAGAACCTATCGTTCTTATTGATGATGATTCTTCCAATGACAGTGTAGATATAGCGATGGAAAAAATAGACGTTTTAAAGAATATGCTTTTGAAAGATCTTGGAGTAGAGTCACCAACAAGTAAATCATCTGAGGATGTTCAAGTAACTTGGGCTTCTGAAGCAATCGATTTGACCGATGATGTAATTATGGAGCTATCAGACTCTTCATCTGACGAAGAAGCTAATGACTATCAAGAAATCATAAACAAGAAATGTTTTGTCAAACTGGTTCGATGTGATTATCTGTTGAATCAACCAGCTACGGGTAAACTTCAACCAACGATGTCACATGCTCATGATTTGTGGAAAAATACGATAAACAAGCCAGATCATCTAGTCAATGCTCAAACTTACAACCACACGTCAAATGAAGACGAAAAACCTGATGACCATGAACTAGATGCTGAACTAAAGTCAGCACCAATCTCTCGCTCGGGTTCAATCTCTATTTTAGAAGATTTCTTACTTGATGATGATTTGTTGCAATTTGATAGAACTTCTCCCGTTATGGAAGTTTATGATATCATAGCATCTATGAAAGCACAATACCCTGAGCATATTCGAGACCTACCTGTGGAACCAATTGAATGTGAATCAGAATGGGTGACATCAATAAAAATGAATCAACTTCAGTCCATGAACGATTTGGCCCCAGATTGTCATTTGTCTAGATGTGAATCAGAATGGACAACAACAAAGAAAATGAATAAAGTTCGGTCCATGTACGATTTGATCCCAGATTGTCATTTGTCTAAATGCACAACAGAATGGTTGACAGCAAAGAAAATAAAAAAAGTTCAGTCCGTGAATGATTTGACCGCTGATAATTATATGTCTAAATGCGATTCAGAATGGCTGACAACAAAGAAAATAAATAAAGTTCAGTCCGTGAACGATTTGACTGCAGATAATTACATGTCTAAATGCGATTCAGAATGGAATTTGTTTAAATGCGAATCAGAATGGTTGACAACAAAGAAAATGAATAAAGTTCAGTCCATGTACGATTTGACCACAGATGGTCACTTGTTTAAATGCACATCAGAATGGTTGACAACAAAGAAAATGTATAAATTTCAGTCCGTGAACAATTTGACTACACATAATTACTTGTCTAAATGCGATTGCGAATCGGAATGGTTGACAACAAAGAAAATGAATAAAGTTCAGTCTGTGAACAATTTGACCACAGATTATTACGCGTCTAAATGCGAATCAGATTTATTGAAATCAAATAAAGTGAATAAACATCAGTCATTGAACAATTTCGTAACAGACTGTCATATGTCTAAATGTGAATCAGAATGGACGACAACAAAGAAAATGAATAAACTACAGACACTGAACCATTTGACATCAGATTGTTACATGTCTAAATGTGAATCTGAATGGATGACAACAAAAAAAGATTATAACAATCAGTCAATAAACAATATGACAAATGGCCATATATCTGAATCATTTGTTGTACCAAAATTAGCAACATTGTTATTGAAATTTATTCAGCAAGGAAACCTTGTGAACAAATATTATGGTGAGATGAAACGTTTGTCACATGTTTCACTGAAACGAAAATTAAAACCATCCACATTACCAACTGCCAAGATCTCAAAATTTAATGATTCACCTGATATATCGGTAAGTAATGGAAGTAGTGATTCGTTATTTATTGTTGGACAGGCAGACCTAGTAAAAACAGCTGTCTACGATCAGGCTAGTCATGGTCCTCCTCAAAATGTTTATGAAGATAAAGACAATCTACATATTGATACAACTACTCATTTAACGAAAGCTGATGTAAAGATATTGTCAGTTTCAGTGTCTTACGAAGATGATGATGATTCTTTTTTGACTGAAAATGAGACAAAATTTGCAAAAATTAAAATAGCTGACGAACAGGAATATTGTATCAACCAAGATGCCACTCTTGATTTAACAGATACTGATGTGACAAACTTGACAGTTTCTGTCTCTTATGATGATGAGGATTCTATAACTTATGATAATGAGCCTAAAATTGAAAAGACTCAAATAGTTGACCATGAAGAAGTATGTATCAATCAAGATGCCACTCCTGATTTAACGGATACTGATGTGACAAACTTAAAAGTTTCCGTCTCTTATGATGACGAGGATTCTATAATTTATGAAAATGAGCCTAAAATTGAAAAAAATCAGGTGGTTCGTGAAGAAAACTGTACCAAACAAGATGTCGCTCTTAATTTAACGGATACTGATGTGGCAAACTTGACAGTTTCCGTCTTTTATGATGATGAGGACTCTTTATTGACAGAAAATGAGACCATATTTATAAAGAGTAGCGTGGGCCATGAAGATTGTAACAGACAAGATGCCACGACATGTGATAATGACAGTAAAATGTTATCAGTAAGTAAAAATGTTGGACCTTCCGTGGAATTGGATGTAAGCAGCTTGATAAATAGATCTGATGTTATTACTTGCATAGAGCAAAATGAAGAAGTTAGAAATAATTCACCTTTCCACTCACCACCGTGGGAAAATGCGACAAACAGTATAGTTAATGAAGACAATGCGCAAGCGGATAACCAATCGAACGAAATAAACAACACTGACAAAGATGAGCATAATAAACCTTACGATGCTGAGTTGTCCAAGAACAGCAATGAGTTTTATGAAGCTTTTAAAAATCGTTTTGGGGAACCAGATGATGAGCTTAGAAAAAGTCCCCTTGATAAATCTTTGCAATCGGATATTTATTTCAATAATAACCTTAAAGATACCATGCAATATCCTAATCAGCCACCACAAACTACTGCAGAAATTTATGACGCACTTAACAAAATGTTTGGGGAATCAGAAAGACCTGATTCTACAGATGTGAGTTTTTGTAACACATATTTACATGAAAAGAGCGGAGTTTCCGTTATAGATAATGCTAATGATAATTCTCGTGATGAATTAAATGCTACCTTATGTGAAGGACTATCCACATATTTACATGAAAAGAGCGAGGTTTCTGCTACCTTATGTAAAGGACTATCCCAAACTGAAGATTCGAGTGATGCAGTTTTGGTAGAAGGCGTTGTAGATATGATACACGGTGATTTTATTGAAGATTCCATTGAATCTGCCTTGCAACCAGAACAAAACTCAAAAGAAATTGAACAGAGACGTTTTTACGAGGATCCAGATAGCTATAGTAAAGAAAGTCGCTTTAAAGAAATACTCAAAAATGTCAATGACGAGGAAAAATTGGAATGCTTAAATCTCCGGGTTCCTAAACGCTCCTATGGCAAAAAATATCATTCTGAAATAATAACTAGATCCAAGGGCATAAAACGTAAAAAGAACATTGAAAAGGTCAATACTAGCGAAAAGAAATATCGAAAAGGGAAGAACATCGATTACCCTAAAATGTCGACTGAATCAATCGCTAACTTAGCATATGCCACAGAATATAAACGCTTAATTGACTATACTAGCGGTATTAAATTCTCCTGCAAACGAGCTTTTCACTTAGATATTATAGATGTTGAAAAGAACCATGAAGATTATCCGATCTTAGCAATACATTCTGATGAAATAAAAGAATCTGATATATCCAAACAAAATTTGTACTCAGATACTGAAGATGAGAGGGCTATTGGCGTAACAGATCCACTAAAACTTACATTGAACGATGAAATCGTAAACGGAGACAACGTGCCTAAGTATAACTCAATTGAAATCAACGAAATTAATTTCAGTAAGGGTTTTGGTGAGAAGTCCGGCAGAGTCATACAAAAAATAGAAACTGGAAATACAAAACTATCGGCTGCGACTCTGTCGGACGTAAAACAATATCAGCCGTTTCCTATGTCCGAAAAAATAAACACGAATCTAAAACAAAATCAGGAAATTGACACCCAGAAGGTTACTTTACAACTCTTGGACCTTATAAACATGAAACAGAAAATCAAATCAATTTTCAAGAAAACGATAATGGAATTAAGTACCGAGATGTTGCATGAGAAAAAGTACGCAGATAATAAAGTAAGTAGTCATCTCTCGATGTTTCCATTCGATCTTACGAGTACTGAATTTATGGAAGTACCTTGTACGGAATCTATTGTGAATGTGGTGCAGGTTGGTCAGATGACGAACGCAACTGCACAAAATCCTGTGACCTGTGACCCACGGGTAACCCATGTCTCTGATGCTAGCCCTTCTCAATGTTCGGAGAACAGCAACGGCGAAGGCCTGCAAAGCAATATGGAAACAGAATATACAGAACTTACAACCGCAAATATAGGCTTGCCTTTATTGCAAGAATATTCACAGCATCAGCAATTAACGTACGAAGGACAAAATTCAGAGGGGGACGGAAATGGGACTCTGTCCATCGTGAAAATTGAGTTGATGGAAGAAGATGTATCTCGAGAGAAACAAGAAAACGACCGCTATGAACACAATTTCTGTCCATTGCCAAATACCAACGTCGAGTATTCTTTCGATGAGACGTCGAACACCTTCCACTCCAACTCTGACCAGAACGCAGACATTGCACCAAGCAATTTGTATAACACATCTTCAAATAATATGGATTCTACTTTAACACATGTATTCACATGCTCTTCCAACATTGACGGTTCTTATACTAATCTGGAGACTTCATCTAGTATTGACAGTAGTTACGCTAGCATGGAAAATGCATCTACCACCGTATACAGCACTTTATCAAATGTTGGTAGTTCTTCAAACGAAATGGAAATCTCGTCTAACTTGAGCGATACTTCCTCAAACATTAATGATACAGCTAATCTTGAAACAAGAAATATTGAGAATCCCTATCCGAATATGTATTCTATGGGAACAGAATCAAAAGATTTATCGCATAACTTGAGTAACATAGATTCTTCTAACATGGATGATTCTCATTTAAATGAAAACGGGACTAACAACGAGACAACAGCGAAATATGAAGATCGAGCTATGGAAAATACTGCATATGACTATACATATGAAAATATAGAGTATTATGCTGCAAACGTGGAAAACAACAATAACGGAAATAGCTATTCGGCAAATGTAGAAAATTATAGTTCCAATGCTATTCACGAAAACTTTCCTACTAACGTTGATGGATTTGATTCGAATAGTGAAAATTATGGAAGTAATACTGAAAATTACTCACCGGGTGTTGAAAATTACCCTACAAACATTGATAGCTGCTCCAATGTTAAAAATTATGAGAAAAATAATACTATAGAAAGAAATCTAACAAATGGTAATTCCTCAGCTAGTATGTTAGAAGATTCACAGCCACAAGACCTGTCGATGGCAAATTCGACCCAGCGTACTAAATCATTTAAAGACAAAGGTGAAAACGAATTATCCAAAACAGATCAACTTGCACATGCTATGAGTGCAGCAGGTATTTCATCTGAATCGGTCATAGCATGCAGTCCTGACGAATTAGTCAGTTTGATATCTCAGGGTATCCAGTCTCACGCAAATAATTATACAAAGCAAACCCAATCTAACCAGCAAATTAATGTCTTAACGTTACAACAGGCTTTAGCTCAAGTTTTACCACCGCCGCTTAATCAAAATAGCCCGCCTGAAAATCAAGTGCCTAACAATCCTGCTCCATCGCAAGTTCTACACATTATGCAAGGAAACAACGACCAAACAGTAATAAACAAGCCGAATGGAACTCACCTGCTCCATATTGTGCAAAACAAAAGTAACCCTACCATTAACGGACAATCCGTTTTGGTTGATGCGGGATTACAACAAGGCGGAAATCAGCTTATTCACTTCGTGAACAACGGTAACCAAAACAACGCTCAGTTCCTAAAGCGTGTGAATTTACTGACGAATCTACAGAGTAGTCAAGGTTCGAATGAGCAAAAGATGATACAATTGGTTTGCAAATCTCCGGACGGAAAGTCTATACAGTTAAACACAAGTCCTCAGCGCAGTATGGTGCTGAGGCTGCATCCTTCTTCCATACAAACTGCCCCAAAACCGCCTGAGCCTCAAAATCGAAGTTCATCTCCCGGCGACGCGAATACAGCTACCAACCAAGGTTCTCCACAAGAAATAAAGTCTCGATCAATGTATGAAGAAAATTACGCGCAGTTTATTCATAACTCAGCCTCCTCACCAGAGCCCTCTACATCACCATGTCAAGAGAAATCTACGAGCTTGCCGAAGTTTAATCAAGTATTCGGTAAACAATCTTATCAAGACAATCCTGAAATGAATCACGACGGGTTGCAGGAAACCCCTGAATGTGTATCGGATGAAAATAATGTCCACGTGGAGCAACCTAACGAGCCTAATAATCCACCTTCTGTAGCAAGTAACACACCACCTGAGTCCACACAAGCACAGTTACATTCTGTGCAACAAATAAAGCAAGCGAAATCCCCAATGAACATTCAAACCATTCACGGCGGTGTGATTTACACTCGACAAATACCTGTTAATATAGGCGGTGGACAAACGATCAATCTGATAACTGTTCCTAGCACTGAAATGGTGGATGATTCACCCCAAAAGCAGCAACCTGATGGTGTCTTCGTAAACCAAGAAGAACCATCTTCTATTATCAAACTAGTTCCTCGTCATTTACAGAACAATCAAAATGTTACAGGCGAAAGTAGTGCGCAAGCAGGACCATCGAATGAGCCTCAAAACACACCACCGTCGCAAACTCAACCAGTGCTGACACAAATGAGAATAAAACTGCCAATGCTGAGCAAAGGACCGCACATAGTGCCTGGAACTAGACTAGTGAGACCGTTCTTTCAGATTCAGAGAAATGTTATATCTGGATCGAACCAGCCTGTACAGTTAGTACTAACAGCAGCTCCTTCGCTCAGTCAAACGATAAGATTACCAGCTCCGTCGCCACAGGCTCAGCCTATACTGGTCCAGGCGGCTCCGCATTCCCTGCCTTCGCCTCACATACCAGTCCAGCAAGTGCAACATGCTCCGACGTCACACCACAACCACTCGGGGCAGCAAGGTCCCTCTGCTCCGCCGACAACGTCCTCGGTACAATCGGACATTAAAGAAGAACCTGGATCTGATCTAAACAATCTTACACTGGAACAACTACGTGAGTTTGATATGGTTCTTGAACAAGTGAAAGAAAGGAGCGTTCATCCACTACAGCTCGGACGGTCTTGCAAAAAGCCGCCGAAACCAGAGGCCGCTGATTCCTCAGACGGTACGGCTTTAGTGGCTACATCAGCCTGTGACTCACAACAGCAGGTGATATTTTCTGCAGATAACAGCCAGCCTGCGAATATCGTCAGCTATGTGAATAGAAAATCGACGATAACAGCTTCAACGTCATTCGCACGGTCTCCCGATTCCTCCGGCATCATGGACATGCCGTCTTCTTCCACCCTTGTTCATGTAACTGCGACAGTATCAGCAAAATCTTCGTCCGATGGAGGAACTACTGTAGCTCCCCCACCAAAAAAGAAGAAAAAGAAGAAATCCAGCATTATATCTCTGTCGCAAAATAATCCGCTCAAACCGCAAGAGGATGAGCAGACTACTCAAAGAATTCTTTACATATTGGCCGAATACAAAGAACAAGTCGAGAACTCTCCGGAAAAGAACAAACCCGCTCCGCGTCGTAGAAATCTTTTCCCACCGACAACAGGTTCGAGGCGAAAGAGGAGTCACTGCAGTTCGCGTTCTGCTTGCAAGCGGGAAGGCGCTGAAATGAGTCCGATACACGAGCACGGCGAGAACGGTGAAGATAGTCTCATAACCCTGGGATCGGAAGACAGCAGCTGCGGCACAACGTTCAGCGAGTGCGCAGACTGCCAAGAAAGCCACTCTCCTGAAGACTGCTCAGCGAAAGTCGTGCGCAGACTCACATTTGAACACGAGACCACTACGCAAACGATAACGCAAACTAGAACGACGTTACCGCAGCAAAATGCTGGCGAATCACAGACGATCACTGTAGCGAGGACAACTACCGCCGCCAGTAGCACACCGCCGAAACCTGCTACGACCGTTCTCATGCCCGCGAACTATCTGCTTCCGGTTTCGATGATCAAAGGGGGCCAGCAGATCGCTATAATGACGAATCGCGGACCGAGGCTCCTGGTCGGTTCTGCGGACAATAACACCGGGGCTTTTCTCTTTCAACGTTTGATCGGAACGGGTCTGAAGCCTGTATTGACCAGACCTGGGGTTCGTCATATTAGGTTACCAGCCACAGCGCTGCATAATCTCCAGGCCTTTAATATTCAGACTACGCCTATGACGCAAGTACAGCCTCCTGACAGCACAGCCCCGCCACCGATGCCGGAACCTCCTGACTTGGTCGAGACCAGAGCTGTGAGTTCTCCCTGGTCGGACCGAGAGGCGTCAGACAAACAGGAGCGTGAACCGAGCCCTGATTGTACGGAACCATGGAACTTGCCGTCCTCTAGCATCGCAGACGACTACGGTTACGAGGAGATCGTCAGAACCGACAACATGGAGAGAACTGTTCTGGTGAGTGTACTTTTTGCTTCTGTGTTTTTATGGAAGCTATTAGCATTTTGGACTGTTTAGAAAAGTGTTGTTCATTTGTGAATAAAATGCTAATGGTTTCGAAGATTGGTCAGTTTTTCCAAGTATTTTCTTGATGTTTCCTGAAATGTAAATAATTTTAAATTTAATGGAAATTCTGACTGTCCGTGTGCCTAGAACTGTGTATGACGCACATTTTGCAACTTCAGGATGCGATCCCAGATCGGTACAGCCCAGATATGGAGGCGCAAAGGATTTTTGATAAGATGTTCGATGTCGACTCCAAAAAGTCGATGTACTCTCCGCGAAGCGGTTACGATATAGACACGTCAGACGGTGACGACAAGCCGTACCCGCAGGTGACCGTCGTAGCTGACGCAGCCCTTCGTCAACTAGTGTTGAAGCCTCTTTCGTAGTTTTGCACGCCTTCGTTTATTTTGTCCGCTCTCCCCCTTACTTGTAAACCTCTCTCAAACTGAGAAAGTGCTAACAGTGGAAATTTTGTGGATGGCCCTTAGCATAAGTACATGTAATTCTCATGTATAAATGTTCCTTATTTAGTCCTTACTTACTAGCTGTTAGTTTTCCTAAAATTCTAACATAAATAAAAATACTGAACGTTACATCTTTAACTCCGATACTTACCTTTGGTTTTTCCAAACGTAACTGCATAAAATCGTCGCGATAAATTGCCTGTCAAAAATTGGAATTGGAATTTTCTTTTGTTAAAACAAGTCACGCCTGACTAAAGGCAAAAAGCAGTTTATCAAATTGAGAGAGGTTGATTTGGGGTCTGTCTGTATTGCTGGTGTGCCAATATCAATAATCAAGACGTGATTTAAATTAATCTTTAGCTATGAAAACATATAATTATTGTTTAATGTAACCGGCTGAATGTTGCTTTACATATTTGTGCATATTTGTATGTTATTAATATTGGACCTCAGCAAACATAATCCTATACATTTGCGTAAAATCTAAGTAACGTTGACCAAATTCTGAAGAAATATTCACTCCAATCAAATTTGTCTTCCTAATGTTCTTACATTTTACGCAAGTCTTCTTCTTAAGTTATTATTATTAATTGTCGCTCCCCTTTAGTTTCTAATATTCGTTCGTTTCATTTAAAATTTTCCTATGATTTCTATCATCTTTGTATTAGGTAGGCTATCGGAAAGTTGAAATAGAAATGTGTAAGTTTTGCATGAGGAGTTATTAAATTCGTCTTTCTTCATTGTCAAGTCTGGATCCTGCATTTTATCGCGCATGTCCCTTTCATACCCCCATATTTTCATAAATCGATGTTTTAATAACTTTCAATGTCGTAGTTACAGAATTTTACTAATTAAGATTTCTAAATTGTTCATATTGCTTAAGCAGCAGTCATTATAAAACCATTTGGAAGTCATTGTAGGTAATAGAAACAAGTCATTATCGGCTTAGCTTTAAAATGTCAAATAAATATAAATAAACCTCGGTCATTGGGCACTTTAGTATGGAAACCATACCCACGGCGTACAGTGCTAAATTATAACGTGATACGTAGATGAATTCCGATAGTTTACGGGTTTATGGGATTTCATAAGACTATGGTAATAATGAGAACAAAACCTTCGTATTTTAAAAGTTAATATTATACTTTTGCTCAACATTTCGGTGGTATTTATAATAATGATAATTTGTATAACTTAACCGTACCAGCAAACCAGCGAGTCTCATTTGATAAAAGTAATTAGCCGCGTACCCACCTAGCGCACAGGCTCGCGCGGCAGCCTCGCGAGCCAAATGCCTCGGCTGGTGTGGACATGCCTCGGCCTGCCTCGGGCGCGCGTTTGCTCGACCGAGCACGGCTCGGCCCCGAGCCGTGCTCGGGTGGTATTTATAATAATGATAATTTGTATAACTTAACCGTACCAGCAAACCAGCGAGTCTCATTTGATAAAAGTAATTAGCCGCGTACCCACCTAGCGCACAGGCTCGCGCGGCAGCCTCGCGAGCCAAATGCCTCGGCTGGTGTGGACGTGCCTCGGCCTGCCTCGGGCGCGCGTTTGCTCGACCGAGCACGGCTCGGCCCCGAGCCATCTGTTGTCGGTAAACTTGACGCGCTCAAAGGTGCCTCAGTGAGCGCTGTGCGTTAGGTGGGGACGGTTATGTTTTGGCTCGCGCGAAGCTACTTCAAGTTTTGTCTCTTGCCGTGTTTGTCTTCTGTAATTTTGATATCATGGGCAGTCAGGAGTCAGTCAGGCAGTCGGAATCCAGAAGCGTCTAGGTTTTTTCTTGATACGTGACTGTTTTCGTTTCTTTAAACAGTAAGCAGCTAGGAAAATAGCTGCAGCTGAAAATACACGACTGTCCATTACGAATACTCGCGGAATTATGATGGTTCAGCCTGCCTCGCGAGGCGGCCTCGTGTAAATTGAACAAAACTACTGAGGCTGCCGCGGGAGCCATCGCTCGCGATCCGGACACCGAGGCTGCCGCGCGAGCCTGTGCGCTAGGTGGGTACGCGGCTATTGGCATCATAAAATTATAAAAAGTAATGTATCTGTCAGGAACGAGAGTTACTAATACGGGCAGTGCCTTAACCTTCTTTTACTAATTATGTACCCTACAACGGTTAGACAATAATTGGACATTAAAAATGCAATTTCAGAAAATGGCTTTCATAAAAATACTATTTTATTAATTGTTGACGTTCAATTCCTGTGGTTAAACAATTATTTTTTTACATACCATTAAAGTTGGATAGTTCAATTTAAAACTAATTTGATGTTTGTACGCAACAAATACTAAAGCGGGTCGGATTCCGCCCAATGACCTTAACCTGAATAAACGCTGTTAATACAAAAAATATTTATATACATATTCATATCTTTAAAATGATACATCAATCAGTCTTTTCGAAATAAACATAACAATAAGAATCTATGTAATTATTTTAATTTTTACAGGTTGTTCAACAACGCAAAGATGGAAGGCACCACAGAGTAACACATGTGTCAACTTCTGCTCTTAGACACAATTATGCCATTTTAGAACACGAGTTACTGTTACAGGTAAGCCGTATAGAGTATCATTAAATAGCCATGATTTGAGTCGATATGATTGCGATGCGGTGCCGGCTTAGAATTTGCAGCACCCCCAAGCCTTCCCGCGGGGGTCGTAAAGGGCGACTAAGGGATACCCACAGCAGCGCCTCTTGGAGAACGATTCCCAACCCGCATGCCCAGCTTAGGTATTATGGACACTACCACCCATGAGATAAAAGCCAATAAGACCTGCATCCAGCAGTGGAGCAATATACATAGGTTGTTTTATGGTGGTGGTGGATTATGGGTATAAAATCATCCATTTCATGAGACAATCTCGGGATCCTGTTTTTATGCTTCACAACACCTGATGGGGAAAATACATAAAAAACACCAACATCCCGTTAAAACATGCACCCTTTTGGTGGTAGTGCAATAAAGTTTTAAATCACACTAATATTATAAATGCGAAAAATTGTATGTATGGATGGATGTTTGTTACCTCGTCAAGTCAAAACTACTGAACGGATCGGGCTGATCGGGATATTTTGCATGCAGGTTATTCTAATCCTGCTATCATACATAGCTATTTATACCATAATTCAGTTCACATAGGATAGAAAACACCTATAAACGTTTCCATAGGAACAACGCGAAACCGCGTGGCGCAGCTAGTATCTCATATATGTAGAAACTAGCTGCGCCCCGCGGCTTCGCACGCGTTTTTCCTATGGAAACTTTAAAAGGTGATTTTCATCACACGGGGACTGACTTATGGGATAAAAAGTATCCTATGTTTGATTCCAGGATAAGAATTACCTGTCTGCAAAATTTCAGCCAGATCCGTCCAGTAGTTTTGGCGTGAAGAAGTAACAAACATCCATCCATCCATCCATACATCCATACAAACTTTCGTGAGATATATAGCTGTCGTGTGTGGTGGTCTTCTGACAATTCCTATGGAAAGATGTAATGCGATGCATCGTGCTATAATATACATCTTTACATTACCTATAGTTGCCGTGTGTGAATCCACATTACCTTGTTTTAGAAATCCCTATCGGAAGAATGCGAGGACCTCGGCGTGGATTCACCCTCGGCGTCGGATCTGTTCCCCGAAGCTGATATCCTGTTCGGAGCACCGTCACCAGCTCATGAGCAGACTATTGATCAATGCAGTTCGCGTAAGTTTTTATACATTTTTGATTTATATTTATTTATTATAGGGGACAGGTCTTTCAGCACAAAGAAACATTGAGATCTGTAAATATTACAGGTATATATTATAAGTTATTACTAGTATCATGACCTACGGAGCTGAGACGTGGACACTCACGATAGGGCTGGTCCACCAGTTTAAAGTCGCTCGGCTCTGAAGGATAGAATTCGTAACGAATATATCCGACAGAGACCGACCAAAGTTATCGACATAGCTCAAAGAATTAGCAAGCTGAAGTGGCAGTGGGCCGGCCATATTTCGCGAAGAACCGATAACCGCTGGGGTAAACGAGTTCTTGAGTGGAGACCGCGACTCGGAAAACGTAATGTAGGACGCCCTCCGGCCAGGTGGGATGACGATCTGGGTAGGACTGCAGGCAGATGCTGGATGCGGCAAGCTGAAGACAGGGCGCTATGGCGCTCATTAGAGAAGGCCCATGTCCAGCTGTGAACTAATACAGGCTGATGATGATGAATATACACGTACTTAAATCGACGGTAATAAAGCCACTGACTAAACGGAGTATATCATAATATGTAAGGTACCTTTTCGGCGAGCTTGATTTGTTACGGCAATAACGACTGGCTGTTCTGAAGTTCAGCTCACTATTATCACAGCCTACCTATAACCATACTAGGTAGACTAATCTCCGCGTGCTATGCAATAAAAAAAATCAAGGAACTTTGTGGGTTCGAAGCAGCGAAACCATTTTCTATTTTGCTTTCTTCCACAGCATTATGACGTACGGACTTGATATGGGGGAACGCAGCTGAATCTCAGAGAATATTTATTTTACAAAAACGAGCAATCAGGTATATCCTAGGTCTTAGGTCCAGAGATTCATGCCGAAATGCCTTCAGTAAATTAAACATAGCGACCCTCAAGGGGCCATATATTTTGCAATGCCTTAAGTATGTAAAAAGAAAAGAGCACATTTTACCTACTTAAGGAGCTGCTCATAATTGCAACACTAGACAAATCCTAAACGTAGACTTGAAAATTCTTCATCGACAGCCTACATTCTCAGTCTCCAAACTTTGAATCCTAAGGCATTGTTTACGGAGGTTTACAAATGCAAAACAGAGCACTTTTATGTTTTTTTATCGTATTATTTTTACTCAATCGTGTTTTTACTACTAAGAGATTACTCTCTTAGTAGTAAAAACACGATTTGATCGATGGAACCGAAAAATTTTTTTTGAATTGTATTGAATACTTGTTTCTTACTGTGATTACTGCGATTTAGGCCTAGTTTCACAACCAAACTCGCTACGTTCGCCCCTTAAACTATCCTATGATGTTTTCAATTGTTATAACTAAAAGTATTAAACATTACGTTTCTTACAGCAACACCAGTCCCAATCCCCGAACCAATCCCTCAACCGGCCATCGAAGAACAAATCGAAACCAACCATCTCATCACCACCGACCATGCAACTGACGACCTGGACCTCATTGATGATGTCGGCGAGATCGTGACTGTCGGTGAGGATGGCACGGCGATGATATCGACGATTGACGTGGAAGAGTTCGCGAAGTCACATCCTAATACTACCTTCCATACGGAGCCCGAGGAAGGAGAGGTACTTGTTTTTTTTTTAATTACTAGAAGCTCGTCCTGGCTTCGCACGGGTGGTAGTGATCCCTAATTTTTTCTAGTCACTAATATAATAGATAGATAGATAGACTCTTTATTGGGTACACACACAAACAGCACAGGAAAATAACAAAAAAGAACAGCAACAAACATCAAAGGCATACATAATTAAGTACATAGGTACAGGTAAGCAGGTAGGTAGGTACCTAGTGAACATGAGGTAAAAAAACGAAAGTAAAAAACAAACAAAACCAAGTGCTAATAGGCACTACCTAACAGTGCACTCGCCTTATCAACAGGTAGGTAGTCACCGCCCGCCCAGGGCGAGGGATATCTACGCGTGTCTGTGCTGCCGTGGTGCGCCCAAAAGGCTCAGTCTCAGCTTTATGCTGTTTTAGACCAGGATAGGCATGAAACAACGCTGGTTTTCAGACTAGCCCAATTTGTGTGACACCAGGATCCGTGACGAGAGGTATCGCTCTCAGAGTGATTTACATTCGATCTTATTGTTCTGTGATTCTACATATTATAATAATAATAATTAGAAACGTTTCTTCCCCCCAAAACTACTATACGGATTGGTTTTGAAATGTTGTATAGATGTAGCTCTAAGCCTGTAATCAAACAAAGGCTACTTTTCATCCCATAAATCAGTTGCCATAGGATAGAAATCACATCTACAGAAAAAATACGTAATAAAGTTTTATTTTGTTATATAATTTTTTGTATCTTTATATATTTTTTTTACGGATGATGTTATCGATAAGCGATAAAGCTCTCAAATGTACAAATAATAATAATTCCTTCAACTTCAATAATGCACGTAATATATGACAATGCGATGTCATTATTGCCTATTCTACTCTACAAAAATCCCCTTGCTTGGCCTACTGGTTACAAACTGCGAATGGGAAAGGTAGGTTGAAATAGGAATCCTAGAAATTTCCAGTTTGTGACCTTTTGATCTTTGTAAAAAGTAGTTTTAGCTGAAGATAGCTTGTATTTACAGTAAAAATATTTTCCAGATAACCATCGCCCAACCGCCGTTCACGATCGCCCACGGCGTCAAACGCCAGATCACCTTCCACGCCAACCGAGCTCCAAGCACCGTTGTCATAGCGCCGCAATCCTCCGTCATCTCTCAAGCTACTGTCAACTCTAACAACAGTAACAATACAGTCAAATTTACCAACATAGACAATATCATCAACGCTATACCAGGCCCGCAAAACGTTAAACCTTCGGTTGTAGTGAAGGATGGACATCAGAACATACAGAACACCCAGAACCAACCGAAGTCGCTCAAGAAAGTGGACAGTTTGAAAGAACCGGGGCCTTCAACGCGGCAAGTTACAAAGCTTGACATGAAAGAACCTACTCAGAAACCGCTGTCGAAATTCGACAGCCTCCTACACGAGTCTAAGCTACGTCTAAACCAATCGTATCAAGGTCGACAAGTCTCAGGAACTCAAGTCATCCGCAGACTTGACACCCAGCGTAGGTTCTCAGAACGCGACCGCCCCAACCATAGATCCAACTCACGCTTCTTCTTCGAAGAGCCACCTAGAACCACACCTAACCTTAAACATATCGCTGAAGAGATGAGGCTGCGAAACGACCGAGCCTTGGTGGAATCTATGGGAGACAACGCTTCGTCCCCCGGACCTGAGCTATTCTGGGACGGACCCGAAAAACGGTACCCATTGAATGACAGCGAAAAAGTCGCCAAAACTCCCTTCGATGAGCTACTCAACGATTCAAGTGCGTACGGACCGCACACTCGCTTAGACTCCGTTATCAAAGCTGCACGGTCTGAACGTACGTACGAAAGGACGACCTTCGAAGGGATAGGCGTCGGCTCTGACGAAAGCCGCCCGCTACGCACCTATCCGGCGAAACGGCCGCACACGCAACAGGCACAAGACACCCAGCGGCACTTTCCTGTCAAATCTACCACTACCACGACCACTACCACTACCATACGCCATCAGGAAGATCGGAAAGTAACACATGACGTCAGCAAGAAGACGCCTCGATGTCCCGATACCGACACGCGCAAAGCGAGCCGAGTTGGAATGATGGCGAAAGGCAAATGTACCTGTTGCAGTACCGTGCCGCCTCCTAAAAGACGGTCGCGCGCTAAAAAGCCTAAGACATAGCAGAAAACAATCAGCCCTACGTCTGCACCTAATACCTAAACGGATCGAAGTCGTCAGAATTTATTTCGGACGTTAAATCTATGATAAAATGCTATTCGAGTCAAGCTTAGAACGAAACTGAGCTCCAAGGAGCGTAAGACTCAATTGACCCAAATTGGTTCATAAAGGCGATCAGTACTTACAGACGATTAAGTAAACAACACTAAGTTATTAGCATGCGCTGATTAACTTGATAGTGATAGTCATCAACCATTTGTGACGTCTCGAAATTGTATTATAGTCCAACCAAGATACATGTAAAATGGTTAGAAACTGAACTCCGAGAGAAAAAGGCAACGAACAAGGCTCTCAGGATGTTTGAGGGATAACCATCGGGCCTAGTGAGAGCAGCGCTACAAGTTTTTGAAGAGTCAGCACCACCGGACGATGGAACAGCGCTCTTCGCTTCCCAAACTTCTTGGTTGGACTTAGGGCCTCTTTCACCACCCTCAAGTAAAGTCTTGAGTAGGCTAACCACTAGATAAAGTCACCCGTAACTTCACATGCCAATTTCACGATGTTCGAGTAGCACTAATCATATGATTATCTGACCAGTAACTTACTCGTCACAACATCTGCCAATTAGCGTATTTACTTCACAGTTCAAAGCTGTAAGTGTCGATACTTATCAGATAATATCCAACGATTATTTAGAATATATTAATAAAAATGGATTTATTTGACCTAATTGATCATCAATTGGATGAATTAGAAGATTCTACGACGCAACGAGTACCTAGGATTCGTGTATTTAAATTCCGTGTTGATTATTTTACGGACCTAGATGAAACTGATTTTTTTGCTAGATTTCGCCTATCAAAATATGCAGTAAACAAAGTGCTTATCTTAATAAAACACAAAATAATCCCTAAATCGCAAAGGCGAGTGATTTTTTGTGATTAATCAAATGATTTATTAAAACCTAACCTATAAAATCTACTGATATTCTCGTCGAAGCATCACTTTGTTTATTTTCCAGCACATCTTGGTATTTCTGCACAAGATGCACTAAAATATCCCTCTCATTAATAGAAAAGTTCAAAGCACTTATTTCCCTTTTAACTTTATCCATGATAGAAAATAAAGAGAAATAATCATACGCACGACACAACGCTTTTCAAAAACTCCCTCCAAAACACCAAAACAAAACAAATGACAAGACATTTGACAACGGCCTATGACGTTTGACGTTTATTGAACGATGATTGAACGAATGGTAGGGTATGATTTTATACGTCATTCACTTAACCAGTAAGTTGTTACTCGAGGCACAATTTTCGTTTGTGAAATGGACAAAAGATACTCGTAACTTTTACTTGGCAATTAACGTTATCTAAGAAGTAACTACTCAACACTTTACTTGGAGATCGTGAACGAGGCCCTTAGACTCAATTTGTTATATTCCCTTCGACGGCACGTTAGCTAAATGTGATGTGTCAGTGATTGTGGCAGAGTCACTGAGTGACTGAACGAGATCTCTGATAACGATTCATTTTCAGTGAAACGTTGATTTGTTTTGTATATAATTTTACTGGTAGCTTTTTAACGTTTTAGTTTCCAGTTTGTTTTGCCACTATTCAGTTCAAATTCGGTATGCTTTTATAAATCAGTGAATTTGTTGTTGCTTCTTTAAGGTTACATAGACGATTTGTAAATGCGTGTTTGTAGGTTACCTCCAATTTGTAGATAAGTCTTTCAAATAGTGATTATTAAGCCATACTCAATGTGAATTTAATCGTTTAGCCCTGTAGTTTTACTATTAGCCCTGTAATCCTAGACTGAATGTATTCTTTTTCCGCTAATTCGTTTTGAACTTTGTATACAATCGTTTTGGATGCAAACTGCGTTGTACTAACCTTTAATTTTTAAGCTAACTTCCATAATATGAACAGCACAAATCTTTTTGAAGATGGAAGCTTTAAGTTGGGTAATTCGAGTTATTTTTGAGATTTTTTTGTTTTAAGTAATAGTTTTCGGTGCCAATGTTGGCGCTTGGTGGTTACTTTGCGATTTCGTAATGGCGGACGTATCGTTATATTATAATGAGAATTATATTAAATCCAAAACCTATGTGTAAGCTAGTAAACTTAATATTCGTAGTAAATAATAAACTTGTAAATAATTTGTCCTCGTCTCTTTGTTTAGGGGGCAGTCTAGTCACTCTAAATAAATAATAGATGTCTTTGTGTCCTCCGCTACGCCGTGGAGTCCATGGCTCTAAGCCTGTTTTATGTTACGTATTTCGAGGCTCGTTCACGGAACACGACGGCGGCGAGGTAACAAAATCTGAACGGTAGATATGGTGGACTAAACCTAGATTGTTGTAAACCGTGTTACCCGTGATAGGGCCTCAGCTTGTAAATAAAGGCAGTTAGATAATGCGTGACCCACCCTCTGTTGACGAAGTGAGCCGATTTGAAGCAATATTTCGAATTGTACATAAAGACAGGGGTGCGATCCTTAGAGAATTTAGGCGAGGTTTGGTCGTTCAAGTTAGTGAATTTTGGATGTGGTGTGAAGCACGAAATGGGCCTACGTATGCCATAGTTTCGGTTATATTCGGTTTAGTCTAAGGTAGAAAAATCTTTGCTGTTATCCTGAGCTCAGGCCACAAAATTTGAAATTCACCAGGAAAGATACTTAAATTTCGAAATGTTGAGGGTTTTTTATTTCATAGAAATTTTCGCCATTTGTAAAACTAAGGTTACATTTTTATATTATATTATGTATATCCATGCATTGTTATTGTTCGTATGATGTAAGGACATTATACTCTAGATATTATCTTCAATATCATATTACAGTATTGCCAGCGTTTTATTTTGTTAAATATTTCATTAAGATGTTTCAAAATGTGTTAGATTTAACGAAAATAATGTTTAGAAGTTTCATTATTTTTTAATTAAAACATACTTTGTGTTTTTTGTGATTATGTACACATTATTTTAGGAGTCGCAGGAGAAATGATCATTAAAACTTACCTATTATAAAATACTCAAAATTGTTTTATTTTTAACTTTTAGGCACAGACCAAAATCTATAAACAAGTGTTTTACTTGACATTATACTATGTAAATAGAAACACTATAAATATCTTAAATTAGCAAGTAAAGTAATTGTAATAATATTTAGGCAGTTAAAATACGCTGCTCGGAGGAGTTATGTAAGTAAATTACAATATTTGTTTTTTAAATAATCATTGTTGCAGCACATACTTATGGTTTATCCATTTTGAATGAAGCATGTTAGTAAACAAAGTACGACTCAAATAACAAAATCTCGCTTGCTTGGCGTCGAGTTTCAGATAATATAATTGTAAGCAATTTTTATTGACGGGAGGATCTAAAATCGACAAGTAATGTAAATTACGTATAAAAGGACGCGCCAACAAAGTGAATTTAAGGTTAAGTGTGGGCGGTTTGTTTACGTTTGTGCTCCATTCAAAATGGATACGATATAGGTACATAGTATAAAACAAAGTCTGAAAAAAAAAGCTGTCCCTAAGTATGCTTAGATCTTTAAAACTGCGCAACGGATTTTGAACCGGGTACTTATTAATAGATAGAGTGATTCAAGAGGAATATAAGTATATTACATCAGCATTGCACCCGTGCGAAGCCGGGGCGGGTCGTTAGTTAATAATAATAATCTAATAATACAAACTTACATCTATGATCTCTTGATATTTACTATGAAAAATTAGAGTTATGATGTGCTGCTTTTAAACCGACTTCAAAAAAAGGAGGAGGCTCTCAATTCGTCTGTATTTTTTTTGTATGTCTGTTACCCTCAAAACTTTTGACTGGGTGTTCCGATTTTCATGACTCTTATTTTTTTGTTTGAAAGCTGGTGCTTCCCGTGCGATCCCATTTCCCATTTTCTTTAATTTGGTCCAGTTCTGACAATGGGTCCATGTATTTGAAGATTTTGAAGTCGGTTTATAGTTTTTTCAAAACAAAATCAATTATCTAAATAACCTATCAGTCTTATCTTCATACACTAACCTAAGCACGCAATTCTTTTAGTTACAGTTAGGGTTGCCAGGTGAGTCGCGAAAAAAAAACGGACGACCCCAGAGGGGGGGGGGGGGGGTGTAAACTAGGTCGAACAAAATACGGGCTTTTTTATTTATTCATCTAACCACACAAATCAACTAAGTTAGTAACAAAATACACATTGTATAATGCAGTCATATCAAATTGTGGACTTTGAGAAAGTCTTTATTAAACAATGCTAGGAAATAAAGGTAGGAACTTCCAATGAACAAATAATAAAGTTATTTAATTTAATTTATCTATGTTCTACTGTACCTAGGTAAAAGTACCTAGGTACAGTAGAACATAGATAAATTAGTTTTAAAAGAATGATTTAACCTACTTACTTCTTTTTAACATATTTTGGCGCAACCGTTTTCTTTGTTTTATCTGATAGGTACAACACTTTCTTGACATTCATCTCAGCTCGAGTTTATGTTGAAAAAAATAACACAGTTCACTTTTCACAGTCTCTAGACCAAGGCAGTTTCATTGGTCCATATATTCCCCATCACACTGGAAATGCGCTCGAGGAGGGCGTTCGTTACGCGCGCGCGAATTTGCGTTTGAGGGATTACATGGCATATGTAATCCCTCAAACGCAAACGCTACTTTTGTAGGCGCTTCTGACCAGTAGTACCGACTTTCCTCAAAATACCGGACATTGTTCTGTCCGGTATGACCATTAATTTTTTACCGGACAGGCCTCAAAAATACCGGACTGTACGCTTAAATACCGGACATCTGGCAACCCTAGTTACAGTTGGTACCTACCTAGTAATGTAAAACAACAGTGCATGTGAGTGGGTAAAAAGTACTCGACCCTCGGAACAATATTGTTCTGAGACTCAACTGCCTCCCGTGCATTGCAATTAAGGTGGTTCCGCACTGCGAGCCTGTAATAAAGCAGCTCAGATTCGAGCATAAGCCAGAAAGCAGTATCGAGCATCAGTGCGTAACCTGTACCAAATGCTATGATTTGTATGTGAATGCTTAAAATACTTATAATATTTTGTTTTGATTATTACTTAACAGGCGTAGCTCGTCAATCGGGTGATGTCATCAAATGAATCTTGGTTATTTACACTAAAAAGAATATTGCTGGACAATTCACACAGCATCAGCTAGCCCCCAAGTTAACATTTATCTCGCTGTAATCGAACCAGCAGCCCCCGCGTCGCAGGCGGACTTTCGCCCTCAGTAGGTAGGTACTCCTGGTGAATTAGTTAGCTGAAGCTGACTATATCTCGCGAAAAACCGACAACAGCTGGTGTGATAAACGTGATCGTGAGTGGAGACCGCGGCCAGGCAGTGTAGGACGCCCTCCGTTCAACTCGTTGAACTTTGAGTTGAACTTTTCGGAATAGAGGTCCGGCCAGGTGGGATGACGATCTACCAAAGACTGCAGATTCTGAATGCGTCAAGCTGAAGACAGGGTGCGATGACGCTCATTGGGGGAGGCCCATGTCCAGCCGTGGACTAATATAATATAGGCTGTTGCGGTTTGGGTGAGGATCTGCCCTGATGAATCAATTGGTCACATCACCCCACATATGCCGCCTCTTGCTGTTGATATTTTTCATAACAGCCAGGACTTCAATTCGGAACTCCAGACGTTCATCCTCGGTGTACTTCACGACGGAGGGCAGCAGGGAGGCGAAAAATGCTTCGTCTTCGTTCATGACGCGAGGGTCGTTCCCTTGAAAAGAAAAACATAGGTACCTTCTTAACGTATTCACTGACTAGCCTCTGTGGTGCGACCCGCAGGGGCGCGCCGCAATTACACGTGCTGGAGAATAGCACCTGCGTCTTAGGCCATGAAGGTGTTAGTGTATAATTAAATGAAGATTAGAAACAAGTTGATTAAGAGATATCCACCAGGAGGCAGCAGCTCCCCCTACAGAACAAATCTTTTACCAAGCTGCGATTCCCAACCCGCATGCCCAGCGTGTGGATTGAAGGCATTACCCCCATGAGTTAATAAGGGCAGGCTTGCGTCCAGCAACGGACCGATACAGAGCGGTTGAGGTTAAAAAACAAGTTGATTAGAATACCACTGCGCCGCACATAAACAGGGTTATTAGTTCAGTCGACCTTGATCATTGATAAAAATGGTTGTAGTTTCCATCATTACTGACTGGTTTGACTTTGATGGCACATAATCCCCACGCTGGGCCAGCGCGGGGCCCGTAGCAAATCTGTACTAGGAGCCCTGAGTGCAAGAACTTAAACGGGATCAAACTCGAGACAAAATACTGTAAAATTTGGTTTATTGGTTTATGTATTAATTTTAAATGTCAATTGTATCCTATGTTAAAATAACTGTTTGTTTCCTAAATAAAAACATAAAAGGCAGAAGGCAGAATTTTTTTCTGAGTTCAAGTCAAAATTTTCTTGTTTTTTACGGTGAATATTTGGTGGTTGACATAAAGCTTGTCAAGCCAACATAATGGCGAGCGGAGAGAGTTGTGGTGGTGCAAATTCTAAGCCGGCATGGCAGTATTGGTGCATACCTTCGCTCATTTCCACAAAGTCCACAGGTGGGCCTTCTTCTGGGTGTGGTTCCGATTTTTTGGTACGCCTTCTAGGTTTGTAGTCGCTTTCTGGAGATGAATCTCTCCTCTCGCTTGTTTTTCTTGATTGTCTAAAAGTCAAAAAACTATTATTAATCTGCAAGATAAAGCTAAGGAAGGAAAAAAGAGAGGCTTTTGCCCAGCAGTGGGACAGCAACAGCAACAACAAAGCTAATAAAAAAAACAATAAAGCTGCGAGAGAGCATTGATCTAACCTTTACATCAATGGGTAGGCAGGTACTAGTATGTTTGTATTTGAATAATAATATATATATATATATATATATATATATATATATTGTATTTAGATAATAATATATATAAAAATGTATAGGTATTCAAAATTAAGAACTTTTCTACATACATTCTTGCAATTATCGATTAAAATAGAGATTGAATGATATGAAACGAACTTACCTCTCAGCTTTCGTTCGTTTCGGCTCAATCTCCACAACCAAACTGGTACTACTACTAGCTTCATCCCTCTCTCTCTTCATGCCTGGCACATATGTGCTGAACGAGATAGGATCATCATCACCCTCACTGCCAACGCTATTGTCATTGCTCTCCGGGTAATGCCGAGGAGTATTTTTGAGGAGAAATGAAAGTTCATTGTAGTAGATGTACCGCTTTGTACCGCCTTTCATTGCTTGCACTCGAACAGATTTTATGAAGGTGTCGCGGATGTTGGTCCATTTGTTTATTATTATGTCGCCTGGAGATAAAAAAAACACATTATAGTTATTTTAATATTTTGTTGCACACAATTTTAAAAAGTACCTGTATAAATGGTGGGTTTAATGCTGATGGCATTTTTTGCCTGGGTAACGTCAAGATTAACAACCACAAAACGGTGTGCTTCAAACTTAGCAGATGGGTAATTAGATATTAAAAAAAATTTTGCACACTTATTGAAATAAACAATACAACAAACCTACTCCCACTAGCTATCCCACTTATTATTTTAAACGCGAAAGTTTTATTTATTTATTTTGCTGTTTCGGAGAACAAAATCAAAATTATATTGTATTAGTTTGGATAGTTATTGTATTCTTTGACTCCTACCCCAACCACTTCCTTCCCAATAGCGAGAAATAACTTTAACGTAGACCTTTGTAGCAGAGTGCTACAATGCTACCAAAGAAAATACAATAACTGTGCTACGAGTAGGGTTGCCAACTTTTTTACGAAGAAATAGAGTATTACCTGACTTCAAAGGAGGTAAATATACAGTACATACTTAAAATAGAGTACCATTTATTTTAAATTTTTTAAAGGTATTTTTGCGGCACGTAACAATTTTTCATTCTTTTTAAAATAATGGTATGACTAAACATTTTAACTCTTAGCTCAGGAGCTCATTTTTAATTAATTTTAATAAAGCCCTGTTTCTATCATCCCGCCACTAGACATTCATTCATGATAGAAAAGACTATCTCAGTAAAAGCTCAAGTGGCAGGAACAGCGAGTACGTAGACAATTTTTTTTTAAATAAACAAATTCGTCATGACATTTTTGTAAATAAATTGCAATTTTTTGCAGCAGGTGGATTTTTGCATGAAGTCTGCGTTGTTTAACAATTCCCCATGGAGTTCTTTTAAAATTATAATTTCTGAATATAAATTGTCCATGTGTATGTTTAGTCTTTGCAAATTAAGTTTTCCTTCTATTATTTGTCGACATTTTGGTTAAGTAAGACGATGGCACGGACGAAAGAAATCACCCTCCCCTTCTCTGATCCATAGAGTTTATATAGTACCCACTCTGACCGTAGGTGGACTAGCACTAGTTAGTATAGTAAACATAGCGTCAAAAAGAGTATTTTAGCGTACTCTATTAGTGTTATAGATTATAGAGTACGCCCACATGATATAGAGTACAATACTCTATTTTAGAGTACGGTTGGCAACCCTAGCTACGAGGGAAAATTATAAAACTCACTAATATCTCTATGGGTTGTTTTGAAAAACTATAAACCGACTTCAATTTTATGTTTTTCTCATGGATGCCACTGTCGCTGATGATTATGATGATTTATCGTTAAAGTAACAACAGAAATATACACTCTGTCAAAATGTCCACTGCCTAACTAATACGCAAAGAGAATACAATAACTTCTAATACGGTACATAAAATACAGCCCGCTGACAGACAGAAAGAAGACTTACAGACGGTTTCTCGAAGAAAAAAAAAGTTTGGAGCACTACGAGTATAAAGTTGTAGGTAGCTAAAATAGCAAGGAATTTTATTCGTCTTACGTGTAAGTTAACTTAAGTACGCTGGTTATATTCCGCAAGATTAAAATTCACGCTGTGAGATTCCGTATAACAAGCCGTTGACTATCCATTCAATGTGAAAAGCGTTCGAGAAACTGGCTGTTAGTAAGTAATAGGTATTAATTTTGAGACCTTTACGCGTACAAAAACCTTACAAAATCATCAGTACAGAACTGATCTTCCTTCGTTCTATGCTATCTGTCTTCATTGATACAAGTAGGTACTTTTTGGATATCCTCTATGCATCAACTCTGTAAGTATCTTGTTTACGTCCGTTGCCATATGGGAACCGCTAGAGATAAATAATAATAAATAAATAAATAAATAACGTTGGACAATTCATACAGCATTATCTAGCCCCAAGCTAAGCAGAGCTTGTGTTATGGGATGATATACATAATACAGTACACTACATAGATAGATATCTTTTATTATACATAGAAAACATCCAGATCTCCCTGAACAAATATTTGCAGATCGTACACACATTTGTCCCGAATCGAACCCGCAATCTTCTGCGTCGCAGGCGGACCTTCACCCACCGCGCCACAGAGATCGTCGATAATGAGTGAAATTATCACGAGAAGAGGATGTTTTAGATACTTTTTCAGCGCACACATAAATTTCTCGTAAATCTTACTTTCATGGTACCACCTCAAATTCTACCTTTAGACAGTAAAGGTAGAATCATTAAACTTCGATGAGAATCGGCGAAGATATTACCAAAATTGTTGTAACTAGTCGTGATTTTTCTGAAGTAGGTATTATGTGGTTTTTTAAGCTTGACGGGATAAAAGTTTGTAAAACGTTTATGTGATCAATTCGAAACCATTATCTATACAACAGCGAAATAATGTTTAAAATCGGTCCATTATTGGCGGAGTAATCAGTGAACATACATACATACAAAAAAATAACCAAACGAAAATAGAACATCCTTCTGAAGTCGGTAAAAGACGTCAGATCGTAGAACAATGCAGATTCACTACCGCGTGTAGTGAATATTTTTTTAATTCTTGTGATATATGTATCTTTCCCTTACACCGCCTTCCTTTCCCACAACGAGAAATACATATATATTTTAACGTAGACTTTCGTAGCAAGCTCTACGCACAAATTTATAAGTATGTATAGTACTAAAGCTCTACGGGGTGCTACGAGTTCGGCGTAGCATACAAAAGACATTAACGCGCATCTCCTTACCACGTAAAAATGTGTTTCGTAAATAGTCTTAGCATCGCCGCTACGGGTAAATTATAAATAAATAAATAATTCTGGACATTTCACACATCATTATCTAGCCCCAATTAAGAGGGCGATCTATGCCAATGACCTTGCTCGAATGGACGTTACCAATGAAAATTCCCCGCACCACATCTGAATTATATCACGCAGCGCGCACCAACATAAGTACCTATATATATATTTTTTTGACTGGGTGGTCCGATATTCATGATTCTTTTTTTATATGAAAGCTGGTGCTTCCCTTGTGGTTCCATTTTGATTTGGTTCAGTTCTAACAGTAGGATCCATGAAAATTCATGACAATTTTGTGTATAAAAATTGCAGTCGGTTTAGTTTTTTAAAACAAAATTAATTATTAAACTCCGATGATAATTCCTTTTCCCCACTGGATTCAGTATTGAGTATTAGTTATTAGTTATTTTCACTATTCAGTATAAAGAGAATAACCACCTCCCACTGCCTATTTTGTAGCTATATTCGATTTTTTTAAACCCTGCACAAATTATAAACAAACCCGCAGTACTTACTATCAAATTAACTTTCTTGTTATTTTTGAACATAACATAAGGAAGTACTTGCTGATTTTAAGATTCTTTCTTCAATAAATATTGTCTAATTATATCTCTTTACCTCGACTCCAAGCATGTGAATTTTAATTTATGTTTTTGGAATGTATTGACATAATTTGCAGCTTTATGACAAATAGATCATAGCTCTGTCTCGAATAGTACCTACCCTACCCAAAATAGTAAAAAGTAAGTAAATTAATAATTAAAGTATATATATAGGTGATGTTTTTTAACCTACTGTTAAAAAACATCAACTGCCCCCCTTTTTTATTGCACCCCTCTCTAGTGGCGTATTGTTCCATAGGAAGAAAAATTTTAGTGGATTAGAGTCAATTGTAGGGTCATTGCACTAGATTCCGACCATTTAGCGAAGACTTAAAGTTCTCCAAAAAAAACCAACTGGTCAGCCTTGTTCGAAATGATACTAATCGGTAGTCTAGATATCTGAGTTTTAAATACATAAAGAGTTTTATAGTTATGCTATAATGTTATTTATTAAAAAAAAACGGAAATGAGTAAAACTTCAGTTTTCGACCACAAAATTCCTACGGACCTAAAAAAGATTACGACCGCTTACATAAAAGGTTTTCATGGAATAAAATGCTAAGTTTTCATGCTTTTTTTTTCAGAAAAGTTAAGTAGACAATTTTTTTTTATAATATTCATTATTTGATTTTACAAATCATGTCGATGTTTGGAGGAGGCGAGTATGGACCTGAGGATAAAAAAAATTAGTAGGTACATCCTTATGCGGCGTGATATAAAACTTCAACAACGACGACTAAATTTATTATTATAATAATACCAATGATATTTCCTTTTCCCTATTCAGTGGGGATAAAGAGAATAACCACCTACCACTGCCTATTTTGTAGCTATATTCAATTTGTTTTAAACCCTGCATATTATGATAAACAAAATAGTACACAGTACTTAACCTCAAATAAACTTTCTTGTTATTTTTGAACATAATGGAAAGTACTTGCTGATTTTAAGATCCTTTCTTCCATAGTGGCGTATCGTTGAATAGGAAGAAAAATTTAAGTGGATTAGAGTCAATTGCACTAGATTCCAACCATTTAGCGAAGTTCTGACTTTAAGGCCTCAAAAAAAATATTTCCAACTGGTCAGCCTTGTTCGAAATGATACTAGTCGGTAGTATAGATATCTGAGTTTTAAATACATAAAGAGTTTTATAGTTATGCTGTAAAGTTATTTTTATAAACAATAAACAATCGGAAATGAGTAAAATTTCAATTTTCGACCACAAAATTCCTACGGACCTGAACACGATTTCGACCGCTAACTTAAAAGGTTTCATGGAATAAAATACTTACAAAGTTTTCATGCTTTTGTTCAGAAAAGTTGTGACAAATATATTATTGTAGTTTTTTTGTATAAAATTCATTATTTGATTTTACATATCATGTCAATGTTTGGAAGAGGCGACTGTGGACCTCAAGATTAAAAAAAAACTGAGTAAGTACATCCTAATAAGGCGTGATATAAACCTTCGACAACGACGCGAGGACATTGTAGTCCACTACTCAATTTTCAAGGGAGTGAATAGATTTTAAGTACCAGGGATGCATTGTAAGGGACACTAACATCAGAAGCAATGGAACCAAAATACGAGCACAGAACACGCGCCGATGCAGTTCAGCGCTACAGAAAGTCTTGGTGCCCAGGCTCCTCTGCAGAAGAACCAAGATCCACATTATCAACTGAGTGAATCTATCTCTCGCTCACCTTAGTTTCAACTATATCTTTCGCTCATTTACCTCATTGATTAATTTTCGAACCTTATCAGTGCTGAGCGAAATGAGAGAATGAGTGAGAGCGAAGACGACTGAGCAAGGCGAGTGATTTGATGGAGCGACATGTACGATGTCAGATACAACATGAAAAAAGAGAAAGATAGCAAGACTAAGTTCAGGCCTGTAATAATTATGCAAACTGTTTGAATGTAATTATTTTAGAAGTAATCGTGTTCAGTATTATTGTTAACGGATAAGTATTTTTTATTTCTTTTGTTTATTTTTTTAAAGAACATAATATAGTGTACGCAAGTTATTTTTATTTGTCACTGTAGCGCCACCTAGCTCAGTTGAACGGAGACATTATATTTTGTTTCTTATCTCGTGCTCATGAGCTTGAGCATGAGCAACTCAACAAGACAACATCATTAATCTACTGAGCTAAATGAGCTAAAGAGCTAAATGAGTGATATATATATCTTTAGATCAAAAAGTTTATCTATATATCTATATCACTCTTGTCATTGGAGTGGTATAAAATGCGCATCTCTAAGGAAAAGCCCTCGTTGTACGGGAGGTACAGATCCTCTTTGATTCCGTTCTTCATTGCGGGAAAACTACACAGGCATGTTACGCGAGCTTGGTGGGTCTATTCTAGGATAAGGGATGTGATACGATAACATTTTCCTCAAAACCGCTAAGCCATCGCTTTGTCTTTTGGCTTAATTTGATATTTTTCGAAGGTAATTATTCTTGTCCATTACAAAAATGTTTGATTTCTACTGAGAATATCTTAACTTATACGAATTGGCCGAAAACGAAATGGGGTTTAAAGGCCTTTCCTATTCCAGCCACCTCATTTCTTCGAAGAAATTAAAGTTGAATGAAAACGAAACCATAATTCTAAACATGGTGGCCGTTCTCGACCACGGCCAAACAGATGTCCAAATTCCCTATGAATAACACGGTAAAATGGGGGCCGAAAACGAAAACTTAGATTATTTCGGTCGACATTAGCTACGATACAAATATACTCTAATAACATCGAGATAAATAACAAAATGAGACAAAAGTATTCTGTGTATATTCGTACTTACTCTCCTCCCGGCCATATGTAAATTTTTGGTGATCTTCAACTTCCGATTTCCGACCACCCCAATTTTCAAGTAATTCAATACAAAAACCAATATAATCTAATCGTAAGTATCGTATTACGTAAAATAAGTATTTATTTAGTATAAAAATAATACACGACAATGCTTATCGACTCATTTCTAAAAAAAACCGTTTTTATATGAACAAAATATTATTTATTGTTTTTTTACAGAGTAATAATGACAAAAACAATACTTATTATACCTGTCCCCTGTATATTTTGCCAGTTCGCTTTATTCTCTTTGAACATTCTGTTGACTAGGTTTTGGAGAATCCAGTTAGGCTGGGCAGCATTTGGAAAACTACGTCTAGTCTCCTCGTCATCCATAATCCGCAATGCTTGAAAACCAAAGTTTTCAATCATCGCGTCCTACCCGTCATGACCTACGGAGCTGAGACGTGAACACTCACGATAGGGATGGTCCACCAGCTCAAAGTCACTCAACGAGGTATGGAAAGAGCTATGCTTGGAGTTTCTCTGAAAGATAGGTTTCGTAACGAATACATCAGACAGAGAACCAAAGTAATCGCTATAGATCAAAGAATTAGCAAGCTGAAATGGCAGCGGGCCGGCCATATATGGCGAGATATATCTCGCAAAGAACCAACAACCGATGCGGTAAACGAGTGCTTGAGTGGAGACCGCGACTCGGCAAACGTAGTGTAGGGCACCATTTGGCCAGGTGGGATGACGATCTGCAAAATACTGCAGGCAGATGCTGGATGCGGCAAGAAGACAGGGCGCTATAGGCCGATGTCCAGCGGTGGACTCATATAGGCTGATGATGATGATGATTATGAATTGCACCGAAAAAAGAAAAATATAAGTACATAGATACCTAAACAATTGTGCAACGACCAGTGAGTTGAGTCCTTTAGGTACAGAGACAATTAATAAAATATTGGTAGTACCTACTTACCATTTCTTTGTATTCTCATCGTGTATTTTATTTTCAATAACGTTTTTTACGATTCATTTTATTATACTTATTTTTGCACACATAATTATTTAAAATAATAAATAAATAAATCATGTTGGACAATCCACACAGCATTATCTAGCCCCAAGCTAAGCAGGGCTTGTGTTATGGGTACAAGATAACTGATATACATAATACAGAAAACGACATAGATAGATATTTTTTTATTTTACATAGAAAACACCGAGAACGCCCTGAACAAATATCTGCAGAGCGTATACATATTTGTCCCGAGGCGGGAATCGAACCCGCAACCTCCTGCCTCGCAGGCGGACCTTCGCCCACCGCACCACAGAAATAATAAATATAATACCTATTCAAAACTATAATCACCCCTTACTAAACATTTACTAAAAATCGTCAAATAAATAAATTTCAAGTTGGTTCCGCAGCGAAAAATAATATTGCTGTTAAAAGTAGCACAGGTCCGTTCAGCACAACGTCTCGTCCCGCACTGATTGTAGGGCCGGCAGAGGGGCGGCTCACGAGTAACGTTGTATCGATTACGTAAAAAATTCGTTAAAAATAATTAGATAATTTATTTGAAAAAGTGGGCGGAAGAGAGTCTCCGTAACTTTTTATTCTACATGCTGATAACTTTAAATAAATCTTGTGATTGATAGTTTAGGAGAAAAAGAGTTTTAACGGAGAAAATGGATGGTACTTTGCACTATTATTTCAGATACTTAAAATTGGAATTTCAAATTTTCGGCTTAAAGGTAAAATGCCTTGAATAGCATAGATTATCATATATTTTTTTCAAATTTTTTTCTATAAAGAATAAGAAGAAAAACGGTAAAAACTTTACCCAAATTACGCCGATTCACATGTATCTGGACCTTAATATACATAGAAAACATCCAGAACGCCCTGAACAATGTACGATCTGCAAATAGTTTTTTTCCCGAGGCGGGAATCGAACTCGCAACCTCCTGCATCGAAGGCGGACCTTCGCCCACCGCGCCACAGAGGTCGTCAATTAGCGGTAGAGACTGTTCAAAAAGGATGAGTCTTAGAAATATAATAGATAGTATCCCTCAAGAGGCCGCAGGTATGAGCCCTCCCTTCTAAACACAAGTGCAAACTTAGTTAGAGCGAGGAGTCATCTTCACGCTGAAACGTTAGGTACAAGTACAACTTAATTTTACTTTTATTTTACCATATAATAGTTTTATATCTCTACCTACTTACTAACCTCTTTTTACGAATAAATACTTTTATTATTATTATTATTATTATTAAATTGAGGGCGGTCGTGTGTCAACTATGTTCTCTTGTCTACGCTGGGCATTTTAATTGGGAGGAACAGGCCGTAGGAGTCTCTTTATGGCTAGTCACACTATCACACTAATATTATAAATGCGAAAGTTTGTATGGATGTATGGATGGATGGATATTTGTTACTTCTTCACGCCAAAACTACTGGTCGGATCTGGCTGAATTTTTGGATACAGGTAATTCTAATCCTAGAATCAAATATAGGCTACTTTTTATCCCACAAATCAGTTCCCGTGGGATGAAAATCCTTTTAATGTTTCCATAGAAACAACGCGTGCGAAGCCGCGGGGCGCAGCTAGTACTATATAATCTCTTTAGTTCTAGGTATCTACAGAGGATGCCGTGAAGTACCTGATCGATGTTGCGTCAAATCCAAAATATGTTAAAAAGAAGTAAGTTATAACTTAAAAATACATACATAAATTAGTTTTAGAAGAATTAATTAACTTTATTATTTGCTGGATTACATTGGAAGTTCCTATTATTTTTGTTAACAATAATAGATTATAACGTTCAGACGATTGTTGAAAGACTTTCTCTAAAAATCCCGTATTCTGTTCGACCTAGCTTACACCTACAAAATAAATATTGATACAAACTTACACACTAGCCCGCTTTAACTCTGTGACGACAATAAGGTAGAAAAAGTTACGGAACGCAACTCAACTCACTTTTAGTTCGTTTCTCTTGACGTGTCAAATCGTCGAAGCCATCCTCTAAACATCTGAATATCTCCTCCCAGGCTTGCTTCCTCTCCAATTTGTCCTTGTAAACCTCCAGCGTTTTGTCCCAAATCGCTGGTCTCTCGTGCACACATTTGATCAACTTCTCTACTTGGTAGGTAAAATTTTTCATTGCCATAAAGTCGGACGACAAAACACTGTGTTCACAATCTACTTTGAGACGACACTGAAGTTTGATCGATTTCGATTCTCGTGACGGATGTAGCGTATCTCTTTCTTTCTGCATCGTTGTAAGAGAGAGGGAAAACGCGTGAAGGTCGCCAACCTACATTGCCTGTCTCGTACTTTCATTCCGGTATAGAATGAGACAGAAATAGCGTCGCCGAGTTTCTTGTAGCTCGGTACGATAAAAGCCACTAGTGTAAGTTGAGCTCTAGTATGTGTTGGCGTAAGGCATCCTTGGCGGTGGAGTGAGGTCTTGCTTTGGTGGCCGGTTTGTCGTGAATTGGTCGGCCTTTCAATGACGTGGTGCGGTGCGTGACTTGCTTGCTCGACGAATCGGGAAGTTTTACGAAACGTGTCGTATGCCGGCCAGAATAGAGAAATAATTGTCTGTAAAAAATACATATTTGCACTTTTGTGTATATAGATATTTACACTTACAGTTTGAAATTACAGATGACAGAATTATCGTCCTCTTTGGAGAGGCCATAGTAACGTGGCGGCATGCGGCGCGGTGCGCTGAGCAATAGATTCGCGGGTTTGATGCGTCTCCAAAGTCTCTATACCATGGGAGCCAATCAAGGCCTAATCTGTTGCAACTTCCCATGTTTCATCCATTGGCCCACGATTTTTGCCATAAAATTACATGGCCCTCAATATGCCCTCAATGAATAATTCTTAAAATGAACGCGTCTTCACAGATTGAGCTTGACGCATCTAGCATCTGCCGGCAGTCTTTCGCAGATCGTCATCCCACCTGGCTGGAAGACGTGCTACACTACGTTTGCCGAGTCACGGTCTCCACTCAAGAACTCGTTTACACCCCACCCGGTTGTCGGTTCTTTGCGTGATATGATATGGTACTTACAAACTATTTGACCTTTTTATATATGTACCTACCTACACATAACAAGCTAAACCCACCTCTAATAATAGTGTAGGTGCCTAATTGATAAAAACCTCCATGGATAGGTAGGACCTAGGTTCTAATCAATAGAACTGCGCGCGCATCTTCATTGCTAGTGGAAAGATCTGTCATTTTCGAGGTTATTTTATTCCCGTGCGATAAAATAAGGGCTTATTTCCATTATTTGTGATAATTTCAGGCATTGAAATAAGTTTACGTGTTTCATTGTGGTTGGTGAATATATTTTTCAAATGGGAGTGTAGTGAATCGATTGAAACCGGTGTCTAAAACAGGTGAGACTTCGTACCTACATTTTGCTCTTTGAAAACTATCCTCAATTGGGTTGGTATGTATAATCTTCATCCCATCACCATAATAATGACTGATAAGGCTTTGAATGAGCTTGTCCGGTCAGTAATAGCATAAGCTACTAAAGAGGTTGTAATTTAATAGGTACCTACTATCACGAAATATTGGATCACTTTTACCTTATCAGTACGTATCACATTTTATTCTCTCAGAAGGCAACCTCTGTCTGGGTCTATTAATAACTAGTTACCTATATGTTTTAGTAGTAGCAAATATCAAAGGTACTCCTGTCTTCAGGAATTTAGGTTCAGAAGCTCCATCATATTTTTTTTACTCTTAGGCACCTACCTGATATTTTTTAGGAGCAATCGGGTAAACCATTTGCGGTCGTATAAAAAAGAGCACCTACTCCACCATCGTGCATCGTTGTAAATGAAATTTACATTAAGTATTACAAGAAGTTGCAGTAGACAGATATAGATAAATATATTTCTGTCTACTACAACTTCTTTTTCAAAATTCACACTTGAAAAAAAATGTAGTTGATAAGTAAAGTAGCGAGTAGCCAAAAGTCAAAGTACTGTCTCTAACTAATTGTCATTCATAATGTTTCATATCAGTAAGTAGACGCCTGACATTTCCACAGGAGCAATGTGGTCAGTGTGCTTGCCCGGCTGGGGCGCCGCAATGGCCGCAGGCGCTGTATTCCTCTACGGAACCTTGGACGTAGCTTACTTCGCCCGAATGATGTTCACAGTGGCTCGAGCGCGCTACTTCAGGAAGAAATCCTGTATCTTGGACACTACTGAGATCCACTGTAAGTTACTGAGTTTATTAGTAGTAACTATTTTCTGCCCGCGGCATCTGACGCGTGTTTCCTATAGAAACGCTCAAAGGTTATTTTCATCTCATGGGAACTGATTTATGGGATAAAATTAGTAGCAAAATAGTAGTCGCTGATAACACTCAGCTATGCATAATATCTGGCTGTAAATGATGAAGATAATGTTATGTATACATAGCTACGAGATTGCTACGCTGTAGGCGTCGGCTACACCGCGTAGCATTGTGCTACGAGATCCGAGCTATGTCTACGCCCACGCTGTAGCATTTGACTTACACGCATACTCATTCGTAACTCAGATGTTAGTAAGCACGTCTCTCGTCGCTATTTTTTGACAGTTTCCAATTTCCAGTTTGCTTGGCAGTGGTACGAACAAAGCTAGTTCAAAAACATTTAAATCATGTTTGGTCCAAATATTGTTTTGAAGCCTCGGTGGCGCATTAGGCAGCGTGTAATAAAATTCAAATTCAAATTCAAAAATGCTTTTTTCCATAAATAAAATAAATGTACACTTAGAAAAAGTCAAATCATAATATGAAAAAAATACACTGACACGAAAATAAGGTGGTATCTTTGATTTCGGCCGCTTCAGTATTTAGACTAAAGTAAAGCAACGACGAAGAAACCTTTAGCCTATCAGTTGTTACTTTTCGAGTTGGAGCAAAATCCGTCCCAAGCTTTTTTATCCTCTAGATAATCTGATATTTTATTGTAAGCCTTTTTGCATAGTAAAGTTTTGACAGTTCGTTTTAATATATTTACTGCGTTAAGTCTGAAGTATTGTTTTGATTTCCTTCTTTTACGTATATTTCCAGCATGGTGCCTCCTCAACGACATAGATACTCTCCTCTACCACATGAACAACGCTCGATACCTTCGGGAACTCGACTTCGCTCGAGCCGACTTCTACGAACGCACCGGATTGTACACCAACATCCGTGCCGCCGGCGGGTCCGTAGTGCAGGCCGCTGCTACTATACGGTACAGGCGGTATCTGAAACCGTTTACCAAGTTCAGCATTACTTCTAAGGTGAGAGCCAAGTTTGAATACAGAATACAGAATTTATTCGTAATACCATTATTAGATGTCACACACTTCCTTCCAGTCGGGCAGCCGGTTGTAAACTGAAGGACCCATTATATAAACGGACCTCTCTGACTTCTGTAGCGTATGTTTTGGTGTGACCAGACGGTAGTGATGGTTATTACTACGCAGGGCGCGAGCGGCGTTGTTACCGCGGCGCTGGAACAGGTCCACACTGAATGAGAAGTGTCTGCTCCAGGAATATCTATTCCTATCTGTCTCTAGCTAGGTAGTAGCATATATAGCATATATATATATAGGGACCACCGTTCAGACACCTATGCTAAGAGTAATAAAAACGAAATTCATGAAATGATGAAAGGACAAGGAAGGCCGACCCCAAATAAATAGGAAAACGGTCGAGGAATGTATATTAAATGATGAAAATCAACTCAAAGCATTTTATCTTCCCCTGGTATTAGACAAAACCAACTAGTTTTTATATACTTAGAGGAAAAAAATATCCTAAAGTCTGAATCCCATGCTCCAGGCAATCTATTATTACATCATTTTAATAGATAAAAAGGGGGTACGATATTAGCCTACACGTTAAACGGGATACACAGTCGGGCTGTGCCGGACTGCACTGTTTGTGTGAAGAATTCCTTGTACTCAGTTTATATATACCTGCGCCCCGCGGCTTCGTTTCCTTGGAAATGTTTTGTCATATCCCACGGGAACGGGATAAAAGTATACTATGTCAGTCTCCTGGTTCAAAGCTACCTCTCTACCAATTTTCAGTTAAATTGGTACACCCTTTCTTGAGTCATAAATAGTGTAACTAAAACGACTTTCTTGTACAATATAGATTATGCTAGGTCCGTGAACTCGATTCACGGCGATTGGGTTCCATTTAATCGAACCAGCGATACCTTGACTACAGATTTAACAACCTGTGTGCCTTCTTGACCGATGTTCCTTCATTCTTCTGACATTTTGAGTTAGCGTAGAATATAATAATGAATGAGAGACATTAAAGGCACTACTTTGTTAGTATGGTAATTGAGGTCATTAATTCGGACTCGAAATCGTCCTCGAATTATTAAGACATGCCGAATTAGCACAACCCCATCTCTTCCCGAGGGTGTCGTAAGAGACGACTAAAGGATGTCCACCGGATATGCAGAACAATTCTGCCACCGAACTGCGATCCTCAACCCGCATGCCCAGCGTGGGGATTATGGGCAATACCATATTAGATAAACGCCAAAAAGGCGCTTATCAGGGGGAGGCCTGCGTCCAGCAGTGGACCACCGGTTGAGGTAAGATGGAGACACTGCTGGTCAAGGATCTGAAAGTGGAACAATGTAACAATCAATATCGAAAGTGCGCATAGTAGAAAAATTCAAAAACGTATGGGTTTGACATAAACCTTCGATATGTCTCGTCATCTGTTTCGAATCTTTCTCTTCGAATCTTTCAATTCTTTTCGAATCGGTTCATAGCGAATGCCGGTTGGCTAAGCCCTCTGCTCAACTCAAACCATTTTATCTTCCTCTGGTATTAGACAAAACCGACTAGTTTTAATATACTTCAAGGAAAAAAGTATCCAAGTCTGAATCTCATGTTCCAGGCAATCTATTGGGACGACAAGACAGTGTTCATGGAGCACGAGTTCATCGGCCCCGGGGGGTTCGTCCACGCCGTCGCTGTCTGCAGACAACGTGTTATTGACACCTCCGCGGCCGCTATAGCCGAGCTGCTTCTGCAGTTACACTGCCAGGGGAACTGCCAAGCGCTGCCGTCTAAGATGCCACCTGAGGTAAGAAAGAAAGAAGGCAAGAAGAGAAAGAAAAAAAAATTGCCTGTACTGGGCATTGTGCTGGGTAGACTTGGTGTGTCCGTGCCCGACTAACCGTTACACCGCTCTTTCCGCACCCGACTAACCGTTACACCGCTCTTTCCGCGCCCGACTCACCGTTACACCGCTCTTTCCGCGCCCGACTCACCTTTGCACCGCTCTTTCCGCACCCGACTAACCGTTACACCGCTCTTTTCGCGCCCGACTAACCGTTACACCGCTCTTTCCGCGCCCGACTCACCGTTACACCGCTCTTTCCGCGCCCGACTAACCGTTACACCGCTCTTTCCGCGCCCGACTCACCGTTACACCGCTCTTTCCGCGCCCCACTAACCGTCACACCGCTTTATCACACTGGTGTTACAGTAAGGAAATAATTTTACTAACCACCACACTAGTGTGAAGGATAAAAATACGATTTCCTCTCCATAACACTGTTTGGATTGTCTACCCAGCGCTGGTTTTCATTCAGTACAGTCACGTCACGATATGTTATAGTGCATTTTTATACAAAATCATATCAAGGAAAATTAACATATTTTACATTAGTACATAACATACATACATTCTCAAGCCTCCAGGGATTAAAGCTGAACGCATGTCTACGCCGCACGCGTCTACTCTTGTTTATCATAAGCCTTGGCTAGCCCAATGCTGGACATGCTTTGACTCTCATTATAGGGAAGGCCTATAGACTTAGCGTCACCCAACTCTTCTTTCGGAGGTCATAAGAAGCGACTAAGGGATATCTACCGGGGGCGGGCAGCAGCGCCTCATGCAGAACAATTCTACCACTGCGATCCCAAACCAAGCCTAGCGTGGGGGCATTACCCCTCATGGCATAAAAGTCAATAAGGCGTTTATCAGGGAGAGGCCTGCGTTCAGCAGTGGACTGTGGGTCTTATACTTTTCCACGCGTGTGTTGTTTTTGCATATTCTAAGCCGGCATCACACGGCACTATAAGTTTTGTCATTATCAATTTCCCAGCTGGAACTCTGGGTGCAAAGCAACGATATAAGCTCAGCCAAACTGCGGGCCGCCACCAACCCACGCTCGATCCCGCTAATCTCCCCCTCCCGCAACCTCGGCTGCGGGGAAATCATCCCCTCCACCACCGATTGAGACACGCCTCACTGCTCGGAGAACCTGCGCTCTCGCTCGAACGCCAAACGCGAGAGCGAGATGCCAACAGGGGTCCCCCGCTCCGGCAGTGATTAAATAATCATTTAATGTGTGATTGCCGCGCTGAACAGACGTTTTAGTGTTTTGTTGTTTTGTCTTTTAGCTGTGCTGTAGCTCTTAAACATACTTTGTGTAATATTATATCACTTATACGCTTTGGGTTGAACTTATAATCAATGTCAAATATGTATATTAGAGAAAACCCTTATTATTTTTGATTGTTGAAAAGTGTAGATATCAATTATTGTATTCTATTCAACCATTAATAAATTTTGCCCTCGGCAACGCGTCGTTTTCAAAACTGCGCACATATTTAGATAGATCGTGAAAATATATTAAAATTACATTTATGATAATATTTTATAAGCCATTTTTTAGGGTATTAGATGTATGATTTTTATTTTTAATGTAGAAATAGATCTCAGTTTTACAGTTTAATTTGTTTTACTTTATTTTAGATAGTTTTAAAAGCTTGTAAATGTTTGTTTTATTTCGATAAATGGGATAAAACTGTTGTACCAAAGGTGCTAAGGCTTTTTGTGTAAGTATTTGGTTATTTTTGCGGTAGCTTCACGTGATCTGCGCATGAGTCGAATTGTCGTGTTTACTCGGAATTACTTCAAAGTTATCAATAAACACTTCATCTTTACTTATTTCTTACTTGCGTAGGTATATAAAAGATCAACAAATAAGGTAAATAAGTATCTTGACAGAACACTAAACTTGACTGCTGTCCATACGCAAATATAGAAGTACCTAACCGAAGTGAATACCTCTATATATCAGCCAAACTCGATGTAGATTGTTTGTAAACAAACGACGACACAAATAAATAAAACTCGCTCACTTGGCGCCGAGTTTTCGATATAATTATTAGCAATATTTATTAAAGGAACGATCTCAAATTATTTAAACGAGTTTTTTATGAGCATAGATAATGGGCAGCACAGAACCGCTATTTGTGTCGTCGTTTGGCCTATGTCCAGCCATGGACATCGATTGTGACGATAAATAACTACTTATATACGGAAATCGATCAAACTATACGATGATTTGAAAGAATAATGCAAGAATCATACCCTACTGAAGTCTACATATATCTAGAGAGTAGATATTCCTACAATGTTTACGTAACAGTAGATATTCCTCTAAGGTTTACCTGCATATATAATAATAAATATTTATAATGCTTAATTGTAACAAGATACCTGTTTATATAAAATATCATTAAATTACTTTATCTTTTATTGCTGTTTTTTATAGTTACTACGAGTAATATGTGCCCGGAGTCTCTGTGATGTATAAGATTCGTAAAGATCCGGAGAACCCCTTTGTGTCTATATTATCATATTTGTACCATCAATGGTACAAGTGATTAGAATCACTTGTATGTGTCCTTTGTACCATTGAAAAATGTACTAGTTTATACCGTGTATTTACTTGTGAAAATAAAACAAATTAAAAATAATAATGTCGTCTTAATTAAGATGCTACGTTATTTTCACAAGTTATCGACATAGCTCAAAGAATTAGCAAGCTGAAGTGGCAGTGGGCCGGGGGTACGTTACGGGGCGGCACGTTGTATTGGATCAAGATGGATATAATATAGAAAATGAGAGCCCTATGCCATTTTAATGAGCCCAAAAAATAAAACTAGTGCGCTCTATGGTTTCGGATTTATTCGAGATAATTAAATTTGGTTTAAAAAACTATAAACCGACTTCAATTTTTATAGTATTTTCATGAATTTTCATAGATTCCATTGTCAGAACTAAACAAAATTAAAATAGAATTATACGGAAAGCACTAGCTATCATATAAAAAATAATCAAGCAAATCGGACCACCCAATCAAAAGTTCTAGGTAACAAACATAAAAAAATACAGTCCAATTGAGAACCTCCCTTCTTTTTTTTAAGTTCGGTTAAAAACAGATTATGCTGCAGGAACGCCTGAAAACGTTACTGCAGCGGCATCGTTTTTACCTATTAGCTTTTGTCAAATTTAAAGTAGCTTAAAAGATCATATTTGAGAAGATCCAAAAACCACTGGAGTAAGCGTGTTAGAGACCGCGTCTCGGCAAACGAAGTGTAGCCTTACGCCTTTCCGCCAGATGGGATGAAGATCTGTATAAGACTGCAGGCAGATGCTGGATGCGTCAAGGTGAAGATATTAGTGGCGCTCATAAGGAGAGGCCTATGTCCAGCAGTGGACTAATATAATGATGATCTGCCCCGGCTTAACTCAATCGGTAAATATGGGTATAACCAGGTAAAACGTAGACATTATAAAACCTCTCTGATTTCTAATATAATTAACTCCTTTATGCCTCGCGGTTTCACCCGCGTAGTTCCCGTCTCCGTGGGAAATGCGGGATAAAATATAGCCTATGTCACTCTCTGAAAAGTAAGCGTTTTAGTGATGAAAGATTTTTTTAATCTGTCTAGTAGTTTCAGAGCCTATTCAATACAAACAAACAATGAAATGTTTCCTCTTAAATATAAGATGAAAATATTTAGTAACCTTCTGCGATAAAAATTAACAAATTATACAAAATTATACATTTATACAAAATGAAAGAACGTTTATCAAAATAAGTCGTCAACTAGTTTCGTCTCTCCATTTTATCGCAGGTTTTTTCGCGGAATTGTTACTAAATATTTTCATTCTTATATTACAATGGATTTCCGCAAATAAAAAAAAAAAGAATTTATGTCTAGCTTCTGATTGCGGACTGAGTCAATTTATGATATCTTTCCTCTTTATATAATACTAGCTGCGCCCCGTGGCTTCGCACGCGTAGTTCTTTTAGAAACATTTAAAGGTGATTTTTATCCCACGGGAACTGATTTATGGGATAAAAAGTAGCCTTTGTTTGATTCCAGGATTGGAATTACCTGTACCTATGCAAAATTCAGGCCGATCCATTTAGTAGTTTTGGCGTGAAGAGGTAAAAAACATCCATCCATCCATACACCCATACAAACTTTCGCATTTATAATATTAGTGTGATTAGTATATATAAGAATGAAAAATATTTAGTAATAATTCGGTTAAGTAGTAGGTTTTTTTCGCGGAATTGTTAATATTTTTCATTCTTATATTTACAATGGATTTCCGCAACGTAACGCCTGAATCTATTATATGTGTGATTAATGTAGATTAAACTTTGATTCATATTGTTTATTTGTCAACTCATTCAGTGCCCAGCCTCACCGGTGCCGTTACTACAGAAGCAAGAACTTGTCGATGCGTCATGGGCAGTGAAAGTATTGAATGTTTTCCCAGACAGACGTAGTCGCAGACCTCGGAACGATGAGTTTGATTATATTATGTAATTATATATGTCATTTAATGTTTATATGATTTAATCTAATGTTGCCTATATTCAATTTGTTTAGATGAATTTCATAATATTTAATTTATTTTAGAGAGATAAATATTAGGTCCTTACATATGAAATTGGCGTTTTTCGTACTGGCCACTTTAATCACAAATTTCTCCTCTTTGGTAAGGAATTCCAAATTCAAATTTGTACAGCTATAGACTCATGTATTTGTGCTTCGATGATCGTCATTCATTTGTTTTTTTTCTTCTGTTTTTTTCTGTTTGCGTCACTCATTTTACAAAATGGAAAACTTAAAATATCGCATTATTTACGAGTACGAGTTCCGCCGTGGCACTAGTGCTGCGGAAACAACTCGAAGGGTGAATGATGTGTATGGCGGTCGTGTTGCAAAAGAAAACACAGTTCGTTTTTGGTTCCAACGTTTTCGTTCTGGAAATTTCGACCTGCAGAACAAGCCCCGTGGACGGCCTGAGACTCAAGTTGATAATGAAGAGTTGAAGGCTATTGTGGAAGCGGATCCATCGCAAACCACGTCCGAGTTAGCTGCAGGCTGCGATGTTAGTGATAAAACTGTTTTAATTCACTTGAAGCAAATTGGGAAGATTAAAAAGCTTGAAAGGTGGGTACCTCACGAATTGACTGAAGCAAACCGGCAAACGCGCGTCGACTGCTGCGTTACATTACTAAACCGGCACAATAATGAAGGTATTTTAAACCGAATCATTACCTGTGATGAAAAATGGGTTCTTTACGATAATCGGAAGCGCTCAGCGCAATGGTTGGATCCTGGCCAGCCAGCCAAATCCTGCCCCAAGCGAAAATTAACCCCAAAAAAGTTACTTGTAAGCGTTTGGTGGACTAGTGCCGGTATTGTTCATTACAGTTTTCTCAAATCTGGCCAGACTATTACGGCTGATGTCTATTGTCAGCAATTGCAAACCATGATGGAAAAGCTAGCGGCTAAACAACCTAGGCTGGTCAATCGCTCCACGCCACTGCTGCTTCACGACAACGCTAGACCACACACTGCGCAACAGACGGCTACTAAATTAGAAGAGCTTCAATTGGAAAGTCTAAGACATCCTCCGTACTCCCCGGACCTTGCTCCAACAGATTACCATTTTTTTCGAAATTTGGATAACTTCTTGCAAGGGAAAAAATTCAACTCCGATGGGGCAGTCCAAATCGCCTTCAAAGATTTTATTGATTCGCGTCCGACTGGTTTTTTTAGTAAAGGGATCAATGAACTACCTATAAGATGGCAAAAGTGCATAGAAAATAATGGTTCATACTTTGATTAATTAAATATATTATATTAAAAAATATTCGACTTTTTGTTCCTCCCATACAAAACGCCAATTTCATATGTAAGGACCTAATATGTTACCTTAGTCACTAACATTTTACGAACCTACCTATTAACAAACTATGGATTAATTTATCTGAAATAAAAGAATTTGTATTTATTTTTGTAATCACACTAATATTATAAATGCGAAAGTTTGTATGAATGTATGGATGGATGTTTGTTACCTCTTCACGCCAAAACTACTGAACGGATCTGGCCGAAATTTTGCATACAGGTAATTCTAATCTTAGAATCAAACATAGGCTATTTTTTATCCCATAAAGAAGTTCCCGTGGAATAAAAATCACCTTTCAACGTATACATAGGAAAAACCTATGCGAAGCTGCGGGGTGCAGCTAGTAACAGATATTGTTCAAAGTCGCAGACGTGGCCTGCGGTGGTTATAAATATGTTACTCAGGGATAATGCAGTAATCTAAATTTCTAATGGTGATTAGCCGAGCCGTGTGGTGCCGGCTTAGAATTTGCACCAGCCCAACTCTTCCCGCGGGTGTCGTAAGAGGCGACTAAAGGATATCCACCGGGGGCGGGCAGCAACGCCTCCTGCAGAACCATTTTACCGTGAAACTGCGATCCCTAACCCGCATGCCCAGCGCGGGTGATTATCGGCATTACCTCCATGAGATAAAGGCCAATAAGGCACTTATCAGGCGGAGGCATGTCCAGCAGTGGACCAATATAGACTGTTGAGGTGAGGATGAGGATTATTATAATATTAGTAGGTATACCTTTTTTCTTTATTCGGCCGGAAGGAAGAATTACGTGGGACTCGAGGCCCTGAGAAAGACACACTCACGCCTCTTCTCTCCTCCCTATTTTGAGACCCTTCTTTTGAGACGACTCTGCGACGCAGGAGGATGCGCGTTCGATTCCCGCCTCGGGACAAATGTGTGTACGATCTGCAGACTGTTCAGGGCGTTCTGGATGTTTTCTGATGTAAAATAAAAAAATATCTATGTAGTGTATTGTACTCGTATTATGTATATCAGTTATCTAGTACCCATAACACAAGCTCTGCTTAGCTTGGGGCTAGATAATGCTGTGTGAATTGTCCAGCATTATTTATTTAGTACTTACACCTAGATATGCATACTGCATACTGAGCATACTGAGTAAAATATAAATATAATTTTGTTAGCTTAGCACATGATAAAATCATTGAGCTTTTTTATATCATCCAAGTCCTCACCACAACTAGCCTATATTGGTCCACAACTGGACACAGGTCTCCCTCTAATAAGCGCCTTATCGGATTTTATCTTATCGGTGGTAATAATTCCCCATGCTGGGCATGCGGGTTTGGGATCGCAGTTCGATAGTACAATTGTTCTGCAGTAGGCGCTGCTGCTCTCCCCCGATGGATATCCCTTAGTCACCTCTTACGACACCTATCAGTTGGGGAAGTGCAAATTCTAAGCTGGCACTCAGCAACATCATCTGAGTCAGCTGTAAGATAATGAAGACGTATTTGTTACATGAATCAATTGTAATATGTACCTATAATCAAACAACTAACATGTACTTACCTATAATACTACTCTGTAATGGTACAGGTTGACTCAGAAGTCCACTTTGTGCTCCTACAGTATGATTCAGAACTGACCCATCCTTTAGGTAGGTACCTAATTAATTTTTGTGGAGATTTTCCTGGTCTTGTTGGTTAATATTTTATTCTGTATTAAGATGTTTATCATCGTTACTAAAACTAACCTACGTATATTTTACTAATTTTGTCTCTTTGATTATCACTTTTAAAAGAAATAACTATGTTCTATTACCTTCTTGAGATTATATTACCTACGTAAGCATAGGTAATTTCAGAGTGGTGGTGGTGGTTTAGAATTTGCACCACCCCAACTCTTCCCGTGTCGTATGGAGCGACTAAGGGATATCCGCCAGGGCTGGGCAGCACCGCCCTCTGCAAAACAATTCTACCACCGAACTTGGAACGATTCCCAACTCGCATGCCCAGCGTGGGGATTATAGGCAGTACCTCCAGATAAGATTAAAGTCAACAAGACGTTAATCAGGTGGAGGCCTGCGTCCAGTATTGGACCATGAGAGGCTGTTGAGGTAAGGTTGAGAAAGCAAATAAGTGCCTAGGTATTTGGTGCCTACCTAATTTATCTGATTAGGGTTTTTCAGAATGGATAAATAAAATACAAATTTATTTTAATGTACACAATTTATTTTATATCGCATAGTGTTTATTTTACAAAGATAATAAATTGTAAAATCCTCTCGTTGAATCAATAAATAAATACTTAGTGACAATACTCCTTCAGTCCAATCAATTGCCTTCATGGCTTACAAATATTTTCAGCGAAAATTAGTAACATGAGAATATCACCGACATTATAAGTAAAACATATCCAAGGAATCTAGCATTCTGAAATACTTGATATCTAATTTAAGGATTCAAGACTTATTCCTAGGTCTAAGGAGTACCTACAATCGAAAGTAGTCATAGAAACGCGAGCGCGTTTATGTTTTCTGGAATTGATGTTAGTTTGACTTTAATTAACTTAGAAATCGCTTCGTTACATTTACCGTAAAAAAATATCCTTTTAGATCTATTTAATTAGGTAGGTATGTATTGTAAAAGGCACTGGTATACTTATTCTCAACATATTTTGAATACAATCAGAGATACAAATAGGTTTATGGTTACAATTTACTAAGCGATTTCTTAAGACTGATAATATTATATACTTTTTTTTTGGTTTGAAACTAACGGACATTTTGAGAAGATACAAATTTATAAATAAAATCTAAGCTTACGATACTTAAGTCTATTTAAACCTACTTATAAGAGCGTAGTCTTTAGTGTTCGATTTTCACAATCGAGTCTTCGAATAGATGAAACAGATCTACTGCTATAACTTATCATTTACAACATACATACATAGCTCATCACTAAAAATGCATTTTTAATTCTATCACTGAGTAGACAAGTTTAATCTGCTCGAAAAGTCTGTAAACCGAAAATAAGTCTCATTTAACGCGGGCGTATCCTATTCAATACAATACTACACCGAGGACGACATCAAAACGACAATCTACTACTAGGAAGGATAGGCGTGAGGGCACAGCCAATCAGCTGCACATAACGTAACGTTCTCTGTACAAGTGGTAACTTCCGGGCAGGGGAGGTTGAGGAGGCTCAGTGCTCCATGCGCGCCTTGTTCTGGTGCATCAGGTTCTTGAGTGTTGCCACCTCGGTCGCCAGCCGCGCGAGTTCCGACTTCAGGTGGGCGTCTTCCTCCTCTGCGAGCCGGTCATCCCGCACTGCCGGACGGTACTCGCCGTTCATGGAGATGCCAGAGTCGCGCTCATCGCTGGAACCCTCCCCATCCCAAGAGGGCGAGGAACGTGGGCCTGGCTCCTGCTTAATGTTCTGCAGAGAGAGCAGGGTGCTTGCGACCTCTTTGTCGCCGAGGTGGGACTTGTGGCGCAGCTTCAGTGGCAGACCGTGGTTCTCAGATGGGTACTGTTCAGCTGTCTCGTCTCCGGAGCCTGAGAGGGATGACAGCTCGTAGGGGGAGGGCGCGCGGCGCGTTCGCGACAGGTTCAGGACCGAGCCTGGGGGTTCATAGTGTGCGGGGTGTGGGTAGTAGTTCTCGGGGGCAGGCAGGCGCTCCTGGTAGGGCTCGGGGGCACGCTGTGGGGGCGGCGAGCAGTGCGGGGGCGACGCGGGCACCTGCGGTGGCGGCGGTACGGGTAGGAACGTTCCGTTACCGGACAGTTTGGTCCTCTTTGAGACGCATAGTACCTGGTCGCAAGTTGGCAGGGTGGCGAGCACCTGGTCAATGCTTATGAGGGCCTCGCCGCAGATTCCATACTTCTCTTTTATGGCATCGAGCTGGGCTTTCATGACGTGGTTTTCTTTGGAGAGCTCTATAACGCGTTGTTCGAGCACCATGTCGTTGAAGCGACGCTTTTCGCGAGAGCGCTTGGCAGCCTCGTTGTTGCGGCGGCGCCTGTCCCAGTAGCCATCGTCCTTCTTGTTGTCAGGGATGAACTCCCGCTGCTTGCGCTGGCCGAAGAACTCTTTGCGTTTGGAGTAGTCAAAGTCTGGCGGGTAGTCATCAGGTCCGCCGTTCAGAGAGGGACCCATCGGAAAGGGTGGCGAGACGGACAGACGGCCCCGGTTGATGGATGGGGGCCGTGGCGACGGTGGGGTGGGCCCCATGGGGCCTCCGCCCCCCATCATCTGCTGCTGGGTCAGTATGAACTCAGCAACCATGTTTCGGCGGACTAGGAGTGGTCCGCGCGAATCTTGTTCGTATTTCTGTAACAATAGAGAGTGAACATATATAAGAGAGTCCAACGCATAAAAGTAGTACTTAAGTCTGTGTTGGGGTAATAGGTATGTCACCAGCAGTCGTGGGTAGCTAAGCTAGGGTTACAATACAATTACAATGGATGCAATAACTGTGTCCCAACGTCCCGTGTACGATATTTTGTGTAATATCTTGCTGCGCGTTACCACACCGCTTTTTACACTCTTCATGTTGGCTAAACTCGTTAATAAACATTGCTAAACCCTTTTTTAATATTACACCAGTCCAATTTAAACCTTACACCGGATTTCTTCCGTTACAAAACTTGCTTCCTTTTACATTATTGGGTTACACGATATGTATTAGGTACTTGTAATTGCAGGAAGTGTGAATTTACCTTATTGGTAATTTCTTTAAAAAATGCTTACTAGTAGAACACGTGAGATCTAATTTCAAAGCTAAGGTATGTCTGAAATGAGCGAAATAATCAATGCTCACGTTTCATTACACATGTGCATGCACTAGCCACGATTTTTTTATTTGATTTATCAAACAAGTCGTTAACCTTTACGCAACATCCGCATTAAAGGACAATATTATCATGACTGTAAAACCTTATCTCAAGTTATGTACAACAACGGCAGGAAGTATAAAAATCGATCAAAACATTGTTATCAACTTTATTATCCAAGAAGAAAAACAATAGAAGAATCAATCTCCATTGTGTTGCCTAGTTTTTTATTTTTAAACAGTTGCAAGCTAGCCCATACATAAAAAACGAATTAGGCAATCACGTTCCAATACACGCAAAGGATAAAAGCAACGTGAGACTTTTCCGATTGGAAAGTCGCCTCCGAATGAATTGTGACGTAGTTAATCGTCTATTATACACGTGAAGTATACATTATACAGAATTATTTCTCCTAATGAAATTCTAAGGAGATCGGCCGACTTTCAATCTGCAAAGGCATTTTATCAATGGGTGTTTCACCCGTGACCGAGCGACGAACGCTCAAAGTTGCGCTGGTATTGATACCTACGTTCCGTCTCACGCCATCCGTGTCAGTAGGCCGCCCCAGAATCAACCCGTTACAACTAACTGTTCAAATGATCGAGCCACTTTAATTGAAACGTAGGTAGGTACCTAACCTACTCTTTTGTTGATAAAATGTCAGCTCAGATAGACGATAAATACATTTTACGCAATTCTATTATATATATTAACCTATTAAAACTAAATTGCGCAGACAGTTTTATTTTTTACGTTACAATAAAAATCTCTTTACTCAATAAAAATGCGAACGACTAGCTAATTTAAAATCGTAGATACTGTAATATAAAGCAAAATCCTCTATTTGATTTGCAAATGTGGATAAGCAGTGAATGAATTTCCATTTTCTTAATATTGATCTTGAAAAAGGTTGCTGAACTGGAAAGGTTACACGCAGTAATGAAACGTGACCAGCATCTATTTTCAAAATACTCTATGCAAAATATCTCAGCTAAACCCATTGGGGTTAATTGCACTGCAGTGGAATAATCGGTATTTGAAAAAGATTATCAGAAAGTGTTTCCCGTTTGTTAGCATTTGACGCTTCGACGCAGACAGTTAAACACCGGTTTAAACAAACGGTTACTATTTAGCATGGCAATAAAATATGGTTATTGTTAACTTAACGCTACTTCGGCCGGGAAAATCATCTTGACCGTTATGCAACTTCATTCTTTTGAATTTTGAATTACGAGTCGACCTTCTTTTGTGACACGCCTAACCTTTTTGGTGGAGAACTACGATCTTTTTATTTGGTAGAAAACAAAGCTGTAGCTGCCAAATTGACATTGACATTAGTCAGGGTCTCGCATTCTGTCAACGATTCCTCGTAAGCCCGCGTAATTTGCCTATGACGTCAAGCTGCACCTCGCTGTCGACCTACGCCGCGTTCACGGTCAATTCTATCGATCTACAAGTAACGGTTGCACAATCAAAAGCGGGTTTTGACAACGACAGTTATTGCTAATCATGTACTTTCTCCGGCATACCGTTACCCCAAAACTGGGACTATACGGTACAACTAAAAACAGTTTTTTACTCATCATTCTAACGTGTACTGTTATGAAACCTGATGTTTCGTCATCGTTTATCTACAAAGCTGAATTTGGTAAAGTAATCTCAACGTAGAGTACAACGCTCAATTTTTGTGATAAAGTACCTACTTACGTAGATATTTTTCGTTTTATGAACAAAAGTTAAGATAATTCAGATAATATGGAAGGCCTCTTGTGTAGATAATGAATTTGATTTTATCGATTCAATAATTTTAAACTTCTGACTGAGTAGTATTCTTAGGTCAGTAATCTTATAAATATTGATAAAGTCATCAAGCGACCATTTAAAACGATGAACTTAAATATCGATATTGCTGATGGATAATTGAGTATTCAATAATTTATGAGTTGACGGCGTAAAGACGTAGGCAAGGCTTCTAAGGCACGTGTTGTAGAAACGTGCGTTGTTGTCTATTAATAGTTTTTTATCGACAGTGACATAACAGACTCGTTTGGTGACATTAGGATTAGCGTAAGCGACGTAATGGAGATTGGACATACCTAGTTGTTGATTTGATATTTCACCAAATACCTAGATAAAAGCTAAGCACATCTCGAAAACTAACCCACAGGCAGGTTCAGTAAGAAAAAACTGAATGGAATGTGGCAGAAACGTGCAAAAACACACATACTGCCTTATCAGTGGCAAGTACCTATTTCGTAACCACTGACTCATTGGACAAAGTCCTCGAAATAATAAACACTGATAACGTTATTGAAATAGCACATATTTTTGTGTATTACACAACGTGAACTTATCAAGCGCAACGTAACGCAATACCGTTATCAACAGTATTTTTGAATGAGGTCAGGAATTTCAACGAATATTTTTAATTATACATATTTTTTTAAGTAAACTAATAATTAGCTTATCAAGTTATCAGCCAACGTTTTAGGTACAGAATAAGGAAAATTAGTTTGACATTCGTTTGTAATTAATGCAGGTTAAATTTTAAATAGCAGTGGGAGAAGATACCATCGAATAAAAAATAAATGATGACCATACATTGTCCGATGTAAAACTAACCACCGGAAGTATGGTTAGCCTCGACATTGTATCAACTATGACCCGTGACATCAGAAATCTCTGCGAGGTTAAGCACACCTGCTCAGTTATAAAATAAAAATACAATCTCTTGTTTTTCATCGTAACTGCGCGCTATTTATTTCGACAGTGACACATGCCAAACAATGTTGGATTGCAATTGCACCATTGTATTGAGAAATCAAAATATTACCTACTTTGTTCTAGTGCGAATTTTATCAACAAAGAAAAATGCTAATTACTAAGTTACAACCGCCAGACAAGACTTTTGATACTAATATCGAATGCAATGCTTAAAGACAATAGAAACACGAAGATAATTTTAGTACTATTAGTTTTAAGTCCAGACAAAACTACCCAACTATTAATAAACACGACCTGTGGCGAGATATCTATCAGATTAAAACATAACCAAAAGAAGAGACGACTCCCTTCCTAGAATGGGGTACATAATAGGTAAGGACACACTAGTTGACCTGAAGCGTGATGTCCTAGACACACGTGTAAAATAGTCACGTGGCGACACGTGCTGCTCTTGAACTCACGTGAAGTTGCGCAACCATCACGAACTCTTCACAGTTATATAAATGCAACGTGATTGAGCAACGTGAAATTTAATTATCCGCCCTTGACCGCTAATTGGTTATTGGATTCGTTTGATAGGTGGAAATGTTTTCTGTTTTTGAATTTGAAGGGATCGGTGAAATAGGTTTTTTGCGTCGCTGTTGTTACCAAAACGTAGTTTAGTGCCAATAGTAGTTTGTAAGACTTTTAGGAAATGTTGTTGTAAAGTTGCCTTAGGTCATGTTGGCTATAAATAAAAATGATCTTGGTTTGTCCGGACATCTATTTTCCCGATTACCATGGAAATATTTACTTTGACGTCAACACAATGTTTTCTGCAATGTCTAAACAAACTCGCAGAGCCTGCTGGTCATTTATGCGTAAAACAACGACCGGTTTCTTTTTATTATGTCATTATTTAATATTCAATGTCAGGCTTGACCTTAGTTTGTCAGCACTTTACGTCAGCCATCTTGGAAAAAGTAGAGAAAGTAGTACAGCAGTAACTTTCCACGCGGTGGTCGTGCATTGCGCGGGAAAAGTAGGCCAGGCGCCATCTTTGATTTGACATTTTACCAGCGAGTTTGTTTAGAAAACTATTGATAAGAATAACATAAGTTATAGTCATCACATGGAAATCTCACATAATATTGTAGTTGTACCTACTGTAATTGTGTTACGTAACGGTCTAGCGATGAAGACCTAGTAGGCGCCTCGACCGGCTATTGTCTGTTTCTACTGGATTATGTCAAGATGGACTTGTTATGAAAACTTCTCATTTGTTTTGTCTTTATCACTACATTTCTTGTTTACGTTGTCCGTACCGTTAGTGCGACGTTCAACGGCCACCTGTTGATTTGCACCGTTTGTATCATCTACAAAAATAAGCACAAAGAAATGAACAGTTTTCCAATGAAAACGTTTGTCATTACTTTTCGAGAAAGCCTCGACAAAGGCCAAAGAATTTGGTCGGTGAACAAGCCAAAAGACATACATACTTGACTGATTTTTCACAGTCGATTCTCGCGCAAAACCCTAATTAAAAACCAGGATCGTTTATTTTGGGGCGACCTCTATCGGCCGAGAGATAATGTTTGGTGTCAAGGTTCGCTTGCGTTGCGTAACTTCTCGGAGCTATATGTGCCAAGGCCTTTCCTATTTTCCGGTTGAAAATTGTCTTTATTATTGTGAATACGATCGATGTTGCTACTAACCTCCTTCCAAGACCTTGCGTTACCTGCTAATTGCGTGTTATTAAGAAACACTTAACCTATTTTACTGAGCTAGTTCCATTTTAATGTCTTATGTAATGTGATGCTATTGTTTCTAAGAATTTGTGAATCAAGAAATAGCAATGATTCAGAGAGCCCGGAAGTCGGAAAATTTGTGAGTCATTGGAAAACTGCTGGACATCAGGACCTAGATAAATGATAAGATTGCCACGTGGTAGGCGATAGATTACCGCTTTTGGACAGTAGCTCCAACAAAATTACATTATCCCGGTTGAAATTGCGTCAGTGCTCCAAATTCTCTATCATTTTTGGCGCCATAAAAACTCGTCATACACTTCGTCGCAGTTTCTGTACTCGCGTGTGTAAGTAGGTTACAGTAACGAGCGAGTAAGATAAAAAAAATGGGTCAAGTTATCTTCAGTTGTCCTCGCGCCAATGAAATTATCACCGGCCTTTATTGCGCGTGAAAACTTACGTAATGCCAATAAAGTGAGGATGTTATCTTGAGGCACCCCATACAATTTTACCTACTGATGTGCATAATTTTTTGTAAATAAACCCTTTCAAAGATCATGCATATTCTCAGACAAATATTTACTTTGTTTGATACGTATTTTCTAGGAATGAGATAAGTTTGAGGTGAATTCATTTCAACAACAGACTCAGACGTTACAGATGAATCTGAGAATGACGTGTATCTACATAAAGATTTCCTTAAGTAGTTCTTGGTGCACGCAGCGTGATTCAGACTGCACACAACGACCTCCTGGTTGAAACCTTCCGGGCAGCCTTGCATGTTTGTTCCTCATTACATCATATACCTACAGTGCATTTAATATTCTTTGTTATTTCGTATTACAATGAAGTTTTGTAGTAAGAATATCTTGCTTTAAATTGGGCAGGTAGAAATGATAAATCTTATCTATTTTCATCATCCAACTGCTTCTATATTGTTTCTGTTTTCTTCAATCAAAGAGTTCATAATCGAAAATTCGAGTCCAGTTGTGTCACGGCCACAATAGGCACTATTAGCCACAGAGATAAACACAGTAGCCCTACAACTACATACCTAGGTGCATTAACAATCGTTGCGCAATACTCACCCTTGGCGTTGCGTCATGCGACAAGGACTGACCTTAGTCGTCCGATCGATTTTTGCACTACGGAGAAAAGCCTAATGCCCATCTGCATTGGTTAGTCTAGACTAGACTTCACTGCGAAAACGCTGTCATGTTTTGTATCTATACGTTCATAGGAAGGATGACTTGAATTTTCCTTTGTTGTCTGGATCTTTCAACCTGTTTCATAAATAACACGACCACCTTTTTACAAACTCGAAAAGTCTTTCATCAGGCCCAATGAATGAAAAACGGATTACAAGACAGTAAATCGAACAAGTGTGACAAGAACAATTGTATTCAAAGCAATAGCAACAAAACCTTAAACAATGCTGGAATTGCAGCTGCTGGCTGCAATCTAGTTCCCGTACATCCGTAGGCGAATGTACGCTGGGACCTTGAACCACTTGTGTAAGCGGCAAGCAGCACAATGCTTTACGACACCACCGTGCCAGGCGCCGCTTGCGACATCGTCAATGCAATAATTGCAGGTTTAAGTAATCGAGCTTTTTTTTTGTTTATTGACATTGGATTTGGTGTAAATTATACTTATATTTTGATTTTTTTAAATACTTTTCGGCTCGCAATCTTTTTTTTATGGATTATACTTTTATTTTGATTTTTTTAAATACTTTTCGGTGCGCAATCTTTTTTTTATGGATTAAAGAAAATTATCGACTCTTAACATTTTTTAGAAAACATAAATGTAACCGAGGCAGATCAGTTGACGGTAATGTTTACGAAAAAAGTGCTTTTAAATATAAAATTAAATAGTGCAATTTAAAATTTTAATATAAAAAGGAGATGATTTGAAATTTAAAATGTAACACGCATTATACAATAAACATATGACATAATTGCGTGAACAATATCAAATAGCAGAATAACCGATACGCATTATCGACTGATAAAGGAAACGACGAACAATTTCAAAGACATAAACAAATATTCCCTAGAGGAAACAGAATTACAAACAAATTGTTCAAAACAAGGTGAACAGAATCACTGAACTAACATAACCCCCGATATATTTTTCTGATGATGCTTTTGGCAACCGAGACGTGTTCAAACAATTTTGAGAAGTCAATGACTTGCGGACATTTCGTCGAAACATGCTAATTCTATATCCAGCTTTACATATTCATCATGACATTTAGGAAATACGTTTAATTTATTGGATTTTGTTCTACGAGTATAATAGCTATTGAAATAAATTAGAACCTCAATCATGATCAACCGTTATTCAAACAAACAAGTGCGGTGTGGTTGCGGTTAGATAAAATATTAAAATGTTTGTACTAATTAATATATCAATTTTTTTAGATTCGGTATAACTATTAATTATTTTACTTATTGTATATTTTTTAAAGTTAATAATTAGTAATATTTTTTGTTAAATTTACTGACCCTAAAAGCACTGAATTTACCTATGAATCACAAAAAAGTTTGAAAAGTTATAAGTTTTGGCAAATAAGTTTTTAAGTGGACTAGTGAAACATTTTTGAAATTCTCAGAAGATAAAAAATGCAAATTAAAATAAAAAATGCTAGGAAAATAAGAAGGTACTTACGAAAATATTTACGGTGTTCTGGAACTCCTGATTCGGAAATATCCAAATAGCGGGTTATAAGTCAAAAATCCAGTAAGAAATCACAAAACCGCTCCACGTATATGTTCACAGTACTTCAGAAAATAGAAAAAATCACTCCCACTTTTCACGTCCAGAAAAATTGTTGTCACTATCACAATATTGTTATGACGAAATATCCAATTTGAGTGTCGTATCTCAAGTTGCTTTGGGACGACTGTTCACGGCGAAGTCTCGAGTGCGACTAAATTTTGTAGTGGGGTATTAGCAGTGCCGGCTTTGAGCGCACACAGGCGCAACCTGCGCTAGTGTGAGTCTTACGTCTGTGTGCGTCGTTTACGTGTGTGGGTATTTACGTAACTTACCCCGAGTCTGTGTAATCAGAATCACTAAACGGATTGAGTCAATGTTAGTGTCGAATTTTTTAGCTAATTTGCGATTGAGTCATGTGTTTTGGCGATTTTGCGGTTCTGAGAAGTGGCCTGACAGCAGCGTCCAGAGTCCATAGTGCAGTAAAGTTTGTTTGTTTGTTCTACTTCTAGTAACTTCGTTTAAATAATTGTTTAATCACTATAATTTATTATTTGAAGTAGGCATAATATATTAGGTAAGTATGTTTGCAAATTATCATAGGTATATGATATGATTCTTACAGGTTTCTTATTGTATGTTTTTTATAAATTAATTGATAATGAAAATGCAACACGGCAAAATCCAGCTCCAAAGTAAGCAGAGTTATGTTATGTGTATATACTGGATAATATTGATTATATACGTCAATACGTCACATTGATTAAACACAATAAAATAAAAATGGCATACTTATACATGTATATTAATAAAGACTTAATTAATAAGCAATTATTGCACTCAGAATACCAGAATCAAATATCTGCAGATCGCACAAACATTTGTCTCAATGGGAGAATTGAACCCGCAATCTCCTGAGTCGCAGGCTTTCGCCCGTCATCTTCGCGTCGTCAATATCATGTATTAATGTATGATCATTAATGATCTTTTTTTATAGTTTTAAGGGTGTTTTAAGGTAACTTGATCATCGACCACAGTAGCGTGCTATATGACTTGGTCGCGAGTTTGTTTTGTAAACGAATCGGTTCCACTCGATTAACTATGATCGGTCTGGTTGCAATTCGGTAAGGTTGCCAAAATGCACTAACTTTTGCATAATTTTGAAACTTTTTCATCATTATTCTGTAAGATTTTATTTAGGTTTTGAAATTAGAAATCTATATCGCGTTTTCGTTTATGTCCGTAACCGATTCACTCTTGGTTCATTTTGATTAAACATCATCATCATCATTCTCTGCATGTTCAATAATGTTTATGTACAATAACAAATATATTTATATAATATATTTATAGGGCTGGTTCACCAGTTTAAAGTCGCTCAGCGAGCTGTGGAAAGAGCTATGCTCGGAGTCTCTCTGAAAGCTAGAATTCGTAATGAATACATCCGACAGAGAACCAAAGTTATCGACATAGCTCAAAGAATTAGCAAGCTGAAGTGGCAGTGGGCCGGCCATATTTCGCGAAGAACCGATAACCGCTGGGGTAAACGAGTTCTTGAGTGGAGACCTCGACTCGGCAAACGTAGTGTAGGACGCCCTCCGGCCAGATGGGATGACGATCTGCGAAAGACTGCAGGCAGAGGCTGGATGCGTCAAGCTGAAGACAGGGCGCTATGGCGCTCATTAGGGGAGGCCTATGTCCAGCTGTGGACTAGTATAGGCTGATGATGATGATGATATATTTATAGGTATGTATATATGCCTAAGTGTAATAAACAACTGCAGACTTTTCTGATAGAACGGCAGGCAGATTGACATTACCGGTGAGAGGTCAGGCGGTGGACCAAGAGTTTAACATGCTTTTCTAGGTACGGTGGTGTACTTAGATGTAGCATTCTAACTCCAAACTGCCAATGAGAATTTTTCTCGCTAGAAATACCAATAACCAAATGATATACAACTTGATATCGATAACATAAAATTTAACCCATTTTCAATGGGCCACAAAAAACTTATACAACATTGAAAATGTGAGGTAACCTATTTTTCTCGGTTTTTTCCTCAGATACATGCAATTCACGTGATGAAAAAATGTATGAAAAAGTGTATGTAAAATATGGTTTGGTCAAGGTCTGTAGGTATGTTTGTTACATACTTGTATTCATGAATTATTCACCAGTTATGATGTAATACTGGAACATAGAGTTAGAAACTGTTACATAAGAAGACAAATCCTTTACAGAACCTTGTCGTACTAGAGTTATTATCATCATAATTAGACTATGTTAGTCCACTGCTGGACATAGACCCTAATGAGCGTCATAGCGCCCGCATCATCAGTTTTTCGCAGGTCGTCATCCCACCTGGCCGGAGGGCTTCATACGTTTGCCGAGTCGCGGTCACCACACAAGAGTTAGGTATTATGGATTCATATTTATTTTTGGTACACTTGCTCTACCTGTACCATCGCCTCTCCTATAACTCGTTTATATGTACATACGTATAACTAAATAGTTATATTCCATCAAAAGATTTGCTCCTGTCCTTACTCTTTTTTCAGGGTTAAGCTCGCCTATGTACATATATACATATCCTATTTAAAAAGTAAATGCTATGTATTTCAATGTGCTAGCTGTGTGGTGCTGGCTTAGAATTTACACCACCCCATCTCATCCCTTGGGTATCGTGCGACTAAGGGATACCCACCGAGGGCGGGCAGCGCCGCTGCAGAAAAATCCTACCACCGAACTGCGATCCCCAGCCCGCATACTCAGCGTGGGGATTATAGGCATTACCCTCCATTAGATAAACGCCAACAAGGCGCTTATCAGGGGGAGGCCTGCGTCCAGCAGTGGACCGATACAGGCTGTTGAGGTTGAGGTTGAGATATTTAAATAGCTATGTGTACAATAAAAATTAAAGAACACGTTTATCAGCGGTAGTCGACATCGAGATATGGCCAGCCCTCTGCAACTTCAACTTCTTGAACCTTGGAACTACGTCAATAACTACGGTAGTAGAACAAATAATTTTATTTCATAATGTTACCGTCATACTTTAGCGATTACGAAAAGGGAACAAACAGCACTAAAGGCGCATACTAAGCTAATATGACAGCGCCACCTATATTATTACGTTTAACACGGGAAATTTTTAAATCTATCGTACAGTTTGTGGTATCTATTATACTATAAAAGCAATTTTACACTTCTGTAATAGTTTTATCTTGTATAGAAAATAGAGTTTGCTGGTTAAATAGGGCAACTTCGTATCTCTGCCTAAGCTTTACAAAGTATAGCCATATTCAGAGGCTTTAAAAATAACTTATAATAGATACCACAAACTATGATGGATTTCTTAAATTTCCCGTGTTAAGCGTTATAATATGATAAAATAGGTGGCGCCACTTTCACTCGTGTATGCGCATTATAAACTAAAGTCTGTAATGACGTAGGCAGTATGACGTAGGCAGTGTGGCACTGTCTTCCTGTAAACTTTCTTTTGCAATCTTTAGATGGAATTAACTTCCTGATTCCGAATGTTTTTAATAGCGATACAAACTTTTTATGTCTATGGAAATATTTACAGACATCACCTGAAAATTTCAATTCAGCCACAACAAAAAATGTTATGGACGTATGACGCGTTTATATATTTTTATGAATTAAATATTTGTTTTATGATTTCCGATATAGGTACATGTTTATTGTATTTCAAGTTACTGAATAACTTTGGTTGCGTGGTGATAAGGAGGAAGGAATAATGTACGATACATATACTTTTGAATAATGTTTCTTGTAAGAAGATTCATTCATAGGTACCTAAATATAGAAATAAAACAAGGAAAGACTCGACGTAAATTTCAGTAGGTTTGAAACAACGTATCTAAGTGACTTTTACAGAACTTTTAGGAAACTAACCGTCCCGAGCAGAAGTACCTACAAGCACATAATATTGTAAATACTTAATTGGTTTAAAAAAATTATAAACAGATAATTTTATGGTTTTCTCGTGGATTCCACTATCGCTGATGCTGATGATGATTTATCTATTTCATGGTCATTGTTTTGTTTGTCAAATGATATTCGATTGCCTAGATAAATTTAGGAATCCACATATTTTAAGATTTGATTTTTAAGGAGGATAACGTTTCCGATGCTATTTGGTCATAACATTTGTTTTCCTTCGGTAAATAGAAGTTACGGGAAGAGTTGGGGTGGTGCAAATTCTAAGCCACACAGCTATACACAGCTAGAGAAAGCCTATGTCATAGAAAAAACAACGGTTGCCGGTGTTGTCATTTAAATAGTATTCAACAAATGATACTATTTGATACAATGCTGTTTAGCAGGTCACTGCAGACAATGAGACTGAGTAAACAAATTGTATATTGTTTGCATTCTATCCACAGTTTATTTCTACGTTACTATTGTTATTTCTAAATTGCTACTATAAGGCGTTAGACGAAGTGATAGTTTTAAAAACAAGAGATCGCTATCGGTATTGTAATAGGGTATATGCATGTGATTTCAAAATGGCTAAAAAAATATATACGTATTCTCTATCTACATATTTATTTTAGCATTTTGAGATGTTTTTATTGTAGAATTTAACCATTGAAAAATTGATATTTTAAATCTCAATCGCAAAATTTCAAAACGCTACGCCATTGACTAGAGCGGACGTGACATCACTGTACACATTTCTTCTTTTTTTATTCTGCTTGCTGCACCATGATTTGACACTATTCTGCCCACTTCACATTTCGTATCGTCGGTTATTTTCAGCTTTTTCGGAAAACCTCTTTCCTGAGATGATCACTACCGAGGTCGTCACAAAAGGTTTTAATCGAGTGTGAACGTCGACGTCAAATAAACATGGCGCCAATATGGCAGCGTTTTTATCACCCGAAAATGATTGTAGTTTTGATTTGTTTTTTTTACCTTGTTATTGCGAAATTCAGTGAGCGTCAAATCATTTCTCGGTTAAATAATAAATGACCTAAAGAATCGATTAAAACAATAAAAAAATTCGATGCATTATACCCTATTGGTGCGTTCTTTTGTAGTTTGTAACTATGTGACATGGGTAGTTTGTAACCGCACCTCTACAAATAATAATTATATCGTTTTCAACTTATTTATAACTAGCAGCGCCTGTTTTCGTGGGAATTCCGGTATAATTATAACCTATGTAACTTCCTGAAAAGTTTTAATGGTGAAATAATTTTTCAAATCGGATAACTAGTGAATGGTTTCCGAACTCCTTTATGGTTTTCAGCTGCATTTTTTAGGCCTTTGCCCCACACATTTTGCGATAAAAGACATAACATAATTATTTTAAAGACAAATACGTTAAGTCAGGTCGATCGTCGATATATACGTAGAGTCGAGTTTTTTTGCTTAATTTTTTTTTTGCCTTTGTATTTTACATATGGGACCGGTGTTAGCTAAAAAAAGCATTTTAAGCTTCCGCTTGGTATTACCGGCATTGGCCGGGAATACCAATAAAATCGTGAACATCACCCTTGACATTTACTGATAAGAATGTAGTCACTGGGTATTTGATAGGATTGTTATTTATTATGCATGATTAACTATACTCGTAGAAAGTAACGTATTATGATAATTAGCAAAACGATAGATTTAACCTACTCTCACGTCATGTCTTTTTACGAGAGTTTTTTGAATAAATTTTATTTTTATTATTTATTTATTATTTATTACTAGCTGTTGCCCGCGGCTTCGCACGCGTTGTTCCTATGGAAACGTTTATAAGTGTTTTCCCGGCAATTATTAGATTTTTTCTCGCCATAAAAACCATCGTTGAACTTCAACGAACATTAAAAAAAAAATCAGCCAAATCGGTCAAGTCGTTTTCATGTTCTGTCGTGACAACGGAAAACGGGTTTCATTTTATATATATATATATATATATATATATAGATATGCCATAGACAGATATAATGGGACACAGTTGAATTTTTTTTTCTTCTAATTTCTGTAGTTTTTCAGCACTTGAATGTAATGGGCATTTGCAATAATACTGTCGTTTATTTAAAACTTACGGGTTAGTTTTTTGTACTTACTTCATTAACAGACAAAAGCCATAAGGTAAAAAGTAAAGTAAAATTGGACTTAGTTATCAACGCATTCACTGCCCAGCCGAAGGTAGCAGGTTAAACACGTTCACGCGCGTTATAAACGTTTTAAATAACATAAACGTTATTAAAAATAAATAATTTATCAAAAAACTTCCACGGGATTTGAATCTTTCTTTAGTACTTTGCTACTACTAGTGAGTGAGTAATTGCGTAAGCTATGGTTGTCAAAATAGGGTGCTCCCGTATTATTTCTTCTTTGAATTTTTATTCATTTTTACACCCGGCTTAAGCCCTATTTTCAAATAATATCTCAAATAAAATGTTTTATTCAGGACCCGTATTCTTAAAATGAAATCATAGTTTCTGTTTCCTTTTCGTGCAAACGCTAATCATAGCAAGCTACATCATTAGTTTGGCACGACAATAACGTAAATTCGATTTTCCTTTTCCAAGTAGGCCCTATGGATTGTTTTATTTTGTTGACTTATCGAGACGATGTGGTCTCTTATGTCATATGACAAATTCGCTAAAAAGAAGAATCTTAACTACATGATTCATTGTCAACCAACTATAGATATTTTAAATTCCTATCCACTGGTGCCATACAATCATTGTTGAATAAACAGGTGCACTAATAAATATCTAGCTGACCTCGTGTTTTATCTAATTCATAATAATTTTATTTAAATAAGTGTACCTAAACTGTTTGGGGGCTTACCCGTAACTCCGTGGGAAATACCTAAAAACGTTTTTTGATCAGTCAGGAATTACTTCCTCTTTCTGACTATAAAATTTCGTATAGGTGCTTTCCAATTTTCTATGTATATAAGTAATGTATATGTATGTAAATTAATAGTATATACATATACTACAAACTAAGCTTATTTTTTATGAGCTAATTTTGTGCGAAATGTAGAGCATTATTTATTTATTACTGATTAGTTTCTGCCCGCGGTTTCCCATGTATCAAAGTCATTTCTAATAATTTTAGGGGATTATAAAAACCAGCTAAGTGCGAGTCGTACTCGCACACGAAGGGTTCCGTACCACAATCTTTAAAAAAAATACAGATATCTCCTCGTAAAAAAACAAAAAGTCAACGTGACGCGGTCGCCCATCCAAGTACTGGCCGCGCCCGGCATTACTTAACCTCAGTGATCGGTTCTTACAGTGATAAGGACGTAACCTCTCTTAATTATTAAAATTATTTAACTTTTATTATTTGTTGTTATCAGAAATACATCATCTGTGCATTCAACTGTCTAGATATCACGGTTCATGAGATACAGCCTTGTAACAGACGGACAGACAGACAGACGGACAGCGGAGGCATAGAAATAGGGTCCAGTTTAACCCTTTTGGTACGGAACCCTATAAAGTGTCGCCATGTTTGCCGGCTTAGGGCTACATAATTTCAGCCCGATGCATTCAGCAGTTTTGGCGTGAAGCAGTAACAATCATGCATCCAGAAATCCAAACTTTCGCATTTATAATATTATTGTGATATCGCAACTCATACCAGTTTACGTAAGCAGAATATACATTACCAAACTAGTCAGGTAAAATATGAATATCCTGTTTTTGCGTTTATTCCGCGTGAATCTATTACGAAATACCTATTTATCAAGTTCGATAAAACAATAGCAGTGAACGATTACAACGATTAGTAACAAGGTGGTCTTAAGGTCGAAAAACAAAGCTTTACTTACATATTATATAGGTATGTTGCTTATGCAGTGAACTAAAGTTATCGACATAGCTCAAAGAATTAGCAAGTTGAAGTGGCAGTGCCATATCTCGCACAGAACCAACAACCGATAGGGTAAACGAGTTCTAGAGTGGAGACCGCGACTCGGCAAACGTAGTGTAGCGCGCTCTCCGGCCAGGTGGGATGACTGCGAAAGACTGCAGGCAGATGCTGGATGCGTCAAGCTGAAGACAGGGTGCTATGGGGCTCATTTGAAGGGGCCTATGTCCAGATGTGGACTAATATAGGCTCATGATGATGTTGCTTATTAAAATATATACTAGTCTTCTTCTCTGTCGTATTCTTCATTGCTGAAGGTCGTGCCCGTCCTGAAAAACTATCACAGAGACGCTGATGAGGTGCTTCCGCAATACTTTGTCTTCGGCCCGTGGCTCCAGGCCTCAATGCTCCAGTTATGGTCTTAATTTGGTCAGACCAGCGAGTTGGTGAGCGTCCATTTGGTCTTTTCCCCTTCATCTTGCCGAGTACAACTAGTTTTTCGAGGTGGTCTGGTTGCCTTCAGGCGATATACCGAAAGTACTGAGTACCAGTGCAGCTAGTTCCTGTTCTGAGGAAGAAAACAATGTGGATATCGAAGGTTGCTAAGTGGACATAAAATTTAAGTGAATTAGAGTCAATTGAACCTTATTTCTTATTTGATAGTAATAACTTATTATCAAGCTTATGCGCGATGGGAGGACGATATCAAAAATATTGCAGGACCGCACTGGATGCAACTGGCTCAGGAGAGAGATGTATGGCAAACTTTGGAGGAGGCCTTCACCTTAACAGGGGTTCTCGAAAAAGAAACTGACTAATAAAATTAAGTACCTACTTACCTAGAAAATAATAAAATTGAATTGAAATCATATAATGATTGCAAATTAATAATATTAAATAAATCAATTTCTTTACATAAACATATATCAGTAATTATTATATTTTGATTACTGCATGATGAAATAAAAAAAATGAATTCAAATAATGTATGTAATTTCGTGAAATAAAAGGCTTTTTTATTTTTATTTTATTTATTATTATCAAGCTGTTTATATACCTAGTAAAAATTTGTCTTGTCTAAGTGCTTAATTTGTAAGTCTAAAGAAATAAACGATTTGACTCTGATTCTGAATCTGCTGATCTTGTTGCCTCCAATTGAGATGCCTCCCTCCCACTCTTCTAGGAACGTCTTCATATATGTTCGCCGTAGATGTTAAATAGAAGAGGTAAAAGAATACATCCCTGTCCAACTCTTTTTTGGGATTTAAAAGGTTTTGACACCACATCGTTAACTCGCACCATTGACTCTCCATCTGTGTATAAGCTCGATTAAAGATACCAGCCGGTTGGTGGTGCAGAGGAACGCCCATTTCTCGGAGGATTTTCCATAAACAGTTCCATCTAACACAATCGAATGCCTTGGAGTAGTCAATGAAACAAAGCAGCATGGGAACATTGAACTCCCGGCTCTTCTCTATCAATTGACTGCCGTTGACAATTTGCTAAGCTTAGCAAATTGTCACCAACATTCACCCAGCCTGCTCACTTGGTTACTAAAATCTAAACTAGTAATAAGCCCTTAAGTATATCGTCGTGAGCGTAGGATGTAGTTTCAAGTCTATAGGCAAGTCTACCCTTGTCCTGAGCTGTCAAGTCCACTTCAGTACGAAAACAATAAGAACTTAGCGTGCAAAGCCGCGGGGCGCAGCTAGTACCTAATATCTGTAAAACTTAAATTAACCGCCAACCTCCGCCAACCTCCTGTAAAAATGTTTCTGGATGTCAGGTAGAAAATGCCTCGGAAAATTTATATCTCCCCAAAGCTAAATCCAGGGAAACTCTGTGAGTCATAGGCACTCAAATAAGCCTTCGAAAAGAAAGTCTGACTCACTAAGCGCTAGAAATGATCGATATATACTGGGAAGGCAAGCTCTTGATTCACAGTTCACGTGTGACTCATCATGTTTGCCGCCAAATATTATCATCAAATAAAATAATGAGTCGCATTTTTTGAGATTTTTGTTATTATAGTGCGTAAGTCACTCGATCTCGTAGCGTAATTTGGTAGCGCATTCCCGTGGAAGGTTACGGGTTCAAGTCTCGGCGAAGGCAATCTTTTCGGGATATTATTTTATTTCTTAGAAATCGCATTTTTTCTATAGAGAAGAATAGTATCGTAGCAGCTATGGAGTTTTTTTGACCTACCTACTTTTTTCAGCTAGACTTTTTTATAGCGGATCTACCCAGAACAAAAGGCCAATGATAAAGTTTGACTCTCTTACCGAAATGTTTGGAATTTTTTTTAAACATATACTCGTTATACTGGTGTACCTAAGGGGTGATACTGAGATATGATCGTGACGTCTACTTTTTAACCGACACAAAAAAGAAGGAGGTTCTCAATTCGTCTGTTTATTTATTTTTATGTTTGTTGCCTCAGAACTTTTGACTGGATGGTCTGATTTGCATAATTCTTTTGTTATATGAAAGCTGGTTTACGTGTGTTTTTTTAATTTTGTTCAGTTCTGACAGTAGGATCCATGAAAATACATGAAAAAACTGTAAATATTGAAGTCGGTTTATAGTTTTTTTTAAACAAACCCAATTATTAGAAACAATTTGGCACAGCAGGCGTTTATAGCGTGTGGATAGGGAACTACACAAATCCCATACAAAATCAACACGTCACGATCACGTCTCGACACTAACCTCAAATGTACTCTGTGCTGGCATTTCTAAAACCTATACATGCGATTGCCAAGTTCGTAATTGCTTTATCCTCATCCAATAATCTTGTTATTCTCCCTATTGCGTCGAAATTTTAGCGTCCGATTCTCAACCCTATCTTGATTCAGATAAGGTGTTTTCATTTAACACGACACACTGCGCAATTCTTTATTGCGACACTGCTACTTGATAAATTGTTTATTGTAGTATTTTAATGACAATCTCTATGGTTTAACCATAATAGACCACCCACTAAAGTCGGCGTCAACGCAGCCGGTTGGTGGTTGTAGTAGTTAAAGGCAAATCAATAAAAAAAATCCATAAATACAATAAATGTATACTAAAAGGTCGAATTTTCAAATTAAGCACAGACAAGGAAATAAAGAGATATTTTTTATTTCTGTCGCTTCGGTACGTAAACTCAAGTAAAGAAGCGACGAAGAAACCTTTAGCCTATTAATTCTATATACGATAGCTCTACCATAATGGAGTTCACATACAAAGTCTGTCAAAACGTATGAACATAATTATGAATGAAAAAAACTTGGGGATGGAAAATAAAGAAAAATCTCTTCAAAATTATGACATACCAAAATTAAGCCTGAGGCTTTACGCGCGTTTTTAACCGGCTTTAAAAAAGGAAGAGGTTCTCAATTCCACTTTTGTTTTCAATACTTTAGAACTTTTGACTGGGTGGTTTGATTTTCATGATTATTTTATTTGAAAGCTAGTGCTTCCCGTGTGGTCCCAATTTAATTTAGTCCAGTTCTGACAATAAGATCCATGAAAAAACTATGTAATTGAAGTTGGTTTATAGTTTATTAAAACAAAATAAATTATTGCGAAATAGAAAGTAGTTGATATATTATAATATTATGATAAATATTCAATGTCGAAGATAACATGCGTGAATAGTTTCAGCGAACCGTACAGTAGTTCCGGCCAGATGGGATGACGATCTGCGAAAGACTGCAGGCAAATAAACTCAACTAATCACTAAAACCTGATTGTATAGACCGTATTATGAAAGCTTGCTCGGAGATTGATGCTTACTGAGTGACGTTTATGCCATAGAAAAGCGTTACTCAAGCATGGGTCAGTAACTCAGGAATCTTTCAAAATACGGGCCTAACAATTAAAAATACAGATGTTGGATGCATCAAGCTGAAGACAGAGCGTTTTAGCGTTCATGCGGGAGATCTTTGTCCAGCAGTGCAATATTATAGGCCGATGATGAGTAAAGTAAAGTAAAAGTAAAAAGATGTTTATTTTGCAAACCATTACACATAATTAAGACATGGAAAATAGATGGGTACACAAGATAAAGGTTACAAAAAATGACCAACACTCAGCAAATGCTATGGCAAGATGTGTTCTGCCAGAGCGCTGGTCTTCCGGGGAGGCCATAGTAAAACGCGTGAGTTACGGCGCAACTCACACAAAATATACAATGTTGAATAAATACACAAACCTAAGTAAAACAAGGAAATAAACACATAAATGATGATGATGATGTACAGTAGTGATGACGTTGGGGTTTAACCAACACCCATCTTTTTAACGCATTCGCTGCCCACCGCAGCGGGGTGACCCGCATGGTTATCTTGCGTGTACAGTCATGAATATGTTAGTTTAACAAATATCGCCAAAGCAATCATTACTACTCAATTATAATTATGTAGGTAACTCACTTACGACGTTTGATACAATTACAGACGAATTGGGTTTTTCTTTAAGCACGTCATACGTATCCATAACGGAACAAAACAATCAAAGTTCAACTTATTAAACTTTGCTCCATAATATAAGTAATGACGTTGATTACACTTTACAATAGGTTAACGTTATGCGAAAGTCCAGTTACTAAAATAAACTGTAATTACGTCACTCACGACATGACGGTTTATACGCTAGTTTGATTTAGATATTCTAGTTTATTTAAAAAGTATTTTTTTTTATTAGGACAGTGCACATTAATTAGTTACTTCTAAAGAATACGCCCTAGTATGAATACAATTTAGCCACAATGTGGGTTAATGAGTAATTTAAATTTAACTTGAATTGCTAAACTAAGAAGAATGTGTTCAATAACACCCTTTCTTATTGTCTCTATGTTAAATTTATAGGAAGACACTTTGTTCTTGTGTTCTTTAGTTTGTTTACACTACATTTCACTAATATTAATTTATTGCACTACACTAACTCAAAAGGTGTTTTCCGTTTGAGCCTTAAAGCCTAAAAAGTCTAAATCTAAATAAAAAATCTTTACTTCCATGAATACAATAAATGTAACAATATCTATTGTTTTTTGTTATGGTTAAGTTATTGGTTATTGTTCAAATATCAGTTTTTTTTTCGGCATTGACCTTCGTTTGACCGCAATCTCACCTGATGGAAAGCGAAGATGCGGCCGACGATGTATCACGATGGTCTAGAAGAAGGCTACTCCGAACCACATTCCGAAACACAACAGAGTTGCTTCACGGACTGGCCCAGTCCGGAGGGTGGTGACAATCCACGGCCGAAGCCTACCACCAGAGGGTACCGCTCTTAGCACCACCCAGAGGACACGTGTAGGGTAACAGAGGGTCAACACCTACGGACGTGAGCGATACTGTCCCCCATTAGTATATTATTGATTTTATATGTGATCATAACCTTAACTCAGAGAAAAACTGAAACAAAAGCAGCCCACGAGTTATTTTAAAAAAGTATTCCAATAAACTGAAAAGAGGAACTTTGGTTTGGGTCTGACAAATTATGATGATGGTGAAGATGGTAAAGTCTACCCCTACGTGCAAACGCACTTTTGATGAATACTTGTAACCAAAAAGAAAAGTATTCCTGTTTTCTTGTCAATTAATTTTCCTGACACGTGTGAAATGTATGTTTTTACTGACGGAGGAGGTTCTATGTTCGTCTGTGTGTTTTTTTACTGTATGTTCACCGATTTCTCCGTCAATTATGGGCCGATTTAAAAATATCATTCGCTGTTGCATGGAGAATGGTTCCGAATTGATCACACAATGGACTGGAACAGCTGGTTCGTCGATCTTGGTCAGCTGATTTTTCGAAGTACCCTCAATAGCTGACTTCACTCTTAAGATGGACTCACTCTGTGTCGTAATTATCGCATTTTGTTCCAATAATTTTCCAAATTACAGATTCTGTTTGTAAGATCGGCAACGTACTTTTGTAGCTCGCGCACTGCAGTTTCCGTCACACATACATAATATTAAATCGATAGGTAAAGAGGTCTCCACCCCCAATGAATATTTTTATTTCATCATCAGCCTATACTAATCCACTGCTGGCCTCCCCTAATGAGCGTCATAGCGCCCTGTGTTCAGCTTGACGCACCCAGCATCTGTCTACAGTTTTTCGCAGATCGTCATACCATCTCGCCGGAGGGCGACCAACACTACGTTTGCTGAGTCGCGGTCTCCACTCAATTACCCCAGCGGTTGTCGGTTCTTGCGAGATATGGCCGGCCAACTGCCACTTCAGTTTGCTAATTCTTTGAGATATGTCGATAACTTTGGTTCTCTGTCGGATGTATTCGTTACGAATCCTATCCTTCAGAGAGACTCTGAGCATAGCTCGCTGAGCGACTTTGAAGTGGGGTGGTGGTATTTTTAATTATAATAAAAAATAAAATACGCATTTACAATAAGGGTAAGGTAAATGTAAAATTTAAATGTAGACCATCTACGTCACTACCTGACAGGGAAATAGGGTAGATTTACCCGGAAAAGTTTTACTGACGTTGTTGGTTGGTCACAATTTCGTAATAGGAACTCAACTTTTAACGAGTTACGTGTTTGAACTTCCACGTGTTTTATAATAATGAAACATTATTAGATCTTAAAGTAACTTTATGCAACAAGAAGTTGCGGCTATGACGGTGTACAGTAAAATTTTGCAAGAGGATAGTTAAAATAAATAATACTGTGTTATGGGTACTAGATAACTGATTTCTGTAAATATAAAAGAAAGTCGCGTTAGTTACACTATTTATAACTCAAGAACGGCTGAACCGATTTGACTGAAAATTGGTGGGAAGGTAGCTTAGAACTAGGAGACGGACATTGGATATCCCGTTCCCGAGGGACGTGACAAAAAACTCTACCAGGGTGAAGCCGCGGGGCGCAGCTAGTACTTAATACATTATTCTTTTCATATTTAACATCACACTAATATTATAGATGCGAAAATTTGTATGGATGTGTGGATGGATGGATGGATAGATGGATGTTTGTTACCTCTTCACGCCAAAACTACTGAACGTATCATACCTAAATATAGTGTGATAGAAATCAGTCCTTATATGAAATTGGCGTTTTGTCGTACTGGCCATTTTGATCTAAAATATCTCCTCTTTGGTTGGGAATTCCAATTTCAAATTTATACAGCTATTTACTCATGCTTTTGTGTTTTGAAAATCGTAATTCATTAGTTTTTTCCTCTTTTGTTTTTTCTTTGCGTCACTAAGTTTACAAAATGGAAAATATGAAATATCGCGTTATTTACGATTACGAGTTCCATCGTGGCACCAGCCGGCCTAGCACTAGGATTGTTGTCAGCACAGAACTTGTAATTATATTATTAAGCTATTGCATAGCTTCTATCGCGGGCCTTGAGCGCGGGGACCGAATCCAGAAATTCCGTAACGAAAAAACCTTGACGTTTGTCTCTTTAGTTCAGCAACTCGCCTCTAGATGGCATTGCAATAGCTTTACCGCGGCAGTCCCCGAGTGCCACACGTCTTTTTATGATTTCTGTGTTATCTAGGGTAGAATAGAGAAAAATGACATTGCATCGTCATACATTGTGAAGTAGAAGGAATGAATTCAAATCATTGATTAATTAAAAAGGGAAGATAGGTTACGTTCTCCCAGCGCTTACTCAAAAATTGGCATGTGTTACAACTACACGCAAACACATACGCTCACAGTTATATTTCCAGTCCTGTGCAATACTAAGAAGAACAAAGACGGAAAGACGTATCTAAGACCGAAGTGAGACCGAGTCAACATATTTCACGCGAATCACGACCGCCCGTGCTGCCGGTCCGACTGTGACTGAGGTGGGAGCACACAATTTTACACAATATGAGGTTGCCATTTTCGAGAAACTAGTACCTTACCTCCCTTTTTTAATTAATCAATGATTCAAATATTTTGCGCATTGGATGACAAAGTGATGTAATTTTTTTCTATTCTACCCTAGACAACAATCCCCGTGCTAGGCCTACAGTGCTGCAGAAACGGCTCGAAGGATTTTAATGTGTATGGCAGCGGTGTCGCACAAGAAAATACAAGTGCGGTTTTGGTTCTAACGTTTTAGATGACTACGTCAATGATGTTAATGCTTGGCCGGATGTAGCCCAGTTCCACACTGACAATAGTATGTAAGACCAGTTAGACTTAGTTATCCTAAGATTGTATTAGTTGATAAGCGATCAACTTGCTAGTGGTTTCTGACTCTGACTCTTTTCGTTCTGGAAATTTCGACCTGCAAATTAAGCAAAAATTCAACTCGGTTCGAGCAGTCCAAAGTGCCTTCAAATATTTGATTGACCGATTGTCTTTTTTAGTTAAGGGATCAATGAACTACCTATGCGATGGCAAAAGTGATTAGATAGCAATGGTTCATACTTCCAAATACATATATTATACTAGCTTCGGAACGCTTCGCACGCCGACCCTACGGGAACTGATTTAAGGGATAAAAAGTAGCCTCTGTGTTATTCAACCTATAAGGAAAATTTCAGCCCGATCCGTTCAGCAGTTTTTGCGTGAAACAACAAACATACATATGTACTGTACATGTTTACAAACTTTCGCGTTTATAATATTAGTAGGATTTCTAGATTTACTTGAATTTAAAAATCGTCTTTATGTTCCTCCCTTACAAAACAGCAATTTTATAATGTAAACCTAACATTGCTCGTTGTAATTGTTATATCTTGTTATTATAATTTTCTATGAGCTATATAAATGTTTTTGTATAAAAAAACCTTTAATGAAAGAGAAAATTACAGTCAAATAATATTTATTAGCAATTGAGCTAACTGCAAACTATCTACAGGGAGCTCAGCTTACTCTGCGAAAGACTGCAGGCAGATGCTGGATGCGTCAAGCTGAAGACAGGTCGTGATGTTGCTCATTAGGGGAGGCATATGTCCTGCCGTGGACACTATGGCTTATGATGATGATGATAAATAAAATACGCATTTAAAATAAGGGTAGGGTAAAGTTACAAGAATTATGTCGATTGCCATGACGGAAGAGTTCCCTACCCGGAAAAGGTTTACTGACGTTGTTGGTAGGTAACAATTTCATAATAGGGACTGAACTTTTGACGAGTTACGCGTTATAATTTCCTCGTATTCAATGTTATGAAGTATTATGCAAAAAAAGTTGGGGCTATGACGGTCCAACCTAAAATTTAGCAAGAGGATAAATACCTTAGCGAATAATGCCAAATAATCGTTCTATAATTTATGATATGGATATGAAAATAAGCAATAATGAGGTATTATAGGCTCTTAAATTAATAGTGTTTCTATTCGTAATGCATGAGGGTGTCTCAGCGACGACGAATCAGCTGCCTACGTAGTCCTGGAATGCGAGGGAGTAACAGTGCAACGAACAGAAATCCTCAACTTCCGAGGTCACTCCGCGAGGCCTGTGAAGATCCCAGGAAGATTCTGCGCTTCGGGACGGAGTTAGGCTGGCTATGCTAGCGTAACGTATAATGGACCTAGTGAGAGTCCAAATGCGGAAATAGGAGTACTTGCACCATACCATACCATTCGTACTGCATCTTGCAACTGGCTCATGTACCAGAAAACTTGTCGACTGCAGTCGACGGTATATAATGCTGGATAACTCACACGCCATCATTTAGCTCCAAGAAATGAAAAAAAAATCTCAAAAAAATCGAGATTTGACGGTATTCAGTCAGACCCGCGTATGGGGATGTCGTAACCGCTTGACCACCGTGTCTGCCGAAAATCTCTGGTATCTCTGGTACATTGTTACAGTATACGGGCTATGTTGCCGTTAGCTCCACCTACAGGGGAAACATTGGAGTTTATCCAATCTTGTTCAAATACTACCCGAAGTGTGGCTTACGCCATGCTTACGCACTATAATATAATAACAAAAACCTTATATAGCTCAATACTCAATAATTTATTGTATTCGATAGTTGTACAGAGGTTTTTACATTTTATATAATTACTAGCTGCGCCCCGCGGCTTTGCACGCGATGTTCCTATGGAAACGTTTAAAGGTGATTTTATCTCACGGGAACTGATTTATAGGATAAAAAGTAGCCTATGTTTGATTCTGGGATTAGAATGACCTGTGTGCAAAATTTCAGCCAGTTCTGTTCAGTAGTTTTGGCGTGAATAGGTAACAAACATCCATCCGTACATCAATACATTCATGAAAACTTTCGCATTTATAATATTAGTGTGAAGTTTCACTTCAGACCCTACTGGGCACACAATATGTATGGTGAGAGTGGAGGGCGTCATTTAACTAGTTAGGAATGTTTATATGTTTCTTATTTTTCGTTAAAATATTTGTGAATCGTGTAGTAAGCTTTTGTGTTCAATAAAAACGTTTAGCTCCAAGCTGAGCAGAAGTGGAATTGCGCAAAAACCTCCCATCCTGTACTGACATTTGAAAGCCATTTAAAAGGGTCTAGTAACCATACCAATATATAAACACTGATATACTTGATACATAGAAAATTACAATCAAATATTAGACACGAATTCGAACTAGTATTTCAAATGAAACATCTACAGAGCTCATCTGATCCACATCAATACAAGTCAGAGGGTCTCCAAGACGCTGGTTGCATTACCCCGCTGTATGGCAATGCTGATTACATAAGGCAGATAACTTTATTAAACACTAGCAGTGCCTGGCGGTTTCACCCGCGTAGTTCCCGTTCCCGTGGGAATTTCGGGATAAATATAGCCTATGTCACTCCCTGAAAAGTGAGCTTTTTATTGATGAAAGATTTTTTTAATCGGTCTAGTACTTTTGGAGCCTATTCCATTCAAACAAATAATCAAATCTTTTCTCTTTATAATATTATATTAGTATAGATTTGCTTGAATACCTTCCTACTTAACTGTCTGGTTGTATTTTGTGCTGTCAGTTTGTGAAACAAATAAATTATCGATAAAAAATATTACTTATTAAATTTTTTTGTTTTTTAATTATAATTTTTTTTACATCTATCGATATTTACATGGTAGGGATAGGTTTCCACACAGTGGATCGAAAACTTGGTAAAGATGGCAAATACCGTTGATTGCACGTAGGTTCATTGTGGCGATCTTTAGACGAGGCCTTTGTTCAATAAAGAATACAAAACTCTTCATTTCCTTTAATACAATAACTGTACACTGAAAAAAGGTCAAATTCTTCTGTTGTTGCTGAAATGTTTTTATAGCACGCATATAAAGCTTTGTTGACTAAGAAAACTACAATCAAATTAGAATTAGTATCAATTGAAACTAATGAGCTTGCTGCCGACTGTACAAACAATCTACAGGTAGCTCAAACTTGATACCCTAGAATATTACAATGTTCTAACAAAATCAGCACAAATGATGTAAAAACGACACTGTAATATAATTAGGAATCAAATGAACCAATGGATTTTGTTTTGTTGCTGTTAAGAATCAATCTTTGCAAATAAATGTTTTTTTTTTATCAGTAATAGTCCTTCGTTTGACCGCAATCTCACAATTCTCACATGATGGAAAGCGAAGATGCGGCCGACGATGTATCACGAAGATCTAGAAGATGGCTACTCCGGACCACATTCCGAAACACAACTGAGTTGCTTCACGGACTAGCCCAGTCCGGAGGGTGGTGACAAGCCACGGCCGAAGCCTACCACCAGAGGGTATCGCTCTTAGCACCACCCAGAGGACACGTGTAGGGTATCAGAGGGTCAACACCTACGGACGTGAAATGAAAGGAAAGAGCAAAAATAAACTGTGAGGTAATGGTGACCATTGTTAGGTTTAAAATAATCCAAAAACCAAAACCCAAAAGTTTCAATTACTGTGTCAGGTGCCTACCTACGTCAGTGCCCGGAAATTACGGATAAGGAATAGGAAACTGAAAAGTTTTCCTGACGCGGCTAATCAAACAATACAAGGTTTTTATAACGAATTACGTATTTTCTATTTTGAACGTTTTTTGTTCCGTTCTAAGATTGATGATGGGTCCGACCGGAAAAATTACAAATTTGAAAACCACCGACTATAATAGTTAATCCACCAAACATTCGAAAGACTGCACTCGTTTTCGTGGCACTTAAAAACTCAGCTTAGTTTATTTTTGAAAACTTCTGAAGTCCGAGAGTCACGAGCGTAGCGAGTGGAGTTTAAAGTAGACTGCTGAAGTATCGAGAGAGTTACACATACGTCAACACGAGAAAATATTTTGTGATTTATCAAAGATGTCGAAACTTATTTTGGTCAGCAACCTTGAAGGGTTAAAATGCTTCCACCCGTCTTTGCTCAGTTATTGTGCAGCAAAGACTCCTGGTTCATAAAATTTATTTCATTATTCAAAACATTAACAAAATTACAGGTCACTTATAATCTGTTATGTAAATAATACATATTCTTATCGTTATTTTATACATATAGTGTGACGCTTCCATAGCTATCGTTGTTCTTTTTCAGAGTTAAGTTTTTCGTTCGAGTTACAGTTAGACCACGTTAGGGCAGCAATGATGACGTCATAGCGTGGCCCACAGAGGAGTCATTGTAGACCAAGCTTGTATTGGTGATTTATTAAAACAACGCGTATATGCATGTGACTTCAAAAATCTTAATATTTTTACGTATTCTCTATTGATATAGAAATATATTTGTATGATGTTTTTATTGTGAAATTTAATCATATAAAAGTAGATATTTTAAATCTCAATCACAAAATTTCTAAACGCAACGCTATTGGCACCCGAACCGTAACTTCATACTTGAACATTTTTGTATGGGCATGAAGTTTTGACTTTGAGTTGACGTAGGGGATCGGATGAACCATGACGTCACAAAATGCAAGAGCTAACATGGCAGCGTTTTTATCACCCGAAACTGAGTGTAGTTTTACTTTTTGTTTTTTACCTCAATAATTTTAAAAAATTGGGTGTGTTTTTTTCGTTTATGTAATAACATAAATAATCGATTTAAAAAAACCTCATGCACTATTAAAATACAATTTTGGATGTTTTTGGCTAGTTAAGCCGAAGCTAGCTAATAATTTCATTAGGTATTAACCGCAACACTGTAGTAATCTGTTAGTAATAGTGTTATTACGTAAAGTGACCTTGGTTACGTCACTCACGTGGCCCGCGCACGAGACTCGGGGGCGTGTTTCTGACTTAGAGTAGGTACAACTCTAGATAATAGGAGCCACTATTATTAATAACCGGCTACGCCTAGCGGGTTGTTAGTAACAAATGTATTGGAATTTTATGATTGTAGTTGTTCCACGGCAACACACCACTTTTACTGCATTTAAAGTAAGTTGTGATTTGATCCGAGATATAAGCTATTCTGTATCTAATTTTTATCCAAATCTGATAAGCCGTTTGAGCGTGAAGTTACAAACTTACACAAAAACTAAGATCTCGATTTTATAATATTGGTGAAACTACATAACTAATAAAAAAGAAATAAATATACCTTTAATAACAAATAAAATTATAATTAAATAAACAAATTTGAACAACTATTGAGCTAATTGTAGACTGTTGCAAACAATCTACAGGTAGCTCAACTGATTCATATCAATACCAGTCTAAAGCGTCCACAAGACGCTGGCTGCATTGCACGGCTGCTGATCGCTCAATGCTGATGCGCTGCGCCAGATACTCACCAGCTCTCGGGTCACGTGTCACTTCGACCAAAACTTATTTTTTTTTTACCTGGATATCCTCATAAATTAATATTACTGGACAATACACTCAGTAAAATATATTTCTATGACATATATAATTAATAAAATATGAATAAGATGTAAACTAAACGGGATAATAAAAAATAAGAAGAAGAAGATCCTAAAAGAAGCCTTTTTGAGCCTATTGATAATACAACCTCCGATGATATACCTACTCATTTCGTAACTTGTGGTCCCCTTAATAACCTTATCATACGGTGGCGATGACGTAACTCTTAATCTAATCTAACTGGGTAACGAATCCAGGTTAAACTAACACTGCAAGTTCTTTAACTGATGCAATTTCTAGGTAGGTAGTTTCTAGATACACCGTCGGCCGCATCTTCGCTTTCCATCAGGTGAGATTGCGGTCAAGCGAAGGTCTATTTCTGATAAAAAGAAAAAAAAGGTTGGGTAAAGGTACCTCTACTAGCGGAGAATACAAATCCTCCCAGTAAAAGCGAATACACGTTTATCAAAATAGAAGAATATAAAAATAGGGAGATACATTGTCTAAATTATAGTACAGCGAATTTATGTTTTTTTATTATACTCGTATAAACTCGCCTATACCACAACTAACCTTCATAAAACTAATGTATCTTTTAAAGGGCAAAATGACGGTGACATACGCTTCTACAACAAAAACCAATACAGAGCCGCAAAAATTATCAGTAAATAAATTCAAACTAACCGTCGAAACTTTACTGTGCATACCGTAAAATATCAGATTATCTAGAGGATTAAAAAAGCTTGGGGTGGATTTTGCTCCAACTAGAAAAATAACAACTAAAAGGATAAAGGGTTTTTCCTCGTTTCTTTACTTTAGTCTACATACCGAAGCAACCGAAATCAAAAATACCACTTTATTTCCATGTCAGTTTATTTTTTATATGATTAGACCTATTCTATTGTATTTATGAAAATAAGATATTTTTTAATTTGAATTAAAAATGCCTTATTACGGCCGAGAGCATATCTTACCTACGTATGTTTGCTATCGTGTATTGTTAGAAACTCTCGAATTTTGTTTTTGTTAGTTTCTGGCTTCAAATTTTCTTTTCATTTAAATTCAAAAGCTTTGTTATAGAAAAGTCTCGATCTTTTCAAATGGATATTTTTTCTGAAAGAGCCAAGTTATCGCTTTAGTCACGTGGGTTTTTTGTTAAAATGTCAGCTGAGTTGGAAAAGTTTTTAACTGTGCTATGAAGAGAAGAACTTACTAACAAGTTTAACAAGGTTAGCTAAGGGGAACGTCAACAAAGAGTCTGCTTGTAAGTTATTTTCTATGGTTTCAGTATTGTTATAATCTGGATCAAAATGTCCATACATGATGAATCTGGTCCTTGTACTTCATCTATGAAAATATGAGAAAAGGTATATTGTATATTTTTTTAAACATATTTATGGTTCACTTCACACTCATCCCTGTCTATTCGCGCAAATATTCATTGCTCAAATGTCTCTTCCGATGTGATGTATCTTATATATATTTTAAGTTTGATGGCTATAGATTAACAAAATAAAATATGATACAGTGTGAATCTGGAGGCAAAAAGAGTTAAAAAACGCTATAAAACTGTAAAAATTAAAGATTATTTTTAGAAATTGGAGTAACCGTGTATGTCTTGCTTTAAAAAAATTGTTTCGACGTAGTTTGATTAACTGTTGACACTGATACATTTGAACTTTTTAATTATTCCTTAATTTTGTTATTTTCTGTTTCTGTTTTATTCTAAATAAACATGAGAATGTAGATTTTAAAGAATTGGAGAGTTTTTTAAGGTTTTTTTAAGGTAAGTCATAAGTAACCTTAAAAGGAGAATAGAAAAACGAACAACAAGGTGAGGTGGTTCGTGTGTCTGTCTATCTACCAGTCTGTCAACACAACACCCTTTTCTCAGGAACGAATGGGAGGTATCGAGTTGAAAGTAACATCAAATACCTACTCAACTCCGTAATCTCATGTAGCCTCAATTTAAAAAAAACTTCTAAGACTAATCAAAATACAAAGACGCTTACGTCCAAAAATTTTAAAATTCCCTTGTGTACCTACTATATGTATGTGTATGCACAAAAAACTTATAGGGTCTCATTGACTTAGGCCCGTATTATGAAAGCCTGCTCAGTCATAGAACTATGCTTGAGTGACGTTTATGCTATAGAAAAGCATTGCTCAAGCATATATCGATGACTGAGGAAGCTTTCATAATACGGGCCTTAGTCATGAAGTTTGACAAGAAGCAATATTATTATAGTGCGTAATCCCTCACAATCTGGATAATTTCTAGGAAATGAAATAAAATTACGACTTTGGAGGACCCGGGTTCAAATCCCGTCAAAGTAGAAAATTTTGTTGCAATGTCTTAGCACGTTCTAGCACAAGTAAAGGCAAAATCCAACAACCGTAGGTAAAGTGACAGAAAGAAGTTTAATCACAAAAATAATTTTGTTTCTTAATGGCATGGATAAAAACTTGTATCGTTTTGAAAACCTGTAGAGTACTTCCCGTTAATCTATAGCCATCAAATTTGGTAAGACGCAAGGTTTTATAAATACAAGTTTAAGGAACCCTCGGTGCGCAAGTCCAACTCGCACTTGACGTTTTATTTTTAATAGGGAAAACGTGAACTGCATATTATCACGTCGAACACGTTGGTCGATACAATACCTACAGATAAGGGAAATCTTATCGATGATTAGCTATGCGGTCATCAAAGGTAGGATGACAGTGTGATTCGAACCAACACACTGTACAGATTCCACATTCGGACTTCTTTAGTCCGAAATTGTTCAAAAGTCACCCTGTTCAGAACATAATTTTGAAGACTAACGAAGGTTTCCGACTGTAATTTTTGACATTTTGTTACATTTTTACTGCGATCAAAAATCTACTTGCCAAGCCGAAACGTGTTGTCCATTAGTCATTTGAGGTTTTTTAGTAAGTTTAATGATTCGCATGCCATGGAGCGTAGCATTCTAGGCTTCAAACGAGTTGACCGAGTGCCCAACATAATGCTGCGTTCACTAACAGGCATTGCCGACGTAGGGGAAAATACCGCCAGATTAAAGTGGGATTGGGCCGGCCACATCAGTCGCATGCACCCGGAGAGATGGGCCCATGCTATAACACCCTGGCAGCCAGAAAATGGGAGGCGTCGACGAGGTCGTAAGAGGTGGCGGGACGATCTGGTAGCTTTTGACCCGGAGTGGTGGGAGTCTGCAAAAGACAGAGAAGTTTGGAAAGGTGCGGGGGAGGCCTTTGCCCAGCAGTGGGACGAAATAGGCTGAATAAAAACCAAAAAAAATGATTCGCAATAAAATAACACCTAAAAATAACACCTAAAAACGCAGGATGCCGGGCAACACCAACATTCTGATACGGGTTCTGGCTGATAGACTGCCGTAAACTGCAAAGGCACTGGGTGTCAAGCCTGATCAACCCAAACCAACAAACTTCGTACCTACTAATATTTATTTTTTTGTTAGGACTGTGTAGCTTTATCGTTTTCATATCGTATAATTTATACTTTTATTTATTTATTTTTTCTCTAAACGGTCAAGTGCTAGTTTTTTTTTTCAAATTTTGAGCTGTTTTCGAACACAAGGGCATAGAGAGTGTGTTAGGGATACATGTAAGCATGTAAAATCTCTGTGACATTTACTACTCTAATCTATGGACAAAGGGAAACACAAAGGGTTGCACTCCGGGAAGGGAAGTGAAAACTACACGCACACTCTTCTGATGTACTAAGGCACCACAAGTGGCAATTTTGTTCTTTGTGATAATAAATATTTAGTTGATATACTATTTGAACGGCGCCATCTGTTAGCCGCTGCGACACTTTTGTACTCAACTGACACTGTGGGTTCTGTGTTGCTCCCGAAACTAGTGACATCTTCTCTCAACTTAGTGAACTATTTACACAGGTAGCTGTTACTTTGAACTTTTGAAAGCTCATCTAAGTAGGCTGCTAGCTTACAATGTAGTACCAATTAAAATTATAGTAATGCAACCGTGTTACGTCACCACAGTCACGTCACGTGAGGGTGATCTAACATGTTAGATCAGCATCACGTGATCTTGACGCGAGTTTACCATTTATTACCCATGCCAAAAAAGTGTATAACGCCGCTAAAGAAGTTTTCACTTCAAAAAAGTGTTTTGGACTACATCTAATAAATAACACTTGTCTTGTATTTTGTGTTGGTCGTCGTCCGCGAACGAATTGCCAAAAGATTTTAGATTCGGACAAGAAGAGGGTACATCACATGCACTTAAAAGTGAAATGGACATATCGCCCGCAGAAAAAAAATCAGACAAGATCTACCTATTTAGTCCTGACACAGCCCAAGCAAGGGAAAGAACCCTATTAGCATTCATGCCATAAACTAAGTATTTTACCTACGTAATGCGTAATTTCCCAATACTCAAAAACCTATCGCACCTACTTACAATACTTACAACAGAAGTATACAATACGTACAAAACACGTACAGAAAACATACAAACGTAAACACAGCAGGGTGGAATAATACCGAGTCCTGTTTCAAACGTGAACGTGACTGACAAGGTCACTCACGTGACCGCGTGTGATGGCAACACTTACATCGTACCGTAGGTAGCACTGTGACTGTATCAACATTATTATCATCGATGGCAATGCATCCACGAAGGATGGTTTATGGTTTATGACTTTTTGTGTTCTAGTATTTGTACCTTATTAACTATTTGGGCCCCTATACTATCATGAGATTGTAGTGCTGACTGTACCCCTGTACTGAGGTACAGGGATCACATTCACGCCTAATAGTTATATAGTTAGACATAGTTAAGACTTATGCGTGAATGTGAGTGGGAACTAAATGTATGAAGGAAAATATTTTTTAAAAATATTATTAAAAAGCTCGTTGGATGTGGTTGCGACCTTATGTTCTTATTGAAGTTTTCCAAGAACAATAGGTTTGATTTAATGGGAATAAGCCCTTGTAACTTCTAAGGCCTATACGGGAACGGCGATCCACGCAGCCCGGTGATTCTGATGATAAACATTAGTTTACTTTAGCTAAGTAAACTAGTATTGCACAGGTCTGGAAATATAACTGTGAGCGTATGTGTTTGCGTGTAGTTGTAACACATGCCAATTTTTGAGTAAGCGCTGCGCTGGGAGAACGTAACCTATCTTCCCTTTTTAATTAATCAATGATTACCCCCCCATGAGATAACAGCCAAGAAGCTACTATCAGGGGGAGGCCTGTGTTCAGCAGTGGACCAATATATATTATGCTGTTGAGGTTGAGGATGTCCAGCATTCTATTAGCGAATGCCTATTATTAGCTTTCTGTGACTATTTTAATTTCTATTGTAATTAGTTAAGCTGATGGCAATCCGAATTAAATAAATAAATAAATAAATTGGACGTATACGTAATGATGACATACTTAATAATAAGGTTTTTATAATTATAGTGCGTAAGTCCTCACACACATTACGTGTAATTTCTAGAAAATGAAATAAAATCCCCAAAAAATTTGGCTTGGACGGGATTCGAACCCGCGTCCTCTAGGGGTATTTTCATTAATTCGATTAGTTTCCGAAGTGATAACGTCAGATTCGAACTTGAATTCAATTCCGACGGAAATTTAGAACATTATTTTCATTTGTCAATAGTTTCCGATATCGAATCCAGACCTTTCTGACGAATTAAAATACCCCTGCTTACCTAACCGCTAGACCACAAAGTCGGATACCGTGTTTGCCGAAAATCTTCCGTCCGGACTTTGTACGGACTTAAGCGCTGTTAGCTCCACCTACAGGGGAAATATTGAAGTTTATCCATATATATATATATATATATAGGTATCTTATCCATAATTATATGCAGCAGTTGAGTGAAGCAGGGCTTGTTTACATCATATTACTCAGTACTCAGCATACCTACTCAGAATGTACTGTTGTCATGACACACACAGATGATATAAGAAACGTGTTGATCAGTAATCCGTCGGCAAAACGTGCAGCTCAGATTATCGTCTAATTGGCTGAAAGGTTGTGCAATAAATTAATTACATTGTTTACTACTGTTTACCAACTTCGAAAAGGTGTTGCGAACTTCGACAAGATTTTAAGCATTGATTAATTAAAAAGGGAAGATAGGTTACGGTCTCCCAGCGCTTACTCAAAAATTGGCATGTGTTACAACTACACTCAAACACTTACGCTCACAGTTATATCTCCAGTCCTTTGCAATACAAAGAAGAACAAAGACGGAAAGACGTATCTAAGACCGAAGTGAGACCGAGACAACAATATTTCACGCGAATCAGGACCGCCCGTGCCGCCGGTCCGACGACGGTGACTGAGGTGGGAGCACACAATTTTACACAATATGAGGTTGCCATTTTCGAGAAACTAGTACCTAATCTTCCCTTTTGAATTAATCAATGATTTTAAGGGTTATCGCTGTTTTGTAGGTATTGGTAATGAAGTCCAATTGATTGAAAAGATTGTTATTTACTGACCTGTTTTTAAAATATTTTTAACAGAGTTTAAAAAAGGAGAAGGTTCTCTATTCGACTGTTTTTTTGTTTCCTCAGAACTATCTACTGGTTGATGGTTCTTTTTTTATTTGAAATCTGGTGCTGCCCGTTTGGTCCCATTTCAATTTAGTCCAGTTCTGGAATCCTAAAAAAACATATAATTGAAGTCGGTTTGTACTTTTTTAAAACAAACCCTATTAATTTAGTAAAAGGTTTTTTAAAATTTAGATTTTTCGGTGGCATCTATAAAGAATCAAGGAAGTTATTTTCAAAAATCTCCTTAAGTTTTCATAACTATATAATTTTCAATAGAAGTGGTTTAGGTATTTCTTTCCAAAAAAACCAGTGGAAAAAGTAAGTTTTACAATGTAAGTTTTTCTATTTCTGAAATTAAAAAATCATAAAAAACAGTATGTTTAAAATGCAGAGGGGTATTTTAATACCCCTTCAGGAAGTTACTATGTTTATACTTAATTACCTATCTCCTTATTATCTAAATTATATTAATGTTATTTAATTTCTTCTGCGATCATCGCCGATAATTAACTGCTAGTGAGCGTGATATAACGATAATAACAGAACGATAATACAGTGATAATCACGTTTTATATAATGAAGGCGTTTATTTACTTCGATTCGTTATCTGTCTGGTTTTAGTGTGGAGATAGTGAGAGCGATTAGCGGATAAGATTGGTCTGAGTTTATTTTTATCCGTCTTTAAAAATTCTCAAAATGATATTTCATATTCGATTGTATGTAATTTTATGTGTTTTGTCGTTTCCGTCGTCAATTATGGACCGATTATGAAAATTATTTAATTATTGTGTCGAAAATGATCTCGAATAAATGTTCCATAACCTAGTTTATTCATAAATTATGTAGTTTTCTTGTAAAAAACGGAACGTAGGATCCTATGATCTTTGTAAAAAACCAAAAACATCATTATTGCGCTTACGCCGTTCCAAAAAACGAATGCTCTGTCCCGCTCCTATGAACGTGAAATCCTATGCCTATCCTTTTCACAAAATGGCTCGGATTTAAACCCTTTTAATAATAATCCGCTACCATAGGCACCGACTTGCAAACGTGAGCTATCTCAACACGAAGCAACTGCTGAACCGACCTGGTACAAGTGGCACGTTTCTACCACGGGTGGGACTTTTTATTACTTAGCTCTGACGTCAATTTGTATCAACGTAAGTTAGGTGCCCTTTTTTCCCGTCGAAGGACATTTAGATGTCTTGTATTGACTTGAATCAGGTTATTTTTATTCGGGTCTTTGAATTACACAATAAAGTTTGCACAATAAAGTTGCTGAGCGACTTTGAACTGATTATATTACTTAACTAATATAATCAGTTCAAAGTCGCAAGCTATGGTAAGAGCTATGTTCGGAGTCTCTCTGAAGGAAAGAATGCGAAACGAATAGGTACACCCGACAGAGAACCAAAGTTGTCGATATAGCTTAAAGAACTAGCAAGCTGAAGTGGCAGTGGGCCGGCCATATCTCGAGAAGAACAGAGAACCGCCTGGGTAGACGGTCGAACTTAGGTAGAACGCCCTCCGGCCAGGTGGTATGACGATCTGTGAAAGACTGCAGGCAGATGCTGGATGCGTCAAGCTGAAGACAGGGCGCTATGGCGCTCATTAGGGACGGCCTACCGCGAGATCGCGGGCAAAGAATATTGTGTGCATGCGTTCGGTGCAACTCGTAGGGCAACCATTTTCTTGTCCAAGGACATTAGGAAGACCAACAATCTCAGCATACATTTTTTTTATATAAGTGGGTCTAAATATGATCCAAGTCAATAGGGTATATTATGCATGTGACTTCAAACAAGCTAATATTTTTACGTATTCTCTATTCATATATTTATATATATTTTTGTATTTTAAGATGTTTTTATTGTGAAATTTAATCATTGAAAGTAGATATTTTAGGTCTCAACAGACTCAACAGCAAAATGTCTAAACGCAACGCTATTGGCATCTGAAGCGTGGCGTATATTTGTAAGGGCATGAAGTTTTGACTTTGAGTTGACATAGGGGATCTGTTGAACCGTGACGTCACAAAACGCAAGGGCTAACATGGCAGCGTTTTTATCACCCGAAACTGAGTTTAGTTTTACTTTTTGTTTTTTACCTCAATAATTTATTTTTTTTGTCTGTTATATTTTTTTCGTTTATGTATTAACCTAAATAATCGAAAAAAATATAACAAAAATGCATGCATATACCCTATTGTCTATGTAATAACCGAACCATGTTGTGATACCGTTAGTGTTGTGTTGTGTGTCGTGATCGAATTACGTTCGATAATGAAGCCGGTGGTAGTGGTAACGTTCGTAGCAAAAGACTAAAAATGAGGGAAGATTAGAGATGGGTTTATGCCGGGCATTTATAGGGCGGATTGAGTATATAGTTGAGTTATATTATTATTAAGTAAGTATGAATAAGTGGTACCATGAAGCAATAAAAACCATGTACCTACTTAACGTTTTATGAATAAAACATTAATACGTAAGTACGTCCGCAGCGTAGCTTGTAATACTTTAAATTGAAAAAAATTCAAAATGTTTAAAAACTACAAGCGCAGTTTCTGCCCTGTCATTTATCAATCCGCCCTGTAAATGCCCGGCATAAACCCATCTCTAGGGAAGATCGATATATCTGCCAATAAAAACTCACTCGCAAGACATTCAGATATTCCGTGATATATTTAAACAAAATTAAAAAAAAACATCAAATTAACCAAGTTTAATTAGGTAACCTAACTGCAAAGCTTAAAGGAATGAAACAAAGGCAAATTTAAAATTTAAAGAGGCAAATGCGATATTTATATTGTTATTTGTTCTTCGAAAACAATAATTGCTTTCACAATTTGTTTGAAAACGTGAACTTTTTTGTCTTTGTATTGCATTTGTATTGTATCTAAACTACGAAGGAGTAATTATAACTTTAAAATAAAAAACATACTTTATATCGAACTTTTAAACTTTTTTAAATTACCTACCTTTTCGTCGTTGTGGATTAGGAATGAGGTTTTCATACTATAAACGTCAAATTTAACCAACGTAGATGGTTGTCTGATGATTTTTCAAAGAACAGCACCATAAAATGTTTTTTATTCCATAAGCACAATGTACAAGTAAAACATTGGAAAAAAATAAAGCAAAGGCAAGCTTAACCTTTAAAAGAGTTATCTTCCATCTCACCTTATTGGGAAAGAGAAACAAAGTTAAAAAGTTTAAATATGATTGAGTAATAGTTTCTGTCTTTTTCTGTGGAAACGTTTTAAGGCGATACCCCCCGACTCACTATTTTATCTTATTATTTAGCTGAACAGTCGAAATTTCAAAAAATGATAGTCCAGTTTGTGATACCTATTATAAGCTTTTTAATACCTCTGTAAGAGTTTTTTTTTGTATAGTTTATGAGGAGATGCGAAGTTCCACTTTGTGGCCACAAAACTCTGTTTTCGCATCTCCTTCTGGACCCGTGGTGCATATCCCTGAGTCGCCTCTTACGACACCAGTAGAAAGAGTTGTGGGGTGCAAATTCTAAACCAGCACCACACAAGCCCCTCTCTTCATCTGAATCAAATCTTTCTATCCTCTAGTTTCTCCTACACGTGTTTCTGAAAGCCGTTTTCTTTCGCTTCATGATTTATTAATAACTAGGTAATATTGTATAATCAATACCTACCCACGTATGATTTAATTTCGACTATTCTAGAATGTTTGACATTGTAGCAGTTAGTTATTTTGTAAAATTACTTTTGGCTTGTGTTCGCGACAAGGGTTCCGCTATTAGAATAGAATAAAATATTTTTTTATAACAACAATACAAACAGTTCAAACAGTACAAAAAGCACATTTAAAGGATTGGTACATAAATACAGTTGTTTTGAAAGCCCTAACTCGGCGTAATTCTGGTTACACATTATGAACTAAAAAAATGCTACATGTAAAATTATACCAAATATTTTTTCAAACCGCAACAACACTTATGTTTGTTTGTTGAACGATCAATTGGGATCGCAGTTAGTAGTAGAATTATTCTGTACGAGGCACTGCTACCGCCCCCTGGTGAATATCCAGTCGCCTCTTACGACACCTACGAGAAGAGATGGGTTTGAGAATTCGAAGCCGAAAATATAGAATAGTTTATAACATTCTTGGTCTACTGAGTTCTAACTACTTCCAACATTCGTTTACGGAACCCTAAAATCTAATCTGTCTAGCATTCTATATTTTCTGTATTAGTAAACATTATTCACGATATCAGCGAGCAATCACACGAGATTAAGCGTTAGTAGAATAACACGTGACTCTCTTTCAGGAATTATACATAATATTATAGAACAAAAATAGAAATTATGGCGAAGTTGAATTTAAAAAAAGTCTCAAAAACTGTCGTTTCGTCATTGGATATCTATGAATGCGAATATGTTTTTGTTAGAAGATTTGAAAGATTCAGAATTTGATTTGCTAAATCATTTAAACCAGACCTATATTGACATTATATAAATTCAATGACACCTTTAGATTCTCATATTATATAATATATATGTTATTTACCTTACAAGTATTTTATGTTTTGCTCAATTTAAATGTATATTTTGTGTTTATTTTTTGCATACCAAATTTACCGGTGAAATATGTGAACTAATTTTAGGTCTAAATCCTTCCCAAAAAGTGATTACGATTATGATCAATATAATATTTTGTATAATGTCTATAACCTCTATAGGTAAGAGATATTATACAAGATATTAATAATATCTCTAACATTAAGAAATTAGAATATTGAACCTATCTCAATAATAACAGTAAATATGTAGCTCTAATGCGTTCCAACTCCTCCCGCCTTGTCGTCTACGGAACCCTAAAAAAATCTAATCTGTCTAGCATTGTATATATTTCCTGTTTTAGTAAACAATATTCACGATATCAGTGCAATAACAAGAGATTAATAATAAATAAATAATGTTCGACAATCCACACAGCATTATCTAGCCCCAAGCTAAGCAGAGCTTGTGTTATGGGTACCAGATAACTGATATACTTACTTACATAATACTACTACAAAGATAGATATTTTTTATTAGACCTAGAAAACATCCAGAACATACTGAACAAATATCTGCAGATCGTACACACATTTGTCCCGAGGCGGGAATCGAACGCACAACCTCCTGCGTCGCAGGCGGACCATCGCCCACTGCGCCACAGAGGATTTAGAATATATAGAATGTCACTTGACTCTTTTTCGGGAATTACAATGATGATGATTAGGTATTTTGTTACGACAGATTCTGATGATGATAATGATGCCGCTATTGTTTTAAACTGGAACTTATTCCCTCAGTTATAAGGCATCTTTTGCTACCTTTGTGTAATAACTTTGTTACAATCAATGTAACAAATAACATAATGGCTTATTTGTGTTGAGAAAGTTGACATTGTGTTAGTTTTCAAGGTTTGCTTGGACGGAACGTACCACACGTGGGGCTTTGAAAAGGTATTTATACATTTATTTTGTGTAATCAATGTCAGTCTAGTTATGGTGGTAGATACCTATGGCTTATCCATTTTGAATGAAACATGTTAGTAAACAAAGTACGGTACGACACAAATATCAAATTCTCACTTGCTTACAATTATATCTGAACGCGTCGACGCGTCGACGCGTTCAGATATATATAATTGTAAGCAATTTTTATTGAAGGGAGGATCTGAAATCGACAAGTAATGTAAATTACGTATAAAAGGACGCGCCAACAAAGTGAATTTTAGGTTAAGTATGGGCGGTTTGTTCATTCAAAATGGACACGGTATAATTACAATACGATAGTGTCCTGGGTGAAAAAATATGTTATTTATTTTACCCAAATGGTCTGTCAGTTGGAAGATATCAGAAGATATTGGGACATATTTTTTCTTACGTCAATTAAACAAAAAAATACAAAATTTAAATTAAATGCGTCAATTTTTGGAAGTCACTTCCAAAACGTTTTAGCAAGTTATGACGTCACTTGCCCCCGCTGGTGGTCCGTTAAAGGTCCGCGTGACGTCAAACCTTGCAACTCTTTTAGCAAGGTGACTACGTCACGCGAACGGGCTATATAGGTTTGACAAAATAAAATATACGTTTTCAATATATTCTGATAATCAAACTGAGATATAAGTAAAATAAAAAAGGTTAGGCATAATATCCCGGATTTACCCTAATGTTTGACAAAATGAAATATAACTACGTTTTCAATATATTCTGATAATCAAACTGATGACGAACGAACTCATTAGATTTTTTAGGACACTAGGTTTTAAGAGATTTTCCTTATAAAAATAAATAAATAAAATGTTTTATTTCTTATTATAGACGATGTGATTTTGTTTTATTTTTCCTGTTTAGGGGAAGGTGGGCATGAGAGACATGTTTTGAAAGAACTAGTCTGATTTTACCGTACCTTCTGAGACTAGTATTAAGCACTCGCTACTGCATGGTGCCGGCTTATTTGAACCACCACCTCAACTCTTTCTACAGGTGTCGTAAAAGGCGACAAATGGATATCCACCGGTGGGCAATAGCGCCTTCTACAGAACAATTCTTCTACAGAACTGCAATGGGGATTATGGGCATCACCCCCATGAGATAACAGCCAATATGGTGCTTATGAGGAGAGCTGCGTCCAGCAGTGGACCGATTGGCTAATTCTAATTCTAATTCTAAGTGGGAGAACTTAGATCTGCACGGACGTCTTGCATAGGAGTGTATTGTGCATTATCCCCCTGCCTAAGCAGGCACTAACCAGCCCAGCTCCTTGAAGTATCGGAGCAGGACTTTAGGTGACTGACAGCTTCGTTTCAGCTTTCCTGTGGGTGTGGATGGGGTTGATTCCTCAATGAGGCACTTCAGTCCTGTTTTGTGTCTGGCCTCCTCTGTGGCCGTGCAGTGTACCACGACGTGTTCCACAGTCTCTTCTACTTGAAAGCAGCCACGACATAGGCTGCTGTCTGTGGCTCCGGTCTTGAAAAGATGGTGGTTCAATTCACAGTGACCTGTGATGATGCCCACCATCGTTCTGAGGTCCTCCCGGCTCATCTTGAGCATCGTGTTGGTGGTTTTCCTGTCTCCATTCTAGTCTCACCGATTGGCTGTTGAGGGAAGGAATCCTTAGAAGACGCAGCATCTGTATTGGGGATTGGTGCTGGCTGGCATGGACTGCGTGATCGTCATAATAATGTCATTTTTATTTAATTTATATTTGCTTTCATGTACTTACATTACTTTTAATACAGTAAAGTTGTAACCAGGTACATAGATGCACTCTGGAAGGGCACTGCAAAACTAAGTTCAACTTTATTAACACACTAGCAGTGCCTCGTGGTTTCAACCGCGTAGTTCCCGTTCCCGTGGGAATTCCGGGATGAAATATAGCCTATGTCACTCCCTGAAAAGTAAGCTTTTTAATGATGAAAGAATTTTTTAAATCAGTTCAATAGTTCCGGAGCCTATATCTTTCCTCTTTATAATATGATTATGAGGGTAGATTAGTATAGAAAACTACCTATACCGTGTCCTTTTTGAATGAGGCATAAACGTATACAAACCGCCCATACTTAACCTAAAATTCACTTTGTTGGCGCGTCCTTTTATACGTAATTTACATTACTTGTCAATTTTAGATCCTTCCTTCAATAAAAATTGCTTACAATTATATCTGAAACTCGACGCCAAGCAAGTGAGTTTTTGTTATTTGTATCGTGGTTTATTTACTAACATGCTCCATGCTGGATTGATAAACTATAGGTACTTAGGTATTACAAAAAAAAAAGAATTGCAGAATGAATTGCTGTTCGTTAGTCTCGCTAAAACTCGAGAACGGCTGAACGGATTTATCTTATCTTGGTCTTGAAATGTTCGTGGAGGTCTAGGGAAGGTTTAAAAGGTGAGAAAATCAACACGTGCGAAGCCGCGGGGGCACAGCTAGTTTTTAATTTACGTCAATTTCGTCTACTAATGAGTACTGTAATTTACTATTATTGTGTGCTTAGCAAAATTGAACAAACGTGACTACTCACGTGTTAATGAAAAGGTTTTTGTTATGTAACTCAAACGTGTTTAGATTGTACGTAGGTTTCTGTCATATGCAAATACGTTTTTGTAGTTTTTTTGCTGTGTATTAAATAATAGCTACCTAAAGTAACCAAGGTATTAATTATTCAAATGAATAGTATCAATTAAATTTACGCAAGCATTCCTTTATTATGCGATTATATTTTTCTTAACGAAGAAAATTACCATCAAATAATAGAAACATATTAGAACTATATATACAATTGAATCAATTGTGCCAACTCCAGACTGTTGCAAGCAATCGGCAGGTAGCTGAACTGATCTATATCAAACTAGTCACAGCGTTCTCAAGACGCTGCTGGCTGCATTTCCCCGCTGTATGGCAATGCTGATGCGCTGCGCCAGATGCTCACCAGCTCTCGGGTCAGGTGTCGCTTCGACCAGACGCTCGGACAATTTTTCGAAGAATTCCATAACCACTGGACACAGCTGTGTGGTGCTGGCATAGAATTTGCACCACCCCAACTCTTCCCGTGGGTGTCGTGGCCACTAAGGCATATCCACCGGAGGGAAGGCAGCAGTGCCCCCTGCAAAACAAATCTTTCACCAAACTGCGATCCCCAACCCGCATGCCCAGCGTGGGGATTATGGGCTTTACCCTCCATGAGATAACAGCCAATAAAGGCGCTTTTTAGTGGGAGGCCTGCGTCCAGCAGTGGACGAGTATGGTGGGCTGATGGGGTTAACGACTACGCACTTCATTCAAGTCTCACCTATTGTCGATTCTATTGTTTTAGAATTAGATAAAATTAGCTCACTTTTGGATTAACGAATGTCAAATACACGACAGCTTTTCAAATTTAAAATTTATTTTCTATTTTACATCAAAACTAGCTATGATAAGGGCTTAGGAATAGTTAAGAATCGATTAAGGAATCGAAATGTATGATTTGACATTTCTAAAATATTTCCTAAAATAAAATTAGGAAATTCTAAAACGGAATTGTAAACCTTTGTAAACCCAATTTGGTTCAAACTATGCAATTCCTAAACAGAAATGAACCAAACACACATGGTTCAATTTGCAGTATGGAATTATTACGACACGAGTGCAACGTGCAATGCACGTGGCGGCGCACGTTGCACGTCTCGTGCGCGCACGCATCTAGCGGTCTTAACGGGAATTCGCTGAACTAAAGGTACTGAAGGAATATACCCGGGTCAATATGACAGCGCCTATTTTATCATAATCATTACGTTTAAGGCCCATACACCAGTGAAAGTGGCGCCCCCAACTATGTTATCTTATTTTTACTATAAACGCAGCAAGTTTTAAAAATCCATCGTTCAGTTTGTGGTATCTATTAAGTTATTTAATAATGCCACTAAAATAGTTTCATTTTGTAAAGCTTAGGCAGAGATACGAAGTTGCGCTTTTTGGCCACCAAACTCTATTTCCGCATCTTGTGATAAAATTATTACAGAGGTATTAAAAAATAGCTTGCACAAACTGGGGGTTTTCAAAAAATCTTATGATAAACGTAAAAATATGATTAAATAGATATCGCTGTCATATTGGCTGGGGTATGCGCCTTAACAGCGGGAAATTTTAAAAATACATCGTACAGTTTGAGGTAATATCTTTAATAAGTTTTTTATGAATGCCTCTGTAATAGTTTTATTCGTAAAGCTTCGGCAGAGATTCGCAGTTGTCTTTTTTGGCCATCAAACTCTATTTTTGCAGCTGCCTAAACTATATCACACTAATATTATAAATGCGAAAGTTTGTATGGATGTATGGATGTACGGATGTATAGATGTATGGATGGATAGATGGATGGATGTTTGTTACCTTCACGCCAATAATACTGAACGGATCAGGCTGAACCGGTAGGCAGTTTGCATACCGGTAATTCTAATCCTGGAATCAAACATAACATACTTTTTATCCCATTAATCAGTTCCCGTGGGATAAAAATTACCTATAAACGTTTCCATATGAACAACGCGTGCGAAGCCGCAGGGCGCAGCTAGTTATAAAAGATGAAGAAAAAGACAACGATAACGATCCATTTTCAAATTTAGAAAAAAGTGCATAAAATCCTTTGGATTTATGCACTTTTTTCTAAGTTTCTAAATTTTTTTTTCCTTCCTTTTTTTAGAAAAAAGGAAGGATAAAAAAAATATATATAAAAAATATTATCAAATATTAGATAGGTTTAAAGAACTTTATTCTCATACAAACACAGGGTTTACTTATAATGAGATACATAAGAGAATTAATCTAGGTTTAACAATATTTTAACTAACCTCTGGTGCCTAAAATAAATTATAACTAAAAATATTATCCCTAACTGACATTGTTCACTAATTATTATGTAATAATATTGTGTAAATACTAAAATTATAATAGCCAGTAGATGGTTAGATAATTATGAGATAGGTTTACTTATATGGCGTTACTATATATTAGACTGGTTGTTACAGAGTATGAACATGTAATTTAAGTTTATTTTTAAAGACATTCAAACTAACACATTCTTTTATGTAGTTTGGCAAATTGTTAAAAAGTGTAGCTCCCTCTGATAATATTATTTTTTACGATAGTTTGTGCGTGTATTAGCTACTCGTAGTTTTATTTTATTTCTGAGATTGTATTTATTTTCTTTTAGATTTAATTTGATGTTTGATTGAATGGAGTTTAAAGTATTTTTTTTTTATTAAAATGCATATATTATATTATAAATGTAAAGTTTCTCTATATTGAAAATATTAGTTTTTGTGTGTAATTCTTTAGTCGGCGTAGATATAAATTAGAACAAGTATTTACTATTGAAACAATTGAGCTAACTGCAGACTGTTGCAGACAATCTACCGGTAGCTCAACTGAATACAAGTGAACTGCAGCCGCGTGCAGAACTATAAATAAGTGGAAACAATCTTGTGCATCTGCCAACATCTTACATAAGAAGTGCAAGTTCAAGACTATGATATGATATAACGGATGTAAATAAAGATCTATACTATGTTCTAGGATCCAAGAGTTTCTATGTGAACAAAGGGGGTCAGAAAAATAAAGAAATAACAGGGGAAATGTTTTATAACACTGGTAGCGTCGGAGGAAATCGCAAAAGTTCGAAATAAACATTGGTTTGGGAGAAATATAACTTTTTCAGTCTACTCGTATAATAGTTTTATTTGTTTCAGCTTGCAAATAGACAAATAGATCATTCATTTCTTTTCCCCCTTAGGGGGACAGAGCAGGGAAACAGAAGGTTATAATTCCTTTTATTCATCCATACCTATTATAAACTAGCTGCGCCCCGCGGCTTCGCACGCGTTGGTTCTATGGAATCGTTTAAAGGAGATTTTTATCCCACGAAAACTGATTTATGGGATAAAAAGTAGCCTGTGTTTGATTCCAGGATTAGGATTACCTGTATGCAATATTTTAGCCTGATCCGTTCAGTAGTTTTGGCGTGAAGAGATCCATCCATCCATCCATACATCCATACAAACTTTCGCATTTATAATATTAGTGTAAAGTGTGAGTAAGTAATTCCGTCTGTCTGTCTATCCATTACCTTTTCATGTCTAAATGGATCGAACAGTGAAGTGAATTAGAGTCAATTGCACCTTATTTTTTGTTTGATATTTATCAAGCTGTTTATATAGTAAAAATTTGACTTGTCAGTGCTTATATTGTAAGTCTAAAGAAATAAACGATTTGACTCTGACTCTGAACAAACAGCTATGTTGCTCACTAAATGTACTTCATTGTTTACAAAAAATATCTTGGATTCTAGAACGGAGTCTAGAATTCAAGATAATATTTACGTACATTACGTTATCTATTAACGACTTTGTTATCTTTGACACGTGAGGATGTTTATGTATTTTCTGTTATTTTATTAGTCATTTAGTTCCTTATTGAAGTATTTATGAATTGTTTATAATGTTACTTTACGTAACTCTCGCTGTGATAAGTGCATTCTATTACCCGACTACCAACAGAGAAGGGTTATGAGGTTGACACCCTATGTTTGTATGTATGTAGCCGATTTTTATGTTCCCACGTAGCTCTGAAACTACAGAGGTGGATATCCCTTAGTCGCCTTTTACGACACCCACGGGAAGAATTGGGGTGGTGCAAATTTAAGCCAGTGCCGTACAGCAATACTATAATAAAAGACTACATAACATACAATTACATAAATGGCAATGATTTCAAATTATTATGCGCTTCTTAAGAGTACTTTCTCCTTCCGTTCTGTTTTGTAAAAATAACCTTAGATATATATAGGTGTCGATTCTGTTGTTCTAGATTTAGGATTAAGGAATCGTTGGGAATCGATTAAGGAATTAAAATGTATCGCTGGACATTCCTAAATCCTAATTTTAGCTAAATTTTTCAAATTCTAACACAACAGAATGGACACCATATCTATACTAATTATAAAAAGGAAAGATTTGATTGTTTGTTTGTTTTGAATAGGTTCCGAAACTCCACGACCGGTTTAAAAAATAAACATCACTGAAAGCTTATGTTTCAGGGAGTGGCATAGGCTATATTTTATCCCGGAATTCCCCGGGAACGGGAACTACGCGGGTGAAACCGCAGGGGCTATATAGTACGTAATATTTCTTAAAGCTGAAGACAGGGCGCTATGGCGCTCATTAGGGGAGGCCTATGTCCAGCAGTGGACTAGTACAGGCTGATGATGATGATGATTTCTTAAAAACAAACGCACGTGTACAATGACGTAACCTACAAATTATGCGATGAAATTGGCTAACGCAACAGTATTTATTTAGACTAACGATAAAGTACATACCTACTCATGACGATGTAGGTAGCTACATAGGTACATATTACGTCTTCGTCCAACTGCGTAGTGATTGTGACCATATTTGGTATTGGGGCTTTCCAACGTATATTTTGAGGAAAGATCTAGTAGTTATGGTATCTACACACCAAAGTCGCCGACATTGTAAGGCGAATGTTTGTCGGCAACATTATTTTATGGAATCATGTCGGCGACAGTGACAGCCGACTTCTTACGACTTTATATTTAAATCACGATGCTCTAACTTTCGTGAGACGTTGGCCATAGGTGTGAGACGCTGGGAATGAGCACATCTCACGTGAGACGTTGGGAACGAGTACGCCTCACGTAAGACGTAGGACGTTGGGAATGACTCTTTGTCTGCCACGAACACACTTAATGACCTAAAAGTAGCTGATTTCTTGCCGCCGACAATGCTTACCCATATGCTTTTTTATTTGTTGAATAATGACAATACTAGAGAGATCGGAAAATTCATTACGATAAAATTTAAAATTATTGCTCTCTATATTACAGATAGCCACAACATTCGCAAAAAGGCAAGTCAACTAAACGAGCTATTCCAGTCTAACCCCAGAATCTTCAAAGGGGAAATCTGGAATATTTATTTTCATTTTTATTCCATCTTTCTCCCTTAGGTGATTACAAGGAGGAAAACTAGAATGAACCAACTAAACAGCTAATCGTAACACGTAACAAATATTAATATTGATAATTATTTATTTCAAAATTTTTAAATAAACACTATTCCAAAATCTCGCTGACCAAGCCACCAACATCGAACCCGCCGGGCTGTGTCGGCGGCGTTGGCGACTGGTGTGTAGTCTCCATTATTTTACAAAGTAAAAACAACGTTGATACACGTGTCTCCCCTTGAACTTGTGCATTGTAATAATCATCGCATTTGGCTGGTTAAATATTGATCACAGGAATGGTTTCCACCTTATGATCCTAATGTCTTTTGGCCGTGAGGGTGCCGCGTAAAAATTGACCCCTCCAACTCAAGATGTGGATATCACACACGGGTGTATGTACGTACGTATGACGCCAACATTTTCGACAAAACTAAAACATTTTAAAATCTATTAGCGTATCTCATAACGATTCTAACGAAGTATGATACACCTATAGCTTCCTAAAAAACTTAAGAGATTTCGCTATTTTAATCACACGCGGTATTATCGGGAAACGCCAGAATAAAATGTAGATAAAATGTATAGGAAACGTTTTTTGCGATATTATATTATAGACTAACTATATATAATAAAACCAACTAAAAAAATGTATCGTTGAGAAATAAAAATAGTTGAACGTTTAATGTTGTGTGGATGGGAAGAATCCGATTCTATCGAAGTAACTAAATAGTTGTATCATTGAGAAAGAAAAATAGTTGATCCGTTTCAGTTGGTAAGTTTAGTTGGTTGGAGAGGAAGGGCAGGTTCTCAAACCTCAGTTGGTCCGGTTGACATTTTTCATCAGTAGGTATCAGAAATATGATCGATTCATATTAAAAACAGTTTTTGTGTAAAGTGGTTATTTTCCAGACTCTATTTTTTATCTGTGAATGACAATGATCTAATTATGGATCATCATGACCGTTTTTCGGTAGGTTTGGGAACTAACTATCCCTACTGCCATTACTACCCCATCCAAAATAAATTATGCAAATAAATAATCGTTTGTTTCTTAGTTTATTTACTGAATCTATGGTAGTGGGTGATAGACCGGATAGGATCTGTCTGAAAATCTGCGCCGTTATAGCCTCGGCTTGTAGCGGCATAATGCTGACAGCGACCTTTTTAGCCCTCTTATATAACATTCATTTAACATGTTCCTGCTCTTTTATTTATGTACTACTTGTCTCATTATACTATGTAATTCTTTTCTCATTTTTTACTTACTGGATTCCTGTAATTTCTACAGTGTTATGGGTGTGTTGTGTAATAGGGTATATGCATGGATTTTTTTTATTTTTTTAAACGAATATTTAGGTTAATACATAAACGAAAAAAATATAACACCCAAAAAAATTAAATTATTGAGGTAAAAAACTAAAAGTAAAACTACACTCAGTTTCGGGTGATAAAAACGCTGCCATGTTAGACATTGCATTTTATGACGTCACGGATCATAGAGTCTCATAATGTAAACTCAAAGTCAAAACTTCATTCCCATACAAAAATGTTCAAGTATGACGTCACGCTTCACATGCCAATAGCGTTGCGTTTAGACATTTTGCTGTTGAGACTTAAAATATCTACTTTTCAATGATTAAATTTCACAATAAAAACATCATAAAATACAAAAATAAATATACAGATATATTTCTATAACAATAGAGAATACGTAAAAAAAATATTAGCTTTTTTGAAGTCACATGCATAATTATACCCTATTGGCTCCAAATAATTTATTTATTTATTTATTTATTTATTAATGGCAAAATCCACAGCTCTTAGAAAAAAAACTTACTTAACTTCTACTATCATTACCTACAGCCAATAAAGGATTTACATTTTATAAGTTTAACATGAGTAGACTATCGCTAAATCTAAAATTTTTATATGAAATTATTGATTTCTTTAAACATAGAAAAACACAAAAATAAAAAATAAGAAACACTCATTAAGTTATTAAATTAATCTAAAAATAACCATGGAAAATACTTAGGAATACTAAGAACTTATACAATCTAATTGCTAATCTACCTATATAATTACCTACTTGTTTATTATTAGGTCCTTACATATGAAATTGGCGTTTTGTATGGGAGGAACAAAAAGTCGAATATTTTTTAATATAATATATTTAATTAATCAAAGTATGAACCATTATTTTCTATGCACTTTTGCCATCTTATAGGTAGTTCATTGATCCCTTTACTAAAAAAACCAGTCGGACGGGAATCAATAAAATCTTTGAAGGCGATTTGGACTGCCCCATCGGAGTTGAATTTTTTCCCTTGCAAGAAGTTATCCAAATTTCGAAAAAAATGGTTCCGTTCTGGTTATCTGTTGGAGCAAGGTCCGGGGAGTACGGAGGATGTCTTAGACTTTCCAATTGAAGCTCTTCTAATTTAGTAGCCGTCTGTTGCGCAGTGTGTGGTCTAGCGTTGTCGTGAAGCAGCAGTGGCGTGGAGCGATTGACCAGCCTAGGTTGTTTAGCCGCTAGCTTTTCCATCATGGTTTGCAATTGCTGACAATAGACATCAGCCGTAATAGTCTGGCCAGATTTGAGAAAACTGTAATGAACAATACCGGCACTAGTCCACCAAACGCTTACAAGTAACTTTTTTGGGGTTAATTTTCGCTTGGGGCAGGATTTGGCTGGCTGGCCAGGATCCAACCATTGCGCTGAGCGCTTCCGATTATCGTAAAGAACCCATTTTTCATCACAGGTAATGATTCGGTTTAAAATACCTTCATTATTGTGCCGGTTTAGTAATGTAACGCAGCAGTCGACGCGCGTTTGCCGGTTTGCTTCAGTCAATTCGTGAGGTACCCACCTTTCAAGCTTTTTAATCTTCCCAATTTGCTTCAAGTGAATTAAAACAGTTTTATCACTAACATCGCAGCCTGCAGCTAACTCGGACGTGGTTTGCGATGGATCCGCTTCCACAATAGCCTTCAACTCTTCATTATCAACTTGAGTCTCAGGCCGTCCACGGGGCTTGTTCTGCAGGTCGAAATTTCCAGAACGAAAACGTTGGAACCAAAAACGAACTGTGTTTTCTTTTGCAACACGACCGCCATACACATCATTCACCCTTCGAGTTGTTTCCGCAGCACTAGTGCCACGGCGGAACTCGTACTCGTAAATAATGCGATATTTTAAGTTTTCCATTTTGTAAAATGAGTGACGCAAACAGAAAAAAACAGAAGAAAAAAAACAAATGAATGACGATCATCGAAGCACAAATACATGAGTCTATAGCTGTACAAGTTTGAATTTGGAATTCCTTACCAAAGAGGAGAAATTTGTGATTAAAGTGGCCAGTACGAAAAACGCCAATTTCATATGTAAGGACCTAATATATATTTAACTCACTCACATCAGTGAGTTGAACACTACTCCATCTTCAGTTTTGTACACTATTTTGACGACTAAAACCCCACATATGTAATATTAGTAGAAATTAGAAATTATTAGTTGCAATCAACTTGCAACTAGCTAGTTCTAGGAAACTTTCGATAGTCTGTTGCTATCGCAAAACTTTGACCATGGCTAGACAAATGCGAGTAACTATGACCATGATTAACCAATCAATTGGAAGTCAGGCGCGGTAGAGCCTTCGTGACCCGCATTCGATGGCAGCATCACCACCGGAAGTTAGTGAAGGTGCTTTCGACCTTCGAAGGTTGTATGTATAATTATATGAGGTCGTTATCGCATTGTATTGTTTTGAACTTGATTGTTTGTTTTGATAATTTCTGGTACCTATAGATAATTATCAAACAATTAGCTTCTGAGCACATGCTGATCGCACTTTTTTGGCTTATTCCAGTTTTCCCCCCTTGAAATCCCCTTTAAGGGGGAAAACAATCACTGTTTTACTCTGCTTAGCTTGAGGCTAGGTGATGATGTGTGTCCAGAATTATTAATTTACTAGCTGCGTCCTAATATTATAAATGCGAAAGTTTGTATGGATGTATGGATGGATGGATGGATGTTTGTTACCTCTTCATGGCAAAGCTACTGAACGGCGCCGGCTTCACACGCGTTTTTTTATGGAAACGTTTAAAGATGATTTCTTTCCAACAGGAACTGATTTATGGGATAAAAAGTTGCCTATATTTGATTCTAGGATTAGAACCACCTGTATCCAATTTTCAGCCCGATCCGTTCAGTTGTTTTGCCATGACGAGGTAACAAACATCCATCCATCCATCCATACATCCATACAAACTTTCGCATTTATAATATTAGTGTGATGTGATTTTACAGCTGTCTTCATTTTCTATATTGCTGTTTTTATTAAATTATGATTCCACAAAAAAAATCGAATACTTATATATATGTATAGTAGGTATGGTACCTAAAATGAGACACTGTATGTATAATACATATTTGATGAAAATTAATCTTTCTCAAACGTTTATATATGTACTAGCTGCGCCCCGCGGCTTCGCACGCGTTGTTCCTATGAAAACATTAAAAGGTGATTTTCATCCCACGGGAACAGATTTATGGGATAAAAAGTAGCCTGTGTTTGATTCCAGGATTAGGATTACCTGTATGCAATATTTCAGCCTGATCCGTCCAGTAGTTTTGGCGTGAAGAGGTAACAAACATCCATCCATACAAACTTTCGCCTTTATAATATTAGTGTGACTCAAATAAAAGTTTGGTCGAAGTCAAGCCAATCGATGTCAATTCATCAAAAAGTTTCACTCTCAGTTTTCATTGTTTTACTCTATTTTTCCTTATTTTTTGGTAAACAGTCGAAACCACTAAAACAATTATTAATATGTATTATGTACTTTCCAACGCTCAATATTTATGTAGGTTACCTACTTAATATATGAATTGTATGTAAGGAAAACGTAAAGTACCTAAAAAGGTTTTATTGTTTGTCATAATAAAGTTATAATGATGTTATGGTCGCATTTCGGGCGCATTAGACTGAACTAATTCAATGCATGCTTGTGATTTCAAAACAGGTTATTTTTTTACGTATTCTACGTATTCTTCTATTGATAAAGAAATATTTATATACATAAGTTTATATTTTTTTGTAGTTTTGGTCGTTTTTATTGAGAAATTTAATCATTGTTAGTTGATTTTGTTTTAAAAAAACTATGAGCTGACTTCAATTATATAGTTTTTTCATGGACCCTATAGTCAGAACTAGACCAAATCAAAATCGAAATTTTACTAGGTAGTCTGATTTTCATGATTCTTTTTTTTTTAAAAAGTTGGGGCCTCCCGTGCAGTTCGATTTTGATTTGGTCTAGTTCTGACTATAGGGTCCATGAAAAAACTATTTTCATGATGATACATACAAAAAAAATACAACTGAATTGAGAACCATCTCTTTTTTTGAAGTTGATATTTAAAATCTCGACAAAATTACTTTGAACACAATGATAGATAAAGACATTTTCAATGATGCTGCTCCAAAATTTAAAAGTAAACTGCTGGACTATTTCCAGCATCCTCTAGACTCGGTTCTTAATGCCTGCGTCCATCAGTGGACCAATACAGGCTGTTGAGGTAGAGGTTAATAGTTGTTTTAGCAGATTTTTCGGCTGAACAAATAATTAACATAAATACCAATTCATTTTCTCCCGAGCATTTACATTTTTATTCAAAATGCGTTAGTTAAACACATATTAGCACATTACTAGATTTTGACATCCTTACATAGTGCGTCCTCCTGTTTTCAAAGTCGGTTAAAACCCAGACATCATCGGACAGCGGAATAGGAAAACATGCCCCTCTTATGATTGGCGAAGGTCATACTCGGTGCCGCGTCGTGTCGTGTCGCTTGCATAACAATAACGCTTCCTGCTTGTATGTCATAAACATTGTTATTACCATTATTAACATAACATTATAATGACAATTTTTTTTATAACCCTCTAGGCGGTAAACCGGAAAAGGGAAGATCTACTGAAAAATCCAGGGACTAACTCAGCGGGAAGATGGAAAGAAATAAAAAAAAAGGATTTATTCATAGTCACACACACACCTTATACTAATATTAAAGGAAATACAAAAATATACGTAATAAAGAAAAGTATAAACCTTTGGATGTAAACGTTGAAATATATAGTAGAGTCCCAAAGGTATATAAATATTATATTCTAAGCATATGGTAGAGTCCCAAGGATATAAATAATTGGTCTTTACCTATGTGGGCGGCTAATCAGGTCTTGGACCGAGGTCAATCTCGACGCTAGTTTTCAGTCAGGACTTAAATTGGGTGACGTTGCGTCACGAGTAACAGTCCACAAAAGAAACGTAACAAAGTCAAATAAAGCCAGCAATCTCAAAAAATAAGACGACAGCTGGAGACTTCGTAAAAACAGAGAATTAGAAGATCTAGTGTCCGAGCCGAACATCATGGAGAAACCAAACCTTCGACACTCCGATGGCTCGGACATGTAGTCCGAATGGGGGAGGATCGGGCAGCCAGCAGAGCATATACGGGTCGCCCAAATGGCCGCAAGCCTCGTCCGTCAGAGGTACCGCTGGAGAGACGAAGTTGAGAAAATCTGTATGAAGTTCGTGCGTTCGACTGGACTAAAACTGGCAAGAGATCGGGTCAAATGCCAATCTCTAGTGTCAGAGGCTGTTGTAGAGGGCTACACTAGGTATTATGTGTGGGTGGTAACACAGGTCGGTTCCACGAATAAAGAAGATGTCACTTGTTTACCACTGAGTGAATGTATCATTTCTATCTCCTTACCCAAATAATAAAATACCAAAGATGATGTCTCGCTTACAGAGTCTAGCCTATAAAGCCTCAATCACAGGCGGCGCGTTGCCAGACTGTCAGTGTTCTACACCTACCACTTTGGTGATTGTGCGCAAGCATTGGACGACCTTATCCCGTCCTCTCCCTTCTATCATAGGAGCAGCAGACGCACAAAATCATACCACAGTTTCCTGGTCGACATAACACAGTGTCGAACCAAAAAATTCAGCTACTCTATTCTACTTTCATAATATCCACAGCCAAAGAGTGGAATGACCTTCCTGCGTCTGTCTTCCCATTAGAGTACAATCTTGGAGTCGTCAAATCTAGGGTAAATAAGTTCCTTCTGGAAAAGCGTGCTCCATCTTAGACTACATCTTCGCTTTCTTAAAGTGAGTTGGTTGCCAAACGCTAATCCAAAAGAAAAAAAAATCAGAGGCCAGAATCCACTTCAGGTCACTGCGCCACAGCAGTAAGTAAATATGGTGGCAAACAGGCATACGTAAGCGGCTATAGCAGCCTATGGACGCCTGCAATATCATGGACTTTACGCGCGTTGCCGACCCTTTAAATGCCTTAGAAACTTTTTCGAAGACCCTTTCTCCAATAAAATCAACTCAAAACCTCTTTATTTCCATATATACAATAAATGTACATTTTCCCTCTTCACATGAACAGTCTACATTGATTGGTCCGCTGCTGGATGTATCCCCGTTATTAACACCTTTTTGGCATTTATCTCTTGGGGGCTGTGACCACAAAACCCCACAATGGACATGCGGTGGGGATATTTTTCATTGGGGATCGCAGTTTGGTGGTAGAATTGTTTTGCAGAGGGCGCTGCTGCCGTGGATATCCCTTAGTCGCCTCTTACGACACCCACGGAAAAGGTTAAACCACGACACACACAACAACGGGTTGCACTCCAGGAATGCCGGCAGAAGCGAAAACTACACTCCACTCTTCCGATGTACTAAAGCACCACAAGTGGCAATTATATTCTTTGCGATATTAAATACTTTGAACGGCGCCATCTGTTAGCCTGCGGCAACACTTCTCTACTACTATGTAAGGTCATTTCAACTGACGCTGTGGGTTCTGTGTTGCTCCCGAAACTAGTGACATCTTCTTTCAACTTAGTAAACTATTTACACAGATAGCTATTACTTTTGAACTTACAAAAGCTCATCTAAGTAGGCTGCTAGCTTTCAATATAGTACCAATTTTTTTTTAATTACATTAATGCAAGCATGTAACGTCACCACGTCACGTAAGGCTGATCTGACATGTTAGATCAGCATCACGTGACCCTGACGCGAATTTACCATTTATCCCAAAAAAAAAAATGCACAACGCAGCTAAAGAAGTTTTCACTTCAAAAAACATGCTTATCTATAACCGAACTACGCTGGCGGCTTAATTGTGGGCTCCTTTTTAACAAAGTCTACATTACGTTTGTGTATCAGTATTTAGAATTTGGGCAGCTATGTTCTTCGTTCCCTACTAACCCGTTTGTTGATGTTACTTCATACTAACTTTTCCTTTTACATCAAGGCAAGTAAGTTTCAATGATTATTTGTATAAATATCTAGCGAATAACCATTTCCGTAGCTCGATTCAAAGTCGCTCAGCGAGCTATGGAAAGAGCTATGCTCGCAGCACAGATTTTACGACGATATAAACGACATAACGACATAAAATGGTAGTAAGTAATCGTATTTAACATTTTTGAGTTCAGCGCATCACGTTGGATGACTCCATAGTCCATAGACCAACTGATGCTAACCACGGTACCATATCACGGTTTCAACGACGTCACTATTGACGAGCGACAATACAATATCAATGTTGTATCCATTTTGAATGGAGCATAAACGTAAACAAACCACCCATACTTAAGGCCCATACACCAGCGAAAGTGGCGCCCCCAACTATTTTATCTTATTATTACGTTAAACGCAGCAAGTTTTAAAAATCCTACGTTCAGTTTGTGGTATCTATTATAAGTTATTTATTAACGCCTCTGTAATAGTTTCATTTTGTAAAGCTTAGGAAGAGATACGAAGTTGCGCTTTTTGGCCACCAAACTCTATTTTTGTATCTCCTCCTAAACTATATGAGCTAAATTATAAAAGAGGTATTATAAAATAGCTTATAATAGATATGTACCACAAAGTGAACGTAGGATTTTTAAAAATTCCTATGATAAACGTAAAAATATGATAAAATAGGTATCGCTGTCATATTGGCTCGGGTATGCGCCTTAACCTAAAATTAACTTTGTTGGCGCGTCCTTTTATACGTAATTGACATTACTTGTCGATTTTAGATCATACCTTCAATAAACATTGCTTACAATTATATCTGAAACTCGACGCCAAGCAAGTGAGATTTTGTTATTTGTGTCGTAGGTACTTTGTTTACTAACATGCTTCATTCAAAATGGATAAACCATAGGTACTTCTTTCATATGCGGCTTGCAGTCTCTCTGAAGGAGGATTCGTACCGAATACATCCTACAGAGAATCAAAGTTATCGACATAGCTCAAAGAATTAGCAAGCTGAAATGGCAGTAACTGAGTGGCAATCGAAAGCTGGTAAATATCTGACGTTGCACATCAGCATTGCCATACAGCAGGGCAATGCAGCCAGCTTCACGGGGACGCTTCCGACTGACATTGATATGGATTCGTTGAGTAACCTGTAGATTGTTCTCAACAGACAGCAGTTAGCTCAATCGTTCCGATTCTAAATACTAGTTCATAAGTGTTTCTTTTTTTTATTGTAATTTTCTTTGTTAGTTTAATGGGATTAATTGCAGTTATTTTTCCTGAAACTCTTTTATTGAATTGTGCAATTATAAGTAATATAATAGTTATAATAGGTATGAATTATCATTTACAATTGTAATTCATACGATAAGCTCACGCGGTGTTACATGAGGATTATAAACATAGTTATTCTGTGATTATATGTAAGTATAGAACTTACTATTAGTTATTATGTTATATAAGCATGGCTGTTAATCTATTAGTATCGAATCTGTTATTATTATCGAATATGGTTGTGTAATCGTAGTCAATGTTTAAATAGAGTATCTAGCTTCCGCCCCCGGCTTCGCACGCTTTATTCTGTAATAAGAGTAGCCTGAGTAATTGACTATACTTCGTTTACTCCGTTTTACGTTTTGACATTTATAGCCTTCTTTTAAGTGTGTAAAATGACCTAGTAAATTATGTAGCGTCAAAGAAATACTAGGACGTAAGGGTAAATTTTTGTGGAAACTTAAAATACAGTTTAATAGAGAATAAATCCCACGGCGAAGTGTGAGTCAGACTCGCGCACGAAGGGTTCCGTCTATCGCAAATTTTCCTTTATCTGTGCTATAATAAGACATTACTTAGTACCAAATTCCAAGATTCTGAGTTCACGGGAAGTTGCCTGTAGGTTTTGATTCCCTTGCGAGGATCGGAAATTTGCGGCATAAACGGTTGTATCTTTTGATTGCGTTGGCTTAGAAGTTTGATTTTTACACAGCTTCAAGGGACAGTAGACTTAAGTATTTGATATAAATTCCAGCTTGATACCTGGCAGGGTCTTGACAGACAGATAGACGGACGGACAACAAAGTGATCCTATAAGGTTCCGTTTTTTCCCTTTCGAGGTACGGTACCCTAAAACAGATTAAAACTGCATTATCAACAAGGTTGTTTATTTATATTGTGTGTGTTGTGGTGGAAAATTAATATGTGTATGTCTTACTTAATTTAAACCAAATGTTCATAACGCCTCTTGAGCCCAGGTATCAATATGTTATGCCAGGTCTAAAGATGTGTATAATATATGCAAAATTTCTATCCGACCACTTCAATAGCACATATATTTTGCATCTGGTCCTAGATAAACTTTTAGGAGCGGAGCTAGTCTGATAAAAATATATCTGTAGGTACAATAACAATAAAAACTCATTTCACACTTCACGTTCACGTGTACTGTACTGAAGTTCACTTCACGTATCCACGTGAAGTGAAGTTTAACGTAACGTCACGATTGGGGACTCCTGATTTTTGTAAAGCTCTATGGACATTAAAAAGTTTTTAAAAGAGAGACTCGCTTTGGCAAAGCCAAAGCCTTTCGAAAAGCCAAAATATAAATGACGTTGCGAAAGTCGGTTATTTTCAGATATTTGATGTCAAGTTTTAGGCAGGGTGACTTTTGCGTGCGTAAAAACTGGAGAATAAATGTCAAGACTATTTTTATAAAGGTGTGCCACAGCTACTTCGTGAGCGAAATTCGCGACGTGACTACTGTTCGAGGACCTCACCTCCGCTAACTCGGAGGTGACGTCAACCGATTTGTTACGTACACAGCCGACAAAAAACCTACTCCGCCGGAAGCAGGGTCGATGAATTCCCTCTTTCCGCCCACAGGTGCATTCGGGCACCTAAGGCGTAACCTCCATGCCCTCTCGTAGCATCTGGCGACAGCCCTAGCCGAGGCTTGCACCTAAGTGGTGGCCCTTGTGCGTGTCGCCCCAAATTAATGTTACCGGCGAGGCTCCCTCTGCACCCGCCAAAAGTCCGGTAACGCTGTTATGACCATCAGCTGCAGTCAACATCTATCTTTTTTATCTATAGTCCATTCGAAAAGCTGATCTAGGAGCTTAGTGTACTTAGGCTACTCTCCTATTTTTTGGGCGCAGTCAGCTTTGCCATATGATAGTAGTGGGAAAACGCAGTTAACGTTTTGGCGACGCTTTTTAGATTTCTATCTAGATGACGTTGTTTGCAACAGTCTGCAGTTCGCTCATTTGTAAACACACTGTTGTATAATTTTCTGTGGGTTTCTTAGATACGAGTAAATAATCGTTTCAAACTTATTGTAAATAGCAGAATGATTTTTGGTTTTCTGGTCTGTGGGAAAGGCAACTACTAAAAAATTCAAAATGCCAATATGAGTGTCACTCATAATTGTTTAGAAAAAATTAAAAGCTGACTAAACAAGTGTTTGATTTTTTTTTAAGTTTATCGCGATGTATACTAATCCTTCAGGAATACGATTTGTATGGGACCACCTTTGGGATCATTTTCTTTTTTTTTATATAGTAGCAAATTTTCGCAATCTGTCCATAATTAACGGAAAAATCGACGGACATATAAAAAATATACCTACATATATATGTTAATACTTTTGTCACATTGTTCAACTTAACCTCTGTACTGATTAGCTCACGTTGCTGGATACTTACACGTGATTCACGTAACGTAGGCTCTGCATTGATTGTTACGGACAGGCTTTCACAGTTTATATAACGTATTAATTAAAAATCATTGATTAATTAAAAAGGGTAGATGAGGTATATAGTTTCTCGAAAATGGCAACCTCATATTGTGTAAAATTGTGTGCTCCCACCTCAGTCGTAGCCTCACCGTCGGACCGGCGGCACGGGCGGTCGTGATTCGCGTGGAATATTGTTGTCTTGGTCTCACTTCGGTCTTAGATACGTCTTTCCCTCTTTGTTCTTCTTTGTATTGCACAGGACTGGAAATATACCTGTGAGCGTATGTGTTTGCGGGTAGTTGGAACACATGCCAATTTTTGAGTAGGTAAACGCTGGGATAACGTAACCTATCTCTTCCCTTTTTAATTAATCAATGATAAAAATAATCATTTTGTTTTAAAAAACTATAAACCGACATTCCATTTTATAGTTTTTTCATAGATTTTCATGGATCCCATTGTAAGAACTAAACGAAATTAAAATGGGACCACACGGGAAGCACCAGCTTTCTTAATTTGGTTCAGTTCAGTTATGACAATGCGATCCATAAAAATCATGAAAAAACTATAAAACTTGAAGTCGGTTTATAGTTTTTTAAAACAAAATTAATATTTATTTGTATGTTCTATTGTTACCTAATGTTGAATTGTAACATTTTGCGTACTTTATTTGTGCACAATAAAGATTACTAACATTCATTTTCATTATACATTTGTTAAAAAACACGTCCTTCTTGCGTAGTCGGGTAAATATCAACATAAAAATTCACGTACAATCAAAATAAAGTAGCTGTTATGTTGGCTACACGTGTACGTGAACAAACGTGAAGCGTGCCCCACACGTGTTCGGTTATGAGTCGGTTATACACTGAATTCTCTGACCTTGGGCTGCCACTGGCATTAGGACATAGATTTATATTATTGTTTAACAAGTCTAGGTGTAACTGTGTTTATGCTTGCGCGAGCAAGGGCAAAATAAATAAAATAAAAACAAAAACAATTGTTGAAAAAATGCATTTAGAAACTACGACCCATATAAAATACTAGCAGCGCCCCGCGGCTTCGCACGCGTTGTTCCTATGAAAATGTTTAAAAGTGATTTATATTTCACGGGAACTGATTTATGGGATAAAAATTAGCCTATGTTTGAATCCATGATTAGAATTATCTGTATCCATACAAACTTACGCATTTATTATATTAGTGTGATTGTCTAAGCAAAAAAATCATGTACTAGAGTCTAGTACATGATTTTTTGGTTAGACAATGATTTTTTTCAGACAACATTAGTCTAGTAACTAGACTTATGTAGGGTAGGTACGTAGGTACGTAGGGGAAATAAAAACAAAGGTACGCGATAAATACCAGATAAATAAATCAATAAATTATGTTAACAAATCGCGAAAGTTTAAAAAGTATAGTTCTTATAGTAAAAAAATCACAGGCAAAGTCCAAGAATTTTCCTGGAAAATTACTGGTCTATCTTATTAATAGGTCTATATCTGAGTATGTCTCACAATAATAACATTGTTGTTGCGTAAGTCGTCACGTGCGCGGCCTACGTCCTTACAATGTTGTGTGTATGGCTGTTCTACGCCCTTACAGTGTTGGACGAGACCTCTCTGACAGTGGGGGGTCAAAGTTGGGTCAAAAAAAAGGGTGGTTCAAGTTAACTTAATAGTTAGCTAATGGCTTAAGTTAAATTAAGTAATCGAAATGAAAGAGGAAATCAACTTAACTCTTTATTAACAAAGATAATTACAATGAAATAATAGGTACAAATTACAACTACGAGTAGTATTTACAATTGAGCGAACTGCAGACTGTTGCAAACACTCTAGCTTAACCAATCCATATCATACAAATTAAGCAACAAGTGGCGGTCTTATCGCTCAAGAGCGATAGAGATCTCTACCACCTGGGGTTTTGTACCTAAGGTTTATTCATTACTGGATGAAGGCCTCGATCTCTTGAAAGTTTGCTGTTTTTGAAAAATTCAAATTATAATAAACTAGCTGCGCCCCACGGCTTCGCACGCGTTGTTCCTATGGAAACATTAAAATGTGATTTTCATCCCACGGGAACTGATTTATGGAGTTAAAAGTAGCCTATGTTTGGTTCCATGATTAGAGTTACCTGTATGCAAAATTTCAGCCAGATCCGTCCAGTAGTTGTGGCGTGAAGAAGTAACAAACATACATCCATCCATCCATACATCCATACAAAATTTCGCCTTTTCATTAGTGTGATGTGATATTATCTCAATTCCATGATAGCACGCATTACGTATAGTGACAGTATAAATTAAATTTTATATACACTTAATTTTATTGCTGAAAGGCCTTGAGTAAAGATGGCTTCCTTATTTGTTTGGACAATGGATAATATTTTAACTTATTTATTAAACTAAAGTACATTATTATGAGGCTTACAGCTACTTACATAAATATAAACGCATTCTATATTTATAACAAGTTATTATGTTAACACAATGACTAAGATCACGTAACTTTCATCCCTGCTGATATATCTATACAGGGGGAACTAATAATGTATAACAAAATATTGTGCGGCACAATAATTACTGGCCAAATTTGTAATCATTCTTAAATTTGTAATAATTCATGTACATGCCTTCCGATTACCAGCTATTTAATGACCGTTTAATATCAGGCGGTGTTTTATTGGCAAGTGACAAGCTTACAAAACTAATACTGAACAACCTCAATATTAAGTTACCCCTACCGAAGCATGCCCAATCCCACCGCGTAGGGGGCATCGCTTCCAACTTGAAGTATACAAAATCAAGCAGTACAATACATGGTCGTGCATTATTTACACGTGACAAGCTTTCACGGCCCAATATTGTTCACCCCGATAAGTGGAACTCTTTTTGACACGGATTATCAAGGTGCACATTATAATATGAAATATGAATTAAAAAATTCCTGTATTTTAGTATTTGAAAAATAAAAATAACAAAATGACCACTAAAGAAGGCAATGACTTAATGACTGATACATGTAGGTAAAGTTAGATACATGCGCTTACTGGCGTATAAACGAGGAAAATACATAATTTACATGAATCAGACATTGCCTAGTCTAGAGTTCATTTTGTTTTTATTTTATTTATTCAAGTTTAGAGATTTTGATGATGTTCAACTTTAGATAAAAAAAAATTATACTTTTTTCCTCTTTACCTACAAATAAGATAAGTAATATATTAATTATGTTGCTTTGACGTAATGATCTTTTAATATTAGTTGGAGAAACCTGAAACACAGTTTTTAAACTAGTTCAGGAGCCTATAGACTCATAATGTCTGTAACATTAGATACTTTGACAATCAACAATTTTAACAAACTTTACTTTAGTATTCTTTTTAATACACCACACATTTTCCGGTGGATTATCTTCTAGTTCTGCTAATATAATATAGTAAAATAGTAAACTAAACTAGAATTTATAGTACAAAGTAAATAGTTAAAGCTCCATAGTACCCCGTTCTATCGCAACTCGCTGTTGTAATGTTGTAACCATGCAAGGTTGTCTTTACGAAATTACACTTTGTGAATGCACCCATGCCACAGATTAGATAATAGGCATCCTAAACTCGACTTGGAGCTGTTTTCGTCACTACTAAGAGATCTTTGTTACTACCACATATAGCTCTATCTCAATTAGAGCTTATATCTTACTATCACATAGAGCTATATCTTACTATCATATAGAGCTAAATCTCACTATCACATAGAGCTATATCTTACTATCATATAGAGCTAAATCTCACTATCACATAGAGCTATATCTGACTATCACATACAGCTATATCTTACTATCAAATAGAGCTAAATCTCACTATCACATAGAGCTATATCTTACTATCACATAGAGCTATATCTTACTATCAAATAGAGCTATATCTTACTATCAAATAGAGCTATATCTTACTATCACATAGAGCTATATCTTACTATCAAATATAGCTATATCTTGCTATCACATAGAGCTATATCTTACTATCACATGGAGCTATATCTTACTATCACATAGAGCTATATCTTACTATCACATAGAGCTATATCTTACTATCACATAGAGCTATATCTTACTATCACATAGAGCTATATCTTACTATCACATAGAGCTATATCTTACTATCACATACAGCTATATCTTACTATCACATAGAGCTATATCTTACTATCAAATACAGCTATATCTTGCTATCACATAGAGCTATATCTTACTATCACATGGAGCTATATCTTACTATCACATAGAGCTATATCTTACTATCACATAGAGCTATATCTTACTATCACATAGAGCTATATCTTACTATCACATAGAGCTATATCTTACTATCACATACAGCTATATCTTACTATCACATAGAGCTATATCTTACTATCAAATACAGCTATATCTTGCTATCACATAGAGCTATATCTTGCTATCATATAGAGCTATATCTTACTATCACATGGAGCTATATCTTACTATCACATAGAGCTATATCTTACTATCACATAGAGCTATATCTTACTATCACATAGAGCTATATCTTACTATCACATAGAGCTATATCTTACTATCACATAGAGCTATATCTTACTATCACATACAGCTATATCTTACTATCACATAGAGCTATATCTTACTATCAAATACAGCTATATCTTGCTATCACATAGAGCTATATCTTACTATCACATGGAGCTATATCTTACTATCACATAGAGCTATATCTTACTATCACATAGAGCTATATCTTACTATCACATAGAGCTATATCTTACTATCACATAGAGCTATATCTTACTATCACATACAGCTATATCTTGCTATCACATAGAGCTATATCTTACTATCACATGGAGCTATATCTTACTATCACATAGAGCTATATCTTACTATCACATAGAGCTATATCTTACTATCAAATACAGCTATATCTTACTATCACATAGAGCTATATCTTACTATCACATACAGCTATATCTTACTATCACATAGAGCTATATCTTACTATCAAATACAGCTATATCTTGCTATCACATAGAGCTATATCTTGCTATCATATAGAGCTATATCTTACTATCACATGGAGCTATATCTTACTATCACATAGAGCTATATCTTACTATCACATAGAGCTATATCTTACTATCACATAGAGCTATATCTTACTATCACATAGAGCTATATCTTACTATCACATAGAGCTATATCTTACTATCACATACAGCTATATCTTACTATCACATAGAGCTATATCTTACTATCAAATACAGCTATATCTTGCTATCACATAGAGCTATATCTTACTATCACATGGAGCTATATCTTACTATCACATAGAGCTATATCTTACTATCACATAGAGCTATATCTTACTATCACATAGAGCTATATCTTACTATCACATAGAGCTATATCTTACTATCACATACAGCTATATCTTACTATCACATAGAGCTATATCTTACTATCAAATACAGCTATATCTTGCTATCACATAGAGCTATATCTTGCTATCATATAGAGCTATATCTTACTATCACATGGAGCTATATCTTACTATCACATAGAGCTATATCTTACTATCACATAGAGCTATATCTTACTATCAAATACAGCTATATCTTACTATCACATAGAGCTATATCTTACTATCAAATACAGCTATATCTTGCTATCACATAGAGCTATATCTTACTATCACATAGAGCTATATCTTAGTATCAAATACAGCTATATCTTACTATCACATAGAGCTATATCTTACTATCAAATACAGCTATATCTTACTATCACATAGAGCTATATCTTACTATCAAATACAGCTATATCTTGCTATCACATAGAGCTATATCTTACTATCACATAGAGCTATATCTTACTATCAAATACAGCTATATCTTACTATCACATAGAGCTATATCTTACTATCAAATACAGCTATATCTTGCTATCACATACAGCTATATCTTACTATAACTTAAGAGCCATCCTTAAATTTAGGGGGTCGCAAAGTGTGACATTGTGTGACAAGGCGTTGGAAGGGGTCACGAATTTCGTGACGTCACATTTCAAAATCACACTAATATTATAAATGTGAAAGTTTGTATGGATGTATGTATTTATGGATGGGTGGGTGGATGTTTGTTACTTCTTCACTCCAAAACTACTAGACGGATCTGGCTGAAATTTGGCGTACAGGAAATTCTAACCCTGGAATCAAACATTGGCTACTTTTTATCCCATAAATCAGTTCCCGTGGGATAAAAATCACCATAAAACGTTTCCATAGGAACAACGCGTGCGAAGCCGCGGGGCGCAGCTAGTATATAAATAATTTTAAGTCTTATCAAATTTGTTTAGTTTAGTTATAGCGACTTCTGAAGACACCAATATGGCAAGAATTCCATATTGGTGTCTTCAGAAGAAAGGGAAGAAAGGGATGGTATGGTCTATCCAAACAGAAACAAAGAAGCCTATGCCCCCCCGTTGGTTGACAAGGGCTGATGATTATGATGGTAAGCACGGTTTCATCTCATGACATCTACGACAGTCATTTCACCACTTCCTAACCTTGGCTGGTCGATTGCAACGAATCAATCAGTTGAAGTGTTTGTTTGGCAACGTTGAGCTGCCATTGTTGCTATGAGGACCTGCATTCTACCACTTGGAAGTGTGGTAACTATCGACTTTACCGTTTAACTGACGACGTAGCAAACAAAACTGAATGGATAAAGAAAAATTGCTTAGCGAAATATGCTACACCAGCTTACGTTTGTGGCTTCACACGCATTTTTTGGGGCAAGAGTATCGTACTATTCTTGGTTTAGAACCTGCATCTATGCTAATATTTACTGCTATTTACTAGTTCGTGCTTGCTTCGATTTTCCACCACCCCAACTCTTTTCGCGGTAGTCGTAAGAGGGGATATCCACCAAGGCGCGGGCGACAGCAACTCCTGCAGAACAATTTTACCACCAAACTGCAATTCCCAGCCCGCATGCGTAGGGGTTGTGTGTACTTCACCCCCATGTAACAAAGGCCAATAAGACGTTTATCAAGGGGAGGTCTGCGTCCAGCAGTGGACTGGTATAGGCTGTAGATAGTAGATGACGTTACAAGTTGGGCGTGAAGAAGTAACAGACCATTACCAGACCATCCATTTACTTATCACATTTTAATGATCCTTCTGGGAAAGCGCACTCTATCGCTAGCCACATTATTTAACCAAGTCAGAAGCTAAAAAAGCGTGTCTATAGCAAAAAAAAAAATTACTATGAATAACTTATTTTGCAGCTTAATTTATTTAGACACATGGCTAAGTAAACTTTGCAATAGACCTACCGAATTCGCGAGCCAAGAGACCGTTTCAACATCGTGTTTCCGTAGATATGTCAACACCGCTCATACACTGTTACCTCATGCTTGCTAAATATACATATAAGTGAGCTGGACTGTACGATTGTGAAGCGTACAACATCTTAATAACACTATAACGAATTCTCAGTCGCTGATTGGGTTATACGTTTTTAGTGGGCATCAAGAACGGATTTTCGTAATCAACCAAACATAGTTTTTGGGAAAGTGTGGGTAGATCTTATAATTAAAGAAGTTCATATATTTTAAGGTGCAAAGGGAGCGATCACGACAGAAGGCAGAGTACCCAGAATGCTGGCAGCATTGCTCCGTTGAACAACCCCTCGGTAATGCGCTTATCAGGGGGAGGCGGTAACGTAACCTCGGTCGGTCGAGCACATTTTTGGTTCCTTAAAGATTTAAGAAAGAAATTAAATCTTTGAGTATGGTTCTTTGGCGATTAATAATAGAAAGAAAATTCGTCTTTTTCATCAATATCAAAAACTTCTGACGTTATGGTATATGACACGATTAAGACTTAGAAAAACATGTTGCACACTAAACTAGCGAGTAGAACAGACCTTCCGGAGTTATTTCGCCACAAGTTAGTTGACCTGTTGCATTTCCACTCGTTGCAAGAACGCTAATAGTAGGTAAGTTCCCTTTGATCTACGAAAGCGTGGATAAGCATGCATTTTTGACCGAATGAACGGAGTGAATAAGGTCTCTGCTTCAACTAATACTCATTTTTTCCTTTCTGTCAGTATGTCCGTACTCCTGTACAGTTCATATTTTACAACCGATCGTTACGTAATCTCGTCTACAGATTCAAGAATTTTATAGAATTTTATTGTCATCAGGGTTTTTTGATCAAAGTCGTACTTCCCAAAAAAGGAAAAGAGAGAAAAAATAATTAAGTATCTCATTTCTTAACGAATGAAAAAAAAAAGTTAGTGTTCATGAGGTCTACTGTTTGGAGAACTACTAGTATTAGTATTATTACTTATTAGTATTACTAGTACTAGTATTAGTATTTATATTCTGCTTACAACTTTATCAAAGTGTACGTGTAAACCAACAGCTAACATCAGCCTTTTGCAATATTCACAGTGGTCTACATGTTTTCAGTAGACTAACCTGCAGTGGCACTAAAGCCTATGATTTGCCGTTGCCGGTGCCGGTGTGGCACTCATTAGAAGTAGCCCACATAATACTAGACCTTAAGACCACCTTGATTTGTAATATTTCGTGATGTGATTTTTCTGTTGAGTGACCTATAAATAATTGGCCTGCCTCCAATAAACAACCAACGTATCAATAAATGGAAACACCACATTATTATATTGGCAAATATTCTTTCTCCCACGTTTGCTCCCAAGAAATAAAACACGGCTGGTTTTCAATTGTCTTCTGTTTATAAGTCGAAAGAAGCTTTGCAGGCAGACCTCTGTGTAGCTGATCTTGTACTTTGTCTTTCAACTCTTTCATGGTAGGCCAATTGAAACACCGCTCTGCTCTTAAAATATATATCTGTTAATGGTCAAAGACTGTATGGCTCAATGTAACAGGTTTTGTCGCATCCACAGTTTTATAGTTCCCGGACATCCTAAGATAAACCATACGCCTTCAGTTTCGACACTTTATTAACCCAATAATGGCTTGCAAACGACGTAGAGCAAGAACTTATAGTATTTGAAGGTAGTTTGTTTGAATATCTTCAAGTTTAATAGGGTTACGTAATTTTCCATACCACTTGGAACCTTTCACAACCGCTACTGATATCCGGTGACATTTCGGACGTAGGTAATTACAGTTTTTATTCACTTCGTCCAGCTTTTTCTAGACGACCACTTTGAAATTTTGTATTTCTGAAATAAGTAATTATTTGACTTAAAATTATTTTATTGTTTTCCATCTTACAAACTGAAACTGAAACTTTTCCATTCTGGAAAGTCTATTTCCTCTTTCCTTTTGGAAAGCTACAGAATGTTAAAGAGTTCGTTACACTGTAATGGCACAAACTGGAATTGGTGAATTTTTCTAAATTCTTTAGAATTTTATTCTTCTACTTCACCGTTTATTAGCGGTGTTTTGTTATAGGACAGTAAAAGCAAATGTTATAAGTAATATAAAGTACAGCAGGTACAAAATTTACATAATTACATCTATCTATCACATTTACCTACTCAGGGTAGAAAAAACCAAGGTCAAGCTCTCAGTGATAGTAAAAAGGCGTGCATCGAATGACATTGACATCTCATCGTTTTGAAACTGACAGCTTGGTCACGGTCTAACTGTCATGTTGCAAGTATTATGTTGCGACAACTTGCTCTCAACGAGGCAATTTATCTCTTCTCCGGTGGTAATGGCCGATTGCAGTTTCCAGCATACGCCATAATATTAAAATCTTTCTCACCTTTGAGTCTTTGCTTTGGAAACAGTGGAATGCAACTTTATGGAATTCTGAGGATCCAACTCCAAACGTTTTTGTTTTTCTGATCTATGTACGCTATTTGGATCTTTCAATCATTCAATTTGCTGTCTTATTTTCGTATAGTCCAAGAACAAAATACGGCGTTAGATGATACAAATCCAAATATCGAACGCAGTTTGAAATTTTTAAAATTTTAAGTGTTTTCTGAGAATAATGTGATCATCTCCATATTTTCATTAAACTATTTGTATAACAAAAAGTTTGCGTGAAAAGAGTTCGATCTAACGCTTCGTAACAACCTTGACATGTTACGCAACATCACAAGGTGAAGATCGGCAACTGGTCTTGTGATGTAACAGTGGTGTAACGACCACATGAATTGTTCTTTGAATCGTACTTACCTAGGCCTTTTACATCTTACTTCAAGGTGATGGGTTTGCAAGACGAAAACTGGCTTTCTTCGTAATGCTTAGAAAAAAGACGACCGGTTTAGCTCAGTCTTCATAGATAGACAAAAGTTTTCATCGAGTTAGTTCTTTAATGGATTAAATCATTTTCTTTCGATCTTAGACAATTTAAAAACATAGAATTAGGCTTTCTACACATCCTTGAGATAAGGTGGAATAGAGGGACAAGTCACCTAAATCACTTTTTGATGCTGATGATTTCAACAAATTATATATTTGCGGCATAGGTATATTATGCAAAAGAGTACTTGTAGCCGATTCCGTCATAAAACAAACGTAAGTTGATTTATTGATAAGGAAATTAATAATGTATAAAAAGATATCGGGAAATTCCCGCCATTGGTATTTCAGGGATCCTCGAAATGCATTGCTAAACGCTTTGTTGCAAAGACTCTAAACAATAAACAAACAAAGATCCGATGATCGCAATAGATCTCAAGTCCGATTAAAATGATGTAACTCCTCATAATTATGTCAAGGTTGAAGTATACGGTGGATTGTTTGAAAAAACAGACGCCAACTGTTTAAACGAGATATCAACTGAAGTATCATTCTATTTACTGAGGTATTTAGGTGAGGACACTTGAAATAAAAATAGCTAAGGACTTATAAGTACCTACCTTGGTCAGTGAAAGATAGACGAAAGAAAAGGTATAAGTATATTCTTCGATTTATGTAAAAAAGGGGGGTATATCAATGACAAAAACAGCGCGTATTAAAAGGTTTATACATAGGTACTTCAAAAATATCATTGTTTTAGGTTTAAAATGAACTGTAATGTTAAAGGTACTGTTTACATGTTATATAGGTATCTACTGTTTTCGATATAAATAATTCAAATTGATTAAAACCATATTCAGATGACTGGTGATTGTTTTCGATATAAGTAAAATCGGTTTGTTCATTAGAACTATCTATAATCTATAATAACCTTTGAAGACAAGACTATGGTAGTACGTCTACCAGCTCTAAATAAATGCTGCACTTTTTGTTCTGCAAGAGGAAACTTTGTATAAACTTTTAAATTGGCAGCCAGTACAATTTGACGAGACCTCAAACTCAACCTCAACCGCCTATATTGGTCCACAGCTGGACGCAGCCCTTCCCCTGATAAGCGGCTTTATCGGCTGTTATCTTATGGGGTAATGCCCATAATCCTCACGCTGAGCATGCGGGTTAGGGATCGCAGTTTAGTGACAGAATTGTTCGGCAGGAGGCGCTGCTGCCGCCTCCGGTAAATATCCCTTAGTCGCCTCTTACGACACCAGCGGGAAGAGTTGCGGTGGTGCAAATTCTATGCCGCCGGCACCACACGGCGAATTTGATGAAACGGTGTAGACGTATTGCACAGATCGCCACCTCAGGTCGCTTCAGTCTGCGAGACCCTTAAAGAAAACAACGAGCGGTGAACAAATTTACAAAAGGAAAATTAAAAAATGTCAAAGCGACACGCTTCCGCTCCCGCTCACCACCAAAACAGCACCCAAAGCTAACAAACAATCGTTCAAAACTCGTTCAACATTACCATTCCATAGCTAATAACGACAGAAACAAGTTTGCCAACATAATGATGCCTTGCAGCGAGCCTCATAATGGGCTATACGCATTACTGGGCGGTATGAAATAAGAGTGCGCAATATAGATGTAATATTGCAGTAAGCGTGTCAAGGTGAGCCTAGCTGCGTCTGTTGGCTTCTCTTGTGAGGAAATTAACCCTGAGTGAATGTACCATCATCTTAGAAGTAGATTCCTTTGTATAATTTAGAAGGGCCGGACGGAACAAGAATTATAGGCACGGTTAATTCGTTTTGGTCACTACCGAAACGGAAGATACCACTGTATGTTCCGACTTCCCTCAACAGCCTATAATGGTCCATTGCTGGACGCAGGCCTTCCCCCTGATAAGCGCCTCATAGGTTTTATTCTCTTGTAAAGTAAAGTAAAGTAAAGTAAAAAGTATTTATTATTACAATCCTTATATCCTAAAGTAACATTTCACAAGTATAAATAGATTACTTCCTATAAATATCGGAGGTTAATCTTGGAGGTTAATGCCCTATGCTGGGCATGCGGGTTGGGGATTGAAGTTTGGTGCTAGAATTTTTCTGCAGGAGGCGCTAACCCCACGGTAGATATCCCTTAGACACCTATTACTACATTAGCTTAAGATATGCATTAATCCAACTCTTTCTGATAGGAGTTGGGTTGCACGGGTAAGGCCACCAGGATCCCCCAGATATTAGCCAATAACAATTTGAAGCGACACGTCATAGTTCGTAATACACGATTACGAACTATGGCGTGTCATGACATGCTCTTAAGATGATTGTGTTTCATAAATTTAAGATGTTTTTTGTTTTATTGTTTTTATTTCATTGTGTTTTCTTTACCTTATAAATATGGCTGAGATTTGTACTTATGTATCAAAGCTGAAATAAACGTATTAAATTGAATTGAATAGTTCATCACGCCAAAGCTATCGTCTATGATATATCTATCCGTTGTGGATGTAAAGGATCCTAAAAATTTCCGCCTCAGCAGGCATTATGTCTACTGTCGGACACCTATCCCCGAAAAGAGAGTCGGTTTTGGCATAATCACCGCTCTGAGCAAACAACCTGAATCTACTAAAGTCGTCAGCGTAAGATTCGCCCGAAAGATCTTCATAAAGGATCACCACATGTCTAAATCAATTGAAATAATCATAAAACAGTTCTCACGACAAAGCAACACGATGACACTATCTTAGGCGATACATTTGCCCATAGAGTGTCCTTAACATGCTCAGGCAGGACCCATTTTACCCCTGACCATTAACTTAAACACTTGCTACATCTTCTATAATGTTTTTAACCGACTTCAAAAATAGGAGGAGCTTCTCAATTCAACTGTATTTTTGTTTTTTTACATCAGAACTTTTGAGTGGGTTCAATTTTCATGATTTTTTTATATGAGAGTTGCTCCCCGTGTTGTCTCATTTAATTTGGTCCAGTCCTGACAATGGGATCCATGAAAATCAATGAAAAAACTATAAAAATTTAAGTCGGTTTATAGTTTTTCAAAACAAAATCATTTATTATTAATCGACAAAAGAAAACATACGTGTCCAACATCTCTGATAACCTAACTGACTGGCTAATTAGATTTTTTTGTGACCAGGCTTATTAGATCAGTTGAGCTACCTTTCGTATATCACTAACAGCTGGAAGTGTCGCCAGCTCGCCAGCTCTCGGGTCACGCGTTGCTTCGACCAGAGGCTCTGATTTTTTTTATTTGGATAGCCTGGATACCTCCAAGAGGTCAAGGAGGCAAGAGCCTCCAAGGGGAGCAAATGTGTAGGCTCTGTCGTGATCTTAAGATCATCGGCCAAATCCGTTAATAAGATTGATTTAATGTAATGTTATCTTCCTAAAAAATATTTGGTATTTGTTAGTGTTTTTTGGGTATAGTAAGCTATCTCTCTCTTAATGGATCACCATATACTTCCACTGTAATCATCATATCAATCTTATCAGAGCAGTTCTCATGATGAAACTGGGTCGATATGTATGACGCAACGGGTTGCATCAGAACGGCCCGGTTTTTGAGCTGACAACCAAGGCCTCTAGATTAGGTCACTAATTCATGTAGTAATACTTCAACAATGATAAGTTAATGCAGTTCAGGTGGCATTCAATTTGTGATTTCGTGACGTTTAAAATTATGCTTACTCCAGTTATAGGCAGTTCGGGCCATTGGTTTGGGCGTAGAAAGAATATATGTATAGAGCATGTTCCTTTCTTGTTTTAGTAGAAACGTTTTTTTATATTAAGGGAATATGATTTATGTTTTGCGACAAACAGTAGCCTCTGAGTGATTCCCTGGAATCGCTGGTAATACAGGTAATTCTAATCCTGATTAGAATTACTTGTTATCAAATTTCAGCCTGATCTGTTCAGTGGTTAAGACCGTTAAAAGATCGTTGCGTCATCATCATCAGCTTATACTACCACCACGCGGAGGACTATGTCCGGTGCTGGATATAGGCCTCCCCTAATAAGGACTATTGCTTGCCTTCAGCTTGTGGTATCCAGCTTCTGCCATCAGTCCATCGCAGCTCATCATACTACTTGACTGAGCTGGTCACTGAATATTTATTTTTACTTGACTGAGCAAGAAATAGGGTTCTTTATATATTAAGCCCTACCCTACAATTTGTTGCACACTACAATTGTTTTTTGTAAACCTGGAGAGTCTTGGTACGTGGTCCTAGAGTCTCGAATCCAAGGGGAGCAGATATGAAGCCTCTGCCGAGATCTGCATAACTGTGTCTCTTGAGATCCTCGACAAAGGTAACCATTAAAATCGCATTAACAGTCGTACGTCTATGCGATTTTGGAATATTTCATCAAAATTGTGCAATCAAGCGACACAAAAGTTTATGAAACCCTAATTACTGAAATGCCTAGACCAAAACAAGAGTCGATAAAATCTCACAATATTAACATTTCAAAACACAACGTTCTAAAATTAGCCAATACAAATCATGTAACCGTCCATTTTAACGTGACCTCCTGCCCTGTTTAGATCCTCAATAAAACAGATCAATTTTAATAGGACTATCGGCTCCCGCGGGCCAAAATACACTGGTTATTCTCAGAAGAGTTATGCAACTATCGTGACCTTAAAATCTTACGTAACAGTGAGCCGAAACTGATGATTGCTCTGCAACATTTGCTTCTATTGTTGTTGCATTAAAGTTGGGATTCGTTCGTGAGGTTTGCAGTTAGAGTGAATTAGGTTACACAAAATTAATGTACCTACCATTTGCAACGGTTGATATTGTTGGGCCGCAATTGAGCGTTGTTTCAAATACCATCCTTGGTTGCCCAATCATTGGGTACATTTTGTGGAGACACGAATGTCCTTAAACAAGTTGACAGTTGGTTGCATTAGACAAATTGAATATTGGCTGAGGTTTTTTGTAATGTAGCATGTAGGAACGAAACGCAACAAAGAAAAACAAAATGTCCGGATGGAGCAGAGACAAGTTGACAGATTTGGCTATAGGTGCTGTTTTTCAGACAAACAATTATATCCATAATCTAATTAAAATAGATTTTCTAAAATCGGCTTATGATTTAACAATACATGGTGCAGTCATCGAAAGAACAACACTTTGAAGTAAGGAAGAAAACGAACGTTTAGTTCTTCTCTGTTACGTTTCGTTCCTTGAAGCTATGTTTATTCCATAGGAAGGCTCTCAAGCATAGATCGATGACTGAGCAAACTTTCATAATACGGGCCTAAGACTCAATTATAGGTAGATTCCAACTATAAGGGAACTTCTATGATCAGAAAATAAAAATATTTTTGGATCTACCTAGGCACGTGCTAACAATATTTCAATTTGATCTAACTATTCGTTTTTCAGCAATTACTACAAGTCTCCTAAGCATTTCTTAAAAAAAAATGCTTCCACAATTCAACGCAGTATGTTATAATTTAAAAAATCATCTACAAAAGTACTCGGTGAAAAATTATTCTACGTCTCCAAAGCCCCCTTATCTATACTCCCACAGTTCTTCTTCCATCCATCATTAGAGATCAACGACCTCAAAGGCTAGATCACAGAGGTCTACCAGAGGCTAGAGTAGACGAACTGGGATCCGTACCAGACAATGGACCTGACACCATGACACTGGTATGGTTCTCATTGCCATACCTATGCTTGAGGCTGGAAGGGTGACTGTGGTTTGGAATTGTTGTGGGACATCTTAAAGTTCGATATTGGTTTACCTGCAGACTGATTCCTACTAGTTTCTAACCGCGGCTCATGTGTTGTTTGTATGGAAACGTATTCTATCCCATGGGAACTGATTAATGAGATAAAAAGTAACATGTTTTTTTCCACAAACAGAACTACGTCTTTTCTTTTTAGTTAAAGCTCGATCCGTTCAGTAGTTTAGGCGTGAAGAGGTAACAAACATCCATACATTCATCCAAGTATTACATTTATAATGTATGTATGTAGGTAGTGTATGTAGTATGTTTGGGGGTTTCAGGGCACATTAGTCTCGTCTCGTCTGTCTATCTGTTACTAATAGGTCCAGCAGTGACCCATGTTCAAAATGTGGTATTTTAAATTAAAGTAAACAATCACAATCTCTGTGAATTGTGGCTACCTGTAATTTAGAAAGCACTAGATTTAAGTATTTTGTTTTCTAAATTGTATTCCTTGTTATCTCTTGTCGGTTGGCCTAAATAAATAGATCTAACCTTTTTTCAATAAAATAAAATTGTACTAATTCGTTCGTAAGCAATATACTGCTACGGCATGGTATTGATAAGGGTCAGTTGAGCTACCTGTAGAACGTTTGCAACCGTCTGCAGTTAGCTTAATTGTTTTAATTGTAAATACTAGTTTAAATTTATTTCTATGTTTTGATTGTAATTTTCTTTTTCAATAAATTAATTGACAAATATTTAAATGTCAAACCCATCGTACATCAGGGTTGGGTACATTTTGTGGAGACACAAATGTCCTTAAACAAGTTGACAGTTGGTTGCATTAGACAAATTGAATATTGGCTGAAGTTTATGTAATGTAGCATGTAGGAACGAAACGCAACAAAGAAGAAAAAAACGCGATTGACAGCGTTCTATGAACGAAATTTCCATCAACCATGGTCATCCTACTGAACATTGTGCATCGTATCTGTGCCTTCCCATGGTTAGTTACATGGTTCTCGCACTTGCACCGTGACATAATCCGCTTACACACTAACCAGCCGGATGCTGGGCAGGGTTGCCTGTGGCCTGCTGACTGTGGTAGAGTCTGTTCAAAAAGAGAAGCGTCGTGGCGTTACGGTAACACTCTTAGTCGTACTGCAATGACAGAGCAGTGTTGCCAACGCAACAAAAGTTGTCAACTGGCACACGCGCGCACTCAATTCCCACGACGCTTCTCTTTTTGAACAGACTCTACCGCTGAGTATATTAGCAGACTCTTTGACGACAGACTGGATAGCTTGACGATCCTATGTTACGGTTGAGAATGGAACTCCGCTCGAAAATAAGGTTATATGCCAGTAATGCATTGGCTCTGGTTTTCCTTGGATATCTGGTATTTTGTTGAGGATTCTTCAACAACAGCAGAAAGGAAATTTACAAATCCTACTAATAATATAACGCTGAAAAGAATTTGTAAGAAAATCCTATTTCCAAATATTATACTTTCAGTTGTTTTCGCAAATTAGACAGACTTTATCAAAAAATATGTATCTAATAATAAGCAGTGAGCAGACTAGTGGTTTTTACTCGTATTATACTGCGTAAGCTCTCACACGCGAGATTTTTAGTTTATTAGAGTATTCGAGTATTTTTAATATCAAATTTCTTCCTCTTTGTATTTTTTAACAAAGTCTACAACTTTCGGTCGTAGATTTTAGAACACTGCTGCCAATAATCTTCTCTCTTCTGATTCCGTTGTCCAACAAACAAACAAAAAATTCAGCCAAAGCCAATTCTAGGCATATCCTCCCCTTTTGTGGAAAATTTCCGTTCATTTGAAAGATGCACTGGTGGTGAGGCAGCCCTGGCTTCAGCATCAGAGGGATATGCGACGGATGCTAACCTACTGCCACGTAACGGGACACAGACAGACTAGGGTGGATACTCTGTGTCGTGTTGTTCTATGGCTCATCTGCGGGTAAACGACCAAATTTAAATATTTCTTTGTCTAGAAGTAAAAAGAAAAAGCAAGATTTTGTCCAACTTTTTTTTAAGGGCAAGTATTGTAAATGAAATTCTCAAGTGCTGTTTATTTTTTAACATGTCAAATTAACGAATTATTTTTGATTATCGTCTCAACCCACTATCGAGTTCCGGCTTTCGTATTTTTAGATTATAGTTCGAAGTATAATCTAAAAATATAGATACCTATAGGACTAAGAAAAAATATTTTTTGACGGGAGTCGGGTGACTAGTCAAACACAAGAACAATCATTTTCAAATTATTATTATGAAAATTCTGTTCGTGACTGTTATAAAAAGAGTGAAGAAGTTACCATGAAGTTACCCCACAATTTCATAGATATAAAGGTCATTACAATTGATACGTCGTCGTTTTGCAATAGGTACGACCTATTTTTTTTTATTTTAACGATGCGCTCAGATCAATTTAGAACAGGTTTGTCACCGGATCTGGAATAAAAATTACTGGAACACGAGGCCAAGCCAGTGGCACTGGACGTGTTAAACTAGCAGGCTCAAAATGCTTATCCACACAACTTCCCGCACCTGCATACCGACTGAGTCGGCACACTACTCCACTTGCGAACACGTATCGATGAACTGTTGTTTTTTTATCCAATCGCATCTGTAACAGATCTAGTTTAGTAGTCATTTCCATCATACATTGTAACTTGTAGTTAATCGTATTCAAAGACACGGAGATAGCGCGCGGTGTTTTTTAATAACTCGAGATATACGATTTATGTGGCGCGTTGGGCGAAGGTTTTGTGACGCAGGTTGCGGGTTCGATAAATAAGTCATATTTTCAAGAACAAAGGAAAAGAAATCAAATAATAACCCAAAATAAAATAAAAAACTTAGAAATTACTCATAACGTGAGGGTGTATACGAAACAAGTTACAAATTTAATGATGGAAACAGAGCAATAGTTCTTTGATAATCGTGGTAGCTCCAGGCTAAAGCTGAGACTGTACCTATCAACACAGTTTCTCAAAATGGTTACCATGGTTATGGTCAACCAGGTTGTAATTACTTTTACCCGGACTTATGGTTATTATTACCATGTAACAGTGTTCCGTGATTATTACCCTGATGGTTATGGATTTGGAGAAACTTGTCCTAATGAGGGCAGGACGCTTTCTGGTCCAATGAGATGGGAGGTGGAAAAATTTGGAGTGTGTTAAATTCTGTGGCCATAATTGACCGATTGATTGAAGTACTTACCTAACCAATATGATTGTTTCTTCATGACATGAGGTAAGGTTTTGCACGAATTTGAATTTTTTTGAAGAACGTGACTTGATTTCGACATTCGCCGAAAAATTTCGGCAATGAACGAAATTTTGACAAAAAGATAATAATTTACAATATAAAAGACATTGAAACAAAATGTTTGTATAAAGTTTTCTTTTGGCGACAGTAAATCAAGTCAACAAAATGATTTGCTTGGAAATTTTTGTTCTGGCTCATGTAAGTTTTTTTTTATTATCCTGTAACTCTGTATTTCCGATAGATAGCGGAACTGGGAGACTAGGCTTTTGACAGCTTTCGAGGCACATCTACTCCGGCAGTGGTAAAAATTAAAAATTAAAATTCGCTATCACTGCGAATAGACCTATAACCTATAACCTCTTCATAGTTTATGCATTCCTGGTACTTAGGTATGTACAACTCAAATCGCTATTGAGTTATAACAACGCTTCATGAGATGACAAATTGTAAAGTGGAAAATTAGCATCTAACTGCACAGAGAAAACTCATCTGAAGGTAACCTGATTTTAGTAACCAAAGGTTATTATGGTGTCTAGTGTCTTCATTGTATCCGGACAAGAAAAATTTACGTAGGTCAGCATTATATTCCAGCCAATTAATAAGCCTGATGACTCAAAAAAATTCAAAAATTCTAATTGGTTCAATTAGATTTTCGAAAGTTATTGGACACGTATATTTTACTTTGTCAATCAAACAAAAAATCACACAAATAAAGCGCGTCAAAGTTTGGGAGTAGAGGCTAGTGACGTCACGGTTCAGTAAAAATAATGACACTCTTCTTAATGAGCTGTGACGTCACGCGGAATTTTAACTGGCTACATCTTCATAATTTTTTGGTTAATCGACAAAAGAAAAACGTGTTCAATATCTTCTGATAATCTTACTCACGGACTTATTCGAATTTTTGAGTCGTCAGGCTTATTACCTATTTATAATGGTTACTAAAGACTCATTGGTTGTAGCTAAAACAAAAACATGGTTTCAAGTGGTAACTACGTGTTACGAAACTGCAGCAACCTGTCAGCTTTATACTTGGCAAGCCCACCTTTTAAACTGCAATATTCTAGTTAACTACCTTTGCCTACCGGCTTTACATGTAAGCTTTTAAATTTCAGGTCTTTTTCTTGTCACATGGGTGCCCTGATACAATCGCAACCGTTCACATACAAAACCACGACGGCCCTATCTACGTCACCCCTGACAAGTTTCCATGCGACCACCATCTGACCATCGGCAACCAAGATACTGACTGCTGCAATACGTGCGGGGGCCGTTTGCCAAACAACCACTCAACATGTAGTGGCAACCAACCAATATACTGTGGCAACCTACCCACATATACATGCGGCAACCAATCGCCGATGCTTCATAGTTCTCAGTCTATCTACCCCGTCTACGAGAACGACTGCAAATGTGTTTCAAAGAGTTTAAATCCTGTACCTATCAACACAGTTTCTCAAAGTGGTTGCCATGGTTACGGTCAACCAGGTTGTAGTTACGTGTACCCGGACTATAGTGCTTATGGCTATTATTACCCTGATGGTTATGGATCGGGAGAAACCTGTCCTAATTTGTCCGAAGGACTTATACCGCTGCTGAAATCGTACTTGGGTCATAAAAGTAAGAATCAGTGTTGTCAGTGTGGGCAAAATTGCTAGAGTTCATGTATTGGTAGTCTGTATTTGGTATAGTCGTCAAAATAGGGTCTGTCAAATACAAAAAGGAATACTAAAGTCTCTTAATATGAGTAAAAATCTTCACGAAATTTTATTTTTTGCACTATCCTCTCGCCTTTCAAATACTAGGAATCATATACCTAATACAGGAGATGACACTTGTATCATGACAATAAGAACCTAATAAAACTATTTGAAGTAAAAATATTTGTGTAGTAAAAATATTTCTGTTTTTTTATTACAAACATTGAGTAAATTGAATAACAATATGAAAACTAATTATATAATTTATTATGTTCTATAGTAACGCCACAATGCCACACCTAAAAAACAGTGCTTTTTTTCAGCGATTTTCAAGTCGCAAGCAAGCGCAACAATAATTTATAGCTTGCAACACCAAACGCATGTTTCGCAAGACCAACAAATTGCCATATCTAAGGTTCTATGCGAAATGTTTGCAAAACTTAGCTGTTTACGCCAGGTTGCGATAGCTTACTTGCAGTTCTATAATTTTGTAACTCATTGTCATAGACGTTGATTTGTAATTCATTGTTACCTGAGTCGATTGATGTTTTTGCATTTTCGTAAATTGATAGAAGTAGATTTGAACGTGCTATAATCAAAGTGTGAATAATCAATCATCTTTTATTATCTCGCAATTTTGTTTCATGCCCATACCAAAATGAAAGGAGTAAGGCTTTTATAATTACGTCTCTCGCTATCCTAGTAAGGTTTGCTGGAATATAGTTTCCTTTGAGGCTCTCTTTTTAGCTCGCCTTTGCCATTATTTTTCCTAAATGTTTTACATGTATTTTGTGCAATAATGAATTAGGAATTAAGGCTACCTTAAGTGCCGGTGGTATCGTAGGATCTTTGGGCTGGACGGATTTGGCTAAATTTGGTTTAATATATTGATTTATTGAAGTCCAAGGAAAGTGAGAGCGGTACGAAGTTCGCCGGGTCAGCTAGTTTTAAATAAAAAACATAGGTACCTAAAAAAAACTGGCATATTTTTGGTGTTGGATTTTTTTTTACCTTTGACCACATACTAACCGATAGCTTTGCCCAACCATTTGTTTAATCCCACTAACAAATAGCATTTATTCGTCTTGGTGATATTTTGGTCTTTGACTGCATCTTGCTACGCCCATCAACCCCTCCACGCACTACAAAAACCGCCCACCACCCAAAAAAACCACCGAAAAGATTATCACAATGTCGTCACAAACATCCATCAGAACGTAACTCGTGAAGTAACGTTACACAAGCCAAGGATACCGCGGTGCTTGCGAAACATCAAATGTCGGCTTAGGAAAGGGACCAAGCGGCGTGTCAAGGCAACCCCGCTCCTTTCCAAATTGCCAAATGGGATGTATCCCAAATGCCATTGGTTGGAGCTGAACGCATACCATTCTGGAGCTTCTGAACATATGTTCAGAAAGTAAAGAAGAAAAGAAAAGTAAAGAATAGCGAACGAAAGAAATGGAGTTTAGTGATGACATATCCAGACAGGGTGCTTAGGCGCTCATTTAAAGGAGGCATGTGTAGGTCCAGCAGTATATCAATGTAGGTTGTTGATGATGATAGTGATGATGGCATATACGTACAGCACACCCCAAGCAAGCTGAAGGAAACAAACATCCTCAGAACACGTTCATTGCTGAACGAGCCTTTCCAAACCAAAGGGGTGTTGTCATAATCACCACGTCTTGCAGGCGCATTGGTGATCGCAGTAGGAAACAGTTTGTTTGTCTCAGCGTGGGCATGAGACAGGTTACTACAATATCATACAAATCAAATAATAAACCAAAAAGTTTCAACTTTGTATTAATTTTGATTGATGTCATATTAGTAATAGTCATAGATAACATTTAATGATTGTTCATTGTTATTCGCCGTGTGATGCTGGCGTCATAGAATTTTTCCTAGTGTAAAGTTTGCCTATGTATGAACTAATAACTTAAATAAGCTACCTACACTTACCCTTTTATATAAGTATTTCTAAACTGTTTGTGTCTCAAATAAATGATTTAGTATTTATTATTATTATTATTAGAATAAGCACCACCCCTAAACTTCCCACGGATGTCGTAAGAGGCGACTTAGGAATATTTACCGGGGGCGGGCAGCAGCGCCTCCTGCCGAACAATTCTGTCACCAAACTGCGATCCCCAACCCGCATGCCCAGCATGGGGATTATGGGCACCACCCCCCATGAGAAAACCAATAAAGGCGCTTATCAGGGGGAGGCCTGAGTCCAGCAGTGGACCAATATAGGCTGTTGAGGTTAAGGAGGTTGAGGGATCATTGTTATTAAACTCAAAACTCAAATAATTACAATAACAATAATGCCCCTATTACGTTATCTTTTACTCTATATATTAGTGTGTTATGGCTTTGTGCTAATTATAAAACGGTTCTACTATCTATGGTAGGAGAAAAAAAAACAATATTATTTGAATAAAGTAGGAATTCTGAAATAGTTTTATAATATAATACTAGTTGCGCCCCGCCGCTTCGCACGCCTAACCCACGGGAACTGATTTATAGGATAAAAAGTAAAGCGTTATCTTATCCGGTATCCCAGACCGGAACTACCTGTTTGTAAAATTTCACTCCGATCTGTTAAGTAGTTTTTGCGTGAAAGAGCAACAGACATTTACGTATTATATATGTTAACAAACTTATATGTTTACAAACTTTCGCTTTTATAATATTTGCAGGACTCTGAACAAGAGTCCATTTAACGCCAGTAACGAGTCTCCCTTTAGTATTAAATTTGCGTATTATTTATTTATTTAATAAATGCTTTACTAACTAGAAGTAACACAAGAGATCACGAAATTAAAACCAAAAAAGTCCAAAACTAGTGCTCTCTAAATTACAGTATCCACAATAAAAAATATCTATCTATGTAATGTATTGCATAAAATGGGTAATTCTCACAGGGCTCAAAAATACGTGTCCGACTCGAAAAAACACATAAAAAGTATCCGTAGCCCTATGATTCTTTTTCAGGTAGTAGATTAGCCAAAAGTAATAGGGGGGGCCTATTTTAGTTTTTTAATTTTCCTATTCTAAATAAGTAAAAATAAATAAAAACCTTGGAAATACTGATTTTCGTGGTGCGTCCGGACCTCATGTTCTAGTGTTAATAATTTTTTATCTCATTTCCTATAAGTAATAGCACTATTTCACACAGGTTCACAATAAACCAGATAGTTACTAGCTTAACTGACACTATTACTACGCAAAAAATTGCTTTAGTTAATAAGATACAACTAGATAACTTCGCGTCCGACGTTTAGCTCTGATAGCCATGGCGCGCACTAATTCATTCATAAAAACTGTACTTTAGTAACTACGTGAATAGTTGTTAGACAGAGACAAACTGTCAGTCGCGATCCATCAGTGGTGAGAACAGCACGTGTCCATGTCTCCGCGTCGCTTCGAAATTACGGTAAGTAATCACTTTCCGTGGCTTGGTATACCGCAAGTTCTGATTACCATGTAGACTATAAATTCGTTCATACTAATCCTATTGTTTTAATTGTTTTAATAATATATGCTTTTTGTGTTACTAATTTCTACTGCAGACATCAATGTAACATAATCCAGCAAATTAAGAAATTATTTAGGATTTTCAACTTTTTTCTGATTTTCATGGTTTTGATTTCCATGTTTTTCGTGGACAAAAAGTACACGAAAGGTCAGTGAAACCCACGAAAATCAAATTTGCAGGCTTATTATCATTTGTATAATGTATTGTATAACACGGCTTACACATTGTCGTGTTCACGGTATGACACCCTGACCGTGACAGTGTGTAAACCTGTTGAAAGGTTGGGAAAAATAAGTAAATATATATTCACGAATACATCTTTAATCGACCAGCTGATACTGAATATATAAACTTTCATACATGGATAATATTGTTATTGTGATTTTTGTTAATAATTTGTTTTTTCTCAATCAAAATAACTTCAGCCAGCTTTGCTCAAATTGCAATGCTCGAAGTAAATACATATAGCTTATAACCAATGAATATGGGAGGGATTAGATAAGCCTATTTTACTAGTAATTTAGGTATAACTCCATCGTTAGTATCTAGAAACGTGACTGATTATTTATAAGATTGTTTGATCTCATGTGATCATGTGATTGAAAAAACGTGATAATTGATGTTAGATTTTTTGTAATACTCTCTTAGTTGATATATATATGATATATTTAATAAAAATATTTAATTTTGTTTCTTAGTTTTAAGAAAATTTATATATTTTTATCTGCTTACTACCTTTTTTATTATAGACCTACCCGAAATTCCTTCTTAGAATGATTGTAAAAGGCTAGTTCAAACAAAACGTACATTTCAACACATTAAAGTTCAATAATTTTGTATATTTGATTTCGGTGCCATGAATGTTGATTTCCATGGACACCATAATTTTAAAATTGAATAACTTCGTAACCGTTACGCCAATAAAGTTCCCTCCACTACCAATAAATTAGTAATCAAATTTACTTATAGAATATTTCGTCATTATGTGTAATTTCAACAAAAAAAAATGTGCCACGAAAGTCAGACAAAAACTGAGTTTCCGAAGAATCACCCAAATATATCAGTCACCTAGTCCATAAAAAGTTATAACACAAGCTCTGCTTAGATTGGGGTTAGATAGTACTGTGTGAATGGTCCAGCATTATTTATTCCTAAAATCCGCTACCGCTCCTGCCGGATCCGCTACCGTAGCCAAACTACTAGGTGTAAACACGCTGTTGCATAACCATGCAATCTCGACCCTCTGTAGATGAGGACATCCTGTATAAGCGGCCCATTTACGACGATAGGACGTGGGAAACTAGACCATGACTACCATCTGAGTAGACTGGGTCAGCCCAGAGGTGGGCAAGGGGCATCATCATCACCATCATCATCATTATATTAGTCATCAGCTGGACATAGCGCCCTTTTCTTCGGCTTGACGCAATATGCATCTGCAGTCTTTCGCAAATTGTCATCCTACCACTGGACGGCGTCCTACACTACGTTTACAGAGTCGAGGGCGAATCGACATAATTTCATGTTGTCAATAGATAGTGTTGACTGGAGTTTGATGGTTACAAAATATAAAACAGCCTGCGAGCTAGCAACCGCTTTAATAAACATCATACGAGGTAAGCTGGATATTTGCTTCCCGATGAAGCGAATAAACAAAAAAAAACCTGGCTCGGTATGGTTGACCCCTGACATTGTCAATATAAAATCCCTTATTATTGACATGTTAAATTTTAATTATTCTACATATGATGACTCAATTGCTTTATTTATTTCGAATCTAAATTATAAACTTGACATGCTTATTAATTACTCTAAGGTGAACCATTATTCAAAATTAATTAATAATAGTAATATTCACTCCAAGGCCATGTGGAAGATAGTTAATAAGGAAAGAGGAAAGGAAAAATACTATTTTTTTTGTATTTTTTATGTCAAAGAATACTTATATGAGGTCCTAGGGTACATGCAATTTATAACCTCAACTTCAACAGCCTGTATTCGTCCACAGCTGGGCGCCGGCTTTCCCCTTTATAAACTTGGGGGCAATCCTAACGCTGGGCTGTGAACTCAGAATTTGCACAACCCCATTTCTTCCCTTGGGTGTCGTAAGAGCGACTAAGACTAAAATAAATCCACCGGGAGCGGGCTGCAGCGCCCCCTACATAATTCTACCACCGAACTGCAATCCCCAACCTGCATGCCCAGCGTGAGGATTATGGGCTTTACCCCTCCTTAGATAAAGGCCAATAAGGCGCTTATTTAGGGGAAGCCTGCGTCCAGCAGTGGACAAATACCGGCTGCTGAGGATTGAGGAAAACAATAAAGATAATAATAAGATTGACCACTCGAGCTCACAATACTATGAACTCTAAAGGTACAAAAAACCGTGGCGTAGGTATATGTAACCTTGTCATATCTTTAAATAGCCAATCGATTACATCACAGATTGCGCATAAAATCACCTCAGTGAACGCGTGAGTTTGTTTACAATTATTATCAAAGAGATAACTATAATAATAGTAAGTTATTGAGCATTTGACATTGAAAACACGCCGGTATTGCCAATCATGATCGAGGAAAAGAACATACTTCCTGGCTTCATTGACCGTAAGTGTCGGCCATTATGTTCTTAGTAGCCTATATATCGGGATGATGTTTTCATTGCCAAAATTCGTTAAGATCGGTTCAGCGGTTTGTGCGCGAACACGTAATGGAGAGATCGATATACAGACAGACAGATAAATATATAGACAAACACAGTTACGCTTTTATAATATTAGTGTGAATTAAGGCGCATATCCGAGCCAATATGACAACGCCACCTATTTACGGCAAAAATGAATTGAACATGAAAACCTGGAGTGCGAAACAGCGCTACACTATTTATCATATTATTACGTTTAACACGGGGAATTTCAAAATCCATCGAACAGTTTGTAGTATCTATTTTACGCTATTTTTTAATACTTCTGTAAAAGCGCAACTTCTTATCTCTGCCTTAGATATAGATTAACCCAAATATGGATCCTATGTTATTTCAAAATAAACGATTATTATTATTATTATGGACGAAATGAAACTATTACAGAAGCAATAATAAATAACTTATAATAGATACCGCAAACTGTACGATGGATTTTTAAAACTTCCTGTACTTAACGTAATAATAAGATAAAATAGGTGGGGGCGTCACTTTCACAAGTATATGCGCCTTAACACTGTAATGTAGCTTTTATGGAGAGGGCTACGCTACGGTGACAAGAAGAAGAAGGCGGACGTCGCCGTTTGACACTTTTCACGGTAAGTAACAACGCGCTCGATAGAGGGAAGAGAAACGCTATAAAACGATTGTGAATCTTTATAAACTGGCCTATAATTCTTAAGCAATACTAACACAAGGTAGGAAAACTGGGAAAAATGCTCGCTTACGCTAGTCACCTCTTGCGGTGAACGAAGTGAGTAAAAAATGCTGGCCTACGCGGACAAAACAATAAAATTTACGTCGGTAAACCATTCTTAAAATGAACGCATCACAGAATTATATCATAAAACTTTTAAATCCATCGTGGTTATTAATACTAAAGTTATTTACAACAGGATATTTACCATGATTAGAATTTTGAGCTTTCCAATATAATAACACGATATTCCGTGATCATGGCGCATGAAACTGTGCCGAAATTTGTAAGCTCAAAATTCAAATCATGGTAAATATCCCATTGTAAATAACTTTAGTAGAATTATACCAGTTTATTACTCATTATATTTCACATCACAGTTATATATATATCGCCTCGCGCTAGGCGTTGAAATATAACTTTAAATAATTCTGCTTTCTTGGTACAACTACCAACACCAAAAAGAAAAAGTCTACTTTTTGCTCACATAAGAGAAATAAACTGGTATAAATTTGTGGAGACGCGTTCATTTTAAGAATGGTTTATCTCTACTTGAGTTTGCTATTGTCTATTATAAAGCAGCGAAAACGTCCAGTATTTTGTTCCTCAACTTCGTAAACCGCCTATATTGGTCCACAGCTGGACTCAAGCCTACCCTTGTAAAGCGCCTTTGGCTTTTATCTGTGGGGCTAATGCCCATAAGCCCACGCTGGGCATACGGGTTGGGGACCGAATTGTTCCACAGGGGGCGCTGCTGTCTGCCCCTCGGTGTAAATCTTAGTAGCCATTCCCGACCGCGGGAAGAGTTTGGTGCAAATTTGAAGCCGACCACAGCGCCAGATCTATAAAAGGAAGTTAAATCTAAAACCAAATCATGCGCACACGATCAAGCATTTAATCTAAGGACGTCCGGAAGTACTGAATAGGCAATCGGAAGTACCCTCACGTGTAATCAAGAACGAATGATGTAAGAGAGGCATTTTCCTTAACACAATGAGATTTGTCTCTATATATATATTGGTAGTTCTTGCAACATCTCTTCTTAGGTAAAACGTGAATTACTAGGTGTTTTTTATGTATTTACGTGTAGTACCTAAATCCTTCATAGTTTTTTACCTATGTACCATAGTTTTTGCATTTTGTCTGGGTTCTAGTTCTGTAGCAGTATCAGCGGAGTCCCCCAAACCGCGGCCGAGGACCGCTTATATAATGCTTTAATAAGGATAATAATTGATTTTGCACGCCTTGCAACAAGGCAGAATGTATTGGAGTGTTATCTTATACCTTTAAACGAGCAATTCTTGTATATATGTATATATTAAATATAATCTAAATTTCGGAAACAGCTCCCAAACGATTATCATGAAATTTAGTATACAGGGGGTTTTCGGGGGCGATTAATCGATCTAGCTATGATTTAGAAAATGTTGTTTTATTCGTGTTTTCAATAAAATTTCATCAACTTTATCGTAATCAATTGACTTTTCCTGACATCTATTGGCGAATACTATAATTTCTAACAAGCACAATTTTACCAAAGAAAAAAAAACAAACCGGTCATCTAGGCACTTTTTTATTAAGATCAATAAATAAAGGTTTTAATAATAATTAATTTTGTTTTAAATAACTATAAACCGACTTTAATTTTTACAGTTTTTTCATGAATTTTCCCATTGGATCCCATTGTCAGAACTGAAAAAACCTCCTGGCAAAAATTATAATGGGACCACACGGGAAGCACCAGCTTTCATATAAAAAAAGAATCATGCAAAACGGACCACCCAGTCAAAAGTTCTGAGGTAACAAATATAAAAAAACAGACGAATTGAGAACCTCCTCCTTTTTTGAAGTCGGTTAAAAAGTACCGACATTCCAGCAAATAAATGATTTATGATTTATGAGGTATTCAATTTGAACCGTTTAGGGATGCAACCTTTGGTACATAGGGTCCTGCGGTACACGCAATTTATAAAGATCTTACCAAACTTCTTATAGAGTCCACAGGTGATCGAAATGCTGGCTGCATCATTGATTTATTAAAAAGGAAAGATAGGTTACGTTCTCCCAGCGCTTACTAAAAAATTGGCATGTGTTACAACTGCACGTAAACACATACGCTCACAGTTATATTTCCAGTCCTGTGCAATACAAAGAACAACAAAGACGGAAAGACCTACCTAAGACCGAAGTGAGATCGAGACAACAATATTTCTCGCTAGTACGACCGCCGATGCCGCCGGTCAGACGGTGACTGAGGTGGGAGCACACAACTTTACTCAATTTGAGGTTGCCACTTTCGAGAAACCAGTACCCCATCTTCCCTTTTTAGTAAATCAATGGGCTGCATGCAGTCTATTTCAGTCAACGAATTACCATAACGAGCACCATTCAACGTGGCAATGCTAAGCATTTTAGGCACTCTGCATTCTGTTGACAGATTTTTTTAAATTTTTAAGAAATATAGATAGATTGATATATTATAACTTTATTGCACCATCAATACATAACAAAAACAAAGAAATTACTGCTAACTAATCTAGAGTGGCACAATCGGCGGCCTTATCGCTAACAGCGATCTCTTCCAGGCAACCTATGGATGGTTAGGATCGGTACGTTTAGAAGTTGACGGTGGCGTAATTGATGATATAATATAGTTAAAATTGTAAATACAAGTTGTAATTGTTTTAGAGTATTCACCTGATCCTACTACAAATAACATTCCAACCAAAGTTTCGGGTAGCATTGACGGTAGGTATCTAAGTGAATCGCTCTATAAAATTATTTTGCTTGCTTGCTTGGAAACAAATTTCGTTATTTTGAAAAATTATGTGGTATAATGTAATTATGCATTATTTTGTCAATTATTTTGTCTACTTAAGTTTACTTACACGTTAATAAAATTGAAATCGAAAAATAACAACTAACAGGCTAAAGGTTTCTTCGTCGTTTCTTTATTTTAGTTCATACCGAAGTGATCGAAATCAAAAATACCACTTTGTTTCCGTGTCAGTGTATTTTTTAATATGATTTGACCTTTTCTAAGTGTACATTTATTGTATTTATGGAAATAAAGCATTTTTGCGTTTGAGTTTATAAAATATATGTGAAGGAATACCTAGCCATGTTGAGTTTGAAATACCTAACGAATAATAAAAAAAATTAACTATGTTTATGATATTTAAAATTAATACAGTTGAGCAAACTGCAGACTGAAGGCATTGTTAAGATCTATATAATTTTCCGGGTTTATTTCAAATTTTCTGAGCTGTTTAAGGATAAACTGTGAAACATAATAAGTAGGTATATAACCACTCATTCTATAGTATCATCATAATGTCGTGGTAAAATTCAGGTACATAACACAACACTGGTTTCAAAATATTGGAAACAATTCATGCAAACCGCATGTGCCTAATTTAGAGCATGCGCCCATTTCATGACCTATAAACATTGACCTGTTAGAATTGCACAATAAATTAAACAAGTATCTCAAACATATACAATAACCTAAAGTAAGGCGGCTATTGTATCGAAATAGTTCACTTATGCAAGTATCAGTGGCGCAATGCTGATACCGTGGAACTGGGCCGGCCGGGTTTGCTGCGCCGAATTTGAACGAATCTAAGTTATCGATCATACGCAGTATATTCTATGTATCATAATCTTATAACATCGATTTGACACGATGCAATGTTACAGTAGGTTTATTCTCTGCTTAGCTTAGAGTCTAGTATTATTTATTTATTAGTATTTTTATCCAGTTAGATATTGAACTGGCCTATACTTTATGCTTAATTAAGGATCCCTAGATCCTAAAATATAGGCAAGTGTATTCAACTGCCTTGAATAAATAAAAAAAATGCTAAAAAACAAATATGTTGAAAAGGTATTTTATAGTGTTATGTTATATGGAAACAATTTTGTAAACATAATTTTTTAAGTAAATTAGTAATAACTTTTTTAGGAATTTGAATAAAGAGGTTGACTATCTAGGTACGAATCAGCAAAGTATTTGCAAATATTTTCGGATACGAATGGTTGAACGTCGTGAACGATAAGAGTAGCGACAGCAGTTGCAATTGGATATCCCAAAATACATACCTAATGTATATTTATCTCCTGTTACTTAAAAAACAGGCCGGGTCTCTAACAACGAATTCGTTTACAAACATTGAAATTTGTTCTTGTCGCTATGTCGATACAAGTTTTTATAATTTCAAAATGTTTATTGATTGTGACATTTGATTCATACAAAATAGGTCAAGCGACACGCAGTCTGTTCTATTACAAATAACCATGTTTTGTTGGTAAATTGATTACTTACGTAATTAGGTCAAAATATATGTGAAGGAATACCTAGCCATGTTAACTAAAACTAGAATATAAGTCGTTTTCGTGAGTCCGTTTGCTGCCAGAAATAAAATTAATAATAAAATTGAATTCAGCTTGATCTATCTGTGTGCACATAGAAATGCTCAATTTCAACAGATACATGGATTAGTACACTATATGTATAATTGATATCATAATTATAATAAACATATTATATGCATACATATTTTTATATTGCATCGAAAACACCAAGAACAAATCAAACCCCCAACCTCCTGCGTTGCAGGCCGACCTTCGCTCGCTACGCCACAGAAGTGAGAAAAAGGTTACTAAGTACTAAGTTTAAATTTAATTAAATTTAACACACAATTTTAACATAAGGTCAAAATAGTTTAGGTAGGTGGCAGGGTACAGTGTCTTTGTGTGTAGATAGATAGATAGATAAAATTTATTCATTAAAACTTTGTTACATTATGTTGGTTAGCAATGCCTTAAAGCCTATGTTAGGTTTATCTAGGCACTGGGTTCTCATCTAATTTACATATAAATATCCTAATGTCCAATAATTTACAACTAAAACACTTAATTATTTAATAAATCTAAATCACAAACAATAAAAAAAACTCATAAAATATAAACACACTCGTATGTAAGTGCATTAAATTAACCTTTGAGGTCAGAGGGTAATGATATCTAGCTCTTACTAAGTTAAACTTGTATAAAGATGCTAGGGCTCATACTTGAGTTCGATCTGTAGTGAATATAACTAAAAAAATTAATCTTTATTTCAGTAACTTGTTCTAATAATGTTAATTAATGGTTAGCGATACTCTTACAAAGATTACAGTATAAAGTGTGTAAAATAAAATATTGAACTCTCCTAAATTTTTGACTAAATAATATAAGTTATAAACTATCTTCAGAATACTAATTTACAACTAATTATCCATTTACCATTATTTATTGATTATGAACAGACAGAGCAGTCGTTCTGTCTGCTCATAGTCTAACATAAAATCCAAATAGGTCACAATGATTTTTTACATTCTTGTACAATCTAATTGATCAGTAGTCTTGCCTTTATACCATAACTATTTTTTTAAAGTCTAGTTTTCCCCCTTGCGAAAATCTCTTCAAAGGACAAAACTAGGATAAACCCTAATTTTTATAAAAACAATGAACAATAAAATAAGCAATTTTTGTATTCGATTGCAGTCAAATACCCAAATATCCATAAAATGGAATCAATACCCGCAAAAAATCTCTATCAATCAATTTTCAGTACGTACCTACTGCAACATTACGTAAGCGACCGACTAACCTGTGTGTGAGCCAGTTGTACTCAGTGCTGAGTACATCTTTTGTAATAATAATACGTAATGTACAGTACACGTGTTTTACATAGGCGGTCATCATCATGCGGTAAAAGTGTATGATTAGTTTATAATGTTTCACCTTTTATATAATAAACCAATGATATTAAAAATAAATAAAATAATAAAATTAATAATGCTGGACAATTCACACAGCACTATCTAGCCCCAAGCTAAGCAGAGGTCTGTTATGGGTACTAGATAACTGATATACATAATACAATACACTACATAGATAGATTTTTTTTTATTATACATAGAAAACACCCAGAAGGCCCTGAACAAATATCTGCAGATCGTACAAATATTTGTCCCGAGCGGGAATCGAACTCGCAACCTCCTGCGTCGCAGGCGGACCTTCGCCCACCGCGCCACAGAGGTCGTCAATATATATTAGTTATATAAAATTACATGATTATTCTTCAAACACAGAGGAACAAAAAAGCACTCATTGAGCTATAAAATTGATCTAATAATAACCATGGAAAATACTTAGGAATACGAAAAACACATTTGTGCATACTGATCCTGCGTTCATGAACTCAGTCGCCCTTGAGAGCGATCCATTTTTGGAGTTGCGCTGGCGCATCTTTTTATGGTCTGTCGGCGATCACCCTTTTTATTTTGTCGCGACTGCATACATAACTGTACGATCATATATTGAGTAGGTATCCTTGTGTTATTTTCGTAACTGCATAAGGTTTGAGTTCGTTGTGCAGAATCGTATGCAAAATTTTGCTCCTTTCGTCAGTGCGGCATTTACAAAGGGTCGTAAAATCAAGATGGCCCCCAGGTTTGACCTAACTAAGGCTGATCCACTGACCGTGTTCAAAAATCAAAAAAATCATGATTTCTCTGATTTTTTGTATGCGAAGCCCTAGGTTTTGTTAATGTCCTTTGAACCTTATAAATCATCCTATTAAATAGCATTGATTGCATGAAAAAATAATAAAAAGATAAGCTTCTGTTGATACATGAAAATTTTTGCCACGAAACCAACGGTTGCTGCAACACTGAAGTTTAAATGCATTATCTTCTACATTAAACCACGACGAATGGTATCGAGTGTGTAAATTATTGAAGAACATACCTTTGGCTATCCCGATCTCTTAGTTTTATCGACACAAAAACAAAACACGACCAAAAACCGACGACTCAAAAAGACCTTTAAAATTTGATTCGAAAACTAAGTTTTTGATGATGAACAGTGACTAAACAATCCGATCACAGAGCAAACTGACCATTTTTATGATAAATTCTATACCTTAACTAATGAAAGAATACCAAAATCCCCCAAAAAAAAAATTGTAAGATTTTTTTATCGCAGATCTGTGAAGCAGCCTTGTCAAGGCTGTCCACACATGCCCGCCATGTTGTTTTTATTTAATTTAGGCCTTGCCAAGCTCGTGCACAGTCGAAAGGATAAATTGCCATGATTGTATATTCATGAAATCGGTGCTAAAAGTTCGTATTAAAATAAGTCGAATGCAACGATTAATTCTTCTTGTAGAAAATGCGTTGGTCCATAGAAGTTTTGTAAAGTTTAATGAGGCGTTTTAGTAATATCAAAAAAGTCTAGTTCAGAATAGACTGAAAAGATGGCGCTTTTGGTGAAGAAATCAACAGTCAAACAATGACATAATTAGTTACTTAACTCTATTTTTTCATCTTGAAAATAAATGAGACTCTTCTTAATGTATCTATTTTGTTTCAGCATAAGAATGTAATATATAAATTAGTACAATTTACAGTAGTAAGTACATGTTTCAGTGTCAATGGAGAGGCTATCACAGAACTGCGTTTATAATATCTATCGTTTATAATAAAATTTTGATTCTTGGTGATCCGTTCCACTGGGAGTCCTATTAATAAATAATTGATTTTGTTTTAAAAAACTATGAACCGACTTCTATTATAAATTTTTTTCATCGATCCTATTGTCAGAGCTGGACTAAATTATAATGGGACCGCTCGGGAAGCACCAGCTTTCAAATAAAAAAGAATCATGAAAATTGGACTACCCAGTCAAAAGGTAACAGATATTCGAATCTAAGTCGAAAGTATAATTGACGATAAGTCGAATTGACAACCTCCCTTTTTGAAGTCAGTTAATAAATAAATCGCACTTACTTCGGGGGTCTATACCCATCAGTGGGTGAAATCTGACTGCGGATGTTGATGATGGCGATGATTTGCGGAAAATCAACACCTAACTAACACCAATGGACAAAGTTGTGGAATAAAAACTTCTTATTCCACAAATTTCGAGTACACCTATCTACCTTCCTCAATCGTATGGGTGGTGATATTCCGCACTTTTCATTCAAAACATACATGTTATTGGATGTTTATACATACATACATCTTATGTGGAAAATTTCAGCCCGATCCATTTAGTTGTTATGACGTTGTATTCGGCCAAACTTCACAAAACGACACAAACATTCAGCCTTTAAAGATGTTATAAACGTATCCATTTTGGATGGAGCATAAACGTAAACAAACCGTCCATACTTAACCTAAAATTCACTTTGTTGGCGCGTCCTTTTATACGTAATTTACATTTTTGTCGATTTTAGATCCTCCCTTCAATAAAATTTGCTTACAATAATATCTGAAACTCGACGCCAAGCAAGTGAGATTTTGATTTGTGTCGTCTTTTGCTTAATAACATGCTTCATTCAAAATGGATAAACCATACAACTCCCAACGCTTGTTTTATAAGGGGTGAAAGTTTCATTATAAAGGGTGAAGATTTTAGTAGGTATAGGTAGTATAGGGAGGCGTCGCGACGCATGAGTCAACTTTCCTGGAAGGGTCTTGGCTCGACTTGCTAATAATGTCTGCAATTTGGGGTGGCTAACACTACCTATCTATAGGTATATATATGTCTGTCTGTCTGGCTAGAATTAGCAACAGGGAAAACTTGAGTCGTGAAGGTACTAGTTAAATACAGTCTGTGTCGTAAATTTAGTAAGAATATTGTGTTTGAGCTCAAGAGGAAAATCTGAGGTTTTGATGGCACCGGTTTTTAAATTCAAGACGGAACATGAAACTTTGTGCCCTTATTAAATCATATTATTTTCCTTAAAGACTCTGGTTATCAAACTAGAACTCAAAACCAGCAAAGCTAACTTGACACCGGTTTTTGCAGTTACTACCTAAAATGATAAAAGTTTAATGCATTACCCGACTACTAACAGGGAAGGATTATGAGGTTGGCAACCTATATTTGTATGTATGTAGCCGATTTTTCTGTTCCCACTCAGAAACTACTCGTTCTATTTCAACAGATGAGGTATCGATTGATTTGCATCAATACCCCGGTGGTTATAGGGTATATGACGTCAGACGATATTGGGGGTCTAATGAGATTGTGGGGTCTAATTATGGGTCGAGAATTTAATTGTTAAAATGATAAGCAGAATCGGTAAAAGCCGTAGACGTACAGGAACATTCACCTTAATATTGCATAAATGCACCTTAATATTGGGGGACAGTATCGCTCACGTCCGTAGGTGTTGACCCTCTGATACCCTACAGGTGTCCTCTGGGTGGTGCTAAGAGCGATACCCTCTGGTGGTAGGCTTCGGCCGTGGCTTGTCACCACCCTCCGGACTGGGCCAGTCCGCCACTCTGTTGTGTTTCGGAATGTGGTCCGGAGTAGCCATCTTCTAGACCTTCGTGATACATCGTCGGCCGCATCTTCGCTTTCCATCATGTGAGAATTGTGAGATTGCGGTCAAACGAAGGACTATTTCTGATAAAAAAAAAAAAAAACTGCCTAGGACTCGGCACGCGTTGTTTCTATTGAAACGTTATAGGTTATATTATCTTGTTCTTCTGAGTTATAAATAGAAATAACGAGGTCTTCCACTCTCAGCGCCGAAATGCAGCAATCAGCTCAGCCTTTGTGACAGTCTCATTGACTCCTTAGCGACATAACTAATGCTAAGTAACGAAACAAAAGCAATTCGATTTCTGTATGAATCAGAATCAAGGATGAGGCGCAGTAAGCACAGTGACACCAATTTATCTGTTCTGGTCATTGATTTATTAAAAACGAAGATGAGGTACTGGTTGCTCGAAAGTGGCAACCTCAAATTGTGTAAAATTGTGTTCTCCCACATCAGTAACCGTCTGACCGGCACGGGCGGTCGTGATTCGCGTGAAATATTGTTGTCTCAGTCTCACTTCGGTCCTAGATACGTCTTTCCGTCTGTGTTCTTCTTTGAATTGCACAGGACTGGAAATATAACTGTAAGCGTATGTGTTTGCGTGTAGTTGTAACACATGCCAATTTTTGAGTAAGCTCTGGGAGAACGTAACCTATGTTCTGGTGGTTAAATTGAACCAAAGCTCTACCGCCGCGTCGCGGCCGCCGTCAATTCAGTCTTTATATTGATTTACTGGCTCACCGCGGCTTCGCACGCGTTGTTTCTATAGAAATGGTTAAATATGATTTCTATCCTACAGGAATTAATTTATTGGATAAAAAGTAGCCTAGGATTAGAATTACCTGTGGGCACAATTTCATCCCAATCCGTTCAGTAGTTTTGGCGTGAAGAGTTAACAAACATACATCTATCCATACTTCCAAACTCGCATTTACTATCGTCAACTGACACCCTGATTGCTTCATCTACACGTTGTCGCCGTAAACACAATTTTGTGATTATGTTATTATTGTTATTTTTTATATTTTATGTACCTATGTTAGTTTTTAAGGTATACATATTATATTGCTATCATCATCATCATCATCAATGGCCTTTACATCCACGAAGGATGGATTATGTAGTGTTCGATTTTTGGCACTTACGAAGATGACTTGTAAGGCCTATACGGGAACGACAGATGCGGCCGCAGTATTGGCATCCGTGTACCCCGGTAGATAATGGTGGGTCTGCGGCAGCCGCTGCAGCCCGTTGGTGCCTCAGTAATCGCTTGTCATTCAGCTTTTGGTACCACGCTTTGTCATGAACAACAACTCCTTCCGCTACTATTTTGCGCCACCGATCACGGTCTTCCGATTCCTTTTCCCAATTTGGCAGGTCTATTTTAAAAGCAAGCATATCACGCTTAGCACTGTCCTTGAAGCGTAGTCTCGGTCTACCGACGTATATTGTCCATATTGCTATATGGACTATAGAAAAGTTAAAAAGACCTCTAACTTCTCTTTAATCTGATTTAAATTTATTATTATTATTATATCAGCGTGATGTTGTCTGACCATCGGGCAGACAGTCTGGTTTTCTAGCTTCTTGAAATGCGTATACCGTAGGAAGGTGAACTGATTTTGTGGCACTGTACATTTAAGTCGCAGCTGTGCAGTTTCTCAAACTCATGCGCATGTAGACATAACAGTCTGAAGAAGCGAATTTTAAGCGAGGAGACAAAGTTATGCAGACCTTGAACGTCCAATGAGTTCAGATATCGGCGGGGACATTAGGGTGGATATGAAATGAACCCTTGCAGAGAGAGACACAACATTCAATTTAATATTGCAGTACTGCCTAGGACTCGGCACGCGTTGTTTCTATTGAAACGTATATAGGTTATTTATTTTTCTCGACAACTGATTAAATGGGATAAAAAGTTGCTTGTGTTTTATTCCAGGCCTGACATTACATTTGTACCCTCAGGTGGTAGGCTTCGGCCGTGGCTTGTCACCACCCTCCGTGAAGCCACTCTGTTGTGCTTCGGAATGTGGTCCGGAGTAGCCATCTTCTAGATCTTCGTGATACATCGTCGGCCGCATCTTCGCTTTCCATCAGGTGAGATTACGATCACATGAAGGTATTTCTAATAAAAAAACATTTATTTTTATTAAATTTAGCTTTTTCAACTAATCCCGCTTTTACAATAAGATAAAACGTAATAAACATCCTAACATCCAAATTTTATTTTCTACTAGCTGCGCCCCGCGGCTTCGCACGCGTTGTTCCTATGAAAACATTAAAAGGTGATTTTCATCCCACGGGAACCGATTTATGGGATAAAAAGTAGCCTATGTTTTATTCCAGTATTAGAATTACCTGTATACAAAATTTCAGCCAGATCCGTTCAGTAGTTTTGGCGTGAAGAGGTAACAAACATTATTTTGAAGACAAGCAGCAGGAAGCGAAAAACACACAGGTACATTATGAAGATATAAAAATCGAACCCGTAACCTCAGTACAGTATCATGTTGTGCATTATAAATGAACGTGTCTTATCATTGTAATAGATTATGGCCTTCACCTTGAGGTACATGTGTTACTTCAATCTCCGGTATTGGTCCACTGCTGGACGCAGGCCTCCCCCTGATAAGCGCCTTATTGCCGTTTGATCTCATACAAATACAAATACAAATAATTTATTTAGACTAATGTACATGATACAAGTAAGTTACAAATGAACGATGAGACAGCAAAAGTTTAAAACTGTGAAGCTGCCGCATCGCCCGCCTCCTTGACACAACATAAATAAATAAATTATAGAAGTAGGTATAAACATTTAGTGGTCTTAAAGTTAATTATGAAAGTTAAGTTAAACATAGAAAAACAAAGTAAAAATAAGAGCACTGATCCAGTTTATAGGTGACGTAGATTACGCAAGAAATAATTAATAAATTACTTTTGGAAGGTGCTATGAATGGGTATCATTGGGTGTGTGTGTGTGTGTGTGTGTGTGTATTTTACAGTGGGGAAGAGGGCTCCTGAGGACACCGGTCTCTTAAGAGTCCGGGCAAAAGGAGACTCCTGTGTGCATCGTGTGAGTTGTGAGTGAGTGTGAATCTAATGGCGGTAATGCCCATAAACCCCACGCTGGGCATGCGGGTTGGTGATCGCAGTTCGATGGTAGAATTGACCTTCAGTCGCCTCTTACGACACCCATGGGAAGAGATGTGGTGGTGCGAATTCTAAGCCAGCATCATACAGCGTACGTGTTAATTTGACTAAAATTGAGCGGCAACCCTCCACAATTTTAAAACCAAGCTAATATAATTTTTATATATTAGAAATTACCTGAACTTAACGCTTTTGGAGACTCTTTGTGTGTATCTAGAAAAATAACTGACGGTTATCTGTTGGATTATTTTGACTGCATCTGTTGCAGAACTTAGTTTTTTTGATAGCTTATCTATGTGTGGGCCGGCCCCATTCAAGTTAAATAACTAACTAAGGTATCACCTAAGAATACGGTACTCTCTACAATTTCTAACGTTAACGCACAAAATCACCCACAGTTGTCCGTAGGACATGCGAAATGCTAGAAAAGTTCTAGCATAAAAATGTTTTATACCATTTTGGATAGTTTAAATACCAAAAATCGTACGCGAAGTCGCGGGCTAAGTTCTAGTTATGCATATCGATAGAACAAAAAAAAATACCACCCTTCTAAATAATTATGCATTCATAATCCGTTGGAAAGGTTTTGTGCAGACAAAGCAGGCTCGAACCACAATACTGTCTTCCAATATCCATTGAGAGTACTTATTTTCGTTCTTTTAAAAGGACTCAATTTTTTATGTCCTTAAAAAGGACTTGTTTAACGTCCTTGATGCACCCATCGCTCTGTTTTAGGGTACCGTACCCTGTTACTAAGCTGCGTTGTTTTTTTGTTTGATAATCACTTCAATAAAACGAAGCGAATAAATCGAAAACAAAATGCAAGAATATTTTCAGTAGCAAATCATTTTAGCGCATTTTTGGGGAAAATTAAGATATTAAAAGTACTTATTAGATTCCAAAATATTAGGAACAGTGTCCATGGATGAGAATTTTGAAGCAAGTCGTTACCTCGTTTGTTGGAACTTCTAGTACTTACCATAAAGTAGTTTTATTTTATTGTTTGGTTTGATGAAACTTAGTAAACATTATATTAAAAATTATATTTTTCCAACTATGATGAATGTATTTGGCATGACTCTGCTCATTTGTGTCCTTGTTTTAAAGGTATTACGCAGAACCCTCTGTTTTATTACTCATTCTTACCGTTGTTTCGTATGCCGGGCTTAGATAAATTTTTCGTTGGTCGATGGTTGCATCTGCTGACCTTGAAAGAAGAAAAAAGATAAAAAAAGAAAAAGGTTTTATTTTCTAAGATGTAATTATAATATTTAATATATACAAATGTTTATAGGCTTGCCGTACAGCGGTAATATATTGGATTTGATATGGATCGGTGTAGCTTGCTTGCAACCGTTTGCAGATAGCTCAATTGTTTAATTATTGTAAATACTAGTTTTTATTTTTTCTATTGACGACCTCTGTGGCGCGGTGGGCGAAGGTCTGTTTGCGACGCAGGAGGTTACGGGTTCGATTCCCGCCTCGAGACAAATTTGTGTACGATCTGCAGACATTTGTTCAAGGCGTTCTGGATGTTTTCTATGTATAATAAAAAAATATCTATCTATGAAGTGTATTGTATTATGTATATCAGTTATCCAGTACCCATAACACAAGCTCTGCTTAGCTTAGGGCTAGATAATGCTGTGTGAATTGTCCAGCATTATTTATTAATTTATTCATTGATTGTTATTGTTTTGATACTAGCTATATTTAAAATATATATTAAGTAGAACGAGCAAAATCAAATGCCTACCTAAGAAATAAAGGAAAAATGATATTTTGCAAACTAAAACAATAAATTCCGTGAATATAATATTGGTATGTATGGGAAAACTTGACATGTCCTTAATTATTTATTAAGTAATTGAATAATCAAACATAATTTTATAGGCACATTTAATATTATGGAACCAATTAGGTTTAGACTGGTGTAAATATGTTTATTTAAGATAATTCAATTTTAATATTTCATGGAATAAGCCGGTAAACATACTGATTTGAATTATATATACACCATATAATTATTAATAATTTTTGACTTCCATTAATGGAGAGATCATTTTGTAGCGAGAAATATGACAGGACAAAACAAAGCTAACAGGATTAAGTTCTTCCCGGATACCATTTAATAATAAGGTAATTTACCAATTAAATTAAAACATACGTGTCGTATGGACACGTACGTTTTAAAAACAAATACATTATGATAATACATATTTTCATAAGAATAACAATTATTATTCATCTATAGGTCAGTAGGGTTGGCACACATTGGTTATATATGTATAGGCTATTGATTAATTAAAAAGGGAAGATAGGTTACGTTCTCCCAGCGCTTACTCAAAAATTGCCATGTGTACAACTACACGCAAACACGCTCACAGTTATATTTCCAGTTCTGTGCAATACAATTTGAGGTTGCCACTTTCGAGAAACCAGAACCTCATCTTCCCTTTTTAAAAATCAATGGCTATAGGAGTATGCGTGTGCAACATAACTTAGTTATTCGAAATCGTTATTAATCTCAGAACCTGTTATACACTAACACCTTCATGGCCCAAGACGTAGGTGCCAGTCTCTATCTGCGTGGAGCTGCGGCGCGCCCCTGCGGGTCGCACCGCAGAGCTGGGCAGTGAATGCGTTATCGCATTTACTGCCCAGTCCGCTACGCGGGGACGTAGTGGGATATCTACGTCATGGGCCATGAAGGTGTTAGTTTAGTTTAGTAAAACATAAATTTAGTATAATATAGCATAAAGCTACCACCTTAATTTTCAAGAGAATGATAATTCGAACTTTTATCTTAGCTTAGGTAGGTACGTGTTTAAAAATAATTGATTTTGTTTTAAAAAAACTATAAACCGTCTTTGATTGTATAGCTTTTCATGGATCCCATTATCAAAACTTGACCAAATTAAAATGGGACCACACGGGGAAGCACCAGCTTTCAAATAAAAATTGAATCATGAAAATCTGAAAACTGGGTGGTCCCTGGTGGTCCCAGTCAAAAGTTCTGAGGTTCTTTATATTCAGGAACAGCATACTTTTCCTCTAGGTTTTTGTATTGATAAGTAACCTTAAAGTATTTCTTTAGTTAGGTCTTAAATTTTTTTGATTAGTTGTTTCATTAACTTGAAATTAGGTAAAAACAGTTTTGGCACATAGAAAATCCAGTGCACGTCTCTACTCTGTATTTCTCACTCACGAGAAAACCATATTTTGTCATTCGAAGCGGCATTATTGCTCACTCTTAAGTAATCGACAAATTGTTGTATTTAGGTATAATGTATGTGTAATATAGAGTTATGGGCGATTACGCTATACCATTTTGCTCAGTAGTAGTTTGTATGGCAAAAACAAACGCACATTTTCAGAATTTGGAAAGTCTGAAATGTCTGAATAACGTTGATTATATTAAACAAAGTAAGCATTTTCGTTTATTTGCTTGATTGCCACCATTATCATCAACCTTAACCGCTAACGTTGGTCCACTGCTGGACATAGACCACCCCCAATGAGCACCATAGCACCCTGTCTTCAGCTTGACGCATCCAGCATCTGCCTGCAGTCTTTCACAGATCGTCATCCCACCTGGCTGAAGGGCATCCTAAAATCCTGACTGAACTATACCTGCCTGACTACTTCACCTGAGTAGTGATAAAAAGTAGCCAGTTGTGGTCATTAGAGTTGAGAATGCGTAATGAGTTAGGATTGCGGGTCAGATAAACAGCAACATATATTTTATTTGTTTTTTTTTTATAATTTATGACTAGCTGCGCCCTGCGGCTTCGCACGCGTTGTTCCTATGGAAACGTTTATAGGTGACTTTTATCCCACGGGATCAGATTTATGGGATAAAAAGTAGCCTATGTTTGATTCCTGGATTAGAATTACCTGTATGCAAAATTTCAGCCAGATCCGTTCAGTAGTTTTGGCGTGAAGAGGTAACAAACATCCATCCATATGTCCATACAAACTTTCACATTTATGATATTAAAGTGTGATATAGTGTGATAGTGTGATGTGATAGTGTGATAGTATCTATTAAAAATAATGGGTAACCTGTGGTCTGCCCCGCAAATTACGCGACAGATTTTTTTTGCTGTTTAACGGCAAAAAAAAATCGGTCACGTAATTTGTAATTTTTTTACCATCATTTATAAAATATCAAATAAAATAATATGTGGCTGTTTATCAGAGTAATAATCCAGATCTACTTGCAAAAGTTACAATTAGTTATGGCACGCGACGGCCACCTTCACTCTTCACGCCCAGTCTATGCATAAACATCACCGTACACCATTGATTAATTAAAAAAGATAAAGATATTATGTTACGTTCTCAAAAATTGGCATGTGTTACAACTACACGCAAATACATACGCTAACAGTTACATTTCCAGTCCTGTGCCATACAAAGAAGAACAAAGAAGGAAAGACGTATCTGACCGAAGTGAGACCGAGACAATAATATTTCACGCGAATCACGACCGCCGGTCCGACGGTGACTGAGGTACACACAATTTTACACAATATGAGGTTGCCATTTTCGAGAAACTAGTACCTCATCTTCCCTTTTTAAATAATCAATGCCGTACATAGGTTTATAGAATTGTATTCTCATACAAAAACAGGGTGAACTGATAATGAAATTCATAAAAAAAAATACTCTATGTTTAACAATATTTTACTAACCTCTGGTACCTAAAATAAATTATAACTAAATATTATCCCTAACTAACATTGTTTCACTAATTATTATGTAATAATATTGTATCAATACCTACTAAACATTATAACAGCTAGTGCGTAGCCACTAGTTAATTATGATATAGGTATGCTTATATGGGGTGTTAACGAACAATTATTCATCCGTAGGTAAATCATTTCTTGGAGCTATCAGGAAATAGGTTATGATATTATGAGTAAGTTGTAATAAAATGCCTACCTACATAATAAGGACGTCAATGGTCGTCCGATCTCTGTGGTTTTAACAAAGAATAATATACTCATGTAGGGCAACAGTCAATCGTTCCAAATATAGGTGATGTAAGAGTTTTCTGAAGTATGAATTACTAGTTTTGTGCCCGCGTTTTTTCGAAAAGTATTCTATCCGATGGGAACTGATTTATGGTATAAAAGGCCTATGTTTGATTATTATTCGGGCTGAGCAGCTACACTAATAATGCAATTCTAACCAAACACCAGGTATTTGGAGGCTCCAAGCGAATGAAAGAAAGAAAGAAAAATATATGATGGATTATTTTCAATCGGTAATATTTGTTTGGAACATCATTGAACGCTTGTTTATAACTTTTACGTAGTCGGATTGTAGTTATTAACCGACATGAAAAAAAAGAGGAGGTTAGCAATGCGACTGTTTTTTTTATGTTTGTTACCTCGGAATTTTTGACTGGGTGGTTCGATCTTCATATTTTTTTAATATAAAAGCTGGTGCTTCCCGTGTGGTCTCATTTTAATTTTGATTAGCTGAAAATTCATGAAAAAACTATAAAAAATGAAGTCGGTTTATAGTTTTTCTGCGCTCTTTAAAACGATACCCACCGGGCATATTTATTACCGTTGGGATCCAAGTGGGGATTGAAAATTCCAACGCGTTGGAATTTTCAATCCCCACTTAGATCCCAATATCTCGATACACCCCCGATTTTGTCAGATATCACCTACCCTATAAACACAGACCAATCAAACGATACGCCATTTGTTATAATCGGACAAGAAGTTTCAGAGCTAAATGGTAACATAAAATCGGCCACATACATACATACATAACCCTTCTCCATTATGAATGTAAGCGGGTTAACTACGAACCTTGTTTGTGTTTATTTATTTATTTATTAAAAGGAACGCCAACAGCGTATACATAAAGCTTTTTGTTTTAACTTACTATCTAGGCAGGTTCTAATATATATATTGTGTTGGAAGAACACCAACGTTTCGTCCCTTAACGAGAGACATCTTCAGGGCGAGTGCGGTTCTAGATGCGCGCGTACCGCATCCCTTCGAGTACTGACATTATTACATTCATAATGAATTCGTCAAACTACGAAAGTTTCTATAGTAAAATAACCGTTGGCAGTCGGGTAAAAATACTAAATAACATGAGCTAAGAACAAGATCTATCTACCAATCTCTACCGGACAACTTTTGAATGTATTCAAGCATGCGCTGACTGTTTTGTATGCATCGAACCAAGGCCAGACGGAAGCAAGAATAATGCACGTCCGTTCTGACCTTACGCAACCGAATAACAGTTTTTTGCACGTCTGCCAAAACCATGCCGAACAAAGCTTTGGGTTAAGAGTGCTGGCAGCTAAAGCAGTACGATAAATGATAAATTATGATAAATAGTAAATGAATTTATTGTTGTTTAACTAGGTGGTAACATTACATTGGTCTTCCTTCATATTATATATAAGTATCTCTAGTCTGCCGTGGTTAGGCTTACAACATTGAAGTCTAGAACGAGCTTCTGAATATAAATAGAATATGTTTATTGTCAAAGGCTATTAAATATATAAATTAAAATACAAATTTCAGTCAATTTTATTTAAAATAAAAATTGAGGCAAGTTTTCAAATTGATATAAAAAATTCATGAAAAAAGACGTGTGGCACTCGGGGACTGCCGCGGTACAGCTATTGCAATGCCATCTAGAGGCGAGTTGCTGAACTAAAGAGACAAACGTCAAGGTTTTTTCGTTACGGAATTTCTGGATTCGGTCCCCGCGCTCAAGGCCCGCGATAGAAGCTATGCAATAGCTTAATAAAACTGGCTAAGTGCTAGTCGGACTCGAAGGGTTTCATAAGGATCTATAAAAAGGAAAAAAAACATGTCTGTTGCATGGGAGCCCCCTAAATATTTATTTTATTCTGTTTTTTAGTATTTGTTTGTGTGAAACTGCCGCTACCGTGCCACGATTTGAGCTTCTTTCAACTTAACCGTTTCGCTTTGGTGGACCCTGCACCGCTAGTCAGACCGCTCCAGGCTATAATATTCTAGGAACAAGGAATTAGGGTAGGTCGTCAGGACGTAGGAGTCACCTTGCGGCCGATGAACTTGGGGCCTTGGGCACACAGGACCTTAGAGAACCTCAAAGACCTTGGGGTTGGTATGCCCTTTTATTTGGAGGTTATGTCGTTTTTCTAAAAGGATGTAGATCGAATATATGATAAGTAGACTAGTGGTAAGGATGAAGGGCTTTAGCTGTATTTTCAGTGGACAGTAGGAGCTCGCAGGAAGCAAATTCTCTAACATATTTTATTTATTTGCTTTAGGGCTCATAGAGTCAGAGTCAGAGTCAAATCGTTTATTTCTTTAGGCTTACTGTTCTTTTATTTGAGACATGCAATCCGTGTATAATAGTGGCCATTTATTTATTTTAAACTCCTCAAACCTCAACAGACTGTTTACTGCTGAACACAGGCGTCCCCATGATAAGCGCCTTATTGGCGTTTATCTTATAGAGGGTAATGCCCATAATCCCCACGCTGGGCATGCGATCATTAGGGGAGGCCTATGTCCAGCAGTGGACTAATATAGGCTGATGATGATGATTATGATGACAGTTTTGACCAATATCAAATTTGACGAAACTATCTCAAACTAATAAAAATTCTTTCTAATGGAAATTCTTTCTCTGTAGAGGCAGTGCGGTTGTGGAATGACTTGCCTCTGGACATTCGTAACGCAAAAACACGTGATGCATTTAAGCAAATGGTGCGCAGGCTTTTTCTTAAGAGGTTATACAAATAGTTAAGTTGGATTACATTTTTGTTATTAGTAACTAATACTATAACTTATGCTTTGGTAGGTATTACAGTATGTATTTATATATAAATAGGTAGGTATATACAATTATTTTTATGAATAGGTAATGTGTAAAACTTAAATTAGCACGCCAACCCCCTGTAAAAACAATGTTTCTGGTTGGCAGGTAGAAAATGCCTCGGCATTAAGCCCACCCTTTGTACTTCAGTGCAATAAAGAGTTTAAAAAAAAAAAAAAAAAAAAAACTATTTTACCTGAGAACTACAAGTGGTTTTATTGTGTATCAATAGGTAGGTACCTAGTGGTAGTTTTAACCTGTTGGAGCAACTTACCTCTACCTACCTGTAACCGGGTAAGTCCAGATATCACAGGATAATGATTTTGAATTAATATATATAAATAAGAATAAACCAGCATCTGTTATTTTATAGAAATGTTTAATTAGCATTTTTGGTGGATTTTCCTGGTAATAATAAATTTTAATAAACAACTGGAAATTTACAGGAATATCGGATAGTAGATAACGAACGGTTTACGGGAAAACGGTTAGACAATGAGTAACATTTACCCACTGCGCCAAAAAGGACGGTTATGTTTTTACTAACATCAAGATCATCTAACAAAATTCTAGCGCTAGGCTAGGCCTAATTTGTCCCGCCTCGGGACAAATGTGTGTACGATCTGCAGACATTTGTTCAGGGCGTCCTAGATATTTTCTACGTATAATAAAAAATATCTATCTATGTAGTGTATTGTAAAAGTATATCAGTTATCTAGTACCCATTACACAAGCTCTGCTTAGCTTGGGGCTAGATAATGTTGTGTGAATTGTCCAGAATTATTATTAAATCTATTATTTAGGTCTCCTTTCGTTTTTTATTCTTCTTTTGACCTCAATCTAACCTGTTTCGAAAGTTTAGGAAACATCTTTAAATTTATCCTCACCTCACCATAATAGGCTAGTATTAATCCAACTGCTAGAAGCAGGTGCTTATCAAGGGGAGGCCCTGATAAACACCGCACCTTAAACCGCCCATATTTAACCTAAAATTCACTTGATTAGCGCGTCCTTTTCTACGTAATTTACATTACTAGTCGATTTGAGATCCTCCCTTCAATAAATATTGCTTACAATTACATCTGAAACTCGACGCGGATACGGTAAAATTTCAGCCCGATCCGTTCAGTAGTTTTGGCGTGAAGAGGTAACAAATATCCATTCTAACATCTAAACTTACGCATTTTTATAGGGTAATAATGTGTTGCGAAAAAAAAATCTATTAAATCCATTAGTTAGGTACACAGACAAATATTTTGTCTTTTGTCAATCAAACAAATACGATACGAAAAAGAGCACCAAAGTTTACATAATTTCATGATACCTAAAGTGGGATGCACGTTTGTCAATTCTGCGACCGCATTTGTAATTATAAGTTATCTAAGTAAGTCATAAGTGCCGAAAATCTAACACTACATAATACTATGCTATGTGGATATTCGAGACAGACCAATAAGACGGACAAGAATATGTAGGTAGCCCCTACATATTCTTGTCTGTCTTATTGATCCTACGGAATGTAGGATCCTAGGATCTTTGGGGGCTATTGCTGAGAGAAGTTAAAAGTTTCGTAAGGTGTAACGTTACGCGAAACTTTAACTGGCTATATTATTGTCATTATAATCTTTTGATAAATCGATATAAGAAAAAATACGTGTCCAATATTGTTCTGATAATGAATCTGATGGACTAATTTAGAATTATTAAGGTTGAACTAGTCGCTCATTTTTTCATACAAACGTGGAAGGGAACTACAGGGCTGTTTGATGTTGACCGCCCAAAACTATGGATTAAATCAATTTAAACCGTCATAAACTATGTTTGTATACAACTAAAACAGTAAAAAGGTATACGTTTGAAAAATACAAGCTTCTAAACTTTCACATTTCAACACGAATTTAAGCTTAACTTTGGGCGAAAATAAACAATACACCGGGAAAGAATACTTTTAAATGAAGGGTTTACCGGCATAGTTTAGTTATTAATAAGTTACAATCAATTTATTTTGAAATGATAACCCTTGTGCTAAAGTCTGTTCGGCGGCATAAAACATAGTGCATTTCATTCGCACATATCGCGCGGGTATGTCTATAATGACTGGTGAGATAGCATTATACCTACTCGTAGTTAGGCCGCGCTCAATGATGACAAACAGTGTACTCTAAAGGACACTAGCCTATTCATATTTCTGCAAACCTAAATAGGTACCTTACTAATGTCCTCCTCAATCGCATAACTAAAACGTACCTATTGTTTAGATGCGTCGCCGCGCACAATGGCAGGTCACCTTGTAGGTCAATGAACGTATCACGACTGCATTGAGTGCATTTAGGAGGAAAACAGATTATGGCTGGCTGGTTAATCCAAAACCAAGTGTTAAAAATACTGTTACCTAAGGTCCTGCTAGATAAACCAGCTGAACAACGCTGATTGTCCTTTCAGGACGTTATTTTTCGAATTTACTATAATGATAAACCGCATATGGCCATGGCAGCGTTACCGGACTTTTGGTGGGCGCAGATGGCGCCTCGCTGGTGTCAAGACGTTATTATGGAGAAATATTAATTTGATTTCTTCCCATTTTAAAACATTTGATTTATTTTATTTTCTGCTATTTTGTCGCGTTTCCTAACCTTTTTAAGATAAAGTGTATTTGAGTACAGTCACCTATAAAGATAGCTATGTATTTTATAAATCACGGTACCTATTCAAAATTCAAAATTGCTTTATTACCATAAATACAATAAAAGTACACATCAGTTTTTGTACTTTCCTACATAATCACACTAAAACGAGTATTATAAATACATAAGTTTAGATGTTAGAATGGATATTTGTTACCTCTTCAGGTAAAACCACCGAACGGATCGGGCTTAAATTTGGCACACAGGTAATTCTAATTCTGGAATCAAACATAGGCTACGTTTTAAATCAGTTCACATCAAATAGAAAATGATACGTGATTGTTAGCCAGTAAATTGACTTTCTTTCTTAACTTACTAGTAATCTCTAACATACTAGAGAAAGCTTTATTGTGTGTATTTTACTCTTCCATTAAAAGAATAAGAATATCTTTATTTACAGCATTTATAAGAATGAATTTCTTTCTTAAACTACCCAACACCATAAGGACAAAGTACTTAATTTAAACATAAGCCCCAAGCTAAGTTCTGCTTAGCATGGGGCTAGATGATGCTGAGTGGATTGTCTAGCATTATTTATTTACTCATTTAAATAAAAAAAAAAAAAACTTACATGCTATAAAATAGCGCCCGACTCAGCATTATGTTGTGATGGCCATTGCACATAATAATCACGCTGATCTTCCGTCGGAACCAAAACCAACGAGTCAGGTACACATACCTCAACCTCAACAGTCTGTATTGGTCCACTGCTGGACGCAGGCCTCCCCCCGATAAATGCCTTGGTGGCGTTTATCTAATGGGGGTAGGGCCCATAAGCCCTACGCAGGGCATGCGGGTTGGATTCGCAGTTCGGTGGTAGAATTGTTCTGAAGGGGGCGCTGCTGCCCGCCCCCGGTGATACCGGGCACAAAACATACATACATAAGGAAAACAAAAAGAAACATAAAAAGATCCAGTAAAGTTAATTTTAGACAGTTCAGTTTCAGCTATAGTTTATTTATTTATTTAATAAGGGCAACCAACTAGAAGTAACACAAGATATCACAAAATGATTACCGTAAAACTTAAAACTAGTGCACTCTAAATTACAGGTAGCCACAACATGCGCAAAAAAAACAAGGCAACTCAACTAAACAGCTGATCGTAAATTAATAATAAATAGTTAAATAAAAGTGGTTTATACATTATTTTTATAGGCACAAGCAGGTACCTGATGTACCTGTGAATCGCATGTTGTAGAATTAAGGTAAATTAAAAATAAATACAGTTGGACGTAATTCAATGAGGGAGGGAGGGAAGAGAAGGTAAGGGTAAAATGTAAGTTCGTAACTATAGTATACTTAACGTAAATTGATTTATGTTAAGTATCAAGATCCTGGTTAATTAATATAGACTTAAGACATTTGACAAATTTGTTCAGAGGGTCAGATATATCAAGAGGACTGTTTTTGGCTAAGGTGTTATAGTTTCCACAGATCCTGGGAATGATGGCGTTTTTGCTCATCTTGGTCCTGCAGTAGGGAAGTTCCTGCAGTAGTTCCACGTGACGTCAAGGCTAAGTAAAAAGTATGACACTTTTTACTTAGCCGTGACGTCAATAGCCCAAACTCAACTCAACAACTTGACGCGCTCTATTTTTGTATTTTTGTTTGATTGACAAAAGAAAAAAATACGAATATAATTGCGGGGGGTTATTCCGCAGCGCTCGCCTTCTTTTCTCGCACCGGCAAGTTACCGGCAAGACACGTTTGCTCGTCCTTCTCTCGCAAAACCGATCTCACTTCGTCTTATACATCCACGAACACGAAGGATGATTTATATCTATGGTTTATATAGTGCTCGTTTTTTGGCACTTACGTAGATAACTAGTAAGGGAATTTGGCAATTCGGCGAAGTACAAATGCGGCCGCAGTATTGACAAATGTGAATCCCGCTTTAGGTATCATGAAATGATGAAAAAATCTGCTTTCATTGTAAACGCAAATGCCGTCAATTATTTTTTGCTTGCACCGGTTGAAACTGCGCAGATTTTGGAATCTGATCTTTCCAGAGTTAATGGGCAGTTGTAAAATTATTGAGGTATTATTATTATGAGATGAGATGCAGATGGAGTTATGACGTAAACTTTTTTAATAGTTGTTTTTATGTTTTTGGATAGAAGGAATATTTTTGTTTGGAGTTATATTTTTCATTTGGCACTATTAAGTTGCACGTTGAAGGTGGTACGTAGGTAATGTAGGTATAGGTACCAGAGAGGAACGCGTCGGGGGAGTAAACAAATAATTCTACGACCTTCTTATCATTTTATACGATTTTTGACCTACGAATAATGATTCTACTAGAATCCCTCCGCTTCAAGCTAAATAAAAAGGTTACGAAGCAAGGTGTTACGTAATGTAGATATATCAGAGAGGAACGCGTTGAGGGCAGTAAGGATAAAATTAAAACAAATAATTCTACGACCTTCTTATCATTTTATACGATTTCTGACAAATGATTCTACTAGAATCCCTCCGCTTCAAGCTAAATAAATGATTACGAAGCTCCCTGGAATTAATAACAGCTTAAAAATTCAGTGTTTACAAAAAAACCAAACGGATTCTTCCAAAATCCTTAAAACTTCGCATTAGGTTTTTCCATTTGCCAAGCAATTAGAAATACACACTAACCAAAACACTGCATTTCCTGTATCGTCTTAAAATAGAAGGAAAATGCCATGTGATAGTAAACTTCCATCATGTCAACATTTGAATCGGTAACTGATAGTCAAGCGTGTGGCCACTACTCACTTAGAAAGTAAAGATGTGGACTAAGATGGAGCAAGCATGTAAAAGTAAAGTAAAGTAAAAGTAAGCAGCAGTAAGCATGTTATTTATTGACATCATAACTACTTAGTGTGTCAATTCAGATGTCGCAAAAGCTAATTGAACATCACTAAAAATGGGCCATTATTTTTATTACGATGGTTACGAAAAGGATGGCTACATTTTGAGACCTGTTGAATTAGTTTAGTTTAGTTTTGGTGACAAAAGAATTGACACCAGTATGAGTCCAGAGGCTCCTGAACTAGTTTAAAAACTATGTTAGCCAATGGCAGTAAATAATGTAAAGAGTGCTAGCCAGAGTTCATTTCAAAGTCAAAGTCAAAGTCAAATCGTTTATTTCTTTAGACTTACAAAATAAGTACTTAGACAAGTCAAATTTTTACTATATAAACAGCTTAATAAATAGTTATTACTATCAACAAGAAATAAGGTGCAATTGACTTTAATTCACTTCAATTTTTTGTCCACTAGCGGAAGAAGTGAAAAAGAAACCACTAGCAAGTCCATCGCTTATCAACTAATACAATCTTAGGATAACTAAGTCTAACTGGTCTTACATACTATTGTCTGTATGGAACTGGGCGACATCCGGCCAAGCGTTAACATCATTTACGTAGTCATCTACGGAGGCTTTCTTGATAAGATTTCGTTTTATGTACAGTTTAAATTTACGAATAGGGAGCTCAGTTGCTTCAGATGGAAGCTTATTATAGAATCTTACGCAATTGCCCACAAATGATTTCCCTACCTTTCGTAATCTATATGATGGGATGTGTAATTTGTTCTTGTTTCTTGTATTTTTATTGTGAACATCACACCTTTTCATAAAGTTATCTCTGTTTTTGTGTGTATACATTAGATTTTCATAGATGTATTGCGATATTACTGTTAAAATATTTATTTCTTTAAATAATTCCCTCAACGAGTCACGTGGATTTAATTTATAAATAGCGCGTACCGCCCTTTTCTGAAGAACAAAGATAGTCTGGATGTCAGCTGCCTGTCCCCAAAGCAAAATACCATAAGACATAACACTATGGAAGTAACTGAAGTAAACTAACCTAGCTGTATCTTCATCGGTAATGTATCTAATTGTTCGAACCGCATACGCTGCTGAACTAAGTCTGTTTGCGAGAGCATCAATTTGCTTTAATCTAGTATTTGTGAAAGAGAATTATTTACATCGTCATAATTATGTTTATTTCTGTCAACTTTAAAAATCAATGAAGTAGCATCAGCAAATAAGACTATATCACAGAGATCTTTTGCTAGAAATGGGAGATCATTTACATATACTAAAAATAGAAAAGGACCCAATATTGATCCTTGCGGGACTCCTAAATCGATTTTTGATCCCCTAGATCTTTCTTTACCAATATCTACTTTTTGGACTCTATCAGATAAATATGATTGCATAAGGTCCAGTGCCTTGTTTTGAATTCCATAATGTCTTAGTTTATTTATTAATGTACCATGATCAACGCAATCAAAAGCTTTAGAAAGGTCACAAAATACACCAATAGCGTTTTTCGCTTTATCCCATGCATCCAATATGTGCTTTAATAAAACTGTACCAGCATCAGTTGTCGATCTACCCTTGGTGAAGCCAAATTGATTTTTATGTAACAACCTATTGAGGTTGAAGTGAGAGGACAACTGTGTGAGAACAATTTTTTCAAAAACTTTACTCATTGCAGGAAGTATTGAAATTGGTCTATAATTGGCCGGATCAGTGTGGCTACCAGATTTATAAAGAGGAACCAGTTTACTATATTTCATGAGATCAGGGAAAACTCCTGCATCAATACAACTATTAAAAATGTAAGCCAAGTATGGAGCAACTTCCTTAATAATAGAACTCAGTACTTTGGTTGAAATACCCCAAAGATCCTCAGTATTTTTGATGTTAATAGACTTAAATGTTTTCACAATATAATTAGCGTTTACATGACTAAATATAAAAACCTCGGTACATTTATCTACAGATGATTCTAATAATTTAACCGCGATTGAAGGTGAGGAGTTTAGAGACCGGGTAACAACTTTAGGAATATCAGAAAAGAATGAATCAAAAGCATCGGCAATATCTTTATCGTGTATAAGTATTGAATTATTAATTTTTAACCTTATTTCTCTTTTTCGTGACTTAGATTTACCAGTTTCGTTATTTATAAGTCTCCATGTTGCTTTGATTTTATCAGATGAGTTTACAATTTTTTTCCTCAAAAACAGGCATTTCGCTGTGTTACAGACTTTTTTAAATGTTTTTGAGTAGTTTGTTAAATACAAAAGAAACGCAGGATTGATCGATTGATTTGACCAACAAGCACTATAGTGACCACATACCAACACTGGAGCCAGCAAGTAAATAATGAAAGAGTGCTAGCCATAGTTCATTTGACCAACAAGCACCATAGTGACCACATACCAACACTGGAGCCAGCAAGTAAATAATGAAAGAGTGCTAGCCAGAGTTCATTTGACCAACAAGCACCATAGTGTCCACATACCATCTCTGGAGCCAGCAAGTAGGTAAATAATGTAAAGAGTGCTAGCCAGAGCACATTTGACCAACAAGCACCATAGTGACCACATACCATCTCTGGAGCCAGCAAGTAAATAATGTAAAGAGTGCTAGCCAGAGTTCATTTGACCAACAAGCACCATAGTGACCACATACCAACACTGGAGCCAGCAAGTAAATAATGAAAGAGTGCTAGCCAGAGTTCATTTGACCAACAAGCACCATAGTGTCCACATACCATCTCTGGAGCCAGCAAGTAGGTAAATAATGTAAAGAGTGCTAGCCAGAGCTCATTTGACCAACAAGCACCATAGTGACCACATACCATCTCTGGAGCCAGCAAGTAAATAATGTAAAGAGTGCTAGCCAGAGTTCATTTCACCAACAAGCACCATAGTGACCACATTATTCTAAATTATCATCTCTGGATGGCTCCAAAGAACACATGTGAATCTAATAACTGCTAGCCAGTTTATTTTTCCAACAAGGACCTTAAGCCTCAATGGCCACATACCATCTCTGATTGCAGTGAATCACCGCGAATAGCCGACAGATGATGCAACTACTTGCGCAAGCCGGGTAACGACCTCAAGGTGACCTCTGCAAGGTTATGGACATGAGGATCGAGGGCAAAAATCGCGTTATTTATAGCATCATCATCGTCTGGAGTTTAGTGCCCACAGATGGACACACGGCTTCTCTCCATTGCCATTTACTATGTTCTGCGTGGGCCTGATCTATACGAATCTGTTTCCGAACAATGCATGTACGCAGAATGCATGTAAGCAGTATGGTAGTATGTGTTCGAAACATGAGCGTACTTTTATATAAAAAAATAGAAAAATAGAGTATGTTTTTTCGACTGGGACAGTACGGGAGCAGCCATAACCAGAGGATATGCAGGTGCATGCTTTTGAAAGATCAGCTCCTTCTCGAAGAAAAACATTTAGGCAAATTTTTTTTCTGGTAAAGCGTGTCTTAAAATGAATCAAGTTGGTATTATTTTTTTATTCTGATCTTGGAGCCTATTCAATACAAACAAACTTATAACATTAAAGTATAGATCTAATCCCCTTCGGCTGCGTACAAAACCGCAAGTTCGTTACTGGTTACGGTAAAACAAAAATTCTGTTTCGTTGGTAACTAGTTACTAGGGAATACGTTTTTATCATTACACAACACCTCAGTTCCGAAACAGGAAACTGACAAATAGTGAAAAAGTACTTCTCACTATAAAACGTAACCTTTATTTAAAGTAATAATACGAAAGAAGAAAGAAAATACATTTGAAGCCAATTAAACAACACACACTTAACACGACACATACCTACGTAGAAATTACAAGTCAGTAAAAAATAAGAAAATTACATATAAAATGATAAGAAAATAATTACATAAATAATGAGACAAGGAAAGTAGTACTTGATAAATAAAAGAGATGTTAAATGAATGTTATATAAGGGGGCAAAAAAGGTCCCTGTCTCAGCATTATGCGGCTACAAGCCGAGGCTATAACGGCACCGATTTTCAGACAGGTCCTGGTGTGGTTACACAAACCTGGAAGAGATTTTTTTAAAAACGAGAAAGTGAGGAAGAAGATGTTTACTTAGAAAAGTGGACGATTACTACATACATACGATATTTACAGCACAACAAGATATACGGAAGAAACAAAGTCTGTAATATGATTATCCCTAATCATAAAGCGACTTAGCAATTTTTAGCCCCCACATATTGAATCTGAATGACGCAAGAGGTCGTTGACCACAAGGTGCCCTGGACCTTCGAGCCCTGCCAAGGTTGCAGCCAAGGGCGCTTATCGCTTTTGTTTCATTATCATGTTTACTCGGTATTTCCTCGTAGCGGTGGGCGTACTTTGTTTTTCGTAGCAATCAATATCATACATAAATTTAAATAACCTACCGACTTATTTACTTTAAAAAAAAATTACAATAAATTACAACTAGTACATAATTACAATTGAAACAATTGAGCTTACTGTATACTGTTGTAAATAAACTACAGGTACCAGAACTGACCTATATCAATACTAGTCGGAAGTGTCGCCAAGATGTGCTGGCTGCTTTGCCCCGCTGTATGGCAATGCTGATGAACTGCGCAGATCTTCATTAGCTGCTGTCGAGTCGACGCTTCGACCAGATGCTCGGATATTTTTTTTAAGCCCGCAGAACCTCGGTACCCCTCGGATCAAGGGTCTTGACTTCAATGGAAGCAAATATATGTATGAACATAACTTCATTATGGCGTTTTTTTTTACAAATAGCCATCGAGTAGTTCAAATAGCTCGTTAACAGTTTGAACAGACTGAAAAGCGTTGAAAAGGCGCGTTATCGAGCGTTATTATAAATTTAGGGAGGTAAAACTAAACAAAATCGAAACAAACGCTTTGTTTCCTTTACACTGTGTACCGTATACTTTTGGAAACGTCAGAAATTCATATAACATAGGTAAAACCTACAGTAAAACAAGGAATTATATATGTTATTTTGATTTTTTTATTTACTTTAATCGAGCTCAAATCTCTGCGTACTTTGGGACAAGACAAGGTAACTAAACTAACGTAAACTAACGTAAACTAGATTATTTTTATTATACTAGATTAGTTTATTATACTAGATAAGTTTAATATACTAGATTCGTTTAATATACTACATTAGTCGATATTACAAAAAAGTTTAATAGGTATACCTACTAGAGTCGTTTAATATACTATGGTTTATCCATTTTGAATGGAGCATGTTAGTAAACAAAATACGACACAAATAACAAAATCTCACTTGCTTGGCATTGAGTTTCAGATATAATTGTAAGCAATTTTTATTGAAGGAAGGATCCAAAATCGACAAGTAATGTAAATTAAGTATAAAAGTGAATTTTAGGTTAAGTATGGGCGGTTTGTTTACGTTTATGCCTCATTCAAAATGGACACGGTTTAGATTAGTTTTCATAAAAATCTGACATAATTATGTCCGGCATAATTATTTTATTTTTATTAGTACTGACGCATAATAAACAAAAACTACAGATTCGCAAAACTGAATTATCGTCTACGGATTTCCACACTGATTCCATGACGTCCACAGACTAGTTTTACTGCGTGATCAGGTGACTTAACTTCTTAGGAATAAAATGACATGGTTTTTTAATCAGTTCTATTTATGTATTCGGTCTACGTGATGTTTATTAGGTATATTTTATTCGTCATTTTAATAGTAAATATATTTATAGTCGAAGGTATAATTTAATTTGATTTCGCAAATAAATACGATGTTATACAGAATGGTATCCCTTTGTCAAATTTCATCGAGTTAAAGAAAAGTTAAAAGAAGATTAGAAAGAGAGAATTATTTTAGCATCAACCTTAATATTAAAAATGTTTGGATGTTTGTTACCTATTCACAACAAAACTGCTTTTTTAACGTGACGAAGCCTTTGTTTAAATAAATAATCTCGCCAGATAATCCCCTAGGTATTAGGTTAGGAACGGGTTCGAGTATTTTTAAATACTTACGTAGGAATTCCTTCATACTACCTACCAACCATTTATAGATAACTAGCTGCGCCCCGCGGCTTCGCACGCGTTGTTCCTATGGAAACGTTATAAGGTAATTTTCATCGCACGGGAACTGATTTATGGGATAAAAAGCCTATGTTTGATTCCAGGATTAGAATTACCTGTATGAAAAATTTCAGCCAGATCCGTCCAGTAGTTATGGCGTGAAGAAGTAAGAAACATCCACCCATCCATATATGCATACAAACTTTCGCATTTATAATATTAGTGCGATATGAGCAGCAGCGCCCCCTAGACAAGAATTCTACATGAGATAAACTTCGGTCAAATTTGAAAACCTAATTAGTCGGTAGGTATGGCAATCGCAAACGAAGTTGCGGATACGGCTAGTTTATATTATGAGCATGGATTTCAAACCCATTGTCATTCAAAGGGCATGAAACGCTACCAAGCCACACAGACAAGCAAGATGGTAGACGTGCAAATAGCTAGGCGTCGTCAGCCCTTCGAGGCGTTCAGACTTCGATTTAATGTGATTTACCATGCGGGCTATGCTGAGGTTCGAAGCCATTTGTATACAGATATAATAGAAATATTGTGGATTATTACGTTGGATTTAACAATATTTGTTTATTGATATTTTACCTTGAAAATTCACTTCGACTCGCGTGATCCAGTATTTTGCGGTACGTAATGAAACTAACCTCTTTGTGGTCGGTTTAATTCATTAGACGATCATCGATCGATTTTCTTTTCAAGACTGTTTGATAGGTCAATTTGAGGATGGTTTTTCAAAATATAAATTTATTGAATATCTCTTACGATCTCATGGGATCTGACAGGGCTCTGAATCAGAGTTAGAGTCAGCGTCAAATCTTTTATTTGTTTACTTACAAAATAAGCACGTTAGACAAGTCACATTTTTACTATATAAACAGCTTGATAAATAGTAATTACTATCAAATAAGGAATAAGGTAGGTACCATTGACTCTAATTCACTTAATTTTTTACCCTACCAGACCATTTCGAACCGACAAAAAAGCAGTTGAACATTTACAAATTATTGTATGAGAAATGTGACGTATAATTTACTTTGACGTTCCGTCACATAACTTTCATGCTTACTAGAAGTATGACTAGTATACCCAGTCAAATGAAATCTTAAGTTCATACTATGTCTACGTCCGTCCCCTTACAAATAGACTTCGAATTCGTGTGGGATGCTCAGGTAAAGGGACTCAATTGAGTCTGCTAGAGGTATGCATGACTTGTTAAATTACTTAGTATTATCATTAATATGCCAGCCCTCTGCTAGACATAGTCCTCCCCTAACATCAGTCAAAGCACCCTGTCTTCTGCCATCCAGCGTCTTTCGAAGGTCGTTAACCCCCTGGCCGAAAGGCGTCATACACTACGTTTATCGAGTCGCAGTGTATATCCATAAACACGCTTACTTCACTGCTTTTCGGGTCTTACAAAATAAAGGTTATTAAAGTGTCTTTGGTAATTTTCCTGTATTAATTAACAAATTGCCCAGACCCAGCAGTGCAAAGTGCACTGCCGCACCTTAGTCCTCCAAAACTAATTTGTCAGGAGCACTTTGTTCTAAGGGGACAAATTGAGAATACTTTTAAAATGGCCCGCATCACCAGCCATCTGCCACCTGCATACATATATGCACACATGCACTACCAGTGCAGCTGTGTGCGTGTCGACCTTGGACGAGGTTAGTGTACCGAACGCAAGGGCGATTTGTGCTATAACTGACAGTTACATGCGTGTGGGGTTGAGGAAAGTGAGATTTTTTGTTGTATGATGTTGGTGAGATAATTGTATAGGAATAGTAGGTACCTACTAGCCGACGCGACGGTGGAGGCCATTACCACGGAGTAATCCTGCTTAGGGACCAATTTTAAGAGCATCATATTTAGGGCATCTATTTTATTACCAGCGCCTACAAAGAAGTAGTACATTGTGATGGGGTTTTCACATTACCAAGTGTCAATAATTGATTTTGTATTAAAAAACTATAAACCGACTTCAATTAACGTATAGTTTTTCGTTAATCCCATTGTCAGAACTGGACCAATGGACCACATGGAAAGTACCAGATTTCAAATAAAAAAAACAATCATGAAATTCGGACCACCCAGTAAAAAATTCAGAGTTAACAAAAACAAAAAAATACAGTCGAATTGAGAACCTCCTTCTTTTTTTTTAAGTCGGTTAAAAAGGGACCTAAATGCCCAAATATTTATATTACATAATGTATGCTTTCTCCAACACAATACTCGTAACGACTCACGTGCGGCTTCTCAAAAAAAATCTGCTCAGAACAAAACTATCTAACGTTATTTTCACATTCTTTGATTTTAAAAAGTATTTCTACCGATAAACCGATGATTTTATAATCGGTAGTCTTTTAAAATAGGCCTAAAACAACTCTAGCAAGTACTTATAGTTTGGACGTTGGATCTCGACAATTACCAGCAATTTGAGTGGTTGCAAAAAGTAGTCAACACCGCAGGTGAACGAATGGTGTACCAATCTTAGGGACTTTTACTTCATACGATCTTGGAGCCCTACGATATCTATCAGAGTTAATCATGAAATCGTACTACTACGTATACCAAAACATGGTCATTGTTTTGAATGGGAAAATTAAATTATTGTTTACTACGCCAGTACCAATCCAACCAATTTCTCGTAATAGCTATTGTCTTCGAAATGACTTTCAGTTCGATATTTAGTTTTAGAAACAGCCAAACAGGGTTATATCCGTTTTCCTCTTGACAAATCTCCCGACCTTGTCCTAAAAAAACTCCATGTGGATTTTTGGTCAATAGGGGAACCATAATTACCTAAAATCTTAGCTCTGCTCAGCTTGTCCAGTATTATTTAGAAATTTAATTTAGGAACATTTATATCATTTTCCTTGGTATTTGTACCTCGTTGAAAACAAGAAATCCAATCGAAATCAATTTTTTCCTGCATCGTCTACCGAGATATCCGACACAAATGGACCACGGACAATCGAGTCTGTCTGCGTATTATATCCAGTGTCAGAAATCCTGACCTATCCAACACGATTAAATACATTAATATTACAATATTCTCGTAGCATGTAAAGCGCCCTCTTCAGATTATGCTAGACATAACGGTACAGCCAGGTGCGGCACAGGACTGCTATTTATTAATAGGCTATCAACGTGTTCAAGTTACATCTTTTACCATACAGTGGACTTAAATGGTACACTTTAGTTCAATCTTGTTTTATAGTTGACTTTCTCCGCATCCAGTCTACCAATTGACTCGCATACATCTAAGTGCAGCCCAGTTTTATGCTTAAGGCAGTTTACAACCTCAAAAGCTTATATTGGGCCACTGCTAGACGCAGCAAATTGTGTTTCGTGTACGTGACGCGTTGGCGACGGAAGATCAGCTATCCCAAAGCTATGCGTAGTAGCTATTTCAACATAATGCTGAGTCGGACGCCATTTCATAGCATTAAGCCTTAAAATTGTTAACTGTTGTCTGTTTTATTTGTAGTTTTTACGGTGTGGGATAACTTCACTAAGAAACTCACTACAGTTTATGTATGTAATAGTGTATTTTTTATGCTATGAATAAAGATTTCTTTCTCGTTTTCTTTATTTCTTTATCTTATGGGGATAATGCCCATAATTCCCACGGCGGCGTGCGGGTTGGGGATCGCAGTTCGCTGGTAGAATTGTTCTTCAGGAAGCTCTGCTAAAGGGCCCCCGGTTGATATTCCTTAGTCGCCTCTTACGACCCGTGCGGAAAAAGTTTAGGTGCTGTAAATTCTAACCAGGTTCAATAACTGTTTGTCCTTTCTCAGCAAACGTTAAATTGGCACTTAAAACAGTCACATGTTCCGATCTAAAATTCAAACACATTGTTTAGTATCACGCTTAACTGCGCGTGAGTTTTCGTAAATATAACTTATAGGTAGGTATTAGGTATACCTAACTTGTTCATTTCCATTCAACATTGACCGGTCATTCTGTACAATTACCTCAATGAACAAGTCAAACTTAGGTTTGAGTTACGTAGTGAATACCTGACACAGATGAGATGAACTGGAAGGACAGGATAGAATGAGGATGAACATTATAGTTACATTGGTTTTGGACAGACATGAGACATACTAAGGCCTGATTAACGGAGTCGCGGGGCGTAAGCGGCGCAGCCCGCACAGAATTAAAACATATGGCGTTGATAGAGTGCCTTTACGGAGTGATTTTACACGCGTTTGTTTGACGCGTCACACGTGGCGGGCACCGCGGCGACCACCGCCAGCCACTCTTCACGCTCCGCTTATTCATAAATATCACCGTACATTGCGATATGTTTGTGTTGACGCGTGCGATGACTGGGCCGTTGTACGCGCCGCTGGCTGTACGTGGTGCTGCTCTGTTAACGGAGCAAAACGTCCAACACGCCGATCGACAAATCGAATCCGATCGAAAGTGTACCTATCTCGGCCTCCCGAGACAAAACTTTTGCAGGGCTATTGAGACCCCACTACCAAATCACCGGCGTGGGAATTAACTACCAGATAAGTAGTTGCCCCGCTATCCTATAAGCTCATTGTATAAGCTCTCTATCACGCCACCTGACGCGTGAAATATCAATATCATAAATGAAGAAAAGTAACCATTTCGTCCCAATTTGGGACGAAATGGTTACTTTTACACAAGTCACGCGTTAGAAGGCGTGATGATGAACTGGTTACATCACGAGTTTAAAATAACTGGCTCTTTTCTAGGTACCACGACTAAAGCAAACTTAGAGTTTGAATCAATAACCCTTTCGTCCCATAATGGGACAACTAGTCACGTTTTAGAAGAGTGTTTACAGCATGAACTTGGAATAACTAGCTCTAAGTACAAAGGTGATTGAATGATCGAATAAAGTTGAACGTATAAATGGAATGAATGGAGAATAGCTCACGTGCGCTAGGTTATGGCCAATGTGAGGTGTTGAGCTGGGTGTCGTTTGGTTTCGGACAATAATGACCCCATGGGGCTTCAATAAGTCCATGTACCTATTTTATAACTAACTAGCAAAATTAACCAAATCGTTCCAGCCGTTATCGAGACAAATGCCACATAAATTTTGTATTCAAAAAATCTATGTATAAAAAAGGAACAGAAAGCGTTGGGTCTGATGAAGAATAAGGAAAGAGAAATCTTTTCCCAGCTGTGGGACAGTGACTGAAAAAATATAATGCTCATCAAAGTCCTCGTTGTTTGCAACAGCCGGCAGTTAGCTGACTTGCTTCAATTGTAAATACTATATAGGGATCTGGTCAGTTACGGCCACTTCGTTGGACGGCCACCACCTAAATTACTTGTTCGTCCATTTTCCAGTTCGGCCATTTCCCAGTTTGGCCATTTCCCCGAACGACCACTGCTGCACTGGTTAGCCACAGCCACTTCCGTTCTTGTTTTTTTCTAATATTTGATGGTAATTTTCTTTTTCAATAAAACCATGGATAAAATAAACAAATATACAATGTTAAATTGGAAAAAAAAAATCTATGCAACTGGCCGTGTGGTGCCGGTGGCATAGAATTTGCACCACCCCTACTCTTCCCGCGGGTGTCGTAAGAGGTGACTAATTGATATTTACCGGAGGCGGGCAAGAGCGTCCCGTCGAACATTCATAATTACATAATTAATGAAATGGCATAAAATTATATGGCAACCGACTTAAACAAGAGGCTTACAAAGTTGATGCATGGAAGATATCCAAAAAGTACTTGTATTAGACGGATAGCATAGAACAAAGGAAGATCGGTTCTGAACTGATGATTTTCTTAGGGTTTTGTACGCGTAAGGGTCTTCATGAAATTCGCATCTACTAATTCAGGGTTGAGGCGACCGAGGAGATTTAAGGAAGTGGCCATACAAAGAACTGGATTTTCATGGGAAGTGGCCGTTCAAGAGATGTGGCCGTAACTGACCGTATCCCTCAAAATGATTAGGTACCTATTACTCAGCGGGTTTCACGAACGCTTTTCACATTGAATGGATAGTCAACGGCTTGTTATATACGCACTGCGGAATCTCACAGCGTGAATTTTAATCTCGCGGAATATAACCTGCGTACTTAACTTAACTTACACGTACGACGAATAAAATTCCTTTGCTATTTTAGCTACCTACAACTTTATAGTGCTCCAAACATTCATGTTTTTCCGCTAGTGAACTTCCATTAAGTTACAGAATTCTGCAAAAAAACCACGCGAGTAATAAAAGCAGTGCGTGTAGAGCCTGACAAATTGTCAACAATTTATCAAAATAATAAGCGTTCGAGAAACCTCAAAGCCTGTCTGTCAGCGGACAGTATTTTATGAACCGTAATAGTTAGGCAGTGGAAATGTTAACAGAGTGTATTTCTGTTGCTTTAACTAGCTAGTAATCATCATCATCATCAGCGACAATGACATTCATGAGATAACCATAAAATTTAGTTAGGTTAATAGTTTTCTTAAAACAAACCCAATTATTGTAGGTTCTGGTACCTATACATTCTGCTCTTGTAAATCGACCAGTACAAGTAATGCGTTACTTCTGATCTTTATATCTAGGAAAATAAAGATCAAGTTCACATATTTCAGAGACCTATATCCATGTCCAACCTGTAAGATATAAATAGACCTTTTGAAACATTTGTATGCGAGCGATGAACTGCGAAGGTTAGGTGAAAGCGAACATTATATGAATTATTTATAAACGTAATGGTAAGCTGAAAACCCGAAAATAGCTACTGAAAACACAATAAAATTATGAATAAAGTGGCTTTTGAACGCACAACATCAGCCTTTTTAATTCATTGCTGGGCATAGGCCTTTTAACGATAATCTCTATTGCCATTATCCCTACGATGGACATGGGGACATTGGGGATTGCAGTTTCGTGGGGGATCTACAGGGGTTGCTGCCAACCTCGAGGAGCAGTAAGAGGGATGCTGAAAATTCTAAATCGGCAACACACGGTATAAAGCTGGCACTACACGGCAATGTATGGCCATTACATTGACCATGACTATGGCATGGTGTTGTGGCAGGTTCTTCAAATAAAGAGTTATCTCTCTCCTCAGAAGCTACGTATTAGGTATTATATTTCTGGGTTACTCCAGTTTACCCCCTGAAGATTATTCTTAAGAATAGAACGGATACCTTAGCCCCCATACAAACGTTCTTTCCGCTTCATTTTGAAACTACGTTTCCGATCGTAATGAAATTTTCCATACATAATTATATGACAAATAGCTATGTTTGTAGTGTTTTCGTTTTCTCTTTGAATGAGAGTGAAACTAATTTGCCATATGTTGACCACCAAATCGAGTCATTCTCAAGCTGTTATTTTATGCATGTTAGATACCTTTATTCGAAAATCTGTCAGACTGTAAACATTCTAAATATATTCACCATTAGATATAAACAACAATATTTCTGAAATCAGTAGTTTATTCAAAATGAATCGCAAAGTACGAAAAAATATAAAAAATTGAGAAATTCCTTCAAATTTTTGCAACCGCTCGCTCAAACGCGGGGGGCGATGCGACACAGGGAGCACAATTCCAAAATTAGGCGAATGCCGCGGAATTGCCAACACGATGCTATTCTACGTGAAATAACAAATTCGCTCGGGCCGGCCGCTGAGATTTGAGAGAGGTTCGTAGCCATCTTAAGGGGAAAACTCTCATCTAAAAGTTTACGGAGCCTGCTTTCCATAAATTATTTCTCCACTTCTCTATATAGCTTGGTCGTTGGAAAAAAAGGCTGATCCCAGAAAAAAATATTACGGTAATTTAAAAGACCTGTAGCCGAATTTTGGTGGTCAGTATCAACGAGCCCAGCCATCTGTGCAGGACACTATGTTGCACAATTTGTGCGCAAACACAGATGCACCCTCTATACCCTAACTACTACACTTATAATCCTATAGGACAGCAAACAATTAAATTCACTCCAATATTAATTCGAAAATTGTTGGATGTTTAGATGTATGGCTTTGTTTGTTAGCTCTTCACTCCAAAACCACTGAACGGATCGGGCTGAAATTTGCATTTATTTTAGACCTGGAATAAAACATATGCGTTTTTCCCGTGAATCAGTTACCCTAGGATAGAAATAATCATAGAACAATTCCATGGAAACAACGCGGGCGAAACTAGTCACAAATAAACCTTTTGGCGACTTAGACCTATCAGAAAAATGACTAGAACGCGTGATATTGTCAACAAAGAAAACTGTCAATCAATCAAAAAAAGTCAATGATGATTATTACCTTTATTTTCGTCATTATTCCAATAGTTGTAAGATTCGACTATAAAAGCATCCTACAATTACTGTATCTATGTAGGTATGTGTGTTACTATCTAGAATCAACTAAGATTGCCTAGAACCAGTCCTACCACCTGTCTAAAACAGTTATCCATAATCCTACTAACATAAAAATGCACACATCCATGCCACCTGGTGGTGTAATTGATAACTATGCGACCACATTACAAGCCTTCTCATAGAACAAAAAATAGGAATTCATAGGTCTTTAAAAACTGGACTATGGTAGCGATTTTTAAAAGACTAACTGGTCTATTAGACAAATTTATCACAAATTGTTCCATGCTAGGGGGAAAACTGGATTTGTTTTCTGTTCCGGTTTGCCCCCTTAAGGGGGATTTCAAGAGGGAAAACTGGAACAACCCGCTTTTACGACCTTAGGATAAGTTTTTCATAGATTGTGTTTCCTTCCCTTGGCACTTTGCATCGCCCGAAACTGAGAGCAACTATTTTTTATTTCATTAAAATAACGCTTTCTTTCCCGCTTTCTTTCAAAAAAGCACTTCATGCATAGTGTCAAAATATTCACGTGCAAATGATGTACACATATTTTTTTTTATTTAGCCAGGAAATTAGTTTACTAATAGACTGGTATGGGGGGTTGGGGGGCTTGAGAAGGGCGTAATACCCACTAAAACCTCTGCTGTAACCCTCATGAATACCAGTAACTGTGATTTGTTACCAAATTTAAATAAAACACTCGTCAGATGTAATGTAACTAAGGACGTAATCGATCAAAGCTTTCGCCAGCCCGAAATACCTGAATAATATGAAGTAAGAAGTGGGTGTATGGAAATTGCAACAGTTATTCTAAAGTTACTCATTAGATTCATTAGATAAGGCACCGTAGCTTACACCGTTATTTTATAAAGTCAAATTTCGACTAAACCATAACTTTTAAACCATACCTTTAATTGTTTAAGTTATTGATTAATGTTATCTAAGTATGTTAATAATAAGCTTTAACCCCATTTCCATCCCCATTCCCCATTTTTTGTGTGTTTAATTAATTAATTAGTTAGTGTTATTGGCAATCGCCGTTCTAATTGTAATTATTATTTTAATAATTGCGTCAAGCTGAAGACAGGGCGCTATGGCGCTCATTAGGCCTATGTCCAGCTGTGGACTAATATAGGCTGATGATGATGATGTTCTAATTAATAAAATAAATAAATGACTAAATAAATAAATAAATGTCATTATCTATCATGTAATGTACGGTACGTGTAGGATTTTTTAGTAAGAAAAATTCACAGTAGCACTCTGTATGCTGAATGTGTAATGCCATATTGTTCATTACGCAGTTTGCGTTAATTTTTTTCTGTGACAGCGCTCCAAGCGGGAAGTTTACATAACCTTCACATTTCCATAGGAATTATAGTAACGCAAACTTTAGTACACACTCAGTTTGCTGGAATCAGAAAGTCGGTGTTATACCCCTCCCCCGTGCCTCTGAAAGCTCCTTAAACGGTTGGCCCTGCGCCTGACCTCTAGCTGGTCGTGTCGGTCTGACGTCCCTTCGGATTATTACGATTTCTGCCACACTATGACATAATAGTGTAAATATTATTTATTTTGCACATAACATGAACACAAAACATGCACACCAAGGAGTTTTTAGGCGTACAGAGATTTTTTCTAGGTCTGACTCAACGAAAAGCTATTAACTTTACTAATAACAATTGAAAAAAGTTAATCATCACGATCTCTAGACAGTAAGAGATGTTCAATTTTGCGTACTTATTTAGTAAAATATTCCATAGTCAGCATTGAACATCGAAATTGCATTAGATTGCTGAATTTCATGAACGCAGACAACAAAGGGCGTTAAATCAACTGTCAGACGGTCAAAACTTAATGTCTGCTACCTTCGAGAGTCTATACCTAAACTATTTCACCCTCCCTGATATAATCGAGCTGTCTTCCTAAATTATGTAAGCTTTTTCATTGTTATTACGGAATAAAATTTCTCCAAAGCATCTTTTCACTTTTTAAAATGATTGATGTAAAAACGGAACTTACCTAAAAATATAAATAAAGTAGCAGCGCCTCGCGGTTTCACCCGCGTAGTTTCCTTTCCCGTGGGAATTACGGGATAAAATATAGCCTATGTCACTCCCTAAAAAGTAAGCTTTTTAATGATATATTTTTTTTAATCGGTCTATGACTTTCGGAACCTATTCAATACAAACAAACAATTAAATCTTTCCTTATTATAACTACCTCCAGGCTAAGCAGAGCTGTGTTTGTTATTATGGTTTTACTGTGCACAAAAATGAATAATTGAATTATGTGAAATTGTAATACAAAAAAAAAAAAATTAATTACATAATCGGATCTTCGGATCAAACCTTACCGTACAACGTTGCCCATAATTTTGTAATTTTCTTATATCTTTTTGATTAACATTTTATCGAAGAATTCACTTCGTTTATCTATCTTTATTACCGAACAACGTTGCTTTTATTTTAATTTTACTCTAATATTACGGACATTGGCGATATATGTCAACCCAGACGTAGACGCCATTAAAAGAAGAAAGGAAAGAAAAATTACATAATCTTCTGTCTGTAGTCACGCCATGGAAGATATGAGCGCCAAGCAGAGATTTCAATATTTTCAGTAAAACATCTATGACTAACCTATTTTAAAGCCGTGATTTTTTGAGTTTTCTGGGTTCTTTTAAACCCGTCTTCGATTACGACTTCCGATGTTGGCTATACAGTTTCAGGATACGTTGTATCAGAAATTGCCACTAATAATAAAATAACAACCAACATCAATTATGGCATATTCGCCACAGCTTCCAAGAGTCCTTAGTAACTACCTTGTGCAGATTATAATTAATTTATAATAACGAAAATATTAAATAGAATAAAAATATATTATCGTTTCCCTTCATACATTTAGCACAAGCGATCTGAGTCATATTGAAGCCTCTACTGGATAGAAAGGAGAACTATGTTTCATAGTTTGACTGCGATTGAATGGTTTCATAGTTTTCGAATGGTTCTGAGATATTTGACAGTGGCAATGGAATATATTTATGTCTCATTCCGTTTTGTACGTGTTCCAACTGAAGTACCTACTTGACGAGAAGTTCCCTATAGTCTATCGAGCTCACGAAAACTTTTGTCGTATTCGTATTTTAAACACTCATACTAAGCACCCGAACAATATAAAAATTGCATCAAAAAGTTAGATTACCTATAAAAACTGTAAAAAATATGGTCATGTAGGTAACCCGCTATCGGGCAATAACCTTATATTTCGGTTCGCAACTGATAAGGTGGATTGTGTAATAAAACGAACGAACTCGTTTTGATAATGCGAACCTAGAAACATAAATTTGAAATAAGAACTGCAAAACTTTTTCTCCTCCACCACTTTTCTTTTCCACTACTTCCGCTAGTGGACAAAAAATTGAAGTGAATTAGAGTCAATTGCACCTTATTTCTTATTTGACAGTAATTACTATTTGTCAAGTTGTTTATATAGTAAACATTGACTTGTCTAAGTGCTTATTTTGTAAGTCTAAAGAAATAAACTTTTTGACTCTGACTCTGACTCATAGAAATACAGTTTTGCAGTTCAAAATGATCAAAAATAGAGGAAAAAATGAGGTCTACCTTCCAAAGCAAAAAAAATATCCCACACGTAATTTAGTCCTATAAATGGTTAAGATTCATATTATATAATAATAAAGTTAAGAATAACCTGATAAGGGTGTTATTTTGATGAATTGAACACACTGTATAAATAGTTTGCGTCCAACTGGGACTTCGCTCATGTGTAACCTAATAAAATGGAATAATTCTCATTAGATCCATTGACTAGATCCTTGATGGATCTATCTAGTACTTTATATCTCTCTAGATCCATGATGGAACCATGATGGATCTATACAGAACTTTCTTGTAGCCTAAACATTATATAGCCTAGCCTATACAGCCGAAAGTTTATGAAATGTATTTTTTTTGTTATATCTTTTGTAAACATAAGGTTACATCAGGCTTTCAAGAATTATCAAGAACAGTGCAACCTTTACTAATGATAAAAAAGTTTGTATGTATGTTTGTTACTCTTTAAAGCAAAAACTACTGAACGGATCAGGCTGAAATTTTGCATACAAGAAGTTCTAACTAATAACACATAGGCTATTTTTATCCCATAAATCAGTTCTCTTGGAATACAAATAACCTGTTTATTATAAACCATTTATTTATTTATCATGTTTAGCCAGTAGGCTGCAGATGATGGTGAGGATACGTCAAAAGCTTCGTTTTTAACCGACTACAAAAAAAGGAGGAGGTTCTCAATTCGACTGTATTTTTTTTTGGAACCTCGGAACTTTTGATCCGGTCCGATTTTCATGATTCTTTTTTCGTAAGCTTATCATGTGGTCCCATTTTAATTTTGTTCAGCTCTGACAGTGGAATCCATGAAAAAACTAGAAAAATTGAAGTCGGTTTAAAGTTTTTTAGAACAAAATTAATTATTGTAACCATCAACCGTACCTAGTAGGGTTGTTTATTTTGTTAAGGTGGTACCATAGACCTAGAATTTTTTCACTGTGTGTTACTTTGATTAGGTATTTTATTATTTACCAACGCTTCCATAGAAAAAACGCGTGCGAAGCCGCAGCAACTTTAAATATCATAGAGATTTTAGTGCCATTATGTAACATACAAGTTATATCCGTAAAATTTTACCCAAATGAATTATCAAGGCGGAATTCCGTTATAAATGAACTCTGACCTCAAACCATGCCGAATTCGGGGTCGCTGACCGATAGCGCTACGACGTAGACGTTATCTACGCGCTACGGTCGAGGTCAACGACCGCGTAGGCGTCTACGAGATTCTTTCCGCTATTAAAGCATACTACTTCTAATAGGGTATATGCATCGATTTTTTTTATTGTTTTAATCGATTCTTTAGGTCATTATTTAACCGAGAAATGATAAGACGCTCACTGAATTTCGCATTAACAAGGTAAAAAAAACAAATCAAAACTACAATCATTTTCGGGTGATAAAAACGCTGCCATATTGGCGCCATGTTTATGTGACGTCGACGTACACACTTGATTAAAACCTTTGGTGACGACCTCGGTAGTGATCATCTCAGGAAAGAGGTTTTCCGAAAAAACTGAAAATAATCGACGATACGAAATGTCAAGTGGGCAGAATAGTGTCAAATCATGGTGCAGCAAACAGAATAAAAAAGAAGAAATGAGTACAGTGATGTCACGTCCGCTCTAGTCAATGGCGTAGCGTTTTGAAATTTTGCGATTGAGATTTAAAATATAAATTTTTTAATGGTTAAATTCTACAATAAAAACATCTCAAAATGCAAAAATAAATATGAAGATATGTTTCTATATCAATAGAGAATACGTATATATTTTTTTAGCCATTTTGAAATCACATGCATATACCCTATTCTGAGAGATTCTATAAGATCTGCACGGACGTCTGAAAACAGCGATATACATAATTTAAATACTAGAAATAGACATAAACTAGCTGTACCCACAACAAGGCTTCATAAAACTAATGTATCTTTTAAAGGGAAATGTATACGCTTGTATACGCCTCTACAACAAAACCCCTACTGAACTGCAAAAATTATCAGTAAATAAATTCAAACAAACTGTCAAAACTTTACTATGCAAAAAGGCTTACTATAAAATATCAGAAATCTAGAGGATAAAAAAGCTTGGGTCGGATTTTGCTCCAACTCGAAAAATAACAACTAACAGGCTAAAGGTTTCTTCGTCTTTTCTTTACTTTAGTCTACAAATCGAAGCGATCGAAATCAAAAATACCACTTTATTTTCGTGTCAGTGTATTTTTTAATATGATTTGGCCTTTCCTAAGTGTACATTTATTGTATTCATGGAAATAAAGCATTTTTGAGTTTGAGTCTCGCATAGTAGTTTATTGTGCATTACCCCCCTGCCTAAGTAGGCCCTAACCAGCCCAGCTCCTTGAAGTATCGCAGCAGGACTTTAGGTGACTGACAGCTTCGTTTCAGCTTTTCTGGTGTGGATGGAGTTGATGCCTTCACGAGACACATCAGCCCCGTTTTGTGTCTGGCCTCTGTAGCCATTATTAGAGCATTAGTGGGTGAAAATTGGTACCCCCTGGTATTTTTAGATGTATTCATATAGCCGTATGGTACCGGCTTAGAATTTACACCATCCCAATTCCTCCCGGCTCGTTCCTATCTCCGCAGTGTCGTAGGCGACTATGGGATATCCACTGGACGCGGGCAACAGCGCCCCCTGAAAAACGATTCTAACACTGAACTGCGATCACTAATTCACATGCGTGGTGATTATGGGAATTACAAACATGGGTTAACATCCCCAACAAGGCTATTATGGCGTTTATCAGGGGGAGATCTACGTCCAGCATTGGACCCGTATATACTGTTTATGAAGGTTACTGTTATTATAGTGCGTAAACCCTCACAATGTGGTAATTTCTAAAAAGTGAAATAAAATCCCAGAAAATTTCAACAGACACGGTATCCGACTTTGTGGTCTATCGGTTATGACATCCCCGTACTGAGGGGGGGACGCGGATGTACCCTTTTATTGAAAAAAAAACAAGAACAATCAATAATAGAAATAAATTAAAACTAGTATTAACAACCTGTTACAAAGAATCTACAGTTAGCTCAACTGATCCATATCCATGCCAAGCGAACCTACGATAGCTACATTGCCCCGCAGTATGGCAATGCTTATGCGCTGCACCAGACACTGACCAGCTCTCGGGTCACGCGTCGCTCCGACCAGACGCTCAGATCTACACCTGAGCGTCTGGTCAGATGTAGATCTGTCTGGATCGGTCTGGTATGTACCCTTAGAACGTGAATCGAACTCGATCTTGTTATTCAAAACAGAATAAAAACTTAATTAGTCGTTTTCGGTTTATTGGATTCCAACGTAAGCCATCAGAATTCATAAAACAAATAAACATTAAATAAGTTCTTTAATCCCGAACTTTATTATTTTTTCACGTTTAAAATCTTGTTTTCGTTACTATAAACTTTTATTTATTTTTATTGGAATGGCAACTTGAAATAAACGAGGGCCTTAACCTTAAGGGGCCTATATGATGGGGAGGGGTGCCGTTAAACCTATTCAGTCTGTTAGAACGAGGACCACAGAATAAAAAAGATCATATTCTTGCAGTTTCACTTTGGTAAATTTTTTTTGCAATCACTTACCGCACTAGAGACGTTAATACTTCTTAAACCATCACTAAGTTAAGGTTTTTGTATTGAAATCTTTACTAAGTGAAAAATTAAGAATAAGTACACTAAGACAGGTGATGGTAGTTTGATCCCCTTCCCAGCTCAAAATACAAACTAAAACATAAAAGAGAACGCATTCTAGATCGAAAAAGGTCTTGTTGGTGTTGGATTTTTTAAGGTTTCTCATTTTATTAGTGTTCGCTTTTATTTTATCAACTGCAGCCCACTTTATGGGACTAGATGACTCCCGATTAACCTTTTAGAGTTAAGTTATCCATATAAATTGGAGTCATGTGGTTTATTTTTGAAAAAGGCTTCGATAGAGTGACGCAAGCCTAGAGGGTGGCAATTTGGCAGCAGGTCAATGCACTCGCCTCAAGACTAAATTTTATAGTCACATTCGAAGTTAAAAACTATATTTTTCTTAAAAGGGGAAAACTTTGTGGAATATGTGTATGTACTTCGAAGACGATCTTTATTCGACCATAACTTTGAATATCTAAACATATTCAGATGTTTGTAGTATCGATAGAATCTCGACTGATACTGCTAAACATTAAAAAAAATGTTTTTTACTAAAATTTAAATACAGTCAATACATTTTTGTAAAAAATAACAACAGTTAGGTACCTACTCAATTTCCTCGAACGATTAAAAGATGTCATTCCAATTCGAAAAACTAAAATCATGATTGCAATTTAAAATTGAAATTGAATAATCGACAACAAAGACCACACACATTAATTTAAAAACCTAAGTCATTTGGAAGTCTGCACATTATGCAAGGCTGTTAATAATGGTCAGGGGCATCGCCCGCCCGCCCTTGACGAGACCAGTCTAGAACACGCAGTTCATTGTCATGATCGAAAGAACGATGAACATGTACGAATGAACGACGAATATGATTGAATGAACGATGAACAACAAGGTCTTTTGCATCGGTTGAACTAAACCTTGAACTTAAGCCTGCTTCCTATTAGTACGTATAAAAGGAGAAAGATCTTTCAATGTTGGCGAAATAATATCTTCTGAGTTGCTACTAAAATAAATCAGAAATATCAGACTGTATCTTCGATAGTTTACCAAGAAAAACCATTAATCTTGTTGACAGATGGTAATAATAACTCTATAGTTAGAGTTAGCGTATATTTTAGAAACAATAAGCTCAAAATAACTTTTAAAGATATACAACTAACATCACGAATGCGTGATGGTCATCATCATCGTATCTGCTCACAGATGCCCACTGCTGAACATAGACCTCCTTACTTAAGTTTATGACGCCACAAATGAGAATCGTGTGCGGCCTGATTCCCTCGACTCCCTGCGATTACATTGGTACCTACTATTATACCATTAAATAGACAAAACCGACTTTCTGCTTGTATTTATTCTTATGCCCATACGGTTATTAATAAAGCAATTTATTATTCTAATACGGAGGAACTAATAAAATTGTAAAGCAACGTAAATTAATCAACGTACATTTTTGGAATGTTTTTGTAAATCCAAAAAATTACAAAAATATACGTCGACAAACGAATATGCAGAAATGAAACAACATTCCTGACTTTAATAAACGATGACGTAACCTTCTTTGTTGTCTCGTCGATGATTCAATGCAATTTAATGTCCCGATTTTCGGCGACATTTACGAACGGTGCCGCCATAAAATGTGGTGTAAATTCACATCAAAACAACATGAAGACCTTGAACTTGAGTTGAACTGCATGCAATGAATAAAATATGCATTTTATTACACTTTATGCGTCTTTGCATGCTGTGGCATAGCATTGTAATGCTTGTAAGTCTTATGTCTTGTAGCATAACCATTAGGTGTAGATAGCATCGTTCGGCGATGGTTTGCCAATTTGAATAACTTTTACAGGATATTATATTGTAGGTATTTTTATTATTTAAGTCAGGCAGACTAATCAACTGAAACACTTATAGATATACAGATAGAAAACACTTTATGATACCACGCCAAGACAGGAAACTATGCAGGTAAAAAACAATTAATCAATCAATAATTTATTGCATGAAATACATGTTATATAAGTTGCTATAAGATAATGGAATGTCACAATGTTTTCTGCCCTATTGGGCGTATAATTAAGTACATGTTATCTAAATACTTACAATTTATCGGTCATGAATTCATTAAAGGAGTAATAGCATTTTTTTGTCAGTAGTTCAGTCACCTTCCTCCGAAACAAGGCACAAGGTAATTTTCTTAAAGACTTGCAGTTTATTATAGGCGAAAGTTAGAAAAGCAGGCGAAAAGCAGAATATACTTTTACGCATTAAGGTTGTTTTGGAAGAAATCCTTAAAAAGAGGAAGTACATATTCTCATAATTGATTTATTCCTAACTATAGTGCTTTCAAAGCTGGCAGAAACAAAGGGCCCAGTTGTGGGATGATCCTTGGCTGTGAGGATGATAATGATAATTGTGCAAAGTAAATAGTTTTTTTTTCTATATAAGCTATAGAAAAAACTATTGGTGTACAAACCAGTAAACACAGAATAATAAAAATACTTTAAAAATAAATGGCTATAGCCGAGCGATAAAGCCGTCAAATCTATACTGATAATGTAAGTAGGAAATATTTTATTGTTTGTTTGTATTTAACAGGTTCCGAAACTGCAGAACCGATTTTAATAAATCTTTCATAATAAAAAAGCTTACTTTTCAAGGAGTGACATAGGCTATAGTTTATCCCGGAATTTCCACGGGAACGGGAACTACGCAGGTGAAACCACGAGGCGCTGCTAGTAATTAATAAAACCTTGGTAAAAAAGTTGTCAGCCTTTTTGGTCCTCCCTCCAACTAAATGTTGCTGCATAAAAAGTTGAGCAACTATTAGGTAATCATCAAGTAACTATGGAGATTTCTTTCGGTTTGCCCATGAAAGATACTTACTACATACTAGTTTGTGTCCTTCCTTCGCACGCGTTTTATTCTATGGAACGTTTATACTTGATTTATATCCTATGGGAACTGATTTATGGGATAAGGCAAACATACTTTTTGCCTTTGTTTGATTCCAGGATTATAATTACCTACCTGTTGAAATTTTACAGCTCTATCGGCTCAGTAGATTTGGCGTGAAGAGTTACAGTGTCGAATCGCTTATTTCTTTAGACTTACATAAGCATTTAGCACATAGACAAGTCAATTTTTTACCTTATACACAGCTTGATAAATAGTTATTACCATCAAATAAGAAATAAGGTGCAATTCAACAGAGAGTCAGAGTCAGAGTCGAATCGTTTATTTCTTTAGACTTATAAAATAAGCACTTAGACAAGTCAAATTTTTACTATATAAACTGCTTGATAAATAGTAACATTATACAAACATCACCTAAACAAAAAATACCATATTCTTAACATCACAACTTTCGCATCTGAAAGTAGAGAACGTGTTCATTATACAAAACTTGATTACTACCAAAACTTTTACGCAATCCACAATAACATTTTCAGTCTACTATCTTAATACTAAACACCCCCAGGGTAGAGTGCGTTACCCCTTTTCAATATTTTCATGAGGACACTGACTTTTATTCATCCCTTGGGGGTGAGGGTTTGTTGGCCTTCGGGGCAAGGGCCTCAGCTATGAACTCTGAAATAAGGGCTGAGTGGGCAATAACAGATTATTTTTTGGTTGATTCTTCTATTTAAATAGGCAGCACTTACATAAAATCCTATTAACTGATTGGGCTGCCGATAAGTAGCTAAATCCAAAGTCTTCAGTTATTTAGACGCTGTAGTAATTTAATAGCATTTAAAGTGCTGGATCTTTGCTCATAAAAATACTGCAATCACAGAAAATATCAATTTTAGTTACATAAATCTGGCGCAGCGCATCAGTATTGCCATACAGCGGGGCAATGCAGCCAGCGTCTTGGGTACGCTTTTAACTGATATGTTAGGGATCAGTTGAGCTACCTCTAGTTTGTTTGTAACAGTCTGCAGTTAGCTCAATTGTTATAATTGTAAATACAAGTTTTATATGTATTTCTATTATTTGATTGTAATTTTCTTTATTAGGTAGTACTTACTATTATAAAATTAAGTAAGGATAATATGTCATACATATCCTTACTTAATTTAATTAAGAACTTAAAAATGACCGGGACTGTTAAGTTAAAGGTAGTTTATTCCTCCAAACGATCTGTTAAGTAATCATAAAGTTAAAAACACATTACAAAAGTCGCATTATAAGCCACTGACGCATAAATAAAATACAAACACACACAAACCGTGTCCTTACAGGATATGTCTGCACTTGCATGTGTTTGTGCCATTAGCATATTTAGTGTTTTCCCTGAAACTTTGCATGTGAGCGTGCGTTAACCGCTTCCTATGACAATAAACAGAAAAACCACATTTAATTACTGTAATAATTGTTTTATTTTAAATCTGTTGATAGATAAAAAGTCTTAGTAAATATTTACAACGAACTAACTGTCTAGTTCAATGAAAGTTGCAACGAATAAAGCTTTCTTTGTGTGGAGTAGCTGGCCAGACATTGCATGCGTCTGGGTTTGCATGTGTGCGTGCACCCTTTATGTCTACACCAACGAAGCTTTACTCTACACGAAAAACTGTTGCACTCTATTGTTTGGTAGATAAGGTTGGTTTTTGTTTTACTAGGGTTAAGTTAGGGTTGGTTTATAAAGGGACGTGTACAGGTTGCATAGGTTTGTATGTGTGGGTTCACCTTGAGTGCTGGCGGTTCTTTGTGCATTAGGTCATTCGGTTAATGGCACCGAGAAAGTCAATGGCGTAGATGTCGGCTGTACGGTCAGCAGAGACATTGATGCTACGTGCATAGAGATGGGTTTATGCCGGGCATTTACAGGGCGGATTGAGTAGATGCCTAATAAACGTCTTTTTATGCCTTATAAATGCCCGATGACAGGGCAGAAACTACGCTTCTAGTCTTTAAACATTTTGATTTTTTTTCATGAATTTTCTTCAATTTAAAGTATTAAGGTTTACTTTGTGATGTCTGAGAGTCAATATTATATTATTATTAAGTAAGTATGAAAAAGTGGTACCTTGAAGCAATAAAAACCATGTACCTACTTAACGTCTTAAGAATAAAACATTAACACGTAAGTAGCGTAGCGTAGCTTGTAATATATTAAATTGAAAAAAATTCAAAATGTTTAAACACTACAAGCGTAGTTTCTGCCCTGTCATTTATTCAATCCGCCCTGTAAATGCCCGGCATAAACCCATCTCTATACGTGCATAATATCACAGGGGCGATAGGTAAAATAGCGGGAAGATTACCTGTCAACTACATCAATAGGCATATATTGATAAAATAAGTTTCGTGATGATGATATTATCATAAAACTTATTTTGAAAATCTTAGTGACGCAGAAGGGTTCGATTCCCGCCTCTGGACAAACGTTTGTACGATATTCAGAGGCAGATGTTATGAAAAAAATACTCTTTATGTATCTAGATAAGTTTTATAAGTATACACATAACACAAGCGATGCTTAGCTTGGGGCTAGATAATGTTGTATGAATTGTCAAACATTATTTTTTGTGTTTTTATTTAATTGTTTATGTAATTTGTTTTATTTTTATTATTTTAAGCTATTGCATAGCTTCTATCGCGGCCCTTGAGCGTGGAGACCGAATCCAGAAATTCCGTAACGAAAATAACCTAACACTATGCAATAGCTTTACCGCGGCAGTCCCCGAGTGCCACACGTCTTTTTTATATTTGACATTTTACTATAAAAACTTTCGTAGTTTGACGAATTCATTATGCTAGAATATCATTTGCTCGAAGGGATGCGCGTCCAAAAATTAATGAACGTGCGAGAAAAAATATTTATAATGAAATGAAATCATCGCACAATATCTACGTAAGATAACAATATAATTGTATGGTGCACGATTAGATTCCTGATAGATCTATTGATATTATTTTTCTTATTATATCTAGCTTGGAAGGCGGATCTATCGATTACTTTTTTCTCAGTAGATCTATGACTGGATCCAAGATGGTGTATCTTGGATCGTAGCCAACTATTGGTATTTTTGTTTCTCATAAGGCCGCATTTTGTGCAGAACATCAACGCGAACTAATTAAACATAGGCATTAATGGGTAAATATCAAAATTCTAAAATTCTTTATTTTTATAAACAATGAATGTACATTTAGAATAGGTCAAGTTATAAAATTAAGAAATAAAGTGATATGTTTTATTTTTGTCGCTTCGGTATGTAGACTAAAGTAAAGAAGCGACGAAGTAACCTTTAGCCTGTTAGTTGTTATTTTAAGTTAACCTATCCCAACTTTTTTTATTCTCCAGATAATCTCATATTTTATGGTGAGCCTTTTTGCAGAGCAAAGTTTTGACAATTTGTTTGAGTTTATCTATTGAAAATTTTTGGAAATAACTAGGAGTTTCGTTGTAGAAGCATATACATTGACCTTTTAAAGATACATTTACTTTGTGTAAACGTGTACCTATGTTACAGGAATGGCATTTTAAAGGAACTCTACCTTCATATTATTATATAAAAACATTAAACTTCTTTTTCGGGCAGTCGTGTAATAAAAATCCACGAAAAAAATAAAATTAATTTCAACTGAATACAAAAACGGTGGCGTGACTTTTAGTGAATATTTAATTTTCAATGAAAATCGAATTTTACATAAAAAACAAATTCAAAATGATACTCCACCAGTACCCGTCTCAAAATACTTCGGGTATGTACAGCACACATCTACACGAGTGTGTGAGTGTTGGTGTGTGTCGCTTCTGTGTGTGCCACTTGAGGTAGGTCTCTTTACTAGAGGTACTATGGTGTATATACAGGGTGGCATATTTCGATCGGCCAGTATGGGAAGGTCTGAAATTATAAGACATACCATCTCTACCTCATTAGTGAATACTTAAGCTGTTCTTTTTAACCGACTTCATAAAAAGGAAGAGGTTCTCAATTCTCAAACTCCTACTTTCCGATTTGCATGATTCTTTTTTTATATAAAAGCTGGTGCTTCCCGTGTGGTCCCATTTTAATTTTGTTCAGTTCTGTCAATGGGATCCATGAAATTACATGAAAAAACTGTAAAAATTTAAGTCGTTTCATAGTTTTTTAAAACAAAATTAATTTTTATGATCTGAATTCTTAGTCGAATTTTACATTAAATATAGGACTATGTTTTTCTTTAATACTGCATACTTTATCATGCCATTAATGTAATATTATTATCAATGTGGAATAATGAACTAAGTAATGTTTTGAGAATTATCTTGCACATGAATGTATAAATTGACTTGCCAATGTTATTTAGTGTCATGAAATGGTGTATAAATAAATACTGAAATACTGAAATACTGATCTCTTCTTAGTGACCATAATACGCTGTCATAGCCATATGCGGTCAACAGCATTTTAGTCCAGTCGAAAAAATCTAAGGGAGGAATCTTAGGGACCATAGTCATTGATTTTAGTAACACGAATAATGTTGAATGTTGTATTAAAAAAATGGTGGTCATTTCGAAAACTTACTAGAATAAATTTAAGGATATGAAAACAATGAATTTTATTCATTTTAGACATCATTTTTCATGGTAACATTTACTGCTTTAGACCTACACAATCAATCTAAATATAAATAGCGTTAGTTTTATTTTTAAAAACCTCTTAAACGGGTTTGATTCCCGAGCTGAACAAGTTTTTAGAATGTATGAATGCAGTTTTTCTTGTTACTAAAATCGATGACATGGTTCCTAAGACGAGATCTTCGTATGTCTTAAAGTTTTAGACTTTCGTATACTGCCGATCTAAATGTGCCATACTGTATTTTTTTTTTAATTCAGAAATAGACCTTTATGACCGCTATCTCACCTGATGGAAAGCGAAGATGCGGCCGACGATGTATCACGAAGATCTAGAAGATGGCTACTCCGGACCATATTCCGAAACACAACAGAGTTGCTTCACGGATTGGCCCAGTCCGGAGGGTGGTGACAAGCCGTGGCTTGTCACCACCCTCCGGACGAAGCCTACCACCAGAGGGTGCCGCTCTTACCACCACCCAGAGGACACGTGTAGGGTATCAGAGGGTCAACACCTACGGACGTGAGCGATACTGTTCCCCAGAAGTTAGATTTAGGTACACAATATATATAGTCAGATTTAGGTACACAATTATAAGCCGTTTTAAAGCTTGTGTGGAATATTTGTCTTATAGGACTTGGAAAACAATGTACGCCCTGAGCACTGAAAGTGTTAAAGTAGACACATCGGTTATCTAGTAATAAAGCAAACTCTGATTAGCTTGGGGCTAGATGATGTCATGTGAATTGTTCTGCATTATTTATTTATATATCTATGACTAGACTACGTGGAAGTTCAAACTATTAGACACCCACGAGAGAGTTGGGGTGGTTCAAATTCTAATCCAGCACCACACAGCTGATACTTCTTCACTTGATAAAAAAACTATCAACCCATAAAACAAAGGCCATCAATACACGAAGGTGTAAATGTAAAGTGATTACAGAAGAACAAACACTTTGCAACACTATCATTAAGTGTGTAAGTGTGTAATCTTATTTGCGAAAGAAAAACTGACACAAGGAGACAAAGAATTTTCAGTCAAGTTGACGTAGCCGTGTGGCGGCATAGAATCTGTACCACTCCAAATCTTCCCGCGGGTGTCGTAAGAGGCGACTAAGAGATATTTACCGGAGGCGCGCAGCAGCGACTCCTGCCAAACAATTCTGTCATCATACTGCGATCTCCAACCCGCATGCCCAGCGTGGGTATTATGGACATTTCCCCCATGAGATAACAGCCAATAAAGGCGCTTATCAGGGGGAGGCCTGCGTCCAGCAGTAGACCAATATAGGCTGTTGAGGTCGAGGTTGACGTAATGGCGTCTTCACACCAAAGTCAGGCGACACACACGAGTATTTTATTTTCAAGTTTATTTATTTATAAAATAAAAGTTCACCAACAAGTTATACCTTATATAAACTTAAGTTTAAGAAAATTAAGACTGTGCCATATGAAATTTACTTCAAAATTGTACTTCAAAATCGTTATTTATCTAAGGCCCGTATTATGAAAGCTTGCTCAGTCATCGAGCTATGCTTGAGCAACATTTATACTATAGAAAAGCGTTACTCAAGCAGAGATTGAAGACTGAGCAAGCTTTCATAATACGGGCCTAAGAATCTTTGAAAGCTGCCACCTTCATATTTAGTGAAATGTTACTTCCATCTTTTATGTTTTAAAAACAAGATTGGTAGAAGTTTTCTCGATGGTAATTTTTCTTGAAAAATCGTTGTTTTGCACATATTTAGCTATTTATCTCAGGAACGCTACACTTTTTTACGTAAAAAACAGTTTTGGCTATTAATATAATTAATATGCGCCAAAACTAATTCGGTGCACGTCTCGACATGCACCGAATTTTCTTCATTCAAACAGTAGCCATATCTTGTCATCCCACTCGAAATTCATCTCTTAGCGGCGCTGATTGTAAAATTTCCGTAGTGTAAATCGAACCTGCAACCTTCTCCATCCTCACTACACCACCAAACATCTTCATAATAACTAACAAAAGATAATAAAGTATTTATAAACCTTATTATGAAAGCCATAAGGATACGTTATCAATAATGCATTGTATCACTGACCTTCCACAGTAAGTTCCTGAGTGAGTCGATAGGCTATCGCGTGATGCAATTAAATGAGTAGGTATTATACATATCTCTATACCTAATTGCAAGAAGGAACATAATACATTTTAATAACAACAACAAAAAACAACAACAACTGACGGAGAGTATTCCAGAACCTAGATTACGATCGTAGAGACCTGTTATTCCAGTTATCACCCTTGTCGATTTTTGTAAGGGGAAAACTGGAATAAAAAAAAAACAGTTTTCCCCTTGACGTTACTCTTTAGGGGAGAAAACTACCTGATGGCTTGATAGGTACCAAGCTTGAGCGAATGCAAACGAATGGGAAACGTCGATCTGTATTTTCGTTGATGAAGTGATCGTCGCCGGAGCACAGTCGAAGGCGAACGAAGGCCTTCCTTTTGGGCTCGTTTACTTTCGCAATGACGTCCACAGTGGTTTTTTAGCGTTCAGTTGTTACCTTTCGCTCGCTCTCGCTCTGGTCTGTATTTACAGTTAGAAACGCTCTAGCATCTAAATTATAGGACTTCTATATCTTTAGAATACCCTGAACAAACATCTGCAGATCGCACACAACATTTGTCCATATTTTTTTATAAAAACTATCGTAGTTTGACGAATTCATTACGGATGTAAGCGGGTTAACTACGAACCTTATTTGTGTTGGAAGCACGCGTCTAGAACCACACTCGCCCTGAAGATGTCCCTCGTTAAGGGATGAAACGTTGGTGTTCTTCCAACACAAATAAGGTCCGTAGGTAACTTGCTTACATCCGTAATGAATTTGTCCATATGTTTGTTTTTGCTAGTAGACAAGTTAAACCCCAAACATTTTCTGGTAACACTAAACTTTTTTCATCAATTTCCTTAGAAGCTTCATGGAATAAGCCTTTTGTTCTTTCAATACCCCACTTACATATATGTAGGTATCCACCAACAAATGAATTTATAGCTATTAGCCATGAAGAACGTCTCCATCCTGCTCTTGCAGGTGTGAAAGAGTGTCTTCAAGCGTACAATCTCGAATCTTGAAGTTTTTCAGGCACGTACCGAGGCGGGACAATGACTCCATTGAAAGGCTAATCGTGCAGGGACCTATCCCTGCACGATTAGCCGTTCAATGGAGAGGATAGAAGATGGGGGGGTAGATCGCCCATGAGATGGACCGACCAGATAACATCTGCCCTAGGGATCTGCATGCTCCAGAATGACTACCAACGGGAGAGATGGCGATATATCGTGAGCTGGCTGGGGTGCTGGCTTACAATTTGTACCAGCCTAACTCTTCCCGCGTGAGTCGTAAGAGGCGCCTATGGAATATTCACCGTTGGCGGACAGCAGCGCCCCTGCAGCGCCACCTGTGTCACCAAATTGCGATTCGCAACCCGTATGCCCAGCATGAAGATTATGGGCACTGGGTCCTCCATGAGATAAACGCCAATAAGGCGCTTTTCAGGAGGAAACCTCCAGCAGTGGACCAATACAGGCTGCTGAGGTTGAGAGATCAGTCTATACAACAAAAGGCTCGTTATGAAGACCACGACCGCTCTGTCAAGAACACTACGAGTGAGAAGAAGATACCATGAAGGTCTTCTGAAAAGAAACGACCTACAAAACGGAAAATTTTCCTGAAATCAGTTAAATAATGTCACAAATAAACACATAATACCGATATAATACCTTGAGCGAATCTCCGAAACTCGAGGCCGCGTTATCATGGCTTATCAAAACTGGGGCAATGTGTTAAGGATGAACTCTTTTATTTAAATATTGACTGACCGAGTTTTTGTAATTACGTTTTGGAGGTTCAATTGTATTGTAAGGACAATGTGGATTCGAATTTAATTAGAATACGGAATAAGCGACGCTTCCTTAGCTTTGCTTTTAGATTCTGAGTGAATTGTCCCTCATTATTTATATATTATGCATATGATATTTTATTTATTTCATTAACTGATAATGTAGAATAATAATTATTTAGGTAGATTCTTTATAAGCCCGTAGGATTCTGAACAAACCTCCCATACTTAACCTATAATTCACACTGTTGCCGCGAGGTATGAAACTTTTTGTCCTGTCTATTCTGTCTATTCGTAAACGACTTTACCTCGCCAAATAAACAAAAAAGCGACGCGTGGCCGGTGCATGCCCTAAGTGAGTTAAAGTTATTAGTATCGAGATTTGTTTAAAAACATTTCAGACCGAGTTGGGCTACTGTATACCTAAAATACAATTCAGTATCTAACATCAGACTGAAAACAAAAACGTTTTGTTTGTGTTTGAATCCTGAACTTCATGGCCACTTCTTTGTTGTCTGCTACTAAGTACAGTGACTCAAAATGCGCAATAACGCATGTCGTAGTTACAACTTTCTTTGATAAGAATACATAAACGTGTTAGATAAATAAGGAAAAATAACAGACCATGTACCTTATTAGTATCTACATGATACAAGGTCAAGTAATACAAAGAGAGTGAAGGTGAAACGTTGTCTTTTACATCATCACGGAAGACCAGCGATATAATCATCGTCAGCCTATACTACTGCTGGACATAGGCCTTCCCTAATGAGGGCCATAGCGCCCTGTCTTCAGCTTGTATCCAACAACTGCAGTTTTTCGCAGATTGTCATTCCACCTATCCGGAGAGCGTCCTACACAACTTTTGCCGATTCGCGGTCTGCACTGAAAAACTCGTTTTCCCCAGCGGTTGTCGGTTCTTCGCGAGATATGGTCTGCTCACTGTCACTTCAACTTGCTAATTCTTTGAGCTATGTCGATAACTTTGGTTCTCTTGCGGATGTATTCGTTACCAGCGATATAAGCTATTGAATATTCTGAGCTGTAGTTTTTGTCATAGTGTTCGGCATTATTTACAATAATTTATACTACCATACAAACAAGATATCAAACAACCAAAGGGTCCGCCCGATGGAAAGGGGTTACCGCAGTCTATGGACGCCTCATGAGGGATATTACACGAGCTGCAACGGACCTTTGAATGTCTTAGAAGACCCTTTTGGAAGAATCAGGTTCACCCCCTACGCTTCAGGAACCCCCTAACCTACCCTTTTGCAATCCAAAGGCTATATAATGTTCTAAATAAGTACTTCTTTTTAATATGCAGTTTTTTATGTCTGTTATTTTTCACGCCTAGACTGATCGCAATGAAAGTTGGGGGATTTAAATGGTATTCCGGGGATGGACATAGGCTACTTAAAAGCGCGCTAACCCGTGGGCTACAGTTATTCATAAATAAATATACCTATTGATTATGCAAAATAACATAAGCTACATTTATTACGTACTTCATAACAATTTCCAGAGCCCTTTGTTCTAAAATCTCAGCGCATAGACCGATGACCGCCCTCCACTGAAGGGCGCCCGTGCAGTCACTCGGAATGCAACTACCTACATCACATCACACAATCGATAATTATGATAAGTATGGATTACGTAGTTCATTGCCTCATTGGCAATATAAAAAATCTTTTATATCCGTTGATTTATGTGTAGATTCGTGTATGGGTGTGAGGTGCCGACTTAATTTGCACCAACCCAACTCCTATCGCGGGTGTCGTTTAATAGGCGACTGTGGGATATCCACCGGGTCGGGCAGCTGAACTGCGATTCTCAACTCACATGCCAAATGCAAAAATTATGGGGTTATTCCAGTTTTTCTCTTTGAAATCCCCCTTAAGGGGGAAAATGGACTTCAGAAAAAATTTATTCCAGTTTTCTCTCTTGACGATCCCCTTTAGAGGAGAAACGGGCCTTATTTTCATATTCCCATGAGATAAAATCCAATAAGGCTGTCGAAGTGAGAAGGTGAGGTATTGCCGTGTATCCTACGGAGCTAAGACGTGGACACTCATTTAGGACTGGTACACCAACAGTCGCTCAGCGAGATATGGCAAGGACTATGCTCGAAGTTTCTTTGAAAGATAGAATTAGTAATTCAGAGACAGAGAACCAAAGCTTTCGACATATCTCTAATAATTGAGAAGCTGAAGTGGCAGTGGGTCGGTCATATCTCGCGAAGAACCGATAACCGCTGGCTGGGGTAAACGTGTTCGTGGGTGGAGACCAAGATGCGGCAAGCTGAAGACATGGCTCTAATTCTAAATCTAACTCTGAGTACTGAGTACAGAGAACTAAGATCTGCACAGACGTTTTGCATAGGCATGTATTGTGCATTATCCCCGTGCCTAAGCAGGCCCTAACCAGCCCAGCTTCTGAAAGTATCTTAGCAGGACTTTTGGCGACTGAAAGCTTTGTTTCAGCTTTTCTGTAGGTGTCGATGTGGTTGATGCCTCAATGAGACACTTTAGTTCCGTTTTGTGTCTGGCCTCCTCTGTGGCCGTGAAGACAGGGCTGCTTCTTGCAATTTACAGAGCTTCAAAACAGGTGGAGGCCTGATATATTCTTTTGATGCTGTGTGGACTGTCCAGCATTCTTTATTTATATTAACATAAAGGTGCTTTTTGAGTGACTTGGTCACCTAATAATTTGTCATCATTTTGTGATGATCATAACGTTGATGATGTAGATTCTGATGGTACATTTTTGATGATGATGATACATTATGAGGCTGTTAACACCAGATTATGATTTGTTTGTCTTACAAAACTTTACAAGCAGATTACAAGCTTTGTTTCATAAACTTGGAAACAAAGAAATTGCAATATCTCTTGTTTATTTTGACATATTGTTTACTATTTCTGATGTTTTCTTATTAGGGTTCCGTACCCGATGGATGATAAAGGGATCCTATTATCTACTAATACTAAGCCTCCGCTGTCTGTCCATTTGTCTGTTAGCGGGCTGTATCTTTTGAACCATAATGGGCAGACAGTTGAAAATTACACTGTTTGTACTTTTATTGGGGTAAGAGGATCCCCTTGATGTATCCACTAGGTCCTGGTGAACTCCTGAGTTATCACTATAAGGACAAATAAATTTAATATTTTATAACCAAGGCCAGACTCACTTGAACACCGATTGTCGAATTTAAGGCCCATACACCAGCGAAAGTGGCGCCCCCAACTACTATATCTTATTATTAAGTTGAACGCAGGAATTTTTAAAAATCCTACGCTCAGTTTGTGGTATCTATTATAAGCTATTAATTAATGCCTCTGTAATAGTTTCATTTTGTAAAGCTTAGGACGAGATACGAAGTTGCGCTTTTTGGCCACCAAACTCTATTTTTGCATCTCCTCCTAAACTATATGAGATAAAATTATAAAAGAGGTATAAAAAATAGCTTATAATAGATACCACAAACTGAACGTAGGATTTTTAAAAATTCCTATGATAAACGTAAAAATATGATAAAATAGGAATTGCTGTCAGATTGGCTCGGGTATGCGCCTTAAGCGACATCGGAAGCTGTCTTTACTGGTGACCGTTGACCGTGTCATGTTGTTTTTTTTATCGATCCACCAAAAATTCTGTTTTTATATATTAAGGGTTCTTCTTAATATTCGGGCTCTAACGAAAGACCAGCACCAGGCTAGAACTCCGAACTTCCGGGAGCTTCAAGCATTTATGCTGAGTTAGGGCCTTTTTATAACAACTTTTATATAACTACATCCTATAAGATTGTCTGGCTCACTATTTTGATTCTACTCGTATTTGTGGGACAATATTCGTATAATAAGTCTCTTCTGTTGTTATAAATAAATATATTTCTTTGCTTAATTCTGGTTCGACGGGGGATAAATCGTATAAGCTTTTCGACTCACACTTGGCCGGTAAGTAAAGTATACAGAAATTTGTACAATGGTACGGATACCACCGTGTGCGATTCGATTCGCTCTTGGCTGGTTTATTTAATAATAAACAGTCAGTTTTTTTTTATCTGGCAGGTTTTAAGTCCACTAACCTACTTTATCACGTTTAAAAGAAAATAGCCTTTTAATGTCATTATTTATATTGTTGTATATTTTTTGCGATCAGGTGCTTTTTTATCTTTTTTAGGGCAGTGCACTGAAGCCTTAGACTTAGTAAATAATTATGTCTACGATAGGACATTGCACCAAAAAGGTAAAAAACCTTGATAAATTACGTTTGATACCATTGATTTAAAAAGGGAAGATAGGTTACGTTCTCCCAGCGCTTACTCAAAAAGTGGCATGTGTTACAACTACACGCAAACACATACGCTCACAGTTATATTTCCAGTCCTGTGCAATACAAAGAAGAACAAAGACGGAAAGACGTATCTAGGACCAAAGTGAGACTAAGACAACAATATTTCACGCGAATCACGACCGCCCGTGCCGCCGGTCAGACGGTGACTGATGTGGGAGAACACAATTTTACACAATTTGAGGTTGCCACTTTCGAGCAACCAGTACCTCATCTTCGTTTTTAATAAATCAATGTTTGATACCTACGTATTTTGTATTTAACTTGTACTATTTTCATTTTGATGCTATACAAATGTGGTCAGAATATATTAAAAGTTCTGATTAAAATGCCAGCGAGTCACTTATTGAGGGCTCTATTAAATCATAAAAAATGGTCGTCTCTTAAGTCGGTATAGGAACGATAATTTTACGTGATAACGTCATTTACTTGATCTATTGAAAATCTTACATCGTAGTGTTATATATTGTTTTTGCCATTCTGGTGTTAGCTTAGCTATGAACGCTATCTATTAGACGAAATTAGAACTTTAATCTTCAGTGCGTTAGTCGTCATGACAACATAATCAACAACGTGACACTTTTTTGAACATGCTACCCATGTTCATCGATTTAATAGACGTTATCACGTAAAAAAATTATGCAAAATTATACCAAATAAATTTCAAGAACAGTAAAAATGTCTGCTAATATTTTTGAGATTGGCGCGCATTATGAGTTTAGCATGCAATGACATGTTCCAAGGATAGGTGGTTGCCTATCCTTGGAACATGTTATTGCATTCTAAACTCAAAATGCGCGTCAATGGTTGACCGGATTCTTTCTACTTTGCACCTATACAAGGTCGACAACCTCTGTGGTGCAGTGGGCGAAGGTCTACCTGCGACGCAGGAGGTTTGCGGGTTCGATTCCCGCCTCGGGACAAATGTGTGTACGATCTGCAGATATTTGTTTAAGACGTTCTGGATGTTTTCAATGTATAATAAAAAATATCTATCTGTAAGTATATCAGTTATCTAGTACCCATAACGCAAGTTCTGCTTAGCTTGGGGCTAGGTAATGCGTGAATTGCCCAGAATTATATACCTATTTATTTATAAGGTGGATATTTTTGACGGGACAGTAAGTCTGAGTAACTATTAGAAAACTTTTGAGTACCTAAGTAGCTACTCCAACCTCCCTCACCCTCACAGCCTGTATTGTTCCACTGCTGGAAACAGGCCTCCCCCTGATAAGCGACACCTGTCTCATAGGGGGTTATGCCCATGATTCCCGCGCTGGGCATGCGGGTTGGGGATCGTAGTTCGGTATTAATTGTTCTGCAGGGGGCGCTGCTGCCCGCCCCCCCGATATACCATAGTCGCCTCTTACGACACCCACGAGAAGAGTTGGGGTGGTGCAAATTCTAAGCCAGCAACCACACAGCTGTTCCATAAAAGCTTCGCTCCAACAGGTTCTATAAAGTTTTTGATCAATATAAGAAACAAGATCGATAGGCATCGAAACAAGTTTAATTCTTGTGCAAAATGCCCATTTTCTTGCTAATTAAGTTCCAATATTTTTTTTATCCATATATTATATATAGGTCCGGTACCTACTACCTACCTATTTTAACATGGAAAGCCTCCGAAGATCATTTCCCTGTAGTTACACCGGTAAAGATACCCTGTTTAACAAATCCACACTTTTCTTTTTCACTTCTTCCGCTAGTGGACAAAAAATTGAAGTGAATTAAAGTCAATTGCACCTTATTTCTTGTTGATAGTAATAACTATTTATCAAGCTGTTTATATAGTAAAAATTTGACATGTCTAAGTACTTATTTTGTAAGTCTAAAGAAATAAACGATTTGACTTTGACTTTACAGCTGTTTTACAGATATCCTAGTAGATCACTATCTTACAAACATAGGTAACCTTTGTATTTATAACTATCGCTTAACCTTTGTGAGAGAGAAATAAATGATTTATTATTATTTATTATAATATTATCCACAAGAAATTCCAGAGTATGGGATACAGTTTGAATTGGTTCCAAACTCAGCTTAGATTGTAGCTGATGATGCTGCTGTGATTTTAGGTTTAAAGTTATTTGTTCTCAAAAAAGACACAGTCACTTACATGAGAATAGTAATTTAGCTTAGAATTAACAATTTATTTAGTTGTTTAAAACTTTTTCATCATTAAAAAGCTTACTTTTCGGGGAATGACATAGGCTATATTTTAATCCGGAATTCCCACGGGAACAGGAACTAAGCGGGTGAAACTGCGAGGGGCTACTAGTAGTCTAGTAGAATGCAATACTTCAGATAAATAAAACAAATCTAGAAATAAATGGCTGCGTGTTTTGAAAATAATGAAGTCCCTGCGACGATGATTATTTAAACATGTATTGGAAACGTACCACTTTTTATTTATCACAAGGTACCTACTCAAAATAAAAATACAAAAATGACAAAGTAAACTAAAAAAAAACAATTTTGAACAGAAACAGTCTACAAATATTAACGTCCTCGTATGTGGAAAATGAAATAATCGATAAAACCAAAATCGCGAGATAAACCCGATTTTAATGTTTTTTTTTTGCGACAAAATGGCATCAAACTTTTTTTACAATACTCAATATGGTATGTATGGACTTGACTTAAAGCTCCCGTATGAATGGAAATATTAAGTCGCAATTCAAAAAGAGAATTATAAAATTCCATAATCCCTGTAACGAACGGGATGCGTGATTCACCCGTGGGCGATTTCCGTTGCGCGCCGTTCTAATTTTAAATTCAAACCCCTTTCGAATCTTTCTAAAATGGCGGCATGTGCGACTGATTTTTATTTTATTGTTTTAGGACAGTTACAACGGAACTGAAAGACAAAGGGGAGGAAGGAAGTAAATTGAATATCTAGTTTCATAGACTAAAGAGGATAGTGGCGCCTCGTGTTAGGGCAGTAAAAGTTGGCGCCACAATCGGCTGTATTTTTTCTCTTATTTATTGTATGTTCGTCGAGTCCGTCAATTTTGAAAATTGTTTCGCTTTTGTATATAAAATAATCACGAATCGGTCCTAAAAAATAGTATTCAAGAAGGATTAGTAAAATACCTACGTGCCGCATTTATAAAAAAAAAAAAAATTACACTGTTTTATAAGATATTAAGGAATTGAAGTCGTTTTTTTTAGTTTTTTCATATTTTATTTTGTATGTAGTTACTTAATGTAATAAATAATATAGGTAATTAAATATTTTAATGAAGTTACCATCGATGTACTTTAGTATATTTTAAGGTGAGCTTTGTACTATTTGACGTGTAATGATATATTTTACAAATAAATGAACCATTGAACGATTAATTTGAATTAAGAATTATTAAAAATAAAAAATAAACTTGTTCTTCATTACTGTCGCAAGCTTCTTGTTATTGTCAGTTTTGGATAAATTTAAATTATCGCTGATAAAGAGATACCGAGTCCAGTGGACAGCCCATCCCAGAATTAAATTAAAGAATAATGTAAACAGTCAATGCTATTAATTTTATGGTCTACTGACATTTGTATACGCAACAAAATAATGTATAGTTTTAGGGTTGTCACCTTTTTTCTGAATTAACTAGGTATGAGTGATGTCTGATGACTTTCTTCAAAGTAGGTACTAAGTCCTAATTGATAAATAACGATACCAAGAGGGAAGGTATTTAATTTTGAAAATCAATTTTATGGATAGGAGAGAGTGACTTTTCTCACTTAGCAGAATGCCAACGCACAGAAGATTTCATGTAGGTAATGTAGAGTCGTATAGCAAAATCGCTGAACAGAGGTACAAAATAAAAGAAGTCTAACGTAATAAAATAAACTAGGACGATGCAAAAAGAAAATGTGTCGTTTTGTCTGTATAGCCCATTCCCTATTTGTAAGACTTGTGTGATCTTATGATCATTTCTGTTTGCTTACTTATATTTAATTTCTATTTGTGATATGCGTCCCTAATTTTGTATTATGTGCCTGAAATAAACGAAGGCTTATTTATTTATTTCACTTCTTTTTACGGCGCTGACAACCCTACCCAACGAGGAGTGCAATGCTGCAACAAAAGCAAGATGGCGTCTGCCCGCGCATGTCCCTGAACCTGGCGGGCCGCTAAATTTACCCGCGCTCGTCATCCGGCTACAGAGAGCTGCACAGATGGGACAAACCATTCATCATCATTGTTAGCACCTTTTACTCCAGTAGATGGAGATCCTTTTGGGCGCTTATTTTTTTACGTTTTAAGGGGTTTTGACAGATTGGCATACTTACCGTTGGAATGAACATGAACTAGATAAGTTTTTAACGAATTGGAAGATCAGAGATTCACTTAGTTTTTTTGGGTGTTGTACCCAAAGGATACCTTTAAACAGAAACAAATAAATATTTAAGTCTCTCATACAACAAACATGATTTTCTTTTTGCAGTTTTTATAGAACTAGAAGTGCCTCGTGGTTTTACCCGCGTAGTTCACGTTCTCGTGGGAATTCCTGGATAAAATATAGCCTATGCCCAAATGCCCATGCATGCATATATACGTAAACTATCTATGATGTATCAGTACCATTTTATTACATTATATATTTAGTAGTCTATTTAATATGTAGGTACATTGGCATTACATTTATCCTCTGTTTAAGCACATGGAGTTACTTTTATATCTTTGCCTCTCTCTCTCAATAAGGGTTGCTGGAAGAGTTAAGTAGAAGTTAAGTAGTTAGGGTTACTCGCCTTTGCCATTATTTTCTTTTAAATGTTTCTCCATATTCTATTATTTTGTGCAAAGAATTAAGAATAACCAACGCGCGCCCAACGCAATACCAACGCCCAATGAGTAGGTACTTGTTTGTACCTACCAACGAACTTGCACCATCTGTACATCCACATCTACCTACTCTGTGACCGGTAAAGAGATGAAGCAGTGCGAAGGTCACCGGCGCAGTGACTCTGCGAGCGAGCAGCCAACGCATCCTCAATCCAATGATATTATGAGGCATTACACTCTAAATAACCGAATGGATGTTTGCGAAAACAACAGGGCTGGGTCTGTGAATCTTTTAAGCCGAGTTCTTTTACCTACAGTAATTACTAATGATAATAATAGCCTATTTTTCAACAAATAGGCTAATAATGTACATGAATTACCTATTCTCTGTTAGGGAGGTAGGTAGTAACATTCTATAGTACCTATGTGCTTTGGATCAAAACCTTTATGGGTGCATAATTGGTGCAAACGTTTTATATGTGCCCGTTGTGTGGCTTAGTATTTGCACCACCCAAGTTAACGTATAATGGACTAACTGAGAGTCCAAATGCGGAAATAGGAGTACTTCTACAGGTACCATTACAACCCAAATTCTTCCCTTGGGTATTGTAAGAGGCGACTAAGGGATATAAACATGGGGCCGGGCAGAAGCGCGACCAAAACTTCCAACACCGAACTGCATCCTGCATGCCCAGCGTGGGGATTATTAGTAAGAAGAGTGGCGAGATATGACTAGTTATAAACAACTGGCAACACAAGTAAAACAAAAGGAGCATTCCATTCGTAACCTGCCAGTATTATTTTTCGCGGCATTTTCCGCTCGCATACTGCAGGGGTGACTAGTTATCATTCATTATTAAATTCTTGGAAACCAAATTTTATGAGAATGACCTATTAATCTGAACACATGCCAAACTATTGGCGCCATAGCGTCCTGTCTTCAGCTTGCCGCATCCAGCATTTGCCTGAATGGCTTTCGACAGGCAAATGCTGGAAAATAGTATGATTGATACACTCAGGTATATTATATACCTGAGTGTATCACTCATACTATTTTCACAGCATTAACTGCAGTATTAACATACACTACGAGGTTAATTAGGTACTTATATCAAACTATTAAATATAAATATATTTATGCTGCATAAAATAGTATGCGTTATACACTTAGGAAAACCTGATCTCTTCAACTGGTTCTGTACTATTTCCCCTTGCAACATACACCATATCTACGACGTCAAAAAAGAATATCCCTTTTAACAAAATAGTATGCGTTATACACTCACGAATACCTGAACTCTCCAACTAGTTCTGTACTATTCCCCTTGCAACATACACTACGAGGTTAATTAAGTGTATCCCTTCCAACAAAATAGTATGCGTTATACACTCACGAATACCTGAACCACCAGCTGCTCCTGTGCTATTCCAATTGCAAAAAACACAACGACGTTAATTTAGTGTATCAAACTATTATAGATAAATATTATGTATGCTGTATAAAATAGTATGCGTTATACACTTACGAATACCTGATCTCTTCAACTGGTTCTGTACCATTTCCCCTTGCAACATGCAACATTATCTACGAAGTTAATACAGTGTATCCTTTTCAATAAAATAATATGCGTTAAACACTCACGAATACCTGAACTCACCAACTGTACTCTTTCCCCTTGCAACAAACACCATATCTACGACGTTAATAATTACATATACCTATCCCTTTAAACAAAACAGTATGCGTTATACAATCACAATCACCTGGATTTACCAACTGGTCCTCATCGATTTATTAAAAACGAAGATGAGGTACTGGTTGCTCGAAAGTGGCAACCACAAATTGTGTAAAATTGTGTTCTCCCACATCAGTCACCGTCTGACCGGCGGCACGGGCGGCGGTCGTGATTCGCGTGAAATATTGGTGTCTCAGTCTCACTTCGGTCCTAGATACTTCTCTCCGTCTTTGTCCTTCTTTGTATTGCACAGGACTGGAAATATAACTGTGAGTGTATGTGTTTGCGTGTAGTTGTAACACATGCCAATTTTTGAGTAAGCGCTGGGAGAACGTAACCTATCTTCCCTTTTTAAATCAATGCTGGTCCTGTATTATTTCACCTAGCAATATAAACCATAATTATCTACTACGTTTATAAACCATTGAAAGTATCAAGTCATCAAGGGTTTTGTTGTTGATGATGATGATATTTTGAACAGGAAACAACAAAAGTTAAATAAAAGCTTGTAACTGGTGATCTTCTTTACGTCATTTCCGCGTTGGCGAGGGTCGTCTCGACTTCCCTGTCATCTCCAGAAGGCGGAAATCAAAATAATTCCTGTATTCAATGTTAGTGTTTTTGTCTAATAATAATATAGTTGGGTGATGTGGAGATGTGGCTGAAATACTTAAATTAACAGCTTTTTTGTGAACATCACATGTGACATAGAAATGGCGGGAACTTTTTTGGCATAGTTTGTGTTTTTTTATACTCATCTCATAATCTTATATCTATGGTCCAAGATATATTTTATATCAAGAATTATTTTATATCATTATTTTTTGTACCGGGTATCCAAATAATGCCGTGTGGTGCCGGCATATAATTTGCACCACCCCAACTCTTTCCGCGGGTGTCGTAAGAGGCGACTAAGCACAGATATCAGCTGTGCGACTAAGGAATATCTACCGGGGGCGGGCAGCAGCGCCTCTTGCATAACATTCAGCAATTGAGTATAAATACTGTATTAAGTGGAAAACTCAAAAAGTACTTCTCTCTATGTATTTTTAATTAAAGGACTCTGTCTGAAAACATCACCACATTTAGTTTTTCGTATTTTTAGTATAAACGAATACGCAAACATAAAAATCCTACCTACCTTACCCAACAAAAATGTAACTGACCTAAGACTTCAGTAATAAAATTCACTCAAATGTATTCGTAACCACATTATTATTCCTTGAACCAAGGGCGCCATTCAAAATGGCGGTGAAGCTTCGAAAACGTTGATACGTGCATCTTTATAAAGGTTAACAATTATTACGAGTAGGTATGTGAACGAAATGAGGTTGGTAATAATGTGGGATCCCAACTATTGAGGTAGGCACTACTACTCGATGGCATTGAAAAGTTCATTGGTATTTAAATGCACTTCCTGAAGTACCGAGGCCACCCGCTCGCGGCCATCTTGAATTTTTGACGTTTATTTTTGGCGGGCTTATTTTTTTATTTACAGATATGGAAAAGTAAGTAAGGTGGTTGAATGTCAAGAATTGTGGTTCTTTTTTAAGTCATGGTAGGTTGTTAATTATACCTGAATGAAATTGGTTTACTACTTAGTTGCCGATCAATTTATTTACAACTAGCACGCCTCGCGGTTTCACCCGCGTAGTTCCCGTTCCCGTGGGAATTCCGGGATAAAATATAGCCTATGTCGCTCCCTGGAAAGTAAGCTTTTTAATGATTAAAGATTTTTTTAAATCGGTCTAGTAGTTTTGGAGCCTATTCAATTCAAACAATCAAACTTTTCCTCTTTATAATATTATATAGATAAATAAATTATTCTGCAAATATTTAACGTTGATAAATTAGTAGGTAGGTTGATAACCTACCTTCCCCTACCAAGGTAGGTAGGTAAGTACTTAACCTACATACACAGCCAAACTAAAAAACAAGAAACCAATATGGCTATAATATGCATTTACCTACGACGTATTATTTATTTAAACATTTATTCTCTTGAACTCTACATTTCCTGCAAATAGCCATTTGACCTAAGTGACGAATTTATCTAACTTACTCAGTGTTTGAGACAGTATATTATTATTAATTTACCTATAGGTACAATATAATATATGGTTTAAACAAAGTGGCTTAATATCAGTTATCTTGATTGGGTACTTTTGAGGCAATATTTTTATTGATAAAATGTATCACATGATGCAATACTAGCTGCGCCCCGCGGTTTCGCACGTGTTGATACTATGGAAACGTTTAAAAATGACTTCTATCCCACAGGAACTGATTTATGGAAAATAGCCTATGTTTGATTCCAGGATTAGAATTACCTGTATGCAAAATTTCAGCCCGATCATTTCAGTAGTTTTGGCGCGAAGAGGTAACAAACATCCATGTGATCCATCCTTACAAACTAGTGTTATTGATAATCTTGCATCTTTTGCATACACGTAGGTAGATCTAGATCAGACAAGATGCTGGATGCGTCAAGTTGAAGACAGGACGATATGGCGTTCATAAGGGGAGGCCTATATCCAGCAGTGGACTAATATAGACTGATGATGCTGAACGCAGGCCTCCCCCTGATAAGCGCCATATTGGCTTTGATCTCATGAAGTTATTGCCTATATTCCTCACGCTGGGCATCCAGGTTGAGGATCCCAGTTCAATGGTAGAATTTTTCTGGTGATTTTTTATTGGCACTGCTGCCCGCCTATGGATATCCTTTAAACTCAAACTCAAACTCAAAAATGCTTTATTTCCATAAATACAATAAATGTACACTTAGAAAAGGTCAAATCATATTAAAAAATACACTGACACGGAAATAAAGTGGTATTTTTGGCTTCGATCGCTTCGGTATGTAGACTAAAGTAAAGAAACGACGAAGAAACTTTTAGCCTATTAGTCATTGATTTATTAAAAAAGGAAGATAGGTTACGTTCTCCCAGCGCTTACGAAAATTGGCATGTGTTACAATACAACTACACGCAAACACATACGCTCACAGTTATATTTCCAGTTCTGTGCAATACAAAGAAGAACAAAGACGGAAAGACGTATCTAAGACCGAAGTGAGACCAAGACAACAATATTTCACGTGAATCACGACCGCCCGTGCCGCCGCGCTGGCCGGTCAGACGGTGACTGAGGCACACAATTTTACACAATTTGAGGTTGGCACTTTCGAGAAACCAGTACCTCATCTGCCTTTTTTAATAAATCAATGGTATTTGTTGTTATTTTTCGAGTTGAAGCAAAATCCGACCCAAGCTTTTTTATCCTCCATATAATCTGATATTTTATAGTGACCTTTTTGCATAGTTTTCGTTGTGTTTAGTCCCATACAACGACACCCGCGGGAAGAATTGTAGTAGTATGAATTCTATGCCAGCACCACATAGCTCTGCCCAATCTGTTCCCATGGGATAGAAATGACCTGTAAGCTTTCGCATAGCAAAACGCATGTGAAGACGCGGGCAGAAACTAGCCTATGATATGGTTCCTATAGACCGATGCAACAAAGACACACAGGGCACGGTAGGGCACGGCGAGTACCTACGGACATCGACGTCCGTCCGGCCTTGACGTCCGAATCGTGCTTCGAGTGCGCACACGCTTATTATTCAACTCTTTCTGTAACAGTGGGATGAATGGAGACGTCCTTCAGCATTAAAAACTCTAGCTACTTATACACTAGCCATACTTGATGTAGAATGTTTGTAAACCAAACGCTGGTGCTTAATCTAAAATTCACTTTTTGACACGTAATGCAAATAAAGGATTATTTGCATTACTTGTCGAAGGTGTCTATTTAGTCACTACGTAGTAGAGTCTCATATTTCATTAATTATTTTGTGTTATTCTATTATTGCTTGTGATGTGTTTTGTGTACCTAATAAACTAAATAAATAAAAAAAGTCGTTTCTTCGATCTACCGCGACGCCTTACACTGTTCGGATTCCACTGACGTATGTATATCCTGTTGGATAATTTTACGCTAAGTTTTCGGTGCTAGTTGAATTAGGTAGGTAGGTAATCGAAAGATAACAGCTGTGCTGGTCTTTGGAAGAGTTATCTGAATTCTAGGAACATTATGAGGATAATAGTTTTATTGTGTATTTTATAGTAGATTAACTATAGGTTACTGTGGCATTGATTTGGAAAGCCGATTATGATTGACTTATGCCTTGTTTAACCGTGTATATTTAGTAAACTGTTTAATTATTGCATAATTGAGTACTTTTTGTAAATAATTGTTATATTCTTTCCTGTCCAGAGGAGGGCGATACTAAACGCGACAACTTTTAGTTTTTTTTTTTTTTTTTTTTATTCTACCATAGGTACATTCATATATACACTTGATATCGTTATAATCTAATTTTAAACATAATAAATAATAATTATTTTATTGTAAGAATACAAAATATAGAGTTGCATTATGTTATAGTTTCATAAAATGTCCATGGTACCAATAAACGATTTGTATTTGTAATTGTCAACTCCACGCCACTTCTGTTCGCGCCCTTGAGCTTGCGGCAGGTCGTACGGTTATAGCAGCCGGCACTCCAGCAGCTCGTGATGTAGGTAAAGGTTAGTTTAACTGGGTACCCTTTATTTTTACCTGGCCGAAGGAGGGATATGATTTAACTCTGTTCGTCGCCGTGGTGGATAAGTGACCACCTCTTTGAAGATATCTGAAAATTAATACCTTAATTATAGCGTGGCATCCAACCTAACTTCATTAATGCCTTGCATTGGGAAGAGGCTGACTTCTGTAATTCTGTGTTTTTAAAAACTAAAACTGAAGACAGAGCTGCCCAAAACTTTGTTCCTTGTTATTGTGGTTCCAAAATAATCATTTTCAGTTTTTCATTTTGATTAGCTTAGTAATTAAGTTAAATTTGGGTTCTTGTGATGTAGTTTTAAGGTAAATAAAAACAATCTTTTATTTCAAATTATGTACATAATTGTCGACTCCACGCCACTTCTGTTCGCGCCCTTGAGCTTGCGGCAGGTCGTACAGTTATAGCAGCCGCACTCCGGCAGCTCGTGATGTAGGTAAATATTTGTTTGACTGGATGCGTCTGTACCTACCCTTTGTTTTTCTTTGTGAGATTATTTTTCCCTGAATAAAATACAGGGTCAGTGGCAATGGTAAGTAGAATATTGTATAGGTATTTATTAATAAATAATTTATTCACAAATTATTAATCTTAACTTGACGGTTAACTTATTTTATTTCTTATTAACTTGTTTTGTTAAGGTACATTTCCATTACATAAACAAGATTTGTATATAATATGTTCTAATGTATTTTGTATGACTAACAGAACTATAACAGCAGTAGGTACCTTTTTAGCATTACTTGCGTCAGAACTCAGAACTCAATACCTGCTAGTAATATAAAACACATTTTCTTTTTAGTTATGTGTTTAACACGTTATACCATAATTAACACACATTTTCCATGTCAAACCGCAGTTCAAATTAGCAGGGGTGAGTAACCGTTCGGCCTAGAAAAATGTTAGTGATGTCAGCGACCTGCAATCTGTGCCGAGGGTTAGAGACCCCTGATGATTTGTAAGCGATAGTTGCTATGGAAACTTTTTGGGACTAAAATAATTTTGAAGTTATTGGGAGAACTAATTAGGTCAGTTTTTTATAGACAAATGTACTCAACCTTTTGGTCTCTACAACAGTTAAATTTTTACGATTGCAATTAATGTTGGTAGGTAAGTTACGACTTGAAATTAGGTCCTTTCTAAAGTTTTCATCCTCCTATCCGTCATGACCTACGGGGCTGAGGTGTCACCAGTATCAGGGTATCCAATCAAAGTATTATTCAATACTTGCTGCGCCCCGCAACTTCGCACGCGTTGTTTCTATGAAAACGTTTAAAAGTGATTTCTATCCCTCGAGAACTGATGTATGGGATAAAAAGTAGCCTATGTTTGATTCCAGGATTAGAGATATCTGTATGCAAAATTTCAGCCCAATCACCCAAGATTGAAAATCTTACCTGGTAGTTTATATACTGTTTTTGCAATTCTGGAGTTAGCTAGCTATCAACGCTATCTATTAATTTTATCTATAGAAGAAATTAGAATAACAATCTTCAGTGCTTCAGTCGTCATGACAACATGATCAACAACGTGACACTTTTTGAACATGCTACCCATGTTCATCGGTTAAATAGACGTTATCACGTCAAAAATAGATTATTTTGTTTGAGTTGTCCAGCATTATTTGTTTTTTTTTTTCCTCCAATTATTCAATTAGTTTCTAATGAGCTTCATCTAAACGAGGCCATGTACGTCAAATCTAATCATAGCTTGCTCTACTTGGGTTTTTTTATCATACATCTTTCATAAACAATGGAGGGAAACCCATCAGTAACAAATAGTAACAATGAAAAAATCCTGGATACGAAAAATAGGTGGTTCATATGACGTGGCGTTCATCGTAGCCGTCACTCGGCAAACGTACTGTAGGACACCCTAGGGCCAGATGTGATGACGATCTGCGAAAGAGTGCTGGTGAGATGCTAAATAAATTTCTAAATAAATAATGTTGGACAATTCACACAGCATTATCTAGCCCCAAGCTAAGCAGAGCTTGTGTTATGGGTACCAGATAACTGATATACATAATAGAATACACTAAATAGATAGATATTTTTTATTATACATAGAAAACATCCAGAACGCCCTGAACAAATATCTGCAGTTCGTACACACATTTGTCCCGAGGCGGGAATCGAACCCGCAACCTCCTGCGTCGCAGGCGGACCTTCGCCCACCGCGCCACAGAGGTCGTCTAATCGATGGTCGATGCTGGATGCGGCAAGCTGGAGACAGGGCGCCCTGGCAGGTTTTAAGTCTCGTAATTATACTATCATCATCAGCCTATATTAGTCCACTGCTGGACATAGGCCTCCCCTAATGAGCGCCATAGCGCCCTGTCTTCAGCTTGACGCATCCAGCATCTGCCTACCAGTCTTTCGCAGATCGTCATCCCACCTGGCCGGAGGGCACCCTACACTACGTTTGCCGAGTCTCGTTCTCCACTCAAGAACTCGTTTACGCCATGGGCTGTCAGTTCTTCGCGAGATATGGTCGGCCCACTGCCACTTCAGCTTGCTAATTCTTTAAGTTATATCGATAGATTTGGTTCTCTGTCGGATGTATTCGTTACGAAAATTAATTTGCAATTTGTAATTGTAATCCTGGAATCAAATGGCTACTATTTATCCCAAAAATCATGTCCCGTGGAATATAAAACGCCACGCGGGCGGAGACGCAGGCCTTTACTAGTAATAAGGTGTATTTAATAGTCGTTGTTTTTATTCAAGGTTCCTATTTATTGGTAATTTACTGACATTGCGAAAACTACAAGTTCTGTCCATCATCACGAACACATTCGTGAAAACACGAGATCTATATTATTTTTATGTTTTTAAATCACCTTCCGCTAAAAATGATAAATAACTTTTGTTCGGCACCCAGAATGTTGGATGAAACGCGTGTTAGCCGAATTGCGTTGTTGACGAACTGCTAACAAATCGAATTTTCGCCTATGCTGCTATAATACAAGTGAACCGCCCGCGAACGTTAACGTATCACAGTTTTTACTTCTTCAGGAAATTAGCACAACTTTCAAATTTCGACAGTTACATTTCCAACAGATTTATTTTAGTGGCAACAATAAAATAGTTCCACGTTCGAATGGGGTTAGGCAACTCTGACGTCACTGCCGCTTTCCTCGCGCTTCCGGCCGCTTTCCTGAACACTGACCGGGGGTCAAAACTATGTGCGTAGGGTTTAAAAATAAAAATGATTAAACACTTGTAATAATCTACGTTAAAATTATATGTAACTTGCTTGGCTCATACCTATGGTTTATCCATTTGAATGAAGCATGTTAGTAAACAAAGTACGACACAAATAACAAAATCTCACTTGCTTGCCGTCGAGTTTCAGATATAATTGTAAGTTATTTTTATTAAAGGGAGGATCTAAAATCGACATTAATGTAAATTTCGTATAAAAGGACGCGCCAACAAAGTGAATTTTAGGTTAAGTATGGGCGGTTTGTTTACGTTTATGCTCCATTCAAAATGGATACGATATAGGTATAGATTGGGCAGCTATTTATTTCGTGAAATCGGGGTCTGTACTTTTTAAAACGAAATTGAAATTTGTGATCCGTTTAAGTGCAAACGGTCTTACTATGCAAGCGAAAGCGACGATGATGAGTTGACATTTACCTAATATACTACGTAAAGGTACTGCCCATAATCCCCACGCTGGGCATGCGGGTTGGGGATAAATTCATCGCAGTACAGCGGTAGAATTGTTCTGCAGGGGGCGATGCTGTCCACCCCCCGATGGATATCCCTTATAGTCGCCACTTACAACACCCATGGGAAGAATTGGGGTGGTGAAAATTCTAAGCCAGCACCACACAGAACATTACTGTACGAGTGTGAACTGCCATTGACTGTCTATTGTTTAGTACCTATAAAGTTTGCGTAACTCTATTCTCTATGCAAAGGTGACAGCGCTCCAAGCGTGATTTTTATACAACATTCACATATCGTGGGGATTAATGAGTTAAGGCCCATACCAGTGAAAGTGGCGCCCCCAATTATTTTATCTTATTATTACGTTTAACGCACCAAGTTTAATAATCCATCGTTCAGTTTGTGGATAAAGCGTTTATCACGGGAAGGCCTGCGTCCAGCAGTGGACCGATAAAGGCTTTTAAGGGAAGATACAGATATGAATTCGACAAACTACGATAGTTTTTTAATCATAATTATCCAAAATTAAACCATCAGTTACAACCTAGATTTACATTCCGGGTTCATAGCGGGTCGTAACACAATTTTTAGGGGTCAATGTTCTAACGTAAACGCTGAAACTGTAACTGAAAGTTCCGTAGGTGACTGACCGGAGGTGGCACAGTTCTCGATAGTTGGAATTAGCTGAAAATGGCGTGGTAACATGGAAGCTTACCAAAAAAGGTTGACCACCCACGTTCTAAGGTTAATGTTAATAAATTGCTTAACTTAACCCTCACATTGGGTAATTCCCTACTGATTACGCTAGATCTGATCACGGCAAACTGTGGCAAAAAGGTTCATCTGATCACGCCATACAAACTGTACCTAACTTTATAATTTAAGTTTGTACGTGTGTAGGTACATAGCATAATAAGTACTTTTTCATTATTAAATACTGACGAATGGTATTCTTAGGCCCGTATTATGAAAGCATGTTCGATCTATGCTTGAGTGATGCTCAAACTCAGGTATAGTTTTGAGTAAAGACTAATTTTAAAACAATACTTGGGAACTCATGCCAAAATCTACGCTCACTCATGTACCTAACTCTGAAGTAAAGTAACGATGCGTTATTTTCTTACCACGTTATTCCGTATTATTTAACAGTTACGAAGCATAACTTGAGAAATTGCCTATTTTAGAACGATTTGAAACTTACATATCTCTGCCTAGTGATTCTTTGAACTCATGTTTACTCAAGTGTGCACTCACACCTTTCTTAGCCATGTCCTCTTTTACACAATCCATCCATCTTTTCCTCGGTCTTCCTTTCTCCTTGTATCCCTCCACATTCAACCCAACAATCTTCCCGTCACATGACATTCTTCCCTCCCCATAACATGCCCGAACACGCTAATCTGTTACCACTCATCTTTTCTGTCATTGGCGCCACTTTCGTCAGAAATTCCGTAGATAACGTTACGTACACGTTACGTTCTCCCAGTTTTAACTCAGTAAATGATGGCCTGTGTTTTGTTTACTACAACATAACTGAAAGACACGCTTTTGTGTTCTTTTGCAATATACCTACTTATGAACAACATACTTGTAGATGACGAAATATGACCGAGACAACAATTAGCACGCGAAAAAGGACCGCCAGCGGCGCCGTTCCAATTATGACTGAGGTGGAAGGATACAATCGAACACGATTTGAGGCTGCCACTTTCTAAAAGCCAGTGCCTTATATCTCCCTTTTTACATAGTTGGCTATCATTATCATATTTATCCCTCAGCACTGATACGTCGACGGCTAAATGGACTTCTCCCAGTCTAGATTTTTCCATAATTACCACGCTTGGCAGGCGGATTCGCGATCGCTGTTGAGGTGTTAAAATTCCCAAAAGGAAGCTGCTAACCATCTCCTGGTAAGGCGACTCTTGCAACATCCACGGGTTGAGTTCCAACTCAACCCAAGGATTTATATATTACTAGCTGCGCCCCGCGGCTTCGCCCCCGTAGATTTTTTTATCTCACGGGAACGGTATACCCTATGTCCGTCTCCTGGTTCTAAGCTGCCTCTCCACCAATTTTCAGCCAAATCGGTTCAGCCGTTCTTGAGTTATAAATAGTGTAACACAACCCAACAAGCGTTATGACAAGATATGGATTTCTGGAGAATTTGCAAATACTTTTCTTGAGGTGTTGGGAATACTTTTTGTGAGACGTTGGGAATAACTCGAAACAGCTACACAACACCATTAATAGAAAATTCTGGACGCCAAAGAGCCATCATAATGGTATTTTACTGTTCTGGCCTCTAAAAACATGCAAATACGGAACTCTGCTCTACTAACTAAAGCATACCTCGTAAATGATACGTCAATGATCAAGTCTAATTCTGTTTTGCAATGTGTGCCCTGAATCAATACCGTTTGGAAGACTATAGGTCAGTGAACGTCTTGTAAGAGGCACCAATGGGGTTTTAATGATAACTAGCTGCGCCCGGCGGCTTCGCACGCTTATCTCACAGGAACTGATTTATGGGATAAAAGCTAGGTATTTGTTATTCCAGGCCTAGAACTACCTGTATGCAAAATTTCAGGCCGATCCGTTCAGTAGTTTTTCCGTGAAAGAGAAAAAACAAACGTACATATGCACATGTTCACAAACAATCAATCATTGTCAGTATAGGATGTGAAAACTTTTTGAATAACACCTCATTCCTGGTCGATATTAGTATTTTTCCTACACCAAGCTAATTCAATTAATTAGCTACGCTATACCCCACGGTACCAAACATAACCTAAAACACATTCACCCTTTGCCTACAACACCCATCACAACGTACTATAGGTGTCGAAAGCATTGCCCTCCAATAACCAACCATCTGAACCCCTGAAACTCCACCAAAACCCCCCGCACCCTGCACTTTTGCACGCCTCTAGCAGAGGATGGAAGCTCTAGATATATGGTCGAATTTTCTTTGAAGAAAAACGCCCGAATGTGATGTGATGTCATTGACCGCACAAGGTCGAGAGCAAGGTCAACGGCCGCGGCGTTCGATGGCCTCGTGAAAACATTTTGAGATGGATTACGTCACTGTCTCCAGAGGGTAGCTAATTGGTGTGGGTGGGTATCCAATAGCTGTGTGGTGCTGGCTTAGAATTTGCACCACCCCAACTCTTCCCGCGAGCGTCGTAAGAGGCGACTAAGGGATGTCCACCGGGGGGCGGGCAGCAGCGCCCCCTGCAGAACAATTACACCACCAAACTGCGATCCCCAATCCGCATGCCCAGCCTGGGGATTATGGGCGGAGGCCTGTGTCCAGCAGTGGACCAATACAGGCAGTTTAAGTTGAAGTTGAGGGTATCCAATTACCACTAAATGAAAGATTATACTACTAATCTTACTAATATTATAAAAGCGAAAGTTTGTGTTAATGTTTGTTAACACGTACATATCTACATAATCATTTAGATGAAAGGGATGTGGATAGTTTGAGTTCAAGAAAAACAAAGAGGTAAATTTTATTATCAAATATTTGCCTCTGAGGGGGTTAAAAATGGTGGTAAAATTTCTATGGAAAACTTAGTATAAATGATTTTTTTTATTTATGTTTTAATTTGTCGCTTTGGACAAAAAGGCTAAAGCCATATTAGGGCCATTACTGCTTCGTCTTTCATTAAATAATTTTCATGTCTGTGTTGTGTTTAATCAACTGATTACAAATCCGCCATTTTCTTGAGTCTCAGTATAAATGAACTACTAAGTAAATAATGAAAAATGTATTTTCTATGATTTTTTGTCACAATGATGGTTTAGAATTACATAAATCATACGTAATAAATGACATTAATCGTCACAAACGCTACTAACTTTATTCAAGAACATAAACAGAAAAAAGTGCATACAGGAACGAAAGCGAATTCAAATTCAAATTCGAAATGCTTTAGTTCCATAAATATAATAAATGTACACTTAAAAAAGGTCAAATCATATTAAAAAATACACAGAAAAATATTGTTATTTTTTATTTCGGCCATCTGATTTGATTCTTTGTTTGTTTGTATCCCAGATTTCCCACGGGAACGGGAACTACGCGGGTGAAACCGCGAGGCGCCGCTAGTTAACTACATAGGGAAAAATGGGTTCCTATCTCAGCATTTTGCAGTATTAGGCATTTGCTTGGGCCCTGATTGAAAACCAACGCATTACCTACTGCATTGGTTTTCAGTCAGGGCCCTTAAGAGTGTACCATAAGCAATTGACTTCACAATTGAACTTCAAAATCGTTATTTACCTTAGAATCTGTGAAAGCTCTACTACTCTAGTCCACGGTGGGAGCTAGTCACCTCCATTGATTAAAAGGGGACTGGCAAGACGGGATGAAGTAAAACATAATGTTCAACAGGGAACCGCGGGAAATGCAGTACCGGTCATTGCAGTGATTTTTGGGGCAGATCGTATGTCCAGCTGTGGTCGTGGTCGACTGGAATGATGATAACTAAAATGTAGCAATCTTAATACTTCATGAACAGTTAGCAATTATTCTAAAACTGTGACAAATTTACCCAATTTTAATTATTTTCGTCACCGTGCCATCTCAGACTGCGCTGCGCAACTGGTTGCATTGCATGGTTGCTGCAACAGCTTGTGCAATTGCTTACCGTTGCTTAAAGCAGCCTTGACTTGGCTTGGGTAACTTGTACTTGAACCGTTTCATGTATTTTTTTTTTTATATAAACACTTTATTGCACTGAAGTACAGAGGGTGGGCGTTGTGCCGAGGTATTTTCTACCTGCCAACCAGAAACATGTTTTTACTGGGAGTTGGCGTGCTAATTTAAGTTCTACAGATAAGTACATATAGAAGAAAATAATTATATATAGCAACCTTAGTTTTTATATATAAATAAATACATACTCTAATGCTTACTTCAAATAACAAACATTTTATGCAAGCTTAACTATTTGGAGTATTTGATAATGTTTTAAAAAACTTCAATTATGTAGTTTTTTCATGGGCTCCATTGTCCGAACTGGACCAAATGGGACCACACGGGAAGCATCAGCTTTCAAATAAAAAAAGAATCATGGAAATCGGACCACCCAGTCAAAAGTTCTGAGGTAACAAACATAGAAAACAATCGAATTGAGGACCTCCTTCTTTTTTTGAAGTCGGTTAAAAAACTTGCGCACCATTCGTGTTTCTATCTTACAAAATGTCCAGAGGCAAGTCATTCCACAACCGCACTGTACAAGTTACCCAACCTTAACTAGTTGTCACAAGTTTGTTTACAAACGACTTAATTTTTATTTGAAATAAAATTACAATTAAATAAATTTTGAACAAGTATTACAATTGAACGTATTGTGCTAACTGCAGATTGGCACAAATAATCTATAGGTATCTACAGGTATAAACAATATAATATATAGGTATATAATCAACTAGTCGGAAGCGTACCTAACCTACCCAAGACTGAAATCTATCTTATGCCAGTACGAAACAATCGACCTTAAGAGAGATGTTTGTTGAAATGTTTGTTAACCTCCTTTGTAAGGCATAAGAGAGGTTAGACCTCTATAAAAAGTTAGTACTATACTTATAAATCTGTGTAAATAGTGTAATGTGCCATTATTAAACCAAGATCCAAAGGGCCAAAATATTTTTAGAATAATATTAAATTGTCACCAGTGTTTTTTTTTGACGTTTTAACGTCTATTAAATCGATGAACATGTTCAAAAAAGTGTCACGTTGTTGATGATGTTGTCATGACGACTGAAGCACTAAAGATTAAAGTTCTAAATAATATTTAGTCTAATAGATAGCGTTAATAGCTTACTCCATGCTTACTCCAGAATGACTAAAATTGTAAAAAAACAACGAGATAAGATTTTCAATAGATCAAGTAAGGTTGGGTCGCCTAAAATCGGACGCATTTTCTGAAAATTTGAGACGTAGGTACTTACTGGATTTTTATTTTATTTCTCATGATTCGATGTCTTTTTATTTTCGATCTTATGGTTATGTCACATCCGATCTTAGGCGACACAACTATAAATGACAACCACGTCAAAATTGGGTTTCTAAACCGACTTAGACGCAACCATTTTTTAGTTTTGAGAATTTTGCAGCTTCACTATCATTTTAACCTGCGAACTAGTAACAAAATCAAGACCTGCAAAGTTTCCTTATTATTGCCAATTGCCAAAAACAAAACATTAAACGGTCGACTGATGTAACTTTAGTGGATATCTAACCACAAATTGTCAGACGTGACCACAGGGCGACTGGAAAAACACATTATAATAGGTCTGACCAAGTGGCTGATAGGTATTTATTTAAAACATCGGCAAACAAATACATTTTAGCACGTAGATACATGACCTACGAGAGCATTCAACCTTCAAAACACCAAGGAAAATACCAGTATTTCGACCAGAAAACGGCAATGTTGTGCAACTCATTCTGCCGAAAATCGTCGGTCAACGACCCATTGTACTATCCACACACACATGGATAACCTATCCCTCGTACAGACAGTTTTCCTACACACGTATTTGCACGCACACTCCTGAAAACCATGTGGGATTCGCGCGTTTTTTCGTGTGCGAATATAAAATTCAAATGTACTTTATTAAGGTCGAATAGGTTGGTTCGTTTAATTTACAAGTTAGTGATGTGATAATTTTGTATTTATAAAACTTACATCAGTCGTGATATCAATTTGGGACACGAATTTTATCCGTAAGTTACATATTTCTTGTACCTAAGTGATATAAAAGTAAAACTAGCAAATTTTTATACAACAATCAAAGTTTTTGTAGACTGCAGGCTATAATGGCCAGTGTTATTTATTTATTTACTCTAACAGATTTTTTTTTTAACTCACAAAGTATTTACACTGTTGCAACCAGAGGAAGCCAGCTACTCGCTATATCTTTAAAAATAAAAAAAGTTGCTAAAACTTTTTTATTTTTAAAGATATAGCGAGTAGCTGGCAATCTATGCTGAGCTCTCTTTTATTGGCTTCCTCTGGTCGCAACAATAAAATGATCCAAGTTATCGACAACTAGCAATGCCTCGCGGTTTCACCCGCGTAGTTCCCGTTTCCGTGGGAATTCCGGGATAAAATATAGCCTATGTCACTCGCACGTATAAAATAAACGAAAATAAGAAATATGCGAACGGGTAAAATATACCTAACCTAGTAACAATGACGTCCAATCTTACCTTTAAACGAGTAATTCTGGTGTATATATGTATGTATAACACGGATCTCGAAACGGCTCCAACGATTTTCATGAAATCTAGTGTAAGTAGAGGTTTCAGGGGCGGTAAATCGATCTAGCTCGGATTCATTTTCAGTAAATGATCAATAAATAACTTTATCGTAATCAATTGACTCTTCCTGACATCTATTGGCGAATAGTACTACCTACTATAATTTCTAATAAGCAGCCCGGTCATCCAGGTACAAATCATTATGCGCGTTAACTTATTCGACTTCGCGAGAGTACGAACCTTTTTCAACAACCCTTTTTAAAACAACTTCTGAACATTACAATTATCGCTACCTACCAACAAAGATAATTTTTATAACTTATAACTGAAACAATTGTTAAGTACTTTTGTTTACAAAGAAAATAACAATCAAATAAGAAACAAATTAAAACTGAGCTATGCTACGTGCTAGAACAAATAAACGTGTTGCAAACCAGTTTTAAGTAATATTTAGTTATATCTTCTTTCTCTTCATGTTCCTATAAGTATATAATATATAGTCCCTGTGATCTTATATCACTTAGGAATAAATTATACGTAATTTTGTATTGCATGTTCACTTTTATTTGTAAGATATATATTTCTATTCGATTTCTGTTCTATGCTATGAGTTATTTTTGTAAATTTTTTATGTTACGTCTTTCTATAATAAAGAATATATTTGTTGGTAATTGTTAAATTGCCAATTGCTTGACATAATTATGTAGCTCAATCATACATTTACTTTAAGCTTTAAAAAATCATACAAAGTGTATGTATGACCTGACATAACCCTAGACCAACTCCGTCATCATCAGGTGTCGGTATCATAACAAAAAACTAACGATCGAGGAACTAAATCAATCGATTGTTGAAGATTGCACACTTACAATAGCTCGTTAGGCGTTACGTAAACAAAAGGTTGTAGCACAACTGGTAAACGTGTTGAGAACTTTTTAAAGAACTTAAAAAGTTCTTTATAAGAAAAAATTTGGTAAAGTTTCATAAGAAAAGTTTGTTAAGAACTTGAAACCTTTCAAGTTCTTAACAAACTTATCTTATGAGTTTTTCAAAAACATTCTTTTAATTAAAAAAATTCTGAGAAGTTGGAAACTTTTACAAAAGAACAAGTCTTGCTTTTAGAAACCAAACATGTTTGTTGACATCCAAGTCAATAAATAAATGTACAAAAAAAATAATAATTAATTGTTTATCGTAAACATTAATTTGGAAAATTATTTAGCAAAAATGATGCTATATAAATGATGACCGTTATGTTGCTGGCGCTCTTCTAAACGGGAACAAAAATTGGCGATAACACGTTGACACATAGCTCTCGATATTGCTGCCATTTCTGACCTGATGTTTTGCTTCATTTGGGTTAGGTTTGTCGGATTATTTTGATAAACCTTACTTTTAAGGTATCCCCATGCAAAATAGTCGAGCGGGCTAAGGTCGAGGCTTCTGGGAGGCCAGTTGATGTTACCCCTTCGTGAAATGACTTTAATAGGGAATAATTCGTTAACAACTTCCATTGAGTCATTTGAGGTATGGCAAGTAGCCACATCTTGCTGGTACTACGTTCTTGAGTTAAAACCTGCAAACTTCTGCAACTCTAGGAACAAAAATACCTATACCATTTTTTGATGTTCAACGCTTGGCTTCGCTTTCGGATGCATAAAGACGGATTTTGACGACCAATTTCTTCAATAGTTTCTTCATCGCAAACTGAAGGAAGGCGATCAGAGTAATGAAATTTAATAATGGCACCTGTGGAAGCCGCCGGCAACGAAAACGGTCAAAACGGGGCGAAAACTAATACCCGATACACCTTCTGGACACCTTGTACAAACAAAATGTATAAGTACAAGAGCTTCCTCACGACCTCTCGCTTGTACATAATTTATTCATATTTTTTATTGTTTCTCTACCTGCATTGATTCTTCTCCCCTTTCTTACAAATTTATTTGACCCGTGACGTGGCATAGTCCCCACCATCATGAAAGTCACAAAAGTGATGATTTTAGCACAGTTTTGCAATTCGCTTAGGTACGTCAATAGTTCTAATGTACGCCAATCTTTATCATGTTTTATTTTGAATCAGGTTCATTGGTCTCAGATGAGCACGGGTCGATGACCTGAATGACATAGATCTCGCTGATGTTTTGGCAAATTGACGTTTCTATTTACTTAAAGAATTTGAAAGCTTCTGGGTAGGTACATAGTAACATTTCTAATTAGGTCGGTTTTCAACCGGTTAAGTCGATGATGTCACTCTTTTTTTTACACCAACGAGAGAACAGTACCTATTATTTCGTTCGTTAATAGATACGTAGTTGTCTGGGACTCTTATCACAAGTAACATAACGAATTAATAAAATAAACTTTTTGATGAATATAGAGGTACCTACAATGTTCTCTGTAAATTCTTTACGTTTGTCGGAGCTGTGATTTGTTTTGAAAGTCACTTGTGGGAACAGTTTTTTTTTGTCTAAAGCTGGAGTTGATTAAATACCTACCTAGTAAGATTTTTATTATTTTCAGTTAAATAATTGCTCGACCTTATCAGTCAACCGCTTAGTGCTTATAAAATCAAAATCATAGTGTTTATATTTATAAAATCTTAGTGTTTATAAATTTCTAAAATCATGCTAATTACATACTTTCACCTCACATACCTTTTAATTAATAAATCACTAAATTATTTGCGTCTTGACTAATTATTTTCAGTCACGTCTGTGTTTGTGTACTGGCAGGCCGCAAACGAGGAAACTTTTGTGGCTTGTGTCTGATACAAGCTTCCGATGAATATTTGATTATTATAAAACCAGTATGAAATCATCCACTCCCTGTGCATGCAGTCAAAAAGTGTCTACGTTTGCACAGCGACTCATGGTGTTTTCTACCTGTGTAACCAAGTTTATTTGTTGCTAAATTATTCAACAATACAAAGTTAATAATATCAACAGCTTTAGTCCCAATTGAGGTTAGTTGAGGTTATCAATGCCCTTTATAATATACTCTTTTATTATCCTGTTATTACCCTCTAAGTCTTACTGACTAAATTTAGACTTTATCACGCCCAAGAGACAGTTTATTTTGAATATATTACTCATTTGGGATGTTCTTTTATCTTTTAGATAAATTGGGTAGCAACAAAGTCTTATGAATGAATTGCTTCAGTGTTGTAGGTATGTACGTGGATCGTCACATCTTACAAGTCTACAAGTGAACTTATGATATTTTGTTATGTGAAGTGAATTTATGATAACAGTTTGATAACGCTTTTTGCCAAAACATTATTCAGCCATCTATTTAGTAGAAGCATAGAGATTATATAGCTGTACTATAAAACATTCTATGAGTAGTCGGCATATTGTTCCAGCTGTCAACATCAATGTACGGAATCTGTCAACGTCAACGTCACACAAGATAGACATGACAATGTCAGAATCATTTACTTTTAGAAAGATACTCACGCTTGGCTAATCTGAAATATCACTTTAACTTACTTTCCGGTCGTTGATACACCACACACAAGAAATATAAATATAAAAAATGTAATACCTACTTTTGGTACGATTATGTACTTCGTTTAAACTATTTTTAGCTTCTTTATATTTACAATGGATTTCCGCAAAGTAACGCCTGAATCCATTATGTATAGAGCTAGCTACTACTAGTCTTTTTATTGCTTAAGATTTATTTATTTATGAACAAATACATAATGTAGTTAAAATACAGTGGAACACTGGAAAGCGCATAAGTTATTAGTTATTGGTAATTATTTATCATATTAAGATCAAACCACAGATAGTGGTTGTATTCATCAAGGATCAAACTTAACCCTACAAGGATGTCAATAATTTATAACCAACTTCAAAAAAAGGAGAAGGTTCTCAATTCGACTGTATTATTTTAAGTTTGTTACCTCGGAACTTTTCACGGGGTGGTCCGATCTTCATAATTCTTTTTTTATTTGAAAGCTGATGCTTCCCGTGTGTTCCCATTTTGGTCTAGTTCTAAAACTATTTATTTGAAGTCGATTTACAGTTTTATAAATGAAAATCAATTATTGTAGCCCAAATCAAATATTTCTAAGAAACACTGTGTAGGAGGAGATTAGCCAAAACATGTGGGTAGTCCATGGTGCTGCGAATCAGAGGTTACATCAGATCTGTAAACATGTTTCTACACGTTTAGAGACTGTTCAATAATTAATTTTGTTGTAAAAAACTATAAACCGACTTCAATTTTTATAGTTTTTCAAGAATTTTCATGGATCCCACTATCAGGACTGAACAAAATTAAAATGGAACCACACGGGAAGCACCACACAGCTTTCATATAAAAAAAGAATCATGAAAATCGAACCACCCAGTCAAAAGTTCTGAGGTAACAAACAAAAAATAATAATTCAGTTGAATTGAGAATCTTCTCCTTTTTTGAAGTCAGTTAAAACGAGATGAGTCGTGGTAATTGAGGGCGCTCGTGTGCCAATTGACAACTTTAGTTGCGTTGACAACACTGCTCTGTCATTGCAGTACGACTAAAAGTGTTAGTTCACCGTAACGCTTCGACTCTTCTCTTTTTGAACAGACTCTACCGCCATTAATTTATACAGGGTGTTTGGTTGCGAATGACAGAATGTTTTCGGGAGTTTAGGGTTTTAGGAAAAAAAAAATTGGTAATTTTATCTTAATTGAAAAAGGAAATTACAGACAAATAAAAGAAATAAATTAGAACTAGTATTTACAATTGAAGCTATCGTGCTAATTGCCGACTGTTACCAACAATCTACAGGTAGCTTAACTGATCTATATCGTAGTCGGAAGCGTCCCCAACTGGCTGCATTCAAAAAAAATATAAATATAAAATGTCAGATCGTCTGGTCGAAGCGACGCGTGAACCAAGAGCTGGTGAGTATCTTGGCACTGCGCCTCTACCTCAACAGCCTATATTGGTCCACGGCTGGACGTAGGCCTTCCTAGGGGAAGGCCTACAATATTAGGATAATAAGCGCTTTTATTGGCTGTTATCTCATGGGGGTAATGCCCATAATCCCCACGCAGGGCATTATGCGGATTGGGGATCGCAGTTTGGTGATGCCCGCCCCCGGTAGATATCCCTTAGTCGCTTCTTACGACACTCGCGGGAAGAGTTGGGTTGGTGGAAATTCTATGCCACCAGAAACTCAGAAATTTGGAAATTTGAGCTGCCTCGGTACCCCACGGACCATTTTACCTAAAGGTCGTTGTCCATCAAACGTTTAACTAAGTTCGTTCAACATCCGACTAGAGTTGAGTGTCCTACAAAGGACAATTACGTATCCTACGTTCATCCAGACCCGGGCTTTGAACTGGCGACCTTGCACCAGTGGGTAATCACCTTGCGAATTTGATGGTATTGAACTTGACCCCGTGTGTTGACCTCTTAACTTTTTCCATAAATTATGATAAGACAAGATGTTTGCTTTCGGAGCACCAAGACACAAGTTCTGAGGTAACAAACATAAAAAAAGAAACGAGGAGTTCAAAAAGATCGAGTATCTTTTTAAACTCTTTTTAACGGACTTCAAAAAAGGAGGAGGTTATTCGAATGTTTTTTTTTCGTTTATTTTTTTTGTGTTTGTTACTTCAGAACTTTTGACTTGGTGCTCCAAAAGCTGGTGCATCCTGTATGGTCAGATTTAAATTTGGTCCAGTTCTGACAACGACATTCATGAGAAAATCATATAATTGAAGTTGGTTTATAGTTTTTTTAAACAAACTCAAAAGCCTATATTGGTAAACTAAGCTGAGCCTCGCGGCTTCGCACGCGTTGTCCCTATGGAAACGTTCAAACGTGATGTCTATCCCGCGGGAACTGATTATATGGGATAAAAAGTAGCCTATGTTTGGTTCCAGGATTAGAATTACTTGTATGTAAAATTTCAGCCCGATCCGTTTAGTAGTTTTGGCGTGAACAGGTAACAAACATCCATGCATACATCCAAACTTTCGCATTTATAAAAAATATTAGTGATTGTATGCAACAGTCTGCAGTTAGCTCAATTTTTTCTCTAATTTTAATTTATTTTTATTATTTAATTGTAATTTTCTTTTTAGATAAGTTAATGTTCTTTTTAAAAACTACTCTGAAATCCTTCTTATCAACACGGTAAGTTCTAATAATCACTTGGTACTATATTATATGAGTTCGTCCCGGAATCGTTCTCTGTACTAAATTCAAAGAATCATCAAAATCGAACGACACAACTGAGAAATCGGTGAACATAGGTACTTAAAACAACATACAAAAGAAGCTCCTCCATTTTCCGAAGTCGGTTAAAAATACCATAGTTCTCGTCATTTCGACCAGTGCATTATTTTTGTATTTCCTGACCCCTTTTGCATAATATTGTGGTTTTCCTTTTATTAAAATGCACTGCAAATTCTGGGAAATTCATTCATTGACAGTCACGAGGAAAAGTACCATTCATATGAACTAAATGTGGCGCCCTATTACATTTTTCATCTTGTGGTTTTATATGTACCTACACAAAAAAAATGTGGGTCATTTCACGCAGCATTATTTTGCCCCAACCTAAGCAGAGCTATTATTATTGGTGCTAAATAACTATATATACATAATAAAATACTCTATATAGATCAATATTATTTATTATAGTAAGAAAAACATCCAGAACAAATATCTGCAGATCGAACAAATATATGTCCCGAGGCGGAAATCGAATCCGAAACCTCTTGCGTCGCAGGCGGACTCTTAACTTAATACTACATAATTTATTTTTTTTGGAAATAAATATATAATCCAGAAATAGCGTTCTTTATCAAATCGATAGAGACAATACAAACAAGTGGCGAGTGGTGGTCTTATCGCTCAAGAGCCATCCCTACTAGACAACCGTGAGAAACGAAAACAAAAACATGCTTGCTTATTCTACATACCCACATTGTATTTATAATCTCAGTTCGCTAACTGCTATATTATTTTGACTTTGACAAACATTTTTCTAAGGTGATAGGTGCATGGACTGGTGTCGTTGAACCCATAATAGCACGTCGTCACGTCGTTATCACGTTATCATCACGTCATACGAACGTAGAATGGAAAGTAAATAGTAGAGATGGGAATGGGGAAAAAGTCGGATAAATAGCCGGGTTTGGTTTTTTAAACACAAAAGACCGGATGAAAACAAAACGGTAATTTTAATCTTCAATAAGAAATAAGGTGCAATTGACTCTAATTTACTTAAATTTTTTGTCCACTAGCTAACGCTCATCGATACTCAACTTTAAAGATAATGACGACCTCTGTGGCGCGGTGGGCGAAGGTCTGCTTGCAACGCAGGAGGTTGCGGGTTCGATTCCCGCCTCGGGACAAATGTGTGTACGATCTGCAGACATTTGTTCAGGGCGTTCTGGATGTTTTTCTATGTATAATAAAAAATATCTATCTATGTAGTGTATTGTATTATGTATATCAGTTATCTAGTACCCAAAACACAAGCTCTGCTTAGCTTGGGGCTAGATAATGCTGTGTGAATTGTATTTAAAAATTGGAAAAAAATTGGAATGGTTTATCTTTTTGTACAATAATAAATAAATATAAATAAATAAATAAAGCTGGACAATTCACACAGCATTATCTAGCCCCAAGCTAAGCAGAGCTTGTGTTATGGGTACTAGATAACTGATATACATAATACAATACACTACATAGATAGATATTTTTTATTATACATAGAAAAACATCCAGAACGCCCTGAACAAATTTCTGCAGATCGTACACAAATTTGTCCCGAGGCGGGAATCGAACCCGCAACCTCCTGCGTCGCAGGCAGACCTTCGCCCACCGCGCCACAGAGGTCGTCAATAAAGGTGCTTAGTGCTTGTTCCTTTTTTAAAAAACCTTATATTAGTCGAAAAATGTATTATTATATAAAACGCGGCAAACGTGAAATGACTCATAGGCAATTCTTGTGGCTGGTTAAAAAACACGAGAAATTACAATAAATCCACTGTATGAAATAAGAACATCCATCACAAAATATTTCGCCAATAAACAAACTTTAAAAGCTATAAGAGATAAGTTTTTGATGAGGCTTATGAGTAACATCAAAAGTAGTTCGATCGGACTGAAAATAACTTTTAGTTTGAAATTTCAAGGCAAATAAGTTCCATAGGTTGGCCACACTATCACGTCGTAATTCTTCTTTAAAATATTCCTGCCATCTATAAATTTCTTAGGTAAAAGGGAAAAACGCCACTTTATATGTGTATTTTCCGGCTTTTATTAGCCGAATAAAAACGTGACACCTCCAAATGCTCAGCGTCAAAATATGCGAGCAACGCGTGAAGGTCGCTCGGCCAATAACACGTTGCGTAATCAAAATGAGCATTTCGGAGATTAGATTGACGTGGGTTCTATTCCGGTGATCTTTGTAATATTAAAATAATTCACGTTTTCCGGTTTGCTAACTTGGGAGTTCTATTTTCGTATGTAGGAAGTTTTTGATGTCGTAGACATCGTTTGGCAATGTTTCTTGTGAAATGTTTGTGACTTTTTTTTCTCTTTTCCGCTGGTTTTAACTTATTTAAACACGTGGGACATTTCTCTAAATACGTGATTTTGATAAATCCGAGCATGCTACACGATTACTCGTAATAACCTAAATAAAAGGAATTTTTGTGAGTTACGTAGAAAAAAAACGTTTTTATCATACATCTGCCTTTATCGACCCAGTGCAATTTTTTTAGATAGGTACATGTATGATACGTCATATATGTGATTTTCGCCGATCGGATTTAAGAGCGTCCAATCCGTCTTACTTTTCATACAAACGCATGATTATGGCGTTGTAACATATTTTTTGTTTAAAAAATTTAACTAATAGGACTAATTCTAGGTTTCTATCACAACAAAAAATCAAAATTTGGAGAAACAAGTTCAGTATAAGAAGGTACCTAAGCCTCCAAAAATCTGTTATTTTGCACAAATTTTACCTGAACTTTGGGCATCATAATGTACTTATTAATTGTAAAAGTAAAGAAAATATTTAGATAGATCCCTTGCACATGAAATGAAGATTCTAAACAAAGTTTTATTTCACAAACTTATAAGGCTTACTGAAAAACACGCATTTCCTGGAACAAGTTTTACGATATTTCCGCACACTATTCTTCCTAGGGCCGAACCCGCGAGTGAGCGGCGAAAGTAACCGAATGCTAACCGAGCGATTTGCCTCTTTTTCTAACATTGCGCTGGATGAAATAACAAGCTTTTCAATCACGCTCGCGTTGGTTAACCAGCGAGTTATGGGTTTAGGTATAGCAAATTTAATTTAATTGATAGGTAGGTAGGCTTGTATTTTTTATATATGAGTAATGTTATATAAGTAGGTATTTAAATCATGTTTTAACATGTCGTTATTTCACAACAATTAATCCAAAACAACAATGGATTACTCACGAAAATACACGGCATAATACACGTAGCAGAAAATGAGTCAAAACATCGTGACATGGTGATTATGATGACGAAATAGAGGTAAATGTAATGTCATTGATATTCAAAATGATGTCTTAATGATAACGCAAAAATGTTTACACAGTTTTACAACCTGAGTCTAGACAATGTAACAATCGATGTCGAAAGCGATAGTAGAAAAGTCCAAAAATGTATATATACATGATATATAATGCCTTAGATAAATGTCACGTAATCTGTTTCGAATTTTTCCCAACGCACTCAGAATTGTTTTCGATTCGCTTCATAGCGAACCCCGCCGGTTGGCTACAGCCTCTGGATCTCTTCAAACATATTTCGTGGTTTTAAAACAGAGTAATCAATTTATCGGTAAAAATGATCAGTTTTCTAAATGTGATATATTTCTGCTCTCTAAGAATAATTTTAAGAAACAAGCGTCACTCTTAAGTTAATTTTGTGTAGTATTCATGTTTGATTTGTCTTTGTTTGTATGAGCTCCAGATTAGCATCTGTAACGTTGTTATTATTTTATTCTACATAATGTTTCTATTAGTGGCATCTTGATTGGTGTATACCTAGCTATATATACTGTTAATTTAAGAAAATTGTATACTGTTTGTGCCTAAAAAAAGAAGAATAAAATAAAATAAATATTACATGTCATTCAATAAAATTAAAATTTAATTCAATGCCGCCAACATCTGCAGGGGCGAATTCGAATACCCCTGCTGGGCATTCTGCTTTCTGGTTTACCTTAGATTTTTAAGAAAAAGTTAAAAGTATAAATACTAGTTGTAATTGTTTTATTCTGTTATTATTTTTTTATTGTTGTTGAAACTTTAATGCAGTTTTTTTCAGAGGTAACAATCGAAATTCGAAAAGTCCTTGAATAAAAATTGTTTACCGGGGGGTGGAAAATCTCCCCCTTTTTCACACATATTTCGGTACACGTTGTATATATGTATATTTTAAATGATAAATATAAGCTATCAGGTTCCGGAACAGGTGGTCAACATCTGTTTACCTATTTAAGTAACTATCATCACGTAGGTAATAATGATGCAAGAATAGACCTTAAGTTTATAATGATTACGAAATCCACTAAAAATTCTACCTACGTAATGTGAAAATTGGTTAATAACGGAAAATATAGTATTCATTTTTCAACCTAATGCCGGCGCCTCACATGGGCTATGTTGGCTCCAAGTTATACTGTTGGATCCAACACACCAATGTGAGGATCGATCTTGGCACGTACAATTTTATCCAATAACGTGCCAAGATCGATCCTCACATTGGTGTGTTGGATCCAACAGTATAACTTGGAGCCAACATAGCCCATGTGAGGCGCCGGCATGAGACTAGCATTGTTGAATGACGGCAAATATAGTGGGATCCAACCACAACCGATGCGCTCAGCGTGGATAGATAACAGGCTGTTGTGTAGACGTGACATAGTAACAGCATTAAGACTCAGATCTGGGCACATTCCGTGCAATAAATTTTCATTTTTGATGAAAAAAACTACCTCACCTAATTGTTTAACATGTAATGTAGTCGATGATGTTTACCACGTATTAATGGAATGTGTACAGAACTCGCAAGAGAGAAATAATTATGATTTAAATTTGTCAATGATTGGTATTTGCAATAGCATTCTTTCAGATCCATTTTCAGATGATGCCAAAAAATTGTACTTATTAGTAAGTAAGCGATTAAGTAGCAGTAATTAGTTAAGTTAGAGGTTTATTTAAGTTAATTTAATTATCAGGGTGCCTTATTCGCTTTAGCGAACAAACCCTTTGTAAATAAATGATTATAAAAAAAAAAAAAATATAGTGGGATGTCATAACCGCTATACCATGAAGACGGACACTCGATTATAGGTACGGAAAATTTCCGGGACTTTGTACGGATTACAGCGCCGTGTGGTGCCGGCGCCATAGAATTTGCACTACCCCTACTCTTCCCGCGGGTGTCGTAAGAGGCGATTAAGGGATATTTACTGGGGGCGGGCAGCAGCGCCACAATTCTGTCATCAAACTGCGATTGGGGATCGCCCCAACCCGCATGCCCAGCGTGGGGATTATAGGCCCGTGAGATAACCAGATAACAGCCGTGAGATAACAGCCAATAAAGGCACTTATCAGGGGGAAGCCTCCGTCCAGCAGTGGACCAATATAGGTTCAAGTTCAAGTTCAAGTTCATTTATTTGATAATGTGATGTGCATTACAGGTCATAAATGTTTAGCTTGTTATACAATGCAAGTACTCATAATATTTTATTTTACTAATTTCAGGCTTGTGAGCTCGTTGAAGGTGTAGAATGTCTGCTCGACAAGCCAGCGTTTTAGTTTGGATTTAAACGTGTTGAGACTAGGGGCCTCCCTTATTATTTTAGGCAACCGGTTGTATACCATTGGTCCCATGACATGTGTCAGTTTCTCGGACTTTGCCATGGTGCGTGGTACCGCGGCTAGCCGACCAGCGTGGCGCGTAGTGCCCCTGCGGTCTTCCCCAATGTTGCTGAAATCTTCCAGGTTTATCCTCACATATACGGCTACCTGAAAGATTACCAAGGATGGTAGAGTGAGTACGCCCAGTTCCTTGAAGAAAGGGCGGGCGGAGGTTTCGCGCGGCACGCGCACCACTGCTCGAACGGCCCGCTTTTGTAAGCGAAAGGCTCGCTCCCATTCAGCGGCGCGGCCCCAAAGCTCCGCTCCGTACTGGAGCACAGATTGTACCGTCGCAAAATAGCAAGAGCGTACGACCTGCCTTGGTAGAAAGTTCGATAGCCGCCACAGTGCAAAGCACGCTCCACCCAGTTTGCCACAGACGTTGTTAATATGGCTTTCCCAGGTGAGCGCGCGGTCTATCTCGAAACCCAGGAAGGTCGTACGCTCCACCTGCTTGATTTGCGCTCCCTCTGCCAGCACCACTAGTGGTCTCACGTGGCGGCCTGAAAGGCGGAAGTGCATAAAATGCGTCTTAGATAGATTTAGTGCCAGGCCGTTCACGCGGAACCAGCTAGCGAGTTGGTGAGCTGCTTCATTCAACCTTTCCTCGAGCCGGTCGACAGAAGTTGCTGTTACCACCGCGGCGACATCGTCAGCGTACATCATTATCTCGGCGGAGGCCACGGCACTCGGAAGGTCGTTAAGTAGCAGCGAGAACAGGATGTTCGAGACTGAGGACCCCTGTGCCACACCCATAGTTGTGGTCAGGGGGTCCGATCTCTCAGTACCTCCCGCTCCCACCACCACCTGTCGTCTGGCTCGCATCATACCGACTAGGAGCGCTAGTGGTGTGTCCGCGATGCCGTAGTGGCGTAGCTTCATCTCGAGTACGGTATGATCGGCCACGTCGAATGCTTTCGAGAGGTCACAGCATATGACGGCCACGTGGTGCTTGCCCTCGCGAGCGCACATCACGCGGCGGATGACTTCGCGAGTGAGCGACGTGGTCGACCTGCCCTCGCGATATGCGTATTGGCGGTCCGATAGCGCCTGGGTGTCAGTCAGGTACTCCACGAGCCGAGTGCACAGCCCGTTCTCAAGTACTTTGGCCACCGCCGGGATGATGGATACTGGTCGGTATGAGTCTATGTCGCGCTGCTTACCTTTGCCCTTGTATAAAGGTGAAACCTTACTGAGCTTAAATGGGTCCGGGTACACTCCTCGTCTAAGGCAATGGTTGAATAGGTCCGCCAGGACAGGCGCCAAGGGGGTCGCCGCTAGACGCATCCACTTCATGGAGATGCCGTATGCATCTTTGGACGGTTTGGGCGGGATACGTAAGGTAATGATGGTGAGTACCTCAATAGGCGTGAAGGGGCGCAGTCTGAAGGACCGGTCGGCGGGCGCACACGCCGCCTGCAGCGCGGCGAGCACGCAGACAGGCTGCGCGGCGGGCGCGCCGCATGCCACAGCGGCGTTCACGAACCGAGAGTTCATGGCATTGACAGCACATTTTTTGGTAGGGAACGGTACATCACTGGCGTTTCTCACAACATCTGTAAAGTCAGCATTAACAGAATTAGTTTTCCCTCGTTGCTGATTTACTATTCCCCACATTGTCTTTGAAGTATTTTTACTATTTTTCAGAATGTCAGAGAAGTACTTATTTCTTGCATTTTTAATCATCATGTCATATCTAATATTTAAGCTATTTATCAAATTAATTGTATTTTCATTAGGAGATGTCCATTTACATAAATCAATAATGTCAAAAGTCAGAATTCTAAAGCATTCAATTTCATTAGTAATCCAGGATTGTAACTTATTATTTTTAATTATTTTCTTTAATGGGAAGCATATGTCAATTTTATTGGAAATTACATTAATTACTGAAGAAGCGAGTAGGTCTGCGGAGCTATGATGTTTATCACATATAGCTGCCCAGTCCACACTCATGATATAATAATAATAATAATAATAATAAAAGTTTTTATTTCAGGAAAGGTTTACAAAGTACTTACATAAAACTTATCTAAGGTTATACATGTAAAAAGATATTTCCAACAGTAGTAGGTACTTCGTAGGGAAAACCTTTTTGGATCGACAAGGTTGACTCCTTGCTCTAACTAAGTTTTCACTTGTATGTAGACGCAAGGGCTCTCTCTCGGCTTCCGCCAGGATTTCATTAGCACAAGTAAAAATGTTGCTGCTTATTGGTAACGCCTGTAAAAACAATAATAAGGAATTGTAAAGTTAAGGATAAATACTATATACATATAATGTGCGACTATAGAAAAAACTTATGAAAAACTCGTGCACTGGTTATCTAAATTAAATTAAGTTACAATACCTATAAATAATTTCTAGAGTTAACCCATTTAATAATTTAACATTGAACCGATAGCAACCGCTCAGTTTGGTCGTAGTTCAAGCTCTGTAAAAATTGTTTTATTATTACGTTTACAATTCAGATACGACTCACTTTGTAAAGATAGATTTTTATTTAAGTTATTGTAAAGGAATGGTGCTAGGAACTCTGTGTGGCGTTGTGCAAAAGTTGTTTTACGTGGTTTTGGTATGAATACTTTGTTTTTTCTTCTTTTGCTTGCTGCATCAATATCTGGTGGTTCTCTGTGTTGGTTAAGAACAACTTGGTGTATGAATAATTTCCGAACTGAGAGAACACTAGTGTCGTTGAAGAGTGTGGTTGTTGGGTACCTGAAGGGTTTGTTATAAGCCACTTTGAGAACCGCCCTTTGAGCTCTCTCTAAAGGGAGCATGTGGGTCTTTGCAGCTCCGCCCCAGGCAGTCAAACAATAAACCAGCAAACATTGACATAGAGCAAAGTACGTAGTCTTTAATTGAAGTTCACTTGCGGCATGCCTGATGTTTTTAAAAACAGCAATAAGTTTACGCACTCTAGCCGTTATTGTGTTAATATGGTGCTCGTAGGTCATGTGCTGGTCTATTGTGATGCCTAAGTATTTTATAGTTCTACATCTTTCTATTAGCGGACAATCACAATTTGTAGGAGGTACTTGAAGACATGGCAATGTATGAGCACGAATTATATGGTCAGAGATGTTTGGTTGACCGGGTTTACGGAGAGAAAATGTTACACACTTTGTTTTTGACGGGTTTAGAGTAAGGATATTTTGGTAGAGATGCTTAGATACTCGATCGAAACCATTTTGCGCGTAGCTGAATACTCTGCGCCAGCTCTCCCCGCGGAACAACAAAACAGTATCATCAGCAAACGATATCAGTTTACAGTTTTGCACTTCCATGTCACAGATTTGATTTAAGTAGACCAAAAAAATGGTCGGACCGACAATGGAGCCCTGGGGAATTCCATAAGTTATTGGTAACTCAGTACTGACATATTTTCCAATTTTCACACTCTGCGTTCTGTCACTTAGGTAACTTTTCATCAATTTTAGTTGCTCTCCCCGTATTCCAAGGCCTTCTAGCTTCTCTAGAATCAGGGGGATTGATACCGTGTCGAATGCTTTTGCCAGGTCAAGGAAGATTCCCAGACACTTAACACCTTTATCCAGACATTCTACGACATATTCGTTTAGCTCCGACACGGCATCAGCTGTTGATCGTCCCTTTCGAAAACCAAATTGATTTTTTGAGATGAGATCGAAGCCCTCTAAGTATTTGACTAGCCTGTTATTTATTGCTCTCTCTAATATTTTCGATAGAGCGGGTAGTATTGAAATAGGCCTGTAGTTACCCGCTGTCTGTTTGTCTCCTGATTTATGGATTGGTAGTATTAAAGATTTTTTAAATGCTTTCGGGAAAACTGAGGTCGTAAAACTCAAGTGACAGATATGTGTGAGCGGCGGAACTAGGAATTCTTTATTTTGTTTAATTATTCGAGAAGATATGTTATCCCAGCCTATAGAGCAATCTGATTTCAGGGAATTTATAAGACTTAAAACTTCCGCAGGGTCAATGTCAATTAGTCCAAAAGATTTTAATTCGGTATGACTACTTACGTTGTTTTGCGGAGTGGTATTTAAACTTGATAATATGTTTTTTGCTAAGTCAGAACCGATGTTAGCAAAGAATTTGTTCACTGAATTTACTGTTTCATGTGGATCAGTTTTGTGTATGAGCTCTTGAGATAGAGCTTTTTTAGGTTTATAGTTTGTGATGTTATTTATAGCTTGCCATGTCTTCCTAGAATTCTTCCCAGCTTCCTCTAATTGTGATTTTTCATATTCTTTTTTGAGTTTTCGCATAAGTGAATTAAAAAAGTTCCTATACCTTTTGTAAATAATTTGTAAATTTTCGTTCTCGGGTAACTTTCGTGAGTTTTGGTGTAGCTTATCTCGATGGCGCATGCAGCGAATTAACCCGGGAGTAACCCATGGTTTGATGGGTGTTTTTCTCTTAGAAGTTTTTATTATTTGTGTATGTTTGTTAACTAAATCATTCAAGATATGTATGAATGCATTTGTAGCCTGGTCACAGTCGGTGTTTGTTAACACAGCAGTGAAATCTATAGTAGACATCTCCATTTGGATTGCCTTGTAGTCTATTTTCGAAATGATCAGGGGTATTAAGTTTACGGTGTAGTTTTGTAGAGCTAGTAAGATGGTGTTGTGATCTGTCAAATTGTTTTCAATAACTAGAGTCAGTGCAGATAATTTAGTTTTAAGGAAAATGTGGTCGAGGCAACTAGTGTATCTTGTTGGTAGAGTATGCGATGGGAGAAGGCCATGGAATGCTAATAGATCCTGGTAGTCTGTAGAATTTCTGGTAGTCGTGTCTTCTATGATGTTTATGTTTAAGTCACCAATTAAGATGATATTTTTCATTTGGGATAAACTAGTCAATACCGCATCTAATGAGTAAATGAAATTTTCTATGTTTGAATATGAGGGTGAGCGGTAAATTGATATAATTGCAATGTTATTATTGATTATTGTAACCAGACAATTTGCATTTGTAAATTTTGGCTCGTAAGAGATAGACGAAATATTTGATTTAGTATATACCACTACCCCATCATTTTGGAGGACGTTGTTAGAGGTAGAGGTTGGTACATACCCATCTAGGTGAGGGGGGTTGTGACATTTGGACAGCCAACACTCAGTTAAAATTATGACATCGGGAATTGTATTTACGCGTTTTATTAGTAATAAGAATTCATCAAAATTCCTAGAAATACTCCTTATATTTTGGGACATAATCACTATTGGTTTTTTCAATTTACTTAAGTAGGACAAACAGGTTTCAGGTTTACAAGTATGGGCCTCCGAGTCTGACACTTTATCTATACTACTATATAATTTTTCTATGTATCTACTCATTGTAGGTACGGGATAATAATTTTTCCAACACTGCGTAAAGCAGGCAGTGTTTGAAATACGGCAATGAAGTTGATGGTACAGAAGTAGTATAGAGTCGTGTATAGATTTTGGAGTAACACATTGAAATAATTCTGTTTGCTGTATGTCCGTTGTGATTGTGCCTACTTAAGTGAGTTTGTTTCCAATTTTGGTAAGTGACGATAGTAGAGCTAACGAGAGCGCGTTGGTTCAAGTAGTTGGGCAACTCTATTCAGTCTTAATGAGTAATTTAATAAGTAATAACTTAGATTAACAAGTAGGAATATAAAACTATCAAAAAACATGGTTATATATAAGTCGGTATATATGCCGGACCGTAGTCATGCATTATTTTCTAAGTTTAACAGTTGCTCTTCATTTTTAACAAATATGATCTTTGCACCGATCTCTTTACGCAGGCAGACCTGTCCATTTGAGGTCCAGCAGAAGGCGAAGTCATTTTGCTTTGCGTATTCGCGTGCTTTGTAAAAAAGTGATTTTGTCTTGTAAGCTAAGAACTCACTGATATATATTGGTGTTGGTGCACCGGGAATTGATAGATGGGTTGTACTTAGTTTTGTGTTGTTTTGTTTATTGTATTTTCTGGCTTCCTGCAAAATGGTTTTTTTGAGGTCAGCATTAGTCACCTCCAGTATGATTGGTCTAGGTGCATCCGACTTCCCAGGGAGCCTTCTGACACTGCGTACTTCGTAGGATGAAGCTTCTATATTTAGGGTCTTAAATAAATGTTGTACCTTAAGTTGCAGGTCTTGCGATGATTCTTTAGCTTCAGACGGGACGTTCCGTATCTCAATCTTGTACTCACATAATTGGCGATCCAGATTATCTAGTTTCGTTTCCAGAAGTTTGAATATAGATATATCTATAGTATCTACAAAGTTAGCTCGGTTTTGTTGGGAGTAGTTTCTTGCCATAACAAGCTCACATTTGGGCAGAGGCACACACAGCTTGACTTCAGCGCAAACTGCCAAATGGTCACTGATGTTAGTGACCACTGGCCTTGCGGAGACATCCTCCGAGCTCAAGTTTGTGTATATGTGGTCAAGACTGGTTGATGATGTGGTTGATACTCGTGTGGGAAAATCTACTTTATTGACCATGCCATAAGTAGAGAGTAAATCGGAGAGCCTATTCCGGTCTTGAGTGTTGTTCTGTCCCAACACGTCTATGTTAAAATCACCCACAACTAGGCATTCTAGCTCAAGTTCGCAAATCCTGCCAAGCAGACACTCTAGATATGGTAAAAAAGCAATTGTGCTTACAACATTTGTTCTGTATCGGCACACAATTGTCACCTTGTAGTCAATGAGCTCAATAGCCGAAATTTCACAGAACTGTTCTTCAGACAGTTTAGTAAGCTCCGTATTTTCAACATAATTGAGGTTATTCAAGACATAAATACATGACCCGCCTCGGTGCGGGGTAGTTTTTCTGCAGAAGGTTGAAGCCAACTTATAGTTTTGTAGATAAGCACATTTAATCTCTTGGTCCGTGAGCCAATGCTCTGTTATTGCAAGAACGTCACACTTGATTTGACTATTGAGTAGCACTTCAATACGTTGTGTTTTTTTCGCTAATGACTGTATATTTTGATGGCAAATTCTGAGTTTCTTTGGTGTATTTACGCATAATGGAACAGTCACAGTAGCTGTAAGGGTGTCGTTTGTTCGGCGGCGGCCTGGGCTATTCCCCAGTGCTTCCCCGTGGGTCACGGGGGCGCCCGGGAAACCACTCTGCGAATCGCACTCCTGGGGGCCACACATCCGGCGATGTCACCTGCTCGTATACGCTGCTAGGCTGTTGAGGTGAGGTTGAGGTAGGTCCACCTACTGGGGAAACATTGAAGGTTATCCAATCTTGTTCAAAGACTTTAGTAACATATAGATCGTTTGATGAGTGGTGTCGCGTTGTTCAATTCTAAGGTTTTTGTTATTAAAGTGCGTAAGCACTCACACCCGAAAAGATTGGAATATGTTTTTTTTAAATCATCCGGAGTTGCTTACGCACGTAATAAAAAAAATCTTTAAAATTATGGTATATATTTTTACCTAAAACTGACATTGCCTACTGTTAGTACAGAACAAAATGTATGCCTAGCTAGAATAAGTTAAAAAGGCATCTTCTTTAAATATACAATCAGCAAAATTTATAAAACAATTTCTCTGGACTTTTAAATGAAATGAAATCATTAATTTTCAAGAATACCAAATTAATTGCACAATGTCAGATCTTAAAACTATTTTAGTAAATGTATTCAGGCGTGCTAATGTTATGCGAGTCATTATGTAATTAGGTATTAAATTAAATTATATTAGTCATTATAAGTAACTTTACATATTTCAAAGTATTTGTTCACAGAATAAAAACATTTTTCAAGTAGTTACACTCTTAACTATTTCCTAGGTAAATAAAAAAATGGTTATTTTCCATAAAAACAACATCATAACTTTAAATTAGATAGATAGATAAACATTTATTTGCTTCTCATTCTCTCTCTCTCTCTCTTCTCACTTAACACAGTACATAAGTGGTAATTATAGGTAAGTACATACATTTGATCATCATCAATTATACACATTTGACAAAAATAAATATATAATAAGCTAACAAGGAAAACTAATAATTGATGTAACAAAAGGCACAGCCTATAAAAATAGCACATATTAAAAGAGTTTACAAAAAGGCACGGTGTGTGCTGCAGCCCAGCAAAAAGGCATTAACTCAGCGAATAGTTTTGCTCGAGGAGCAAACACTATCAGGGGGAGGCCTCCGTTAATTCAGGGTTTTTTTACAATTACAAATTAATGAAGAGCTGTTTGTAGAAGCTCTGTTATTTCCAATAATTGCTGAGTTTATTTAAAAGTAATTCATCGTTTAGTTTATAAGTTACACCGTTTTGTACATATGGGGGGTGGTCGTAAAGAAACTAAAGCTTAAAAACGCTATAAAAAAATTATAAAAATAATAGATTTTTTATCACATTTTCCGTCGATAAAATATGGCGTAGTTTCCCTCATTTTCGTTTGTGAACTTTATGCAGACTCACTCTGTATTTTCATTTAATTCTTTTACTTCTTCCGGTAATGTATTATAAATACATTTGTGCTACGAGACGTATACATTCTATGACGTCGTAGACATTCTACGACGTCGTAGACATTCTAGGACGTCGTAGACACTCTACGACGTCGTAGACACTCTACGACGTCGTAGAGGGTAGTTCTTAACCTCAACCTCAATAGCCTGTATTGGTCCACTGCTGGACGCAGGCCTCCCCCTAATAAGCGACTTATTAGCATTTGTCTTATGTTGGGTAATGCCTATAATCCCCACGCTGCGATTCCCAACCAGCATGCCGAGCGTGGGTGTTATGGGCGTTATGCCCCATGATATACGCCAATAAAGCGATCTGCATCCCCGCTGGGGAGGCCTGCGTCCAGCAGTGGACCAATATAGGCTTTTGAGGTTGTGGTTGAGGTAAGCCATAGAACCAAATCGAGTATTTATATTATACTAAACATATTTTCCTTCAAATGCCTTTATTAGATATATGTACTTTGTTTGTTCATGCAATAATATCAGTTAACGATTAGTTATATAACACTAATACAGCACTTAAAGATATTTCTGAATCGAGTCGTTAGTTATGTTCATAAATAAATTAATAATAATAATGCCGGACAAATCACACAGCATTATCTAGCCCCAAGTTAAGCAAAGCTTGTGTTATGGGTACTAGATAACTGATATACATAATACAATACACTACATAGAAAGATATTTTTTATTATACATAGAAAACGTCCAGAACGCCCTGAACAAATATCTGCAGATCGTACAAATATTTGCCCCGAGGCGGGAATCGAACCCGCAACCTCTTGCGTTGCAGGCGGACCTTCGCCCACCGCGCCACGGAGGTCGTCTAATAGTATAGTACTGGAAATAGGATTAAATAATAATACATATAATCTAGGTGATATAAAAATCAGCACTTGTCCGGTTTTTACACCAGTGACTCAGAATCTTTAACACCATGACTCATCAGCCACCCTACTCGAATGAGTCAACATTTCACCCGATACGTCACTGACGATACCACTGCGTCATGTCTCGTAATGACATCTCATAATACAAGTACAATACAAAAAATATAATCACACTAATATTATAAAGGCGAAAGTTTGTATGGATGTATGTATGGATGGATGGATGGATGGATGGATGTTCTTCTTCACGCCAAAACTATTGGACGGATCTGGCTGAAATCTTGCATACAGGTAATTCTAATCCTGGAATCAAACATAGGCTACTTTTTATCAAATAAAGCAGTTCCCGTGGGATGAAAATCACCTTTTAATTTTTCCATAGGAACAACGCGTGCGAAGCCGCGGGGCGCAGCTAGTATGAATTATTTGCCAATTTACTACTTACAGATACGTACAATTTGTGGCGGCTCCCGCATGAGGCAAGTCTTTCTTTAGTCGTGTCTCATAATTTTTCGATTGGTCGTTTCATTAAACTTGTAATTAGGTGAAAACCGTTTTGGCGCATAGAAAATTCGGTGCACGTATCTGCTTTGTGTGTTTCACTCGCGAGAAAACCATATCTTGTCATCCCGCTCGAAATGCGCACTTTTATGAAATCTTCAGTAGCATTGTAGTAAAGGGTAAGTAGCTGTCGTCTAATATTGTCCTTTAAGTCATATAGCAAGCTAGACAGATTGCAATGCTTTATGTAAGAACTGAAAAAAGATGAAAAGGAAGACAAACTTACGGAAACCCTTCCCAAAGGCAGTTTAAATGACTGGATATGAACACTTGCCAAGTCGATTGTAGGTTGAAACGTACATATCATTTTAACCTCAACACCCGTTATTGGTCCACTACTAGACGCAGGCCTTCTTCTTATAAGCGCCTTACTGGCTCGTATCTCTGGGTAGTAATGTCTATAATCCCTAAGCTGGACATCCCCGGTAGATATCCCTAGGTCGACTCACGACACCCGCGGGAAGAGTTAGGTTTAAAGAACTTTATTCTCATACAAACACAGGGTTTACTTATAATGAGATATATAAGAAAATTAATCTAGGTTTAACAATATTTTAACTAACCTCTGGTGCCTAAAATAAATTATATCACAAAAATATCCTTAAGGCCCATACACCAGCGAAATTGGCGCCCCCAACTATTATATCTTATTGATACGTTGAACGCAGGAATTTTTAAAAATCCTACGTTCAGTTTGTGGTATCTATTATAAGCTATTTATTAATGCCTCTGTAATAGTTTCATTTTGTAAAGCTTAGGAAGAGATACGAAGTTGCGCATTTTGGCCACCAAACTCTATTTTTGCATCTCCTCCTAAACTATATGAGATAAAATTATAAAAGAGGTATTAAAAAATAGCTTATAATAGATACCACAAACTGAACGTAGGATTTTTAAAAATTCCTATGATAAACGTAAAAATATGATAAAATAGGAATTGCTGTCAGATTGGCTCGGGTATGCGCCTTAACTAACATTGTTCACTAATTTTTATGTTATTATTGTGTAAATACTAAAATTATAACAGTTAGTAGGTAAGGTACTTAGATAATTATGAGATAGGTAAGCTTATATGGCGTTACTAAATATAAGACTGGTTGTTACAGAGTATGTACATGTAATTTAAGTTTATTTTTAAAGACATTCAAACTAACACATTCTTTTATGCAGTGTGGCAAATTGTTAAAAATTGTAGCTCCCTCTGATAGGGTAATAGAGTTAGGGTAATTAAGGTTCTAAGCCAGGTACAAGGTAAATAGGGATTTTTCTTTTCTGGAAAACGCTTTATTGTAATAACACAACACAGTTTTGTTTTTATAGGTAAGTAAAATCTTTATTGAAACTGAAAATTAAAATCAAATAATAAATTGTATATAATAATAAACTGTATTTAAATAAATTTGAGCGAGGGATTTCAAAAGGACGAAACAAATAACATTTGCTTTCGAGTTAAACATACAACTTTTCACCTCGATCGGTGAGAAAATTATTAAGTCCATGTCATTTTTTTAGTTGCGTTCAAATACATGATACGTCTGGTCAATTCATCATGAATTCATGATATTTAGGTGCTACCAAAAAGAGTGTAGAAGAGCTATTTTTTGTAGTACATACATTATATTTGAAATACAAATTTTACGACAAAAACATTCGTTTTTTTATCTTCTTTTCTATTAAAAAATAAGAAAACATTGGTACGAATAAAGTGAAGCATCGTCGTGCCAAAATAAGTTCTTGAACAAGGCGATGAGTTTTTTCTTTTTTCGGCGCCGACCATTAGACCATTGAGTAACACCATTCTATAGTCTAATTATTTTTTTCACCTTGTTGAATAATATCTACTTGTGAACAAAATTCGATTTTGCTCACTGCTTTTGAGCAGCAAAGTTACTGTTTTCGAGCGAGAGAAGTAGAAATAACTATTTCAGTTGGGTGTACTACGGCATCTCGACACACGCTATCCCGACAGAAAACAAAATGTGAACGCAATCTCGACGCACGTAATCTCGACAAAACAAATAACATAAATGTTATCTGAACGTTATAGCGACGCACAGAATCCCGACAAATCATAATGGTTCTCTGACCAACCGACTAATAACATTAGATATATTGTGTATTTAGATGCAACCATATGCAAATGTCAAAAATGACGGCTAATGTCAAAAATGACAGATAAGTTTTAGGTAAAGTCCCTTTTTTTGTTATGTATCAATCAGTTAATTCTGAATTAAATTTAAGTACACTGTTTAAAAAATAGTGTACTTAAATTTCACAAAATTGGAAATTGGTTTTTGTTTTTTTTTCAAAACAACCCTTTTTTCAAGCTATTGTAATCTTTAGGAGTACCTATGAATAGATACCTAATGTTTATTTATGAATAAGGTAATTTAAAGGGCTATTTTCATTTTGTGTTTGTTTCAGTTTGCCTTTGAGATACGTAGTTGCGGTTTTTGATGAGAACATTTCATATTTTAATTATAATTATAACCATCCCGTTTTAATTATAACCACGGCAGAGTGAAAACCTGATGAACAGTTCGGAAAACCCTACCAATAGTATTTATAATTATAATTAACTAGCTGCGCCCCGTGGCTTCGCACGAGTTGTTCCCATGGAAACGTTTAAAGGTGTTTTTTATCCCACGGGAACAGATTTACAGGATAAAAATTAGCCTATGTTTTATTCCAGTATTAGAATTACCTGTATGCAAAATATGAGCCGTTTTGTAGCTTTGGCGTGAAGAGGTAACAAACATCCATCCATACATCCATACAAACTTTCGCATTTATAATATTAGTGTGATATTGCTTCATAGGCTAGTTCTGGAGACTTGTCAGATTGTCCGCATTTTACCAAGGAAATCAATCATCCGCTAGTGCCCAACCTCGAACCTCAACCTCAACAGCCTATATTGGTCCACTGCTGAACTAAAACCTCTCGCTGATAAGCGCCTTATTGGCTTTTATCTCATGGGGTTAGTGCCCGTTATCTCTATGCATGAATCCCTGGGGCATGCGGGTTGGGATTATAGTTCGGTGGATTAATTTTTCTGCCCGCCCCGGGTACTTTTTAACCGACTTCAAAACAAAGAGGAGGTTGTCAATTCGCCTGTTTTTTCATGTCAAAAGTTACAACGGTAACAACCTCCGAACTTATGACTGGGTGGTCCGATTTTCAAGATTCGTTTTTTATATGAAATCTGGTGCTTTCCATGTGGTCCCATTTTGATTTTGTCCATTTCTGAGAATGAGATCCATGAAAATTCAAGAAAAAACTATAAAAATTTAAGTCAGTTTATAGATTCTTAAAACAAAATTAATTATTAATCGATCCCTCAATCCCCCAACGAGAACCCACTTACATACATCCGTAATTAACTCGTCAAACTACGATAGTTTTTGTAGTTAATTATCTCCTATCAATCACATACTCACGGCCTAAAAACCGCCTGAAATCAACTAAAACAAAAATTTAGTACACTTCACTATGTATATTAAATTAACCATCTAATCGAAAGAGGGTGTTTTATTTCACAGGGGCGTGTTTTTCCACCAACTGTGAGTCATCCTCACTTCGACATCTCAGCTAGCGTCACGGGAAAACACAGTGACGTCACGAATTTGAATCGAGTGACGTCATGATCGTTTTGTTTCAACGGGCATCGGGCGCAAGATTAATAAATAACCTGTACAAAGCCTAGGGCCGCTAGACGGCGGCTTAGGCTTTCAAATTCTAATGTTGCGACCACATTTGTACTAAGTAAGTAATTAAACTTCATCATCATAGTCAGCAACCTATATGAGTCCACTGCTGGACATAGGCCATAATTAGGCATTAATGAGCGACATAGCGCCCTGTCTTCAGCTTGACGCATCCAGCATCTGCCTGCAGTCTTTCGCGGACCGCCATCCCACCTGGCCGCAAGGCACTACGTTCGCCGAGTCGCGGTCTCCACTAAAGAACATGTTTACCCCAGCAGCGGTTGTCAGTTCTTTGCGAGATATGGCCGGCCCACTGCCACGTCATCGTGCTTATTCTTTGAGCTATGTCGATAACTTTGGTTCTCTGTCGGATGTATTCGTTACGAATCCTATCCTTTAGATAAACTCCAGGCATAGCTCTTTCTAATATCTAATCTGCTTAACTGACTTTGAATAATTAAAGTTAATCAGTCTCAAATATGGACCCGACTAGGGCACAGCATAATACTAGTTAGATACAGTGAAATATTCGGTTCAAATTTAGCTTTGTTAGCTTTACTAATAGTAGATATTTTTCGACAAACTTCTTGTAGGTAAGAAGTTTGTCAAAAAATATCTACTATTAGTAAAGCTTAGTAAATGAATATATAATATAAATATATATAAAATATATTTGGCTACATTCGTATACTAAAATGGCGAGAAGTAACACATTGATTGTAAAAACTCTGTTCTATCAATTAAAAAATGTTTTCTGCTGTTCTTAAGTTAGTGATTAGTCAGCCTACTCGTCTGTCTAGTCAAAGTTGCATTGACAATTTTGCTATTGGTTGTAAAATAAAATGTAAGAGTCAGGTCCTAGATATCGGGCTATCGGACCATACAGCTCAACTTATAACGTATCCAGTCAGGAAAGTTTGCAAAATTAACAGCTGGAGTGTTTCTAGGAGGGATTACAGTTGTGATAACATGTTAAAATTTAAATCATGTATGGAAAGTCTTTTCTTTTCCGAACTCTATCAAACGGAATCTGCAAACTATGCATTTACTTTGTTCTTGGACATTTTTGGTTTATTCTACGACTTATGCTTTCCAAAGATAAAAATTAAAATTTCAGTTAGGAGAAAACCAAAATGGATTTCCAAAGGGATAAGACTCTGCAGTAAAAAACAAAGAGAACTTCTATGGGCGTATCGACGACGCTCAAGTACCTTAAATAAACTTAACCTAAAAACATACTCAACTAGACTTAAAAGAATTATTAAATTAACTCAACTGTCACAAAATAGTCATAATATAAAAAAATCTATCAATAAATCAAAAACTATATGGCAAATTATTAATAAGACTAAACAAAACATACCCCACGAAAATATATCTGACATTAATTATACCAACCCACTAGACATTGCTACTACATTTAATAATTACTTTATTGATCATATAAAATCAGGCCAAAATAAATCATTACATAATATTAAAACAATAAAATCAATGGTCAACTCTATCTATATACCTCCCACTATCCCCTTAAAAATTGACAAGATAATTAGATCGCTAAAAAATAAAAAAAGTACTGGTTACGACGACTTTTCTATTGAAGTAATTAAACAAGTAAGTAAGTCGATATCTCCCCACCTCAGCTACATTATAAATCTAGGGCTATCTGATGGCGTTTTCCCAGAGCGCCTTAAACCAGTAGTAGTCAAACCCATTTATAAGAAGAAGGGAGCAAAAAGTGACATAATTAACTACCGCCCGATAGCGCTCTCATCAGCATTCTCCAAAATATATGAGAAAGTTATATTTAATGCACTAAATTCATTTTTAGAGACAAAACGGATTTAGAAGAGGAAAATCGATAAATTTAGCTATTTTTAATCTTTTATCAGAAGTAATAAGAGGAGTAGATGAGCGGACGCCTATATGTGCCATATATATGGACATGACAAAGGCGTTCGATTATGTAGATCACGGAATACTCCTGGACAAACTTTATCGATATGGAATCAGAGGGAATGCGCATAACCTTCTAAGATCATACCTCGAAAACAGAACGCAATACACAGAAGTAACAAGAATAATATAATAATGGCAGAACAATCAAGTATGGTGTACCACAGGGTAGTGTACTGGGGCCATTACTATTCTTAATCTACATCAACGACCTACCCCTAGTTACCAAATATCCTATGGTCCTCTTCGCTGATGACAGCACTGCCATAGTTAAATGTGCATCCGTTGATACGTATGAATCCGAAATAAATAACACTTTACGTAATATAATAGACTGGCTTGACAAAAATAATTTAAATGTAAACCTGACTAAGACAAAAATTATGCATTTTTCTCAACGTATGCCTATACCTCAAATAAAAACGATTTACAAAAATCAGACAATAGAGAACACGACTAATACAAAATTTCTAGGTCTTATAATTGATAGACAACTAAACTGGAATATCCAAGCTGAAGATCTATGCAAAGCGCTTAGCAAATCTGCATATATGCTGTACAAACTCCGAAAAGTAGTTGGCCTAGATGCGCTGAAAACCATCTATCACAGCTATGTCTCTTCTAGATTACGCTACGGCATTATGTTTTTTGGAAACTGTACTGAACGAGAGACTATATTTAAGGCGCAGAAAAGATGCATAAGAGCAATGTATGGCCTGAAGACCACCGATAGTTGTAGACCTTATTTTTTATCATTAAATATATTAACTTTTCCTGCACTCTACATATATGAAATGGCTGTTTTTGTTAAAATTAATAATAGTCTATTTGAAAAGCCAATTCACACACGCAGTAGACGCGACCAGCAACGCCTGTGTCCCACTAGTGGTAAAACTGCATTACTTCAAAAAAGCTTTTGGGGCATGGCACCAAAAATTTATAACAAACTTCCCAACATTATAAAGTTGCTACCATTGACATTATTTAAAATTAAACTTAATAAATTACTGACATCAAAATGCTATTATAATATAAATGACTTTTTATTAGATAAGAACGTAATATATTGATTCATGTGTTATTAAATTATTAATTAATGTATTATTATCTGACCAGTAATCTTATAACTAATTTTGGTATTTGTAATTTTTAACTTGACTATTTCTTTAAGACTGTAGTTAGAATAAAAATATTAATATTTGCATGCCTTGGATTTAGGCAAAACATGTATGGTGCGTTACTACTTCATCTCTTCCATCTATGTGACCCATGTTTACAAATAAAGAATTTGTATTTGTATTTGTATTTGTATTTGTATTTGATCCTGGGATAATTAAATTTCTAGACTCTTTGGAATCGTGACGTCATGTTAAGAAATCTGAGACGTGATTATAACTTCAGGCATTTTGGAACCATAACACTGACCATGTTACAGTTCACATAAATATTACAGGCTTTCTTCTACTCACAATATTTAGGATTTTATCTATAGGAAAACAACAACTAAGGACGATTTTGCTCCAACTCGAAATATAATTAACAGGGTAAAGGTTTCATCGCTTCTTTACTTCAGTCAACATACCGTGACAGAAATCAAAAATACTTATTTACTTCGTTCCGTGTGATTGTATAATTTTATTCATTGACCTAATCTTAGTGTTATATTTTTTAATATCTTTTAATATTTTTTTATATTTTTATATGAATACGTATTAAGAATAACGTACTTTAAATCTCAAAATCGGAAGAAATCGAAAGGAATCAAACCCACAACAACCCTTCTGCGGTTTAGGTAAAATTAACCCAAAGTCACTTCCACCACAAAGGTCGAGTTACTTGTCGTCATCAAATTCCCACGATAGCTATAGACAAAAAGCTAAATTAATTCAAGGAAAATTACTAAAAATCTTAACACATCTATTAATATTTCCTACGTCATGAATAATTAGCTAAATCAATGACGTTATAGGAATTCACTGAACATTAGATAATGGTATTAGATTTAGAATAACTGTAACTGGTAACTTTATGTGTACCTACCAGTTATTTTACCTTAATAACAACTTAAACAACCTAAACTTAAAACCCATACGGTTTTACGATATTGGTAAAAACTAGTTTTGATCAGGGTTTATAAACTTACAATTATGCGTCACTCGGATTTCGTATTTTTATAAAAATGCTTGCGTTTTGTTTTATATAGACTAAATTGTGAAATTAAAATCGTTTACGTATTTCTCAGGCTTGTCGCAGGCCTAATAGTTTGGCTGCAATTGGGAAATTCAAATTAAAATCCGATTTGGACTAAAATTGTACCAAAATCCCAATAAGTCTGAAAGCACTGAACATCGCAGAACATACATGGGGGTTAAATCGATAGGGACTGTCTGTATAAATAAATATAAATAATATTAGACAATTCACACAGCCAGCGTAATCTGTGTTATGGGTACTAGATAACTGATAAACTTAATAATTGTGTAAAGTATATCAGTTATCTAGTAAGTAGTATATTGAGACTACATAGATAGATATTTTTTTATTAGACATAGAAAACATCCAGAACACCCTGAACAAATATCTGCAGATCGTACAAAATACTGTCCCGAGGCGGGAATCGAACCCGCAACCTCCGGGTCGCCGGTGGACCTTCGCCCGCCAAGCCACATAGGTCATCTAACCCTGTATATTGCGGACATGCCACAGAGCAATAAAAAAATCAAGATCAACGTCAATAGATACGTAAAAAATGTCTAAGAAGAAAACGTAGAGCTCGTTTCACTGCTCACGAACGTACTAACTCTGTTAGGCCTTAAAACCGGGTTATTTCACCTTTATAAGAATGACAGAACGGTACCCTAAAATCAGATAATTCAACAACTAACCACTCACGTCCTCAACGCTATTACACAATCATATTTCCGTAGACATTCGCAAGCAATTAGCCGGTTCTTCCGAGGTTCAAGGCAAGTACAACCGCGGTAGTTATATAACTTCCTACCTTTGAATGGGCGTTTCTTTCTTGGCCGGCCCGGCGCCGATATCGACGGCACCGACGCATTATAGGATAGTCTCCTCGGCAAGCAGTTTCGAAATAGATGTCGACCGACATCGGTCGCAAAGTTTTACCGGTCATATTTTAACGAATTTTAAATTTTCTTTACAAGAATCAAGTTTCAAATGATTCAATAACTATTTATTTCCATAAATTAAGAGATTAACATAAAAAAAGGTTAAAATTCTAACATTCATTAGATTTACCATCGGAACTATTCATATTTGTCGTCCTCGTCCCTCGACATCACCGTCCGAGACGTATTGGAGCAGCATTTACTGGTATTTATCGGTAGAAAATGCTAACTCAGTTCGTCTTAAAAGTGTATCATAAATAAGCAATTTACTTCATAATTGTATTTCAAAATCGTTATTTATCCTTCGTATTTAGTCATCCCGCTCAAAATCCATCTCTTAGCGGCGTTATTTTATTGCACACTCTTAACACTAACACTTAACTTACTGAAGTAGCATTTCGATATAAGTGACCGGGGCCGGTCATGAAGAAACTCCCAAAAGATAGAAAACAGTTGAACGAATTGACTACACTAATTCATAGGCCCGTATCATGAAAGCTTACTCAGTTATCGATCTATGCTTGAGCATATAAGAAGCTATAAAAAATCTCTACGCAAGCGTAGCTTGATGACTAAGCAAGCTTTCTTAATACGGGCTATAGGTACTATTCTGCGAAAAGTCCACAATGTCAATGAGCCCGTGAGTCACAAACTTTCCCCTAAAATTTGCATCGAATAGAAAAGAATCGACTTACTATTCCAAGTTCAGGTAGTTCATTGTCTGATTACCTAACGTCTAGGCGTAGATGCCAGCAGTACAGTGCTAGCGGAATGAGGTGGTCTACGCTTGGTAATCTATCCTGCTCCAACTAGAAAATCAACCAGTTAAAATTATAATTCACTACTTTGAAATTATTTAATTATTTGCCTCTAAATGATTGTAGTGAACCAAAAAATCAAAGTGATTACTCTAGTTTCCTAATGTGTCTAAGGCCCGTATTATGAAAGCTTGCTCAGTCATCGATTTATGCTTGAGCAACGCTTTTCTAAGGCATAAACGTCACTCAAGCATAGCTGTAAGACTGAGCAAGCTCTCTACGGGCCTTAGAATCTTATCTTGTAATGTCAAAAACTAGTGTAGCCTAATTACAGCAGATGAAATTTAAGTTTTTAAAAAGATAGGCACACATTTAATTCCAACAGAAGTCCTTTTAGAAGAAATTCTCGGATTTTTTTATGGTCCACATCAGAGTAAATGTTTTTTTTCTAAAGGTGAACCGTGCATTTGTGCACCATCAACGAAATCTCCACCTTTTGTATTTAGTCAATTAAAAATGTAAACTGTTGAAAGATGTATAAAAATCGACAATCTCCGTAACGAGTACCAACTATCAGTTGGCACTCAATACATATGTAAGCGGGTTAAATACGAACCGTATTTGTGTTTCAGTGCTCGAACCACACTCGCCTTGAAGATGTACCTCGTTAAGGGATGAAACGTTGGTGTTTTTCCAACACAAATAAGGTTCGTTGTTAACCCGCTTACATCCGTAATGAATTCGTCAAACAACGATAGTTTTTATGTAAAATTGGTAGTTCTTCTTAGAGTCATGGCTACCTTACCTTTATCGTAACAGTCTATATGGGTCCACTGCTCGATTCAGGCCTTTCCCTGATAAACATCTTATTGGCTTTTATCTCGTGAATACCCATAGTCCCCACGCTGGACATGCGGTTTGGGGACCGCAGGTCTGGTGGTAGAATGATTTTGCAGGGGACGCTGCTACCTCCCAGTGAACATTCCTTAGTCGCCTCTTACGATACCTGCGGGAAGAATTGCGGAGGTGCAAATTCACCACACAGCCGTCATAGCTAACAAGCTATGACGACGGTGTGGTACCGGCTTTGTAATGTCCTGGAACGAGAATCAAACTGCAACTACTGGCTCCACTTCAAACGAGGTCGTAAAGTTCAACAACCCATTACCTAAGTATTTGAGTTAAATAATTTTTCTATACGTATCCGGTCAGAAAGTACGTTTCACTGTAGAGGGCGCTGGGAGCATCGCAAGTGGTTCGCGAAAGTGCGCACGCGCACGGCATAGCAATTGGACGGAAGTTGTGTTTGTAGAAAAATGGAGGAGAGGAAGTAGGGTTAGAAAGTAAAAGATTGTTTGATATGTTTGATGTAATATTTTACTGTCATGACCTACGGAGCTCCAGTCCAGTTTAAAGTCGCTCACCGAGCTATGGAAAGAGATATGCTCGGAGTCTCTCTTAAGGATAGGATTCGTAACAAATACATCCGACAGAGAACCAAAGTTATCGACATAGCTCAAAGAATTATCAAGCTGAAGTGGCAGTGGGCCGGCCATATTTCGCGGAGAAACGATAACCGCTGGGGTAAACGAGTTCTTGAGTGGAGACCGCGAGTCGGCAAACGTAGTGTAGGCCCTCCGGCCAGGTGGGATGACGATCTGCGAAAGACTGCAGGCTGCGTCAAGCTGAAGACAGGGCGCTATGGCGCTCATTAGGGGAGGCCTATGTCCAGCAGTGGACTAGTATAGGCTGATGATGATGATGAATATTTTACTGTAGCCTCAATCTCAACCTCAACCTCAACATTCTGTATTAGTCCTGGACGCAGGCCTTCCCCTGATATGCGCTTTATTGGCTTTTATGTCATGGTGGTCATGTCTATTATCGCTACGCTGGGTATGCGGATTGGGGTTCGCAGTTTGGTGTTAGAATTGTTCCTCAGGGGGTGCAGCTGCCCGCCCCCGGTAGATATCCCTTAGTCGCCTCTTACGACTTCATCGGGAAGAGTTGGCGTGGTGTTAATTCTAAAACCGGCACTATTCGGCTTTTTTTCTTTAACTGTAGAACTGTCTCATTAACAAGTAATTAGTAAGAACTTAATTACTTTATAATTAGTAGGTACATAAAATATCTGTAGAATATGTTATTCTCCTCCTAAGAGCTATTATATCATAGCTCAAAACTAATCCTTCAGTTTTTAACATACCTAGATCAACGCGATCTACACAAAAAAATATTCTTATCAAAGCAAAAATACATCATTTTCTAAGCTAATAACAGACAGACAAAAACATTTAAATCAATCAACTTCGAGTGTTAGGAACCTAGAAAATTATTTACATTATCTACTTTAACAATTTTCTTCAAATGCGTAGTTACTCATCGATGCAAATAAGTAGACAGCCAAAATACTAATTGTCATCTCGGGTGAGTGACCGTGGTGTACGACAGGGGTCGACGATCGGACCAATATTGTTCATCCTTCACAAAACTGAGAGTTCGTTAGTTTGTGATCTACTAGGCAACAAACAGATCTGACTTCAAGTTTTAGGTTCTGCATTAGGTACTTAAAAGTTTTTAAGCTATTGCATAGCTTCTATCGCGGGCCTTGAGCGTGGAGAGGAGACCGAATCCAGAAATTCCGTAACGAAATTAACCTAACACTCCCCACTCCAACCGGCACAGCGTTGATACTTTTGAGTTTTGCCATCTATTGATGAATAGCAGAACTATAATTGCATAAGTTGATAAAAAATGCCGCGGCAGTCCCCGAGTGCCACACGTCTTTTTTAAGGTTATTTGAGACCTCTATCTATCCTCAAATAAAATGATATTTGACTTTAGCTAATCAGATCATTTTCCCTTTTATTAGGTAAGAGTAATCAAGTTATGGATAAATTTAACAGCACTAGGTATATCCAAAGTTTATTGGAATTAGCACTAGCCAAAGTTGTAGACAAGAGCTAGTGCCCTATTTTGCTTAGATTTGCATCAGTAATTTGTTGTTTTCGTTGGCTAAAGACCCAAAAACTTAAATCTAAAATTATTTAATTTCGTTAGTACCTAAATGGTTCAGAAACCTCTTTGTTAATTTGACTTGTATTTCTATAGCTTTTCCAGTAAAATACGTTTGAACTGTATCTGTAGAAATCACACAGGATCCCTTATCTATACATATGCACATACGAAAAAATCATTTTTTCATTTCAACACAAATAATAAAGACAACACAAATAATCTTGCCTTGATATCCAGGCTGCTCAATTTTTTGGGCAGCCAGGCAGGCTATCTTAGGTTTTTTCATGGCGGTTGGGCCAAGTTTACATGGCCAGTGTACTGTAAATAGGTAATATCACGTCCAATGCCGCTGCTGCATTGCTTAGATTTGCATCAGTATTTTTTTGTTTTCGTAGGCAGGAAAAAAGAATTTAAAAAGTAAAATTTCAGCCGGTTGGATGATTTGAAAAATTCCCAATAGAAACCTAAAAAACTTAACCCTCACGTATAAAAACTACTCGATATCCATTAATACAAGAAAATATTATAATAGAACTTATTACTAACTATCTAGTGTGGCACAATCGGCGGAATTATCGCTAAAAGCGCTCTCTTCCAGGCAACCTTTGGATGGATAGGGTCGGTACCTACGTTACGTATAAAAGCTGACGGTGGCGTAATTGATGACGTGTTAGTATAGGTAAGTAGTCAATATTTTTACGTACTTTAAAAACAGAAATTCGATTACATCTTTTTGCCCTGTTTATAAATATAAACAGGGCAAAAAGACACAGGCAAAGGAATAGTAATCAACAAAATAACAAAAAGGATATTAGGAAGACTTATCAAGAGTGGACAAGATAGTGTTGATGAACCATACTTTTGAAGATGGGAAGGGATTTAGCTTTTTTTTAATTTGACCCCAGTTCCTAAAAAGTATGATACAATTTCAGGTGAATTTTTGATAGTTTTTCTAGTATAAAAACTATCGTAGTTTGACGAATTCATTACGGATCTAAGCGGGTTAACTACGTTGGTGTTCTTCCAACACAAATAAGGTTCGTAGTTAACCCGCTTACATCCGTAATGAGTTTTTCTAGTGTTCCATATTTGGGGTACCTATTCCATTATTAGACACCTTTATGTTGATTTTGTTTTTGAGAATTTTTTGTACCCTTAGTTAATAATGTAAATACAAGACGGTTACCATACAAAAACTAAATCTATGATTGTTTATAATTACCATTAAAATATTTTTTTTTTGATTTTTATATTTTTTTTATTTATGCCTAAAAAACAAAACTTTCCTCTATTAACGCGTCCAGTGCCCGTCGTTACAACCTTAACCATTTGCTCCTATTCAGGACGCACTTGTACAAATACTAATGCTACTTCTACACAATAGACATTACTATTCGATTAGCACATACATAACTGTTAACTAGAGGCCTAGAATAAATAACAGTGAAAGGTGAATGACCGATGACGTAGGCAGAGTGTGTTCTAAGGTATTTTGTAATCAAGATATCATGTATGGAAAGTTTAGCATGCCTCTCTGAGAGCTATAACTATACCCTGTTTAGAAGTAATATCCTTTTTAACCGACTTCAAAAAAAGGAGGAGGTTTTCAATTCGACTGTTTTTTTTATGTTATTCACCTCATAACTTTTGACTGGGTGGTCCGATTTTCGTTATTGTGTGTAGCCGTGTAGTCCCATTTTAATTTGGTCCGACGACTGGATTATGGGTGTCACCCCCGATGAGATAAACGTCAATAAGGTGCTTAGCAGCGGGAGGCCTGCGTCCAGCAGTGGACTAAAACAGGCTGTTGAGGTTAAGGTTGAAGTTGAGGATTATGGACATAAACAAAGTTTCTTCGGGCAGATAAAAATGAAATACTTGATTCTGTATTTGAAAATCACTTGTCAACAGTTAGAGAAATTCATATTGGTGCATTATGCCAAAAAAAGGATACTTCTTTGGATAAGGTATAATGGCCGTATGATCAAACGCATCTCACACTTCTTCCGCTAGTCTTCCGCTAGTGGACAAAAAATTGAAAAGTCAATTGCACCTTATTTCTTGTTTGATGGTTATAACTATTTATCAAGCTGTATAGTAAAAACTTGACTTGTCTAAGTTCTTATTTAGTAAGTCTAAAGAAATAAACAATTTGACTCTGACTCTGACTCTGACATACATAATATATACCTAGTTTATGCACGTCACAAGTCGCGATTTACTAACAGTTTTAAATAAAAATCTGTCAAATTTGGAGCTGAGTATTCGGGGGTTAGTTGTCTAATACCTACATACTATGTACTTAACTTAACGTTAACTTACAAGAAAATTATGAATGAAATATATACGCGGCGGGACCCGCAAGGCCGCATGTGCCTAAACTGATGTAGATGGTAAATTACAATTTTTGTTATATTCAAATTGATTTATTACTAAGATCACTTATATTTTTCCTGTGTTAAAGTAACATATTCCTAAATCCATATCACACATACATAAGCCTTCCCTGAAGATCGCCGCAATGATCTATTCTATCTTATTAAATAATAAGAGATAGAGATATGAGCTAATATTTCAAATTGCTTTTTAAAAATCCATTGTAATGAAATCCATTTAAAATCCAAATGGCGAGCTGAACCAATAAAACTGATAAAGTATAACTTAATTGTATTGTAAAATCTAAAGGCCAACTTAATATTAACGCTGCTTTTGTTTTGCTAGACAATTCCATTAAAAATGGACCATGGAAGAACGATCATCCTATATCCACAGATTTAAATGAATTAAATCTTTGCCCATATCTATACAATGGCAATTATTCATCAAAATCGACCAATAAGCTACGTCAATATCGGAGAACGTGCATTAAATAACCTTCTTCCGTTGGCAGTTGGGTAAAAGAACATACATTATAGCCAAACACAGAACCTCATCCATTTTAGAAGTCGCATAAAAAGTCAAAGCCCAGTATTCTGTAATGACACTAAGGCCCGTATTATGAAAGCTTGCTCAGTCATCGATCTATGTTTGAACAACGCTTTTCTATGGCATAAACGTCACTCAAGCACAGCTTTATGACTGAGCAAGCTTTCATAATACGGGACTTCGTGTCATTTCAGAATACGGGCCTGAAGTCTTCAGTATGGATAGGTAGTAGGTACAGATTTTTGACAGTTTTCCTTACAAAAGTTACAGTTACAAAAGTTGACAAAAAATTGTACTCAACTCTTGATCTCCATACACGAGTGTGGTATGTCATTTCAGAATACGGACCAAAGCTCATCAGCAAAAAACTAACGGAACAACGTAAAGCAAACAGTCAAAAGAAATTGGTTACGTCAATCGGAAGGCAAGTGCAATGCACCTAACGTGACGTAAGGTGAAACGCGAATGTTATGTAAGGAGGGCCTTGAACCTCGGAACGTCGGAACTGCTGGCCAGGAAGGCGTGAGGAAGTGACTTGAGGAAGGTGGAAGGTGGTAAGGTGTTTAATAAGGGGAAATGTGTAACAATTATGGCTATTCACCTGGGATTTGTATGGTTGGAAGAGAGAAAGATTTAAGAGTTGGTAAATGTTGAAAAGAATGAAAGATTTCGTTTTGGCACTCTCTTGCCTAATAACTTTCTTCTTTTAGAAGTCCTATTAAAAATAAGTAATAAATTATGCCGGACAATTCACACAGCATCTAGCCCCAAGCTGAGCTTGTATTATAGGAATCAGATAACTGTTATACTAAAATATACCTTTGAGAGATACTTTTTGATATGGAAAGAATAAATACGCAGATTACCCTGAAAACATATCTACACATCGTAAAAACATTTGTTTCAAGGCGGAAATGCTTCGAGAAGCTTCGAGGAGCCACAGAGGTAGTTTAAGATGATACTTTATCTAAGAAAGTCCTAGATGATGATGTAGTCAATAGTCATCCATTCTATGCATTAATGCTTAGCTTATTATATTTTGTTAGTAAGTACTTATTTAACTATCTATATATTTTTTTAGTTTTTAATAATTCAACTGTATAGGTAATGTAGTAATTTAATTCTCTATGATATATGATTGTGACATTTGTCATTTGTATTGTAGGTAGTGTTAATGGATTTTAAATCTGAAAATATAAGATAAAAATTAACTGGTAAAGCAGTTGTAGTAATCAGCTAGTTTAGTCTAAGTAGGTTCAATTCAAGGCTCCAAAGCTGGTGTCCTAAAAAAACCTAATAAGTTTGTCAGTTATATTATTGGAAGATATTGGACTCGTATTTTGTTTTGTATCGATTCAACATAAAAATACAAAACAAACGAGTGAAATATAGGGAGTGGAGACTATAGCGACATCTACCTAACCTATTGTTGGCTAAAACTATTCACGGAAGTCTATATAATTGACCCATTATCTCTTAGCCATTAAATAGCAACATTAACACGTAGATTTTCTAATGTAGCTGGTAAAGCCAAGTTTGCAGTTGAAGTAGGTTCAAGGCCCGATTGCGTAACAATTTCTCTTGCGTAAGATGCGGGTCGACGGCCGACGATTCGCGATACATTCACTAAGCTTTGCCCGTGACTTTGTTTGCTTTGCTAATTACGCTTGGAAATTTCTAATTTTGAATTCCATAATGATTTGGTAATGTCTTTACACAGTTTACACGCTTAGCCCGCTTATAATACTGAAAAAGGCTCATGACCGATGACCGTTACTGAGGTTTTAACAGACTTTAAAAAGGAGGTTTTCAATTTGACTGTTTTTTTGTTATTTTTGTTACCTCAGAACTTTTGACTAGGTGGTGGTCCGATTTTCATAATTCTGTGAGCTGGTGATATTTATATGAAAGCTGGTGCTTCCCGTGTGGTCCCATTTTAATTTGGTTTGGTGACAATGGGATCCATGAAAATCCATTAAAAAACTATAAAAAATGAAGTATGTAGTTTTTAAAAACAAAATTGATTATGAATAAGTGATTGATCCAAATAACTACCTGTTTAAAAAATATATTACCTGGTGTTGACTTTGTCATATTCTATGATAATGTTATTTCAGCAGCGTAAGATCTAGACGTGTCATGTTATGGCGCTTTAATGTACGCTATACACTTCTAGATCAGAGGCCATGAAATCTCCAACATTGTTCCCCGGATATGATATCCAAATACATTAATCTTTCTCAGGTAGATTATTTTTAGATTCTAGATTCAACGCAAAAAAGTTATAATAATATAATTATATAAAATAATAATTATAATTCAGCCTGTGCCTCTCCTTCAGAGCTCTAAATGGGTAACAACTGTCTTTCTGCGTCGAAAGAGGGAATTTCTTTCTACACTGTGCAAACTGAGTGAAACTTTAGAACTTTATAGTTACAACCACCTACTCAAACGCAGCTCAGGGTCACGAATTTTAACACATTTTCATAGAAAACTGTCATTTGAGACGTGCTAATTTAAAGTGGGTAGATTAGGTATAAGTGTTTTATATTTTATTTTAAGATTACTTTTACTGTTTCATAACCTAAGTCTGGTTCTAGTTATTTTTTTCTGTGTTTTTTTATACCTACCTATTTTCAATCTGTGTTCTGTGCTGTCCTTTTGTGCTAATTAAAACTTCTATCTATCTATCTAATTCATCTAATTTGCTTTTGAGTATTCAGGGGCAAGTACACTAACGCGCTAAAGGTGTTAAACCACTATAACTCCCCAATCACCGCTACCTCTAACCCATTTCCCCCACAGACGGTTCGCATTGACATTCAGCAGCAGTTCACCGCCCTCACTTTCACTATCCGGCCACGCCCGTTCCTCTTGCGCAACCGGGGAAGTGCGTGTTACCGCTGCGCTTTTGTTATGTTATGATGTGTGTTTGTTATTTTTTCTTCGTAACTGTAACATTCGTGATTTTGATCATGAAGTTTATAGGTTTATTAGCAAACGGTGATTTTATGCGCGTTTATATGACTTACTAGCTGCGCCCCACGGCTTCGCACGCGTTGTTCCTATGGAAACGTTAAAAGATGATTTTCATCCCACGGGAACTGATTTATGGGATAAAAAGTAGCCTATGTTTTATTCCAGACCTAGGACTATGTCTGTTTTAAATTTCAGCCAGATCCGTTCAGTAGTTTTGGCGTGAAGAAGTAACAAACATCCATACATCCATACAAACTTTCGCATTTATAATATTACTAGCTGCGCCCCGCGGCTTCGCACGCGTTGTTCCTATGAAATCGTTAAAGGGTGATTTTCATCCCACGGGAACAGATTTATGAGATAAAAAGTAGCCTATGTTTTATTCCAGTATTAGAATTACCTGTATGCAAAATTTCAGCCAGATCCGTTCAGTAGTTTTGTCGTGAAGAGGTAACAAACATCCATCCATACATCCATCCAAACTTTCAACTTTATAATATTAGTGTGATAGTGTGACGACTTATTATGTTAATAGGGTAGGTATCGACTGCCTCGTTGGTCTAGCGGTCCGTATGTTCAACCGCTGATTATGAGGTCCTGGGTTTTAATCCCGGGTCGAGCCAATAGTAGTTATCGGGGTTTTTCTAGCAAGAAAATATATAGAGAGTGTATTTGTGTTTGCGCGCACACTTTTGCACTATAATTGTCCTGCGTGCCTGGCTAGTCATCGTTGAGACTGGCCGCCATGACCGAAATTCGACTAGGAGGGCATTATCATTATTAGGGTAGTTCTGGGTCACTCCTGGGTAAAAAAATGTTTTCCTATTTAGTATGCATGAATGAATAGACGGTTTTATTGGATAACAAAGATTTTGAATTAGCAAAGTCTAAGTAAGAGAATCAATGTTATATATTTTATTTTATTTCCATCGGAGGGCGCAGCACTCTCTGCAGAATAGTTTCCCTGAACTGTTGAACTGTCGTTGGGCATTTTCCCAGGCTCATGCCCAGCTGTGGGCTAGTGTAAGCTATAGATGTAATACAGAAAGAAAAGAACAGATCTATAATTTCTTACGCAATAGGAAACGTAGGAAGCAAAAGAAGGACAGAGTGAAAGTGCGGTCAGACACCCTGCGCGTACGCAGAATGTCAATGTGAGTGAATTGGGTCATGGCCCAATGAGTCCCGGTGGTCGTGACATTCGACTAAGGGATGTACACAGGGGGCTGATAGGGAATCCTTTTTTTTCTTGCTAATGGACTAGCATTTGGCAACCAATTCACTTTAAGAAAGTGAAGATGACGTATCCTAAGATAGAGCACGCTTTTCCAGAAGTAACTTATTAACCTACCCTAGATTTGAAGACTGCAAGATTGTACTCTAATGGGAAGACAGACGCAGGAAGGTCATTCCACTCTTTGGCTGTGGATATTAAAAACGTAGAGCAGAATTTTTTGGTTCGACACTGTGGTATGTCAACCAGGAATGGGTGGTATGATTTTGTGCGTCTGCTGGTCCTATGATGGCAGGGAATTCTCCCGTAGAACAGTTCTATTACCAAGCTGAGTTCGCTAACCTGCTAGCCCAGATTATGGTTTTAACCTCTGTCACATATTTGATGCCATTATACCTACTACCTCTGATAAGAATCATTAAAGTGAGAGGACATCCACGGGTTCAGTAAGGGCAACTCCCTATATTGGTCCACTCCTAGACGCAGGCCTCCCCTAGAAGAACGCCTGATTGGCATATGTCATGGGGGTAGTGCCTATAATCCACACGCTGGGCATGCGGGTTGGGGATCGCAGTTCGGTCGTAGAATTGTTCTGCAGGTGGCGCTGCTGCCCGCTCCCGGTAATTATCCCTTAGTCGCCTCTTACGATACCCACGGGAAGAGATGGGGTAGTGCGAATTCTAAGCCAGCACCACTCAGCTCAGTAAGGGCTCATATACACGAAAGGATGCAAGTTGTCGACTGCAAGGTAACATAAAAGCTATGCTTATCTTGGGGCCAAATAAGGCGCATATCAGGGGGAGGCCTGCGTCCAGCAGTCGACCAATCGTCGACCGAAACAAGCTGTTGAGGTTGAGGTTATCATTACGGTATTCACCATTAGAAATAAATAAAAATATTTCTGAAATCAGTCGTTTATTCAAAATTAATCGGAGAGTACGAAAAAATATAAAAAATGCTATAATTCCTTCTAGTTTCTGCAACCGCTCGCCCCCCGCGTGTGAGCGAGCGGTTGCAGAAACTACCCAAATCTATGCGACACAGGGAGCAAAGTTCCGAAATAAGGCGAACGCCGCCGAATGGCCAACACGATGCGATTCTACGTGAAACAACAACAAATCCGCACGGGCCGGCCGCTAAGATTTGGGAGAGGTTCGTAGCCTTCTTACAGTGCATCCACTGGTTCAACTACAGTGGTCGATTCTTACAACCCGACCACGGCAACTCATCAACACTTACGCAATAGGAAACGTAGGAAGTACAGGAAGGACGGAGTGAAAGTGCGGTCGACAACCCTGCGCGTACGCAGAATGTCAATGTGAGTGAATTGGGGCATGCGCGTGAGTGCATGTCGTGCGTTTGTACGTAGTTGTGAATGGACGGTAGTTTGGGAAGTGGTGTTTAGTTTAACCGACGTCCATAGATAAATAGATAGATAGATAGATAGATGATTTATTCATGAACAAAGTTTACATTTGTATTTGAATATTAAGATTACACGATTAAAAATTTGATTAATAATAGAAAATTAAATCATCTTAAAAACTAAAAAAATAGGTAGTACAATTAAAATGAGGGGTACATTACATTACTTACATAGTTAAAATTTAAAGTCACTTAAAGAGTACAAGCACTTTTCCAATAAAAGCTTTTCCAATTTGGATTTGAAGATATTAGGGCTAACAATGCTTTTTAAGCCATTAGGTAGGGAGTTAAATAACTTAACAGCTTGGTACTTATAGCCATGCTTCACAACATTTAACCTAGACATAAATACAATAATAATAAATAAATAATGCTGGACAATTCACACAGCATTATCTAGCCCCAAGCTAAGCAGAGCTTGTGTTATGGATACTAGATAACTGATATACATAATTCAATACACTACATAGATAGATATTTTTTATTATATTATATAGAAAACATCCAGAACGCCCTGAACAAATATCTGCAGATCAGATAAGGGTTAGGGACCGCTGTTTGGTGGTAAAATAGTTCTGCAGGGGGCGCTACTGCCTGCCTTCCGGTGGATATCCCTTAGTCGACACCGACGGGAAGAGTTGGGGTGGTGCAAATTCTAAGCCAGCACCACACAATTACAACACGTCAACAATCTACAAGTAGCTCAACTAATTCATATCAATACCAGTCGGAAGAGTAAAAAATCTACAGGTAGCTCAACTGAGCCATATCAATACCAGTCGGAAGCGTAAACAATCTACAACTAGCTCAACTGATCTATTTCAATACCAGTCGGAAGCTTAAACAATCTACAGGTTAGGTAGCTCAACTGATCCATATTAATACCAGTCGGAAGCGCAAACAATCTACAGCTAGCTCAACTGATCCATATCAATAAATTCGTCTATTAGGTCATCCAAATTATCATAATAATATAAAAGAGAGCATAAAATAACCGTTGACAACTCTATAAAACCTATAAACAGACACACATCCGTGATGAGTTTATAGGTACAGTTATGTTTTGTGTTAGCCGATAGTGACTTTTATTCGTATGAAGTAAAAGTGTATAAGTGAACTGAGAATGTAATAGAGTAAGGGCGTTTATACACACACGTTTTTTTCGCCATAAAAATCAACGGTTAATTCGCCGGATCTAAGCACATCGCCGTTAACAAGCATCCTTAGGCCTTGTTTACGGATACGCGGGGCGTTGAGCGGGGCGTCGTCGGGCGTTTTGTTCCCAGAGCAGCGGCTCGGTCAGCGGCCCCGTCATCACACCTCAACCTCAACAGCCTATATTGTCCACTGCTGGACGCAGGCCTGCCCCTGATAAGCGCCTTTAGTGGCTGTTGTCTCATGGGGGGTAATGCCCATAATCCCCACGCTGGGCATGCGGGTTGGAGATCGCAGTTTGGTGACAGAATTGTTCGGCAGGAGGCGCTGCTGCCCGCACCCCGGTAAATATCCCTTAGTTGCCTCCTACGACACCCACGGGAAGAGTAGGGGTGGTGCAAATTCCAGACCGCCGGCACCACACGACAATCAAAAAAAAGACGTCATCACACGCGTAACTAAAAAACATATCGTAATGTACGGTGATGTCTATGACTAGGCGGGGCGTGAAGAGTGGCGTTGGCCACTCAAACAAACGCATGTAAAATCGCTTCTCGTAAACACGCTCTATCAACGCCATATGTTTGAATTCAGTGAGGACCGCACCGCTGTACGCCTATACTAATATTATAAACAGGAAAGATTTGATTGTTTGTTTTTTTGTATTGAATAGACTCCGAAACTACTGGACCGATTTAAAAAATTCTTTCATCCCAGATGCGGCATTATGGGAGGCCAATTTCAAACAGCGGCCTACCACCATTCGTCCATCATCTGAGCTAAATCCATGGATTTAGCTCAGATGATGGACGATATTTGTTGTTGGCATTACTTACAAAAGGAACAAAAACGCCACAATACAGCGCAGCTCGATAGTCTGATATGTGATTATAAGTGTTGCTGCAGTTACTGCTACGAGACCGTTATACTCGTAAGGCTAGACGAACCTCTGATATGGACTCCCTATATCCTGCAAATCACAACAAGCATCCTTGCGTCATCCCCGTTTGCGGGATTTGATTCCCTAGCTACGAGATAAACTGTGACTCGTGAGATTGACTGCACCCTTCTATAGGTATACCATTCTGTCTATCACCAATCGTCCAGCTTCTTGACTAATTCCACATTGGCATAACTTACAAAAGGAACAAAAACGCCACAATTTAGCGCAGCCCGATAGTCTGATCCGTGATTATAAGTGTTACTGCAGTTACCGCTACGAGGTCGCTTTCTCGTTTCACCGGCATCGCGGTCACCTCGTTTCGACTCGTGATCGATGCTTCAATGCTATTTGTATAGAGACTGAAATATTTTACATTAGTTTACTAAAGCAGCAGGATCAGACTACGACGGGTCTCATGTATAATAATAATTGCACTTTTTGACATGTATGTAATTGCTTATATTTTGACTAGAATTTCATTTTAATTTTTATTGTGACATGTCCATATTTTAGATTTTATATATGACATTATTATAAAAATCTGTCTATGACGTATTTACTTAGCAAATACTGATAATTTAATTTTTATTAGTAACTGATGCTCTGTTTAATACCTTATTTTTAATGTTTTAATTTATATAATTAAATATTAAATAATTAAATATTATTATAATGCTTGACGTTTTGGATGTAATTCTGTTAGTCAAGATTGAATAAATAAATAAAATAAATGTAAGACATTGGGAATAATAATTCCCAATGTCTTACATGAGACCCGCCCAATATCTCATGAAAAATATCATAAAGTTAGACTTTACTTACTTTTTGGCGTTTTTGGTTGTCCAAAACCGCCAAAAATACCTACATGTACGTAGGTTCTTACAAAATATTGAAATTAATATTATATATACAAATATAATTGTTAAGTTTTTTTGTGGGACTTATAAAATTTTCTTGACGATACTACAGTGTTATAGTTTCTATTTGAATTTACACTGACATAAATATTATCTACTTTAATTGCCATTCTAATATAATAATTATGTCAGAAAGATATAAAAATAAAAGCTACCAATTATATTTTTTTCCGTATTCCTAAATTTTCAAGCTGCTTCTCCTTTAATCATTTCCCTGTAATCTTACGAATGTCATTTTGTATCAATTTAAGGTGGACTACCTAATGTCTTGTTTTAGATATCTAATTATGATAATGTGGGTGTTAAACCTAAAGGTAGGTATCCACCAGGCGTCTGGAACCCTGATAAAAGATCTAACGTCAAACTTTTCGACGATTATGAACAGACAACGATTAATTTACAATTTAGATCGTTTTTTAGCATTAGATCTTATTGTGAGTGAGACCAGTGCCTAGCCTACTCTATCACAAAATGTCTATACTCGTACTTACCTTCTAAATAGTGTTAAACCTTCATTTCGAACCGCATTGTTTTTGGCATCATGCAGAGTTGTTTTTAATTTAATTTCTTTGTTTAAATAGGTAGTCAATTAATATCCATAAGGTTGTTTAAAGTGAAACCCTTTTTACATCCGGATGTACAATACAAAAGATTCCCTTCTGAAGTTTTTGCAGTAATTTATTTTAATCAATTAAAATTTCCATTAGCTCTGTGCTAGTTCTATACAGAACTACCTACTGGGAGTGAGCGAAACTGTGGCCACTCAAACCTAAAAACAACTCTTTAAATTATTTGGCGTAACTCTGCTATGCAAATCGGCGCGCAAAAACCCAAAACAAATAGGTCAACAAACTTTTGATCATGACCTCAGCGTGACACAAGATGGCGCACAAAAAGTGTGACAGAACAGACGTAACGCTTGTAACTGACCTCCTTGCGGCCACCTTTCACGGACTTTCTCTGACATACTTGGGTAAAGGTGGATTTACATTGTCTTGTCGTGAATTTCGGAGAAATACTGTTATTTTGGAGTCTACTCTGCGTACCTACTAATAAAGAATACTTTGCCCTCTGCTTTGTCCGCGTAACAAAATCAAATTTTCCGAATTCTGGAAACATTTGTGCCCACCCAATGCGATGTCTTCAAGTGCTTTTCGCCATTTTTGTGTTGTCTTCTTTAATGTTATTTCAGATGACTATTCTTTTGCAAAAAATAAGCTCTGTACGTTCAGGTGCGTTGTCGTCTTGCCCAAACATGACATAACGGCACAAACTTACGCCCTTAGCACACAGCATAAGTACCTAATAAGTATTTACCTATAAGAGAAGTCTACTGGAAATAAAGAAATGCAAGAATAATTGTCTAAAGATTTAGACGTATTGTGTATTATATCGTATTACGTTTAATGTAGCGATCTATCCCCTGAAAGACTTTGGTCTCAAGATCCGATATCGGGACAGGGAAAAGATCTATCATAATAATATTTATAGAAGTATGCTCCCGACTATTGAAATGTATCCATTCGCAGTCACATGTCGGGGCTACTGTGCTACAATAAGAAATAACGCTGTGCCAAACAAACTTACTCAATTGTGAAATGAATAATAAAATGTGAAAGAAGTAGATGCTTTTCTAGACATCCACCAGATGTGATTAAGGAGGTGATATCCATTACCATACCACACTTTATTGGCATCAAGAATCACTCTTAGCTTCTCTACACACCATCAAAAAGATAAGGCCCAACAAAGTTTACCTACTCTTTCTACTACAGCCTACTGGTTTGTTTTCAAACCTTTCATATAATATTGGTGATTTATGATTGATGGGGTATGGGAGGCCAAATACCTGTCCTCCCAGCAGTGTTTTTACACTGGGTGTACAATGATCGCTCTACCTACATGTTTTTGGTCACGGTAGCTAGAATTTGTCCTCCTGATTTATGACTTACCTGCTCGTATGGCTCAGCAACCCAAAGTGTGTATTCGTCCTGATTTGAGACACTGACCATAATCCTCAACTCCAACCTCAACAGCCTATAATGGTCCATTGCTGGACGCAGCACTTATACCATAATCCTTCATAGGTTATTATCTAAGTAAGCGCCTACAATTTTCTGCTGCTGCCTTTGCTCAGGCAGGAGTTACCGGAATAAATCGGACCCTAAGTCAAGGAAGAATAATTTAGCTACCTACACACATAATACATTTGAAATAAAAAGATCCATGGGCTAAGTGTTCAATTCGTAGTTACATGTGACTAATATTGCCACACTCTGGACATCTTTCAGGAAAACATAAAGCACTCTAAAATCTAGAGTCCAGGCTGTCTGGCATCCGCGATTTTTCACGCATTCTATTGACTGACAGAAAAGAACGACACTCATACAGCTAGCTGATGGTTTTTTTACTATACTTGAGAAAATCCGAGATAAGCGGAGCAGTCTGGAATGCTTTCATAATCATCAGTCCATAACAGTTCCATGCTGGACATAGGCCTCCTCTAATGAGGGCCATAGCATCCTGTCTTCAGCCTGTCGGATCCTGCTTCTACCAGCAGTATTTTGCAGGCCAGCACCCCACTGACCGGACACGACCATCTAGAATGTACAACTGCCTTAACCGGCATCGTTGTTATTGTACGAACAAGCGCACCTTTCTAACGTTGTACTGACACACATTACCATCGGCATAGATCTAGAACCTTCGGCGAAGATAGTTGCCTAGCTAAACCTGCCTTTATGTCTATGAATGGAAGGTTTATGTTCGTGCAAGTTCAAGTTCAGGGCTCTCGAATCGTGCTGGGGTATAATGTCTTTTGCAGACCATTCTAGAACTACAGCATTGTTTGGTTTGAAGGGCATGGTGGCTGGTGAAATTGAAGGGTTATAAATGTTCGCGTTTTAGGATAGCTTTCGTGACTTATCTTTTAGGCATTGGTCAGCCAGGGATATACTTTAAATCATGAGACTTAAGGGCTTGCTATGAATCTTTATAGTTGATGAAACTAGTGGAGGTATCTCAGTCACTTTGATGATATTGAACACGTACGACGTGGACGATTGAGGGCCCTAGCTGAAAACTAGCGCAGTATTGGGTAAATGCCTAATACTGCAAAATGCTACAAAATAGTACAAAGCTTTGTACTCTTTTGTATTTACTTATTTAGTTCTCTTTCTTGGATATAATGAATTTATCTTTAGATAGGTTTATTTGATGAAAATTTGTGCTGTTCATAATGTGATTCAAAAGAGGTTCGTGGCAAAATTGTCGGTTTAAGGATATCAAATACAGAATACATTTTGCGGTATGTCCGAGTCCATCTAGTCTATTTTGACAGAAATAAAGATAGCTAGAGAAGGCGTATGCAATGCAGTTGTCAAAGGAGACAAATCCTCCTATCCTCTTATGGAAATTCCCAGGTAGAGGTGATTATGATTATCCTACCTTATCAAATGTCCACTTCAGGAACAGCCTTTCAAAACTGAAAAAATCGCTTTTTACTTTAGAACACAAAGATGGCAGGAATGCTAAAAAATTTGGTAGAATGTCATTTATCTATAGAAACCATTTATGAGTGAATTAACTATTTACATGCCCAACCATTAAACATTTATAGACATTAAACATAGAGAAGTAAAACATTTTCAAAAGCAATCTAATTCGACCTACTCCCCCCTCTTTCCCGTCATGTGGGAACGTCCCAGATTACAGTCCCGTTAGTAGAGAAAGTGGTTGCAGTCTCTATGCAAATTATGCAATTATACATAGCCCGTGCCTCTGCATTGCTTGACATGACAGATGGTTTGTATTTGGAATGGTTTTACATTTGTCATTACGAAAGAAGTTGAAGTTGACCACAAGTTTGTATAAGCTTCGAAAAACTTCATAGACGTCATCGTTTTGAATTTAGAATCGTTAGTGATTTCTTTTAGTAGAGCCCCTATAGTTCGTGTAAAATGAGTGTAGGTAAAACACCGTTTTTGAAATATGGAACGTTAAACTAATTCGCCAATGAGAGACGAGAATTTTTAAAATCTTTGGAGAAGCAAATAATAATTTGAGAGCTAGGGGTAGGTCCTGTAAAATAGTCCTAAGAATCGTAGACTTATCGACGATGTTGTCCGTCTAGCCGTATTTTCGGCCATGGCGGCCAGTGTCAATGGAGATGCCAGGGGCATGGCATTATTAGAGGGCGAAATGTGTTCACAGGTGCACTCTCTATTCTCTCAATATTATCGTCCGAAGGGACGGCAGATCGTCACAACCAGGAGAGGCTCACACGCATCACCAACGAACTATCGATAGGTAGGTTATCTCTAGATTCTAGACTAGATAGACCGATCTACCTCTCTCTCCTAAAGTTATAAATTCAAGTCTACCCACCCACCGTCTAAAACCGTTACAATGTCACTTCGTTACGGTATGGTAACAAACAGGGTTTTGTAATAATTATTGCGAACAACCAGTATTTCCTATTTGGCTATTGAAGTTCCACAACCTAACACTGACAAAAGCGTAACCTAAATTACATCATCCCCGATTACAGTTACGCTGTTTCCATGCAGCTTTCCAATGATCTAACGTGAGCTAAAAATGATGCCATCAGTAATGGCTGCCACAAAAAAACTAACGGAATTAAATACTTAACAAACAGCCACGGAGAAAGGCTTTCGATTGTCCTACATAATCGAGCATGCGAATCGGTCTCGACAACATAACAGCACAAGGCACATCACTAGCTCAAACACCCGTTAATTTCCAACCCAATGTTCTTTAACGCAGCTGTCAAAATAACCCGCGCGAGATTTGACGTTACCGCTTCGAAAATCAAACGTCAAATGTGACATTAGCGCGCGCAAGCGCAGTCGTCTCTTTCTTTTTATTGAATAAGTGTTGTTGTTGCATTCTGCCAGCATCGAAAAAGAAAGCATTGGATTTTTTCCCGGCATTTCGCTATGTGGAAGAAAGCAGCGTGTAATAGAAACGGTTGGTACCGGTTGCATTGCGTTCGTTGCATAAGAAAATGCATTTCCCCAACGTTCACTTGACAATGTGGAGTTGAATTTTCACCTACTTTATTAGCTTGCGATAGAAATATTGTTCTTGAGTAATTCAGGCAATGTTCTATGAAAGTGACTTTAAAGTTTAAGTTAATCTCTTGTTTGAGTCATTCACTCAAATTATGTTGGAAATAAATTTTAACTCATCTTAGGTTTAATTCAGCGCCTGCATCTGTGATGTTTAAAAATATTTGAAGTTAAGAATTTTGAAGTAAGTACATACCTAATTACATAACTAATATAAACTCAAGGTACGAGTAAACAGTTAAAAAACTGTTGCAAGGAACATTTACATGCATTTACCTAAGAATATATTCTATCGTGACTTAATCTAAGCACTGCAATCTGCAATGGCTTTTATCTCATGGGGGTAGGTATTCTACTGCCCATAATGCCAACGCTAGGCATCAAGCCACCGAACTGTTTCTAAGAACACAGTTCGGTGGCAGAATTAGTTCTGCACTTATTATAACCACACTGGAGCCTTCTACAGCATTCGTGCAGGGGTACACCTCCAGCAAATCTTATCTAGACCATCTAATAAGCGATCTACCCTTTGGTCTTTTACCCTTTACTAATATGAACTAATATGGTGACGGCTTAGAATTTGCACCACCCCAACTCTGTGGGTGTCGTATGAGACTAAGGGATATCCTTCGTGAGGCTGGTACCAGCGCCCCCTGCAGAATCATTCTACCGCCAGACTGCGATCCCCAACTCGCATGCACTACGTGGGGATTATGAGTGGGGATTATGGGTAACCACGCAGGGCATGCGGATAACGGGGATAAAAGCCTCAAAGCACTTATCAAGGGGAGTCCTGAATCCTACAGTGGACCATTATATTCTGTTGAGGATGAGGTATATCCACAGATATCATAGACCTCTGTGATTGCGAAAGTAGGTTTTGTACTCAGCGCACAGGATTGGCATCTCTCTAGACCTCTGTGGGTATATCGAACTGATATCGAAGTTTAAAACTATAGCCTAACAGACCTGGCTGTAACCACCGCTAACGCGAACTTTCATCGAATGCCGTTACGCCGAAGTGTACCGCGACCTCGAATCTCGCTCCAGATCGCTGTATCCGCGCAGAGTAGAACCAAGAGGCCTTATCTTAGACTTTGAAGATAAACTAGTGTCCTGCTCTGGCTTCAAACCTGCAGCAGTTTACGAACCCAGCGAAGTTCCAAGTCAGCGTGATTTTTAGGGTTTTGTACCCAAAGGGGAAAACGGGACCCTATTACTCCGCTGCCCGTCCGTCTGTCCGTCTGTCACCAGGCTGTATATCATAAAAGTTGATAGTAAGAGTAAGACCATAACAGAGATAAGAGTAGTTGATGTATTTCTGTTGCCGCTATACAAATAGGTACTAAAAAACAAAATAAAATAATTAAGTATATGGGGTTTCCATACAACAGACACGATTTTTTTTGCCGTTTTTATAGATAATGGTACGGAACCCTTTCTGTGCGAGTTCGACTCGCTCTTAGCCTATTTTATTCTATAATCTTCTACAGTCATTGTCATATTTTTCAGACAATTCTCAATGAATTATAGATACTTTGCAAGTAAGCAACAAAATGTCTGCAGATCGTACACACATTTGTCTTAAGGTGGGAATCGAAGCCGGAGTCCCGCGTCGCAGAAATATGAACTTCGCTACGCCACTGAGGTCGTCCAAAAATAAGCACCTACCCATGGAAAAAGCAAAATTATTGTAGTTAGACTATTTATCATGCAACATAAAAATAAATCACGCAGGCACCAGTTTCACACTGAAGCTTGTGCCTGCGTGATTTATTTATTTATTTAATAAGGGTTCACCAACAGTATACATACATATATAGCTTATATTTAACTTAATGTTATGGCAGTAGGTACTTATTTTTCTTATATACCTAGTTAATTACCGTACTAAATACTTTAATAGGTGGACACAACATTTTAGAAATTAATTTAAAGATAATTACAATAATGAATTGTTGTGTTGAGATCAATTTTATGCATGTGGTTGTCGCAGTTCGTAAGTAGGTAGGTACCTATATCATTTTAGGGTAGATAAGGTTGTACTTACCAGCCAATAATTAATTTTGTACCTCTACCTATTCATGTCGGGGAATAACTCCAAAACCACAGCAAAACAACCAAATGTCAACACAATAAAAATCATGACATAATGAAAAACAATTGAATCACCGTGACTAAAACCAAATCATTGGTTACAGAACTTACAAAGCGAATAAAACAACTTAAATAACGTAACCGATAAGTATGAACCTGACTTTGAATTTGAAACCGGCAATTTCTCGTCTCAAAATCAGAAAGCGCGGCTGCGGCCATACACCGCGATCTTGACTTTTACCCGGCAGACTCTACCCATCTATTTTGCTCTACAACCATTACTGGTTATCCAGCGGAGAAAGAAGAGAAAGTGTGTACAAACGCAGCGATGGTTGTCATTGTTGGCGGTACCGACAATAAGGTTATGAACAAGTAAGCAGTCAGCGAATGTCGGCCAAAGTGAGCACAAAATGTGGGCCAAACTAGGTCACTGCCGCGAATAACGGACGGCATCGTTGCCCGCCCGCGTAACGTTACGTGTGGGAAATTATTTGAATTTGGAACGCGTTTTTTTTTCTTTTTTATCTGTTGGTGTTGGTATTGCCATCATTGTTTGCATTGTGGTGTGATCTAGTTTTGGCGCGAACCGTTATGCTGGGTCAAATTGTAGTTTGTGAGGCTGAGTCTGAGTAAGTACCTAGTAAGTATATACCTAGGTACAGGCTTATGGTACAGGTTTATTTTAATTTAGACCTAATATCGTTGTGTCATAAATTGGTAGAGACGAGTGGAGTTACTTTAGAAAAAAAGTAAATGATAGATAAAATTAATAAGTACGTTTTTTTGACTCTTACAAAGTGACTTATCTATCGGATTTTGTTTAGGTAAAATTTTAGTAAGTAAGTACTGATGATGAAACAAAAATATGCTGAAATAAATTATGCTGAATATATCAACAGATCCAGCAAACAAGCAATAAACATTTAAATTTTTACTAAGATTCAAAAAAATATAGGTAGGTACCTAAGTGAGATACGTAGGTACCGTACCTAATCAAAGACACCTTATTTCATAGTTGGTATGATAATAATTTATAGTAGGTAAGCTCATTAGGGGAGGCCTATGTCCAGCAGCGGACTAATATAGGCTGATGATGATGATGATTATGAAGTACATCATATCATCACACATAAAGAATTTTGACTTGTCTAAGTGCTGATTTTATAGGCCTAAGGAAATAAAGTTTTTGAAATATGAAATCTGAAAATTTCTTAGCCCATCTGCCAGCTTTAAGGACCAATCATTTTCTAAAGCTGGTAGGTATCTTATAGTAGATTAGATACCTACCAGCTTTAGTAAAATATTGGTTACCTTAGGTAACCTAGTTGAAAATATCAAAATGACTCATATTTTCGTTATTATACTAGTTATCGTTATGGCACGTAATGTAACCCAGTAGAGTCTAACGGTTTTGTAATGTGTAAGCACTCAATGCCAACTTTCCCTGGTTTCAGACTTCTAATGGTGTGGATGCGGTGATTTTGATACTTGCTAAAAATAAAGTACGTAGCTTAAGTAATAAATAAATAATGCTGGACAATTCATCCAGTATCATCTAGCCCCAAGCTAAGCAGAGGTAAGTTATGTAGAATTGTGTATGTATAAAGTGGAAGACCATTGAAAGTCCATTGTGACAGTACCTATCTGTACTAGACCTACTTTACTACTATTTAATTACACATTCTTAGCTAACTTTGCGGTAAATGCTCCTGTGTGGAATTTGCAGCATTGTTATTAGTCCCACTGCTGGGCAAAGGCCTCCTACATCCTTCCTGCCATCTCCATCTCCCCCCTCTCCTAGTTGAAATTGAAGAAATCCAAGAAATTTTAATTTATTAATTTTTTTTTAAATAAAATACTTCCCAAAAAAGTTATACCCTGAGTGTGAGTGTGAGCTTTCACACTAAGTAGGTATATTATAAAAAAAAACTACGAGATCGGTCGGCCACCACACTTTTTGGACACTTTTAGGACAGACCATGACATTAAAATTTATTAGTGATAAAATTACACTGCTAAAATTAAATAGGTAACTAAAATTTGATAAGAATATTGGTATAAAATCAATTTAATAATTTTTCGGAAATCTAAAATTTTAGGAATCGGTTTTTGTGAAATTTCTGGTAGTCCAAGCCTAAGTAGGTAAACACTGGCAAAATTGCTTTTATACGGTTTTAAGAATTTATCATTTCAAATCATCAATCAATTCGAATACCCATTTCAAACTTAAGTTAACTATACCTACATTTACTAGTTCTAACTTATTTCTATTATTTTATTGTAATTTTCTGTGTCAATAAATAGCAAGTAAACTTTTTCTAATAAAATATTTGATGCCTTTTCATTTATTTATTTAAAAAAGTGCATCCTACGCGAAAATCACATTTTGGCATAAAAGTACATTACGAAAGTATCAAGACTATTGTGTCGGATGCAGCGAATGCGCCAGTCTGCTGCTTTCACTGCATTTCTGTTTAACTAGGACTTCGGAATAAATGGAATAATGACGAACAGACAGCCTTTACTAATACTAACACGCCTTATTATTAGTAAGTATAATGTAACAATGTAACATTTTATTATTACGTATAATTACTAGGTATACTACTATAATTACTGTATGTACCTACCTATCTAAATTAAGTTGGTAGGTACAATATTAGGTATTTTTGATGTCTGTTGCTTCGGAAAGAAGCGACGAAGAAACCTTTAGCCTGTTAGTTCATGTTTCGATTTGAAGCAACACCCGTCCCAACCTTTTTTTCCTCAAGATAATCCGTTTTTCTCCAACAATCAAATATTTTCATATTAATATAGAATCTCTTTCTAATGTTAGTATAGATGTCTTATGTGTCTCTCCTACAATGTATTATCTACTAAAAGTAATAAGGAGTTAAAAAAAAAAATATGATGATGAAATCTACCAAGTATACCCATCTCAAAGTTTCATGGTTAGTCCAAAAGACTTAAACGCGCTCGCTAGACGTTATTTCGATTTTTCACTAATCGTTTAGGTACCGAAAATAAATCCAAAGTAGTGTGTTCCGAGTTTTCTGGGTGTTTTCTATGTTAACTAAAAAAACATGCATCTATCTATGTTATAAAATAATCTTTAAAAACAAAGAAATAAATATAAATAGGTAGGTACATACTATCAAATAATAGAAACAAATTAGAAATACTTTTTACAATTGAGCTAACTGCACACTGTCGTAAATAATCAACAGGTAGCTCAACTGCTCCGCAATATATTATATCTTGACCAAATTATGTAAGAATAAGCAAGATTTTTTTTCATTGTAAATTTTTTGTTTTTTTTTCACATTAGGTAACTCTAGTTTTTTTTACCACGAGGATCCGGTGCGAACATACTAAGATCAAGGCCTAGTTTGACAACCAAACCCGTCAGGTTTGCCCCTTATAATTTCCCGAATTTTTATAAGGAAAGTCTTATGAAAATCCAAGAAAATTCATAGGTCGACTTTTCTATGAATTTTCCTGGAATCCGAACATTCGGAAAACCGAATTGTTTGTTACTACTTTTAGTTATGTTGCAAGGTAGGTACATAAATGTTACCACTAGGTATTGTGTAGGCAAAAGTCAACAACCTCTAATACCAAACAGTTCATTCACACTATTACACAACACAAATCAATTATCATTATATGCACTTACAAGTTCCGCCAATATAGGTTACTAACCTACTTAAAAAATGTTTCCTTTCATTCAAAAGAAATTTTCCGGTCTTGTAATATTACATATACACGTACTTACAAGAGTTTTACATCTTTCCGTGGTCGTAATATGGCATTGGCATTGCGAGGTACCTACTATTCTATTCTGTGGTTGCGTGCGTAGACGCAAACCCACACTTGTGTAAACGCAAACTCACACTAGTTTACTCAAGGAACGTTTACTGCAGATACGTTCATAGACAAGAAAATATAGATAGTCCCTTCTTTCTCGCACACAAGCGTAAGATAGAGTCGGAGTACGAGATTATAGTGCAATATTGGTGTCTATACAAATGTAGCCAAAAGACTAAACTAAACTTTTTTTATTTTTATTAGTACAGTGCACATTAATTGGTTACTTTTAAAGGATGAGCCCTAGTATGATTACAATCTAGCCACAATGTGGGCTAATGAGTAATTTAAATTTAACTTAAATTAAATAAAAACTAATCTGCAGGACTTAAAATGTTGCCATCCATGTTTTGATCGTTTAGACAGGGACAGAGACATATTTAGTAGGTACAGTCAAATTAGTTTAGTTTAGTTTGGGCAGCATCTAAATTGACAACAATAAAACCTTAATTTTATCATATAATTAAAAATAACTAGGTCTGGTCAGGTCTACTGTCAAATTGGCATTGGCGGCAAAGAAAATGTAATAATTAATTTTGTTTTAAAAAACTGTTTCTTTCCAATTCAATTTTTATAGTTTTTTCATGGATTTTCATGGATCCCACTGTCAGAACTGAACTTAATAAAATGGGACCATACGGGAAGCACCAGCTTTCATATAAAGAAAGAATCATAAAATTCCGACCACCCAGTCAAAGTTATGACTGTTATGAGCTTATGAGGTACCTAACAAACAAAAAAAAATTATAAACAGACTTAAATTTTTATAGTTTTTTCATGAATTTTCATGGATCCCATTGCTAGAACTGAACAAAATTAAAATAGGACTAAACGGGAAGCACCAGCTTTCATATAAAAAAATAATCATGGATCATGGAAGGATAATATTCCTTAGTCGCCTCATGTGGCACCCGCGGGAAAAGTTGGGTTGGTGCAAATTCTAAGCCGGCAACACGCAGTTAGAGTTACCTAGAGCAAAACAAACACTTGCAACTAAAATAAGTAGGAACCTACTTACTTAACTATAATAATCTGGGTACCTACCTATTTAGTTATTAATTGATTGGCCAAGTGCGTGTAAATCTAACCTACAAACTCACACATAGATGGAGTTTCATGTATGATGTCTGTCTGTACATCGTAGGTGAAGGTGAGCGTGTGTGAGTAAAGAAAGGTGCTTCGGTGAAATGGGAACATAGACTCAGACACCGATTGTAATAGGTACATAATGTGAATGTAATTATTGTGATGTATAGATCACTTGCATAAATGTAGGTAATTCGTTTTCAGGAGGGGGATCACGAGAGAAAGCTTCTCTATATTTACCATCCACAAATCATCATCAACCTATAATATTCCACTGCTGGACATAGGCCTTCCCTAAAGAGCGCTATAGCACCCTGTCTTCAGCTTGACGCTTCTAGCATCGAACAGGAATCGAACCTATTTCATTTAGGTTATTTTGCATTGCGCTACGGGGCCCGCTACATCGGACAAGGCAAAAAAAGGTTATCTTATGGCATTCCTACAAAGAGTCCTAAACAGAGTAAACAGTTCATAATGTGACAGAAAGATTTTATGCATATTAGCAAATCAATTTTATATTAAGTAAGTACCTAGGTAGGTACCTAAGCTTTATACAGGTTTTATCACAAAAGGGTTTATAAAGAAAACGAGAACAGTTTGCTCGTACGTAGATAGCTACCTACTAGGCTACCTATCAAAATCACAGTAAGACTATCTGACACAGTTGCATCAGCGCTGCATCCTAGAAAGCGGCCCTAGCTTTCGCTTCACGGCCTAGTTCACGGCTGCACGCGCAGGGCTCATGCATGACCACGACGGCTGCTGGCCCTTCAAGCCCTTTCAAAAAGGTTATTTCCTAGGTACGACCTAGGTAGCTGTACCTACTTAAAAAATTGTAGGTCGATATATTTAAGAGCTTTGAAAGAACGCATTTTCAAAAGAGGTCTTAACGTGGGTACCTGCCTAATTAATCAAATTTTTTGGAAGAAGGTTAAGGACTTCTACATTTTATCTACTAGTGGTTTCCCCTCTGAATAATAATCCTGATTTATGTGGTCGCCGCCGTTATCGGTTCGGGCAGGGGGTGTGTAACGATAAAGTGACCTCTACATGATTCCGCGAAAACTAGATTGAATGCAAATAAGGCTAGAGAATTAAAAGCTTACAGCCTCCCTTCGTGAGATGGCGCCACCAATAATGAAGTTGAATGTTTTTGAACGGAAAGTTATGTAATTTATTTGGAAATAAAAGCAGCTACGTATAAAAACGTTTTTAGTACCTACTTAAAAAACAGATTTATTGACACTCTTAAAGAACAAATAAAATTATTTGAATAGAACCCCGTGAAAAACATTGCTAAAATAAAGTCTGGCAATAATCTACTGCAATGCAGTAAAATATTTTTTTAAAGCTTACAACCCTAAAATTAGGTCAAGGAAGTGCAGCGAAGGAAAGAATTTGCACAGTTTTTGTTATTTTTAGATAGTTTTATCATAGAAATTGGCAAATAAATAATTGGACAAAGCATGGTGACATAATTCCGAGATAGGTTCGTGATGTTCATCCACAGTGATCGAGTAAATCGACGGACAGAAGAAAATTTGCCAATGACAGCCAAGTGAATACCGCAGTGGTAGAATAGTTCAGCACCAAATCCTGAAATTAAATCGCCCCTCAATACAATGCTAATTGTTTTGCCCTACTGGCGCCGGTTATAGCTGAAAGTTTATTGAGAAAACCCTATCAGTGCCGTAGTGTCTGCTGTGCGAAACCGATAAGAAATATTTGTCATAACATTTGACCCAGTTACAATAACGTGTGCGTTGACCTATCCGACTGAATGCGGACTAAACGCGATGCTATTTTTAGTATCAAGGTTTGCAGATAATTAAATATTTATAAATGTCTATTTCTGTGTCAATACACGAAACAAATCACATGCGAAATTGATAAGACCTCGCCTTTTTCATGCATGGTGAGTAGGAGTTCTTTGTTTGAATTTTGAATAGAGCTTTATTCAGATTCTTTTGTTTTTATTACCTGCGTCTAGCTAGTGCAGTCTTCTATTTAATTTCGTTCTACCAGGCTAGACAAATAAATATTCTCTACATTTTCAGATGTGTTCAGTAAGAAAATAAAAACCTAATGTGAAGAACTGAGTTTACTGAAGAATTTTTAATTGTACAAACCCTAAAATAATCAAAGCCAAAATAAGAAAAATCTTCCAATCCTACAGAGGCTGAATAATGAAAAATGTTGCCAAATGATTGTGCCAAGATGAATTCTAAATTCAAACTTGGATATTGAAACCTCCAAAAACAATGCATTTTTTGCAGTCAACAAACAAAAGTGTGGAATCCAAGGAATTTTCATAGGTGGACTGTTTATGATGATATATTGAAAGTTATAAAGCTGGAGTTAGCTCGCAGGCCTCCTGCCCTGGTCTCTGGGGCCCGTGGCAGGGATGAAGAAACAGAATGTCCGCACTCTATCGTTAATTGTGTGCACATTTACATATTTGCTGGTCGGGGCTGCAGTGTTTGATGCCTTAGAGTCTACTACAGAGAGAAATCGCTTTGAAGTGCTTCAAGGTAACTAACCAATAGCTTTTGCATTTATTTATCAGCCCAAGAACTAAAGAATAGACCCCTGCCTCAAATAGTGTCCAGCTACCTACTAATTTTATAATTAAAACTTCTATTCTTAGCATACAATTGAGCCAATTCTACTACTAAGTAACCTAAAACAAATAAATGGGACAGACCTGACAAAGCTCTGCTTAGCTTGGGGCTAGATAATGTGTGGATCGTCCAACATTATTTATTTAATAAACCTTTAAAATTTTCAGTTAAGTAAATTACAAATAGATTTTTATTCACTGCCCAAGCTTTGCAGGGCCATTATTCATGTGGTGCATTGTGGACCATGCAAAACTCAAACTATGCTTAGTTTGCGGCTAAATAATTCCGTGTGTGTCTCTATAATATTACTTTTAACCCCTTTCTGCCTATTTCAGCTATTGAAGGAATGATAATAAGGAAGTACAACATCACAGAAGAGGACTTCAGAGTGATGGAGACCGTTGTGTTAAAGTCGGAGCCCCACAAAGCTGGCCAGCAATGGAAGTTCACTGGAGCTTTTTACTATGCCACAACAGTGCTTACTACTATTGGTAAATACAGTAAAATATATCACCCTCTTCATTGTATTCTTCATTACAGAACGTCATACCTGTTATAGAAAATCAAAAGCATTAGTCATTGGAAGCCTTGTAATTTTCTTCACTATGTCAGAACAGCGGGTAGGTGAACATCCTCCTCAGGGGCCTTATTAGCGATAAGGAATAAATATAAGGATTTTTTATGTTTAGGTTTTCCAGTTCTTTTTTTCTGTATTGTGGTGAGCAATAAAGAGTATTTGTATTGTATTGTATTATATCCTCATGGTCTTATCCCTATCACTGTTCTCTGCCCATCGCAACTAGTTTCTTCAAGTTGTCTGGATTTCACCTAGCTATGTGACCAAATATATCACACACTCATCAATCATCATTTACAATACATTCTGATTACCTACTGTTCCATTTTAATGTTAGGTGTATCAAAGAGTCATAATTATTGTAAATAAATGGTTGGATGGTTGTAAGTTTGATATTACTTCAATCCTGATTAATCAAGCTCAAACTTTGCTTGCATTTATTTAGTTTTAATTTAGTTCTAGTTCTAATACTTCTATAAAGCTAGTTTATTTATGTTATTTGTTAATAAAGTTATTTAGTTTTAGATTTGAATAAATTGAAAGCTATTTAATTCTTAGTAAAATATTTATGTCACAGGCAGATCCTGGTAATTCCAAATGCTATTAACAAATTTACTGCAAGAAACGGGGATGGATATGTGGGTCTATGTCAATAAAGTGTTCATTCGAAATTATCTATACTGCAATACTTTACAAGGTTGCCTGGAAGAGATCGCTCAAAGCAATAAGGCCGCCCTTTGTACTCCCATGATTCTGTATTGTTTTTTATGTTTGTGTGGTACAATAAAGAGTTATCTATCTATCTATCTATCTATACTTTGCTAGTGATGGATTGGCATCTAGTGCACCAACATTTCTGATTTATTAATTTGTTTACTGTGACAAGTTTACAAAGCAGAATCCAATCATTTTTACATTTAAAAGTATATAAATTACGAGCTAATAACTAGATTGTAGCCATAAATGTAAACATCACATGATTAATGATTAGTGTGTTCAAGCGTGGGTAAATCAGTTACCTTAAAGATAAGTATGTAATATTATTTTAAATTTTAATGATGATGCTAAGAGATTAGGAATGAATGAATGGGTGAAGTTTGTTTAAATTGATTACCTGTGTCTTGAAGGTATAAGTGCTCTAGTTAAGGGCTTCCATAACTAGGCTGTATAAAATTCATGAAGAATACTTGCCCCTACAGCCTCTCTATGAGCAATATTAACAGACCTTTCATCAACATCATCAGCGTTAGTAGACTGCTGGACCTTTTTTAATGAAGGTCATAGCGCCCTGTCATCAGCTCGCCACATCCAGCATCTGCCTGCAGTCTTGCAGGTCATCATTCCACCTGACCGGAGGGCGTCATCAATCATCAATTTGCTGATAATACTTGCGGCCTTGCAGTTGCATTAAAGGACGCCTGACAATTTTGAATAGCAAACTTGAGCAACTTCTTTTCGGCCATTCAAAGCCGTTTTCATTGATTTTATCGAACGCCTGACGATTTTAAATAGCAATGTCATGCTAATTCTATTATTTTTCTTGCAGGATACGGCCATTCGACGCCGGCTACGATAGGCGGGAAAGTGTTTACGATGTTCTACGCTATTGTAGGCATCCCCCTAGGTCTCATCATGTTCCAGAGCATTGGTGAACGAGTGAACAGGCTAAGCAGGTAAAAACAACTATTATTTATTACTTATAAATAATTTAGAAAATATATAAAATGTGTGTACTACACAGAATTATCTAGCCCCTAGCTAAGCAGAGCATGTGTTTTATAATTTACTTTACTTAGCTCTTGTAATGTTTACTGCGAGTGCATGACTAGGACCACGATAGCTATAACGCGATAAAAACGTAGGGGAAATAATAACAAAATGTATGGATAAATAATAGATAAATACCCGATAAATTAAGTAATAAATATATATTAATTATTTAAATTATTCTAAATCGAGTTAGCCTAAGGCACGTCATGTGGATAAAGATTGACGAGGGCTTTACCCAAGAAGGAATCCAACCCTCAACAAGTGTAAATACTATTATTATAAGTACCTAACCACCTACTAAGTTAATCCTAAACCTAAAATATTTTCACATATAACTTGATAGTTGTCTTATTATGTCGTTTAAGTCTTAATCTTAAGTAGTCGGGAATAAAAGGATTTAAAATTATTATTATTATAACTAGTTCAAAAAGCGCAGAATCTTGCTTTGATCTTCACAGACTACAGAAGTAACCTCGGCTTGTTGGAAATTCTTGTTGTGCGTTACTCCTTCGCATTCCAGGAATACGTGGGCAGCTGATTCTTAGTCGCTGGAACTCGATATTAACAGTTTATTTATAAAATGAGGGTTCAATTGCCCGAGTGCTTTATGCTCATTTCTTTGCTCCTTGATAGATAGATAAATAGATAATACTATACATGTTGACCGAACGTTGCCGAGTGAAAGCCAGTACCAACGTGTAGACGGTACGTTTGCATTACCTTGCCATCGCTCACCTAGCTGGCCGAGTGCATACAAGCGCCAATGTGTATGGAGGTCATTTACAGTGACTTGTTACCGCTCGCGGTCACTCGCTAACTTCAGAGCCGTGCCGGTTTTCGTGTCCACATGTTTATGTAGTTTGGGGGGCTTTATTGTATCTCACAAGCAAGACCGACATTTCTTATTTCTTTGCCAATAAAGTATTCATCAAATCATCTTGTCAATACTTTTTGACGACATCGGTAGCGCTGTGGGCGAAGGCCCACCTGCGGCACAGGCGATTGCGGGTTCTATTTCCGCCTCGGGACAAATGTGTGTATACGATCTGCAGATATTTGTTCAGGGCGTCCTGGATGTTTTTTATGTGTAATAAAAAATATCTATCTATGTAGTGTATTGTATTATGTATATCAGTTTTTGAATGAAGCATGTTAGTAAACAAATTACGACACAAATAACAAAATATCACTTGCTTGGCGTCGAGTTTCAGATATAATTGGACGCTAATACTCAAACCGGAACCAATCCACACAATGACAGTTTTGAGATAAAGGCATTTTTGTCTAAATTGTGCAAAGAAAAAAATTTACTGCCATTTTTAAAAAAGTTGGTTTACAGTACTGTACAACATACTGAGTTCTACCTATATCAATATTATTTTACTAAAAACATTAATATTAACAAGTTTTTTTTTGATAAAACTAATTTTGTAGGGAACCAACCCACACTCATGTGTGGGTTGGTTCCTTATGAACTTATTAAATAAATTTGAATAATAGTAATTAAAATAGATAAATGCTTTTATTTCTTTCATGAATTTATTTTAAATCGAAAATGTACCTAGACTTTAATAAAAAAAAACACAAAAAATGCTACAAAAGATATAATTTTTGTCTTTTACATTGATTCCTAACCTAATCTTCCTCTATTTCAAAATCAGGATGACCTGAAAAACCTTCCAGATCGTCTGCTATGGCCTCATTTCCAACAAGCCTCACGTAGAAGTCGTGTGAGTCTTCAAGAATCAAGTGTAGCTTTGCTTTTGAGGTCGATTAGCTTCACTTCAGTGACAGGTTTTCCGTTTGGCCAAAGTGGCTCCATAATTTTTTCCTTCAGACTTTCTGGACTTCCACGAGGCCTTTTTCGTATTATATATTACCTTATACTCTTCATTGAGATCAGATCTCATTATAAAATGTAATTTTTAGCAATATTTCTTTTGTGTTTGGCTATGAAACTTCATCTCCTTCAGTGGTTTTCTTTCTATTCGCTATACATATATTTTTCTAAATTCAACGATGACAAGAAGTCTTCATATTTTATTCTATGTACGTGTATGGGTTTTAAGGAGGCTTTTGAGGCTTAGATAAGCCGCCAAGCTATTGCATTTGGTTCCAGCTACCCCCAGTTTTCATATGGCAAACGTTTTTCTACCGAACGCCCTGTATATGTCAGTAACTTTTTGTAATCTTTTATAATGCCTATTATTAGCTTTCTGCGACAATTTAATTTCTATTGTAATTAGTTAAGCTGATGGCAATCCGAATTAAATATCGCTTTCTAGAGGTACTTTGTTACGCCCGCCATTCCCATCACGGAAATCTTTTATGTTACACCCTCGATCGAATCCAGCAAAGCGATGTGTTTATTCTGTTTGACGACGACGTCTGGAATGTTTTAACAAACTAATTAAACCCAGAAAAAATAACGTGCGTACGTTTGCTTCTTTGTTTTTTTTAATCTGTAGTATAGTGATGAGCCAAAGGTTTTTCGCGTATTAAAGTTGTTATAAACATATTTTGCGCATCGAACAACCCCAGAGATTAAAACTTTTCAAAGTTAGCAACCGTTTATCTGCTGGTACATTTTTGACTTGGTTCCTTAAAATTTATAAGATTTTCACTTGGATCCTTAAAATCTCATAGATTTTAAGGAACCAAGTGACTTGAATCTTTGTAAAAATTTAAGACTTAGCCTTTTCTATAAAGCAAACAAGAACCAACCCACAAAAGTAATGAAAAAATATTTACACAAGGGACCATGTGGTTTGGTTCCTTTTAAAAGAATTAAAATTTGATTTTTTTTTAGATTATCGGGTTACCATGAAGCATGGATCTTATTAATTTTTTGTACAACTGTTGATGTGTGGGTTAGTATCTTTGTTGACAAAATGTTTTGTTCAGTCAAAATTGCCAGATCACTGTGATCTTTACAGAGTTGATATAAGGTGTATTTTGAAAGCTTTCTGTGTACTTAACTCAATTTTGACATGAGTGTGGGTTGGTTCCGGTTCGAGTATTAGCGTCCAATTGTAAGCAATTTTTATTGAAGGGAGGATCCAAAATCGACAAGTAATGTAAATTACGTATAAAAAGACGCGCCAACAAAGTGAATTTTAGTTTAAGTATGGGCGGTTTGTTTATGTTTATGCTCCATTCAAAATGGATACGATATAGTACCCATAACATAACACAAGCTCTACTTAGCTTGGGGCTAGACAATGCTATGTGAATTGTCTTACATTATTATTATTTATTATAACTTTTCAGTGTAATCATCATGTATCACACAAGACCGAAAATTTGTTATTTCTTTGTCATTAACGTATTCATCTAATCAACTTGTCAATACTTTTCAGTGTAATCATCAAAGCCCTGAAGCGAGCCTTAAACTGCGAGCAAGAAAATGCTTCAGAACTGGACCTGATATGCGTGGTGACTACTCTGTCATCTCTGACCATCGCTGGCGGCGCTGCTGCCTTCTCGAGCTTCGAAGGATGGAGTTATTTCGACAGTGTTTATTACTGTTTCATCACCCTCACTACTATTGGTAAGATCAAATCATTTTTAGTTTATTTATAAAACCACTAGCTGCGCCACGCGTTTTTGACCGCTTGGAAAACAAACAAATTTCAGATGTTTGTTACCTCATCATAACTTTTGACTGGGTGGTCCGATTTTCATGATACTTTTTTTATTTTGGACACTCGGTTAATTTGGTCCAGTTCTGACAATGGGATCCATGAAAAAATCTATATAATTGAAGTCGGCTTATAGTTTTTTAAAATAAAACAATAATGTGAAACCGATGTTCCCATTTAGGTATCTCGGTTTGTTCAATTAATACATCGTTTTCTGTAAGGTATAGGTATATATAATGTACGGTATATAATTCTACCACCGAACTGCGATCCCCAACCCGCATGTCCAGCGTGGGGATTATGGGCATTACCTCCTATTGGATTAACGCCAACAAGGCGCGTATCAGGGGGAGGCCTGCGTCCAGCAGTGGACCAATACAGGCTGTTGAGGTTGAGGTTTCTGTATGGTATATTCTACTAGCTGCGCCCCGCGGCTTCGCACGCTTTGTTCGTATGTAAATGTTTAAACGTGATTTCTATACCATGGGAACTGATTTATAAGATAAAAAGTAGCATGTTTGATTCCAGGATTAGAATTACCTTATGCAGAATTTCAGCCCGATCCGTTCAGTAGTTTTGGCGTGAAGACGTAACAAACACCCAATCATACAAACTTTCGCAAATATAATATTAATGTGATGTGATTAGTGTGGTGATATATTGTGATAGAGGTGTGGAGTTCATTGCCTGAACGTTCTTGATGGTTCTCATCTTAGTTGCATCGAGTTTGGGTAGTTTTACTATAGAAACTATCGTAGTTTGACCAATTCATTATGAATGTAAGCGGGTTAACTAAGAACATGGTGTTCTCCCAACACAAACAAGGTTCGTAGTTAACCCGCATTCATTATGAGTTTGGGAAGTTTTATTAAAATCAAGAAAAACGAGATTCATTATTTACTTTTCTGCTTCCAGGTTTCGGCGACATGGTAGCCCTACAAAAGGACAACGCTCTCAACCGAAAACCGTCCTACGTGATGTTTGCCTTAATCTTCATCCTGTTCGGACTGGCCATCGTAGCGGCCTGCCTGAACCTGCTCGTGCTCAGATTCGTCACCATGAACACGGAAGACGAGAAGAGAGACCAGGCTCAGGCAGTGCAGGTAAATCAGTTTGCAGCAGACATGCAGACTGACAGACGAAATTATAGTGAATTATAGTGTCACTTCAGTAGAACAGAGTTCTCTGTAGAACAGAGGTGGAGGAAAAAGTAAAAGCGGTCACAGTTTGCACATCTTACAACGACAAATTGCCTCCCTACAGATATCAATTCCTTGGGCCTGCATTGCGTCGCATGAATGACCACCTTTAGACTTGCATTCGTTTTACGTGGTCCATCCAGTGTTGTCACAATATCTTGGTAATTTGACTCCATGCTTTTGTTGTACACAACCCTACTCTATTTGTTGGGGTAGGGCGTAGGAACGCCATATGCCCTGCTAGACATATGGCGTTCCTGTGTCCTTTGTGAGACTTACTAAGCCGTTCTATGTAATGCTTTCCCTAATCTTCATCCTGTTCGGGCTGGCCATCGTGGCGGCCTGCCTGAACCTGCTCGTGCTCAGATTCGTCACCATGAACACGGAAGACGAGAAGAGAGACCAGGCTCAGGCAGTGCAGGTAAAGAACTTTGCAGCAGACATGCAGAGAGATTGGACATTATAGTGCTGTCACTATAGTAAAACAGAGTTCTCTGTAGAACAGAGAGGGAGGAAAAAGAAAAAGCGGTCACAGTTTGCACATCTTACAACGACAAATTGCCTCCCTACAGATATCAATTCCTTGGGCCTGCATTGCGTCGCATAAATGACCACCTTTAGACTTGCGTTCGTTTTACGTGGTCCATCCAGTGTTGTCACAATATCTGGGTAATTTGACTCCATGCTTTTGTTGTACACAACCCTACTTTATTTGTTGGGGTAGGGCGTAGGAACGCCATATGCCCTGATAGACATAATTATGGCGTTCCTGTGTCCTTTGTGAGACTTACTAAGCCGTTCTATGTAATGCTTTCCCTAATCTTCATCCTGTTCGGGCTGGCCATAGTGGCGGCCTGCCTGAACCTGCTCGTGCTCAGATTCGTCTCCATGAACACGGAAGATGAGAAAAGAGACCAGGCTCAGGCAGTGCAGGTAAATAAGTTTGCAGCAGACATGCAGAGAGACTGGACATTATAGTGCTGTCACTTCAGTAGAACAGAGTTCTCTGTAGAACAGAGGGGGAGGAAAAAGGAAAGCACATCTTACAACGATAAGTTGCCTTCCTTCAGTCTACAGATATTTGTTCAACCATGGATCTCTCTTGGGCCTGCATTGCGTCCTATGAATGACCACCTTTAGACTTGCGTTCGTTTTACGTGGTCCATCCCGTGTTGTCACAATATCTTGGCTAGAGAAAGGGCGTAGGAACGCCATATGCAGTGTTGAATTTAGTCATTGCGTCACTTTTTTTAGTTTGCTTCTGTTGTATCGTAACCAATTGTCACGTTTATTCTTGAAGTTGTTTATTGATGTGGCTGATATAATGTCTTCTAGTAATAGGTTCCAGTTATGAACCACTCTATTGCTAATAAAATGGTGCGCTGCAAGGGCTCGAGTAGCGTCACGTATACGTTATACTGTAACATATCTACTTAGAGATGGGTTTATGCCGGGCATTTACAGGGCGGATTGAGTAAACGCCTAATAAACGTCTTTTTATGCCTTATAAATGCCCGATGACAGGGCAGAAACTACGCTTCTAGTCTTTAAACATTTTGAATTTCTTTCATGAATTTTCTTCAATTTAAAGTATTATAAGGTTTACTTCGTGATGTCTGAGAGTCAATATTATATTATTATTAAGTAAGTATGAATAAGTGGTACCTTGAAGCAATAAAAACCATGTACCTACTTAATGTCTTAAGAATAAAACATTGATACGTAAGTACGTACGTAGCGTAGCTTGTAATACTTTAAATTGAAAAACATTCAAATTGTTTAAAAACTACAAGCGTAGTTTTCTGCCCTGTCATTTATTCAATCCGCCCTGTAAATGCCCGGCATAAACCCATCTCTATATCTACTGCATCCTACCTGTACCTAACTCAAACGTTTGTCTTCAGGCCCAACAAGTCGCGGTGAGACTAGAAGGCGATGTCATCACGGCGGACGGCGATGTCCTACGCGGTGTGTCGCGAGGCACCAGGCTACCGGCCGACCCTAATCAGATACATACCAGTACGTAGAAATATTTTCCCGTTATGGTTGGTACACACGTACTTACGTACTTGCTCGATAAACTTGCTCGAAATCGACCAAGTACGAACCATGCAAATCTCAAGACAAATGCTCGAAGCCAACAAAAATATTCGATTCGAACAAGATTCAAACGATTGCTTAGAGAGTTACAACGCATGTTAAACATGTTCTTCGAGCAAGCTTTTGCGTGTAGACGCAGGGCCGAGCATGTCTGTAGATAGCCATGCTCGGATGCTCATCGCGCATCTACGTACGTGTGTATTAGAGTTTAATCTTCGAGTCTTCAAAACCAGTGTAAATAAGTTGCTACTGGGAAAGCGAGCTACATAGACCACATCTTCACTTACTTAAAGCGAGATGGTGGTCAAACGCAACATCATAAGTCCGTATACAGAAAGAAAGTTGGAAACTTATAAGCGCTTACCGGCGCTTAACAGCGCTGGTAACCCTCGCAGGAAAATATATGAACGACTCATCCCTCTAGTAAGCCTAGCACAGGCATTGTTGTCAAGAGTAAGTAGAGAAAAATAACGTTTCATCATCGTCGAATGCGTAAAATATTTTAAAACTCATTCCTTCAACTTCAATAATTTACGCCATATGACGATGCCAAACAAATCTATCTATTTCAGGAGATACGTCGCTACTGCCGCTGTACACGGATGAAGATTACGCGCCGAGCGTTTGTAGCTGCTCTGTTTGTGGCTGTTTTGGACACAAGTAAGACACTTTTATATATTATTTCCTATACCTATATCTGGCGAAGGACCGAGGCAAATACAAAATGATTTATTAGCAAATTTACTTAAAATAGGTACACATAACTGGCGGCCCCCGCACGAGGCAAGCCTGTGTCGTGGGAAGCCTGTTTACAGAAGTAGCTTTGTCGATGGCGATTAAATGTAACTTATACAGGGCAAACAAACAAAAATAATTTTTTTTTTATAAAAACATTAAAATAAAACTAATCAATTAAGTGGAGTGAATCTAAACAAATCGGAACACGAAGTCTGCAACATTTGAGTTAGTAACGGACATCTCCCATATGAGTGTATTGTGCATTATCCCCATGCCTAAGGCCCTAACCAGCCCAGCTCCTTGCAGTATCGGAGCAGGACTTTTGGTGACTGACAGGTTCGTTTAAGCTTTTCTGCGGGTGTGGATGGGATAGATGCCTCAATGAGACTCTTCAGCCCCGTTTTATGTCTGGCCTCCTCTGTGGGTAGAGCGGAGTTACTGATTTGAGGGCAAGGGAAAAAATGTAGGGAGGAGAAGATGAGGAAAAGGCGAGTTTGGATAATATTATTTTACTGTAGTAATCTTTACTTTTATTTTAAGATACTTAAGAGTTCCTCAGTGGCATCGTAGTCAAGGGTAAGCAGCCATCGCAGCCATAATGGCATAAGCTTAGAGGCCTATGCCCAATTGCCCAGCAGTGGGTCGTAAAGGGCTAATGATGTTGATGACGATACTTCACACTATCACACTAATATTATAAAGGCGAAAGTTTGGATGGATGTATTGATGTATAGATGTTTGTTACCTCTTCACGCCAAAACTACTGAACGGATCTGGCTGAAATTTTGCATACAGGTAATTCTAATACTGGAATAAAACATAGGCTACTTTTTATCCCATAAATCTGTTCCCGTGGGATGAAAATCACCTTTTAATGTTTTCAAAGGAACAACGCGTGCGAAGCCGCGGGGTGCAGCTAGTATATTATATTTTTGACTTAAGAGAGTTGGAAGACTTAGGGTTGTTATACAACGCAAAGCAACTACACCCGTCGACTGCAGGCGACGACAGTCGATGGCAGAAATAAATAGAAGTGTTTGACGAAGGCATACCAGTCTCAACCTCATCTCAACAGCCTGTATTGGTCCACTGTTGGACGCAGGCCTCCCCCTGATAAGCGCCGTATTGGCGTTTATCTCATGGGGCTAATGCCCATGAACCCCACGCTGGGAATGGGCTGCAGGGTCGCTGCTGCCCGCCCCCCGGTAGATATACCTGAGTCGCCTCTCACGACACCCGCGGGAAGAATTTGGTTGATGCAAATTCTAAGCCACACTGGTACCAGTTTTCTGGCTGATAAAGGCTGAAAAGAGAAGAAGATACCTATAATCATTAACAGATATAATAGGCTGATGAGATGGGCAAATCGGATCCTACCGACTAAAGCTCTTATTTTATGCATCACTAGCTGCACCCCGCGGCTTCGCCCCCGTGGAATTTATCTCACATCCCACGGGAACGGGATAAAAAGTATCCTATATAAGTCTCCTGGTTATAAGCTACCTGCCGACCAATTTTCAGCCAAGTCGCTTCAGCCGTTCTTGAGTTATAAGTGTTGTAACAAACACGACTTTCTTTTTTATATATATGTAAGATTAAATAAGATTAGTTTCTGCCTGCGGTGTCGCACGCATTTTTTCGATATATTTAGTATCATAGACTAATTATACACAATTTTGAATAATTAGTCTATGTTATTATGTAGCTTATATGTTACTAGTTGCGCCCCGCGATCTAACACGCTTTATTCCTATGGAAACGTTTAAAGTTGGAAAAGTTATAGGAGGATTTATGGTATAAAAGTATTAGAATTACCTGTATGCAAAATTTCAGACCGATCCTTTTAAACTTTCGCGATTTGTTAACATTATTTAATGAAAACAAAAAAAAACGTACTCGATAAATAATCATTCAGACCGGAGATCGGTCTGAATTTAGAATTTCAGTAGTTTTACCTTGAATGAGTAACAAGCATACATCCATAAATTCTCAGACACTCTCGCGTTTATAATATTAGTAGAATAGCTTAATAGGATTCTAGGCACACTACTCAATCAGAGCAAAATTTCAGTCATAATGAATTCATTCAGTAATTTTGGCCTTTTTATCGCACAAAAATGCACAACGCAATGAGTTGATTGTCAATGGCACAAACGTTAGTTGGTATAAAACAAAACACTTGCGTTCTTTATAAAAGTGAATAGAGTAGACAACTGTAATTTGAATTTAGTTTGAAGTTATGAAAAGTTTATAAGTAAGGATGTTAAAGAACGTACCCAACCCATACTACTTGAGGGAAGAGGTTTTAAAATACCATTCTTAGTCACAGGGTGGAGAGGCTCAGGTTTTCGTCAGTAGTCAATATCTTCTAGGGAAATCTCGCGCTTTTTGAGCTGTATTCAAATATGGCGACCAGCTTTTAACGTTTTTATAACACGCAGGTAAAACTTGTTTCTGTATATAAATTATTGTTCAAAATCGTCACGTTGTAAAGGCACGTTCCTTAAGTGGTTTGCCCTATAGTAATCTATAAATCTCCCTGACTATTGATTCAGCCTTGTCAAAAAGTCAAATAAAAATAATCTTACTCTCATTTCAGATTATCACCATACCGGGACCCACTCTCACCAGTTCCTGCCACCAACATGAGGCAAATGAAGTCCAAGAACTACCAGCTCGGCGGAATCCCTCGATTCATCGAGAACTCTTCAACCAAAAACCGCTCTCAATCCCTCCGCCTCAACTCTGCCTCAGGCTATCTCTACATGAACGCGAAGACCAACGACTTCCAACTAGAGCCCGATGACTTCAAGGAAATGGTGGCCAAACGACGCGAGCAACTCCGACAAGGAATGATGAACTCAGATCTCATGTGCAACAACAACGAAAACTATCTCAATCCGTACAATAGCATGTGTAACCGGTTAGATATGGCTAGCGCGTATAGCACCTCTTCCTACTCCATGATCATGAAGTCCGGTAACCGAAGCAACGATCCTTTAGTCGACGATTACGATTCTGAGAAATCAAGCTACGCGAAGAAAAAGCTAATGAAAAACATAGCTAGGAACACTAAGAAATTGGACAACTATTTCTACGATGACACAGTATTGCATTTCGATGAGGAATACGCGTTCTCTAAACGGAGAAAATCTGTGGAGAAGAACTGGGACTATGCGTGTCAAATGGCGAAGGATGTTGAGCCGGTGTCTATTGATGATGATTATGGATATTATTTACCTGATGAGACGGATATGTACATAACTGATACGATAACGTTGAACTTACCACCGCACCGAGCGAGTATCTAGAACTATAGATTGGTTTGTGAATCGTGATCTTGCATACAAAAAAACTAGATACAAATCTAGAAAAATTCAGTTAGAATTGGTAGATCTATAATTCTGATCGAAGCAGATATGTTACGGCGAGTGGCGGGTATTTGTTTCTGCGTTGATGGGCGAGAAAGGAATCCAGGTATTTATTATTTTGTAAATAATTTGATGAAGATATCTTCTATGGTGTTTGGGCTTCCATAGTTAGGCACCTCAACGGAAGTATGAACAAATGTTTATAAACTTAAGTATCAATCGAGATTTCCGATCAAACATCGGCTACATTTCTTTCATAAGGTGGGTGATGTAACCCTTTTGGGTAGTCTGGTAAAATTGTTCTGTATTGTATTGTATTTATTTATCAATATTTATACGACACTTAAACAAACACAAATTATATAAGATTTGTCTAGTGTCGACAGTTACAGCGTGTTGCCACATAGGCACTAGTCTAAGTACCTACCTAACTGCATTATCAGCTATTTAACCAATACAAAAAACGTAAAACGTGAAATCACTGTACAGTACACGGGTCTAATCAATTCAATATGTTTAATTCAGACAGCAATAATTTTACACAGAAAATAAATTGAAGAGTGCATATTGGAAATAAATATTTAAATACCGAATGGATTTAAAATCTGTCTATAAAGTAGCTTATATCAGCTTACAAATTACAGCTGAACATACCTCCCTAAAAATAGGGTATTTTGCCTTGACATAAAGATTATCAACCTGCTGACCGCAGTTGGGGTGCAAAAAACACTGAATTGCTGCCCATTCTCTAATTCCCTTACGAAGGTTTAAGGGATCGATTTGCCACGGCCGATAAATGATTATAATAATGATATACCTCAAAACTCGACCAGTATAAATTAGTCAAATCTTAACCATATCTAGACCAGAGATCACGATTCGCCAGCCACTCTTGAACCAAGACAGCCAGATAGGTTAGTGGTTGTACGGGCCAATTAAAATTTACAATTTTGCTAGTAGTACCCTAGCTTTTTACCAATGGCGTGTCTGTTCGAAAGAGCTTCGCTTCCAGTTGTTGATGATGACTACTTTGCTATCGTTTTAGCAATCATCATTACCCACGAACTTCCACTGCTGGACATAGGCTTTCCCAATCATCATCACCCGCCTACGAGTATATTAGTCCACTGCTGGAAAGAGGTCTCCCTCAATGAGCGCCATAGCGCCCTGTCTTCAGCTTGACGCATCCAGCATCTGCCTCCAGTCTCGCTGATCGTCATTCCGCCTGGTCGGAGGGCGTCCTGTACTACGTTTGCCGAGACGCCTTCCCAATACCATGACACAAATAGCGGTCCTGAGCCGCTTCCATCCATCGACGCCGCCGTTACAATGTTATTAGTCCATTAAGTAAATGATCTCCCAACTTTCCATTTTTTTAAATAGTTATTTATTTTAAGAAAACCCTCAACGAATTGATCTTTTTTAGTGGTTTGTCAATTTTCAACACAAAATTTGCAAACAGAGGCCTCAGACGAAGTAAAAAAACAAGACAGAGTGACGCCGGCCGACAAACTGATGCCGGTTTCGTAAACATGTGCGCGTTTGATGAGTGTTGCCGTGTAGTAAAAACGAATTACCCCTAACCTAATATTTTATTATATTAGCAGAATGAATGGATAAGTAAATAGTAGATAAGATGACATTTTTTCAAATTGTATATTTACCTCACTTAGAGGTAGTATATAAGTAGGTATGTTTATTCCGACTAGAAAGGGGGACAATAAAACAACAGTAATAACAAACATTGGTTTTAATGGCCTTTATATTGCGTAAGTTTTCTGTAGAACTGTCATTTACTGTCCACCGTTCTGGAAATTGTTTCCAATTTCGAAATATGGTGGAAACGTATTAGGTACATAAATATTTTTCGATGATGCATCGCTTATTTTATGCTCTTGGCCAGCATAACTGTGCTCAGTCTCCAAGTTAGAGAAAACGTCTTTGCCAATAAATCGGTTTTAAATCTTTTTATCAACTGATTTATATTGCTTTTCACTAACTATCACTATGCTTTCATTACATTATTTACGCACAACAGTTTCACAATTTTTAGGCCAATTTTTGGTATTTTTACATAAAAGGAGTATACGACGGTAAGGGAGGCAACCTTTGTTTTGAATTTAATATTATTTTTCCTCTATAGCAATATCTTTCAAGTCACTGCGTTCGGGAGATCTCAACGGAGGCTAAGAAAAAGGGGGTGAGAGGAAAGTGGGTTTTTTTTTATTTCGATGCAAAATAAGCCTCTAGTTCCCTGCAATCGAAAACCCTCAGTAGCACTTAGAAAAGGGGAAGGAGGGCTGGGGGCAAGGTAATAAGGTAATACCTTTTTGCAAAAAAAATATCCCTTTCTATATGAACGCAACGCCATAAATGTTGTTATCCAAATTAGTCTGTGGGCAAGAATTGTTCCGGGGGGGTGCAAATCTCAAAAAGTCGGCATTTTCCTTAAGCCTGAGATATACATTTTCCTAAAAATGTCCTTGTCTCTGCATGTCCTTAATGATATCCCTTAGTCGAGCATATTTACTAACATTTAACTTTTAGACCCACTTAGACCACGATATCTCGTTAGACCCCAATTTCGTCTGATGTTATTAATTATCCTATAACTACCGGGGCATCAAGACGAATCATTAGACTCCTCATTTATTGAAATCGGACTTATAGTTTCAGCGCTACGTGAGAAAATAAAACCGGCTACTTACAAACATACAAACGAAGCCAACCTTATTTATCCATGCTCCGTTGGTAGTTAGGGTAAAACAAAATAGGTACCTAAGTAAATTAATACATAACATTGCGTTTCACGTCACATTAATAACTTCCTCAACAAACGGGAACTTTTGTGACGCTTAGTGTTGGCAGCACTTGTGGCGGTTTTGTGTTCCAAGTTGTCATGATAATTTGTAAAGTTGATTTACTAAAAATATATGTTTTTAAGTTTACTTAAGTATGAAATGTGATTCCATCCTTCTTCTTGTGTATTGAAGATTGGTTTTTACACCATTTTACAACACAATTTGACATTGTTTCTGTAAAAAATACAAAATATTATATCGTGACACTCCGCGCGCCGGCATAGCTCGACTGACAAGGTATGGCTTAGTTTCGTTTTATGTCTGTGCGTGTAACTGTGTATGTACACGGCTAGGCTTAGTTTTGCCGCCATCGGTGAGTCGGCCGGCGAAACTCTATCTTGCTTTTTTATTCATCTGAGACAGAGGCTAACTGAAATGAAGCCAGTAATCAAACACGATTTATCAGTTAGGATGCTTTTAGAAAAAAAACCTAAATAACTAATTTTATTGAGTGGGAAATGAATTTATTGATTTACGATAGCAAAGTGGTCATCCATCGAAAAAAGTCTTGTAGATAATATTGTACTTAAAACCTATTCCATAAGATTTAACAATTTACGCTGATTGTACATTATGTGCAAAAATCCTTGCTTAGTTCATTTAATCTCTCTAATTATTTTAAATAAGTAGTGAACTACCGAGCTTAGTGTGTAAATATTTCTCAAAATTGTGCCATAATTTAAAAACCATGATTACATGCAAATGCTAAATGGTATGTGCTTAATTTATAAAAAAAATCATTTGGTATAACCATTTTGTTAATAAAAAAACTCTAGTCATAAATTTTAAAGTTGCCAAACTTATTTTAAGCTTTTTCGCGCTTCCAAAAATCATATTGTTTATCTTTTAAAGCGTTTTGAATTCTAAGAAAGAGAGAAAAATGTTATAATAATTCTAGTCATATAAAATAAGTGATAATGTTAATTAATTAAGGCTTGAACTGACTTGCTTAAGTTTTATTTTAAATGATTAAAAGTTTATTTCAAACGTAAACTAATCTTCCTATCAGTAGTGGCCAAAAAACGAATAGTCAGTTCGTAATTTCTATGTATTTTATTTTCAAAATCAGTATTATAAGGGGATTACCTCTTACTAATACTAATGATGAAAAACTGACTGAATGTGAAAAAAATAATCATTTTAGCAAAATATCTGCTACTCTAAGTTACCATCAGTATTATTATTTATTTTTCTGTGATATTTTCTAATTATGTGTTAAATCATTGAAAATGGGTTGTATAGTAGTACACCGCAATGCCAAATGCATTCGGATATCTACGATTGTTATAATATAAGTTTTAACGCCCTATAGTTATACATACATGTATGTATAAAATAATGTTTCATAATAATATAATTTGATTGATGTAGTATACAGCATTCTAGAAAAAGGGAACAAAATAAAATCTATCTCTATTTCATGTTTTGAAGCGATTTCTCAAATTGTAAATTCATAAACTTTCTTGACGAAGACTGCAAATTCACAACGAACCTAGGTCTTCAGTCATGCCATTTAACTAATTAGAAAAAAAAATTACTTAATCTAAATTATCCTTCTTTCATTGTAATTTAAATTGAAAAAAATCTTGAAAAATCATTGTTCCGAAGTGTTTTGGGACCATACAATGGTAAAAAGTTTATTTCAATATTTAAATTCGATTTTCTGTTTGACCCAAAGTACTCATTTGTATTTAGTACTCACTACTTAGTAGGTAATGCCAAATTCTTTACCATTAATGGTTAAAAATTGTAAAAATGTAAGTTTAAGTAACATTTAAATGTTATGAATAAGATCATGCGAGATGAAATCGAGTTGTTACTTGATGATTAATATCGCGAATAATGTAAATTAAAATTTCTTAAATAAAATTATGAAATTTGTTGCAGCGTTTGTGTTTTCTCCGTAAATTTATTTAAAACTTCCATGTTTGCATGTACAAGAGCTATAAAAAAACATAAAAATCTCTAGCGTGTCGCGCCACCTGTGTAACGCCTGAAGAACCTGATAGTTGCCTACGCGCCCATCCATAGCAAAAGCTCATTCACCAACAACACCATTTATACTAGATGTCTAAAAGTTACATATCTATTCAACTAGATGGCGCTTTTGCAGCAACGGGTTATTTACTTGGCTCCGAAATCGAACCTGCTAGCTATCACAAAACAATAGAAATTACCTACCTAATTGTTTGTTGTGCATTTAATTAGTGCACCAAATTAAAATCCTTTAATAAAGAACATACCTTAGAAGAAATAGGATATATCCTACCTACCTATGGTACGACGTAGGTACATGTCATCGAAATAATTATACTTAGATTAAATAACCAGGTAGGTACTGTACTAACATGTTACTAACATGTAGTTAGTAGGTAAGTACCTACTTACCTACTAACTTTCAGTTCTCTCAAGGTACCTACCTACCTACCTACCTTATGGTAAAAAATACCTACCTAGGGTAGATGCGCCTGTTATGCGTCCAGGCCCCATTCACGACCTTTCGCGGCACTACTGGTTACTTTTTGTCGAAAATAGCCATATTTGCACTCTCACACAAAGACATTAAATTAAATCAACAACCTGGATGTGTAAGCTACGCATACAAGCTAACTACACATCACAAGCACCAGCAATTATAAGTAAAATAAATTAATCAATTTGTGGTCCGCCGTCAACAAGACAAAAAGTGTCTATATCAACGCAAAAAATAGCAGCGTGTCGCGAATTCAACGGTAAGTTTTACAGTGTCTTTATGCATGTCAGAGTTGATGGTTATTAGTTTGACTTCATTTTGGATTAAAAAATATGGATTTGTGTAATTCTATCTAAATTATTGTCAATAAAATTGAAATATTGCGTGGACGAGAACTGTTCCACGATATTTTAAGAAAGTCCCATTTTAGACCGGGTTGGACGCGAATTGGACATATCGTGTCAATAAGGTGATTTCTTGTATGCATTATTGTATTAAAATTTATTCAAACATTTTATTAAATTTGAACCTTATGCTCGTAAGGTCTACAAACCTTATTTCGTCCAGGCTCGGAGCAACAAACCATAAAATACTGAGTTATGAAATTTCTTGTGGTCGCGAATCGGACAAGGTTAAATGACGTCCTGATTTCGACCTTAGCTTTATTGATTATGTAAACTTAACAATAATGTAATAGAATTTTGTATATTAAGTCATTGAGTTATCCAGTTTTGTGTATTTAACATATTTCATTCAATTTCACTTTATTTGAAATAAGCTATATGCAATTTTTTTTTTAAATATTGTGGTCGAGAACTACTCTATAAGACCAGATATCGACCATCTGCGTATAATAAAACACAGTGCCAGTCATCAGAGTCCTAAATATAGAATACTAATAAAGGTTAAATGTTTATTAGGTATTTTTGTATACTAGTAGCTAGTGATAGCCACTACTACTTTCAAAAATACCTATACAATACAATAAACCTCAATAACCAAACTGCAACGATTCCAAAGACTGGTGTGCTCAGCAATAACAGGCTGCATGAGAACTACACCGGGCGTTGCCCTGGAGGTAATCCTAGACATAGTGCCACTAGACTTATATATACAACAAGAGGAGACCTTATCGGCTTTGAGAATACAAAACATTGGATTCTGGGGGGGCATAGAAAGCCCTCACACTCAGATCTTAAACAGAGCCTTAGCTTATGAACCTCTCTAAGCCGCCCCCTGTGACAGAATGCCCAGCAAACCTATACAAGAGAAACACTACCAGATACAACTATATGAGGAGAGACACCTGAGATGAATATGAGAGGCCCACGTCCACTCCTCCCCTAGCATTCTCACAATTCCGAACATGGGTAAGGCAAAAAACCAGAGGAACGCATGCCGAACGATGGACACACCTACAGGAGTGCCGCCAGGTAAGGCGGCCTCCCTTACCTCCGGCTTCATCACCAAAGCTACTGAAACTGACCAAAAGAGACCTACGCGTCCTTGTGAGAACACTCACAGGACACTGCCCACTAAACAAACACCTCCACACCATCTGAGTAACAGGAAGCCCTCTCTGCAGGGGGGTTCTCAGTGTCGAGGAATCAGCTGCCCACGTAGGTAGTCCTGGAATGCGAGGGAGTAACAGCACAGCAACACGAAATCCGTGACCATCCGAGGCCACTCCGCGAAGCCTGTGAAAATCCCAGGAAGATTATGTGCTTCTGGATGGAGTTAGGCTGACCATCCCGAGTCTCAGAGCGGAAAAAAGAGTACACTCACCATACCATACCATACCAAGCCAACCTTAACTGCCCGCGGTGCTTCCTAATTCCTAAATCCAACCAACAAACGAGGAAATGACAAAACAACCCACCAACACGCACTGGACCAGCGTGGTGGGTCATGGCCCAAACCCTCAATTAATGATAGATAGCCAACAAAAAGGTCCAAAGTGCCCAGCGAAGCCAGCGGCTGTGCTGGCGTTGACGGGTGCCATGCCAGACCTGGGGTTAGGGGTGCGAAGAATCCTCGGACTTCATCCCACCGAACTTTGAGGTTTGACCATCACCTAGTGCAGTTGTAAGTGGAGTTAGAGAACATTAAATGGCATGTTATGGGGTTATGTAGAGTAGTAGTAGAGAGGGGGAGGACACCGTAACACTAGACTCGGGCCATCTTCTCTACTTTCGCGAGGGTGATAAAACATCGCAGCGTGACGTACGTAGGTGACCTCGTCAATAATGCCCTCGCTAACAACATTCAAGAAATCTCCAGTATGTTGACAGGTATTCAGGGAACAGTAAGTCAGGTCTACGCACCGACCTCGGCACAATCGGATGATGAAGTGGAGGATATTTATGAAGACATATCCAAAGCCTTACACAACATCCATAAGGCTCGTAAGTGGACGTGGCGAAGCCCCGACACTGTGACTTAAAATGAGATCAACTTCTGATCATGATGGATAACAAGCACATATTCAGAGATGACTCAGTGATCAACAGGTTTAGTACCGGATCTGATCACCGACTGCTCCGAGGCTCTCTGGATATCAACTTAAAGCTAGAAAGAAACCATCTGATGAAATCCACGCTCCGACCTGATCCAATCGAAATCATTGCGGGCACCGAGAAGTTCCGGCAGCTTCTCGGGAATAGGTTTGCTGCCTTGGATCCCACTGATGACGCTGACGAGACCCTTCACAATCTGGTTGAAACGTTGAGGCACAAGGGCATCAAGTTCTGCCAAAAGCAGCGTACTGGCAAGCAATCCAAACTCTCTGATGAGCCTTTCGGGCTGATGGCAAAAAGACGGGAAACCACATAAGTGACTTCGTCAGACAAATCCGAACCGAGGGTACAAAGTATTCACTTAGGAGCTTGGCAGGAGCCACCTGACGAATCTTAAAATGCTGATGACAGGACATTCTATGGCAGATTATACGTTGCACATACCCCTCGTTCCCAACGACGACAAGACCACAAGACCAAGATTTCAGAACTCTGAGGCCTATGTCCAGCAGAGGACTAAAACAGGCTGACGATTATGATTATTATAAGTAAGTTTCCTATTAGATATATGGTGGACGAGAACTAGGCAACATAGGGTCGCAAACTGGAATTTTTGGTCGAGAACTGGTAAAATGGGGTATTTCGGATTAAAATATTTTTTTAAAATTAACAGTTAAATTTAAGAAGAAAGTCTATTTTCCATGTGAAAATAGAGTATATTCGTCATGTGGTGAAATCAGTTTTATTCTTAAGAGCTCACAAAAATATATTTTTTTCGATATCTGAATTGGACAACTCCGCTAACTGGACGCAAACAGGCGCAATGACCCTACCTACTATTAGATCAAAGCCCATCTAGATAATTAGGTAGTACCTATCCTATCTGTATTCATTCCATAAATAATAAAGCTACAAAAGTAAATGTAATCTAAAATAAAGTGCTTTACTAGGCTTTACTACAGTGAAATAAAAGCACAAATTATTTCAGCGAAACGAAACACTTTTCTAGCAATTCATTTCGAATGCTGGATTTAATAAATGCTTAGCTTGGAGCACTGTTATTTCTCTTTGTGAGTGGCCGACGAGAGGAGAAAAATGGGAAACTCCCCCTTCCCACCCACTGTATAAAGAAAAGTTAAAATTTTCTTAAGCACCCCTTTTAGGGGTGGTCTATCTATCTTCGTAAGTATTGGCAAAAATTACCCCCTTGTTTTTTGTCTCTGTCGCACCTGGTGTCATTGGGGTATTTAAGAAGTTGGGTCGTCGAATAAACGATTCGCTTTTTAATCTTAGATCAAAGGAATAGATTTTATTTGGGTAAAATAACAAGAAAATAATGTGAACCAATGCGTACCTACTACGTTAACCAGTTAATTATTAGGTATCTTGCGATTAGACTAATGATTTTATTTTAAAAAAATAATAAACCGACTTCAATTATATGGATCCGTTTGAGAACTGGACCAAATTTAAATGGACGGGGAGCACCAGCTTTTAAATAAAAAAAGAATCATGAAAATCGGACCTCGATCAAAAGTTCTGAGGTAACAAACATAAAAAAACAGTCGAATTGAGACCCTCCTCCTTTTTGAAGGCGGTTAAAAATACAAATAAGTCGGCATGTAGAACGTCTATGCAAATTTACCAAATTGTGTGTCTGTGTGTCAAACGAGTGTTAACTTTATATTCTAGTAAGGTCTGCAGAGTGGGCAAGTTTTAATCCCGGATAAAAGTCTCAAAAGATACATTATTATGTCCATTTTAGTAATACTTAATTAGGTACATGTGGAGATATGTAAGGGGAGAGGAATACTGAAGAAAAGATGGATGGATCGTGTGAGAGAAGAAAATGACTGATAACGGTGTTAGTATAGAGATAATAGTTGATAGGTATATACTCGTAGATCTTGAGTGGAGACCGCGACTCGGAAATCGTAGTGTAGGACGCCCTCCGGCCAGGTGGGATGACGATCTGCGAAAGACTGCAGGCAGATGCTGGATGCGTCAAGCTGAAGACAGGGCGCTATGGCGCTCATTAGGGGAGGCCTATGTCCAGCTGTGGACTAGTATAGGCTGATGATGAATGAATGATATAGATTGGAAGAAACATAGTAAGATCCCACTTGGGAAAAGGACCGGAATAAGATAATGATGTACATAAGTAAAATGATACGACAACAACGTATCAAAAGATGCGCCAGCTTAAAAAAACCTATTAGTACCAGTATGTACACGCTTTTATCGAAGTTGACTCTAATGTATGACCAAACTTGGGTATATAGGTACCTACTTTAGATCACGATAATTATATCTCCCAAACGCTTGATTTTGCAAACCGTACAGCACTCCAAACTAAAGTTAACGCGATTTAAGTTGTTCGAAGTGGGAATTTGGACGATTTTCACTTACACTCGGTCACGGGACCTCGAACCTCGATTATGGACACCTAATAATGAGAAACTTTGGTATACCTTTAATCTCTGTTATCCGTCAGTCGATGTCAGGTTAATAATGATAATAATAATGCTGGACAATCCACACAGCATCGCCAAGGTATGCAGAGCTTGTGTTATGGTTTCTATACTAGATGACTCATATACATAGATATACTTACTAACAAAAGCCCTCTACCAAGAAGGTATATTATTATCATAAAATATATGTTTTATGATAAACCTTGTTAGAGGCCCTTTGTGGTCAATAATTACCTATTCGTTTACCTTCGGACATTAAAAACTATCTAATAGATCACATAAAATCTAATACAAGCTCAATTTAAGCAAATAGCTAAATTTTTATTTAAATACCTAAAACGTATAGATTAAAATTAATAACTTTCGTACTACCTACCGCCTGAATCATCATAATAGATTGATAATATAATTTACGTACTTTTTCTATTATTATCCTTCACACTTTTACTTTCTTGTTCATAAACTTTTCAAAGTAAAGTGCCAATATCGTAGATGTGAGTCATACCCAGGATAGGATGGTGTGGTGAGGGATAAGAGTATGCTCTTATCCCTCACCAGACCATCTTATCCTGGGTCTTCTAAATAAATTCTATGAGCTTGATAAAAACTAATCAAGACCTAGATTTAATTTACCTACCAACCTATCTGTACCTTCCTTCTAATTTTTAGCTAATTCTAAGAAACATTCGCGTTTTTTTTCGTCTACCGACTAGGTAGATTTTGTAGGTTAATATTAAAGCTTAACATAAAACCCGAATTTCGCGCCTCTATTTCCTAAACAGAACAAAATAATAACAATTCCTTTAAAATTTAAACCCAAAGGAAAGAAAGCAACAAAGGCGAGAATCGTGTGAACGCAACAAAAGGTCCACCCGTTTATAATTTTATTTTAGCAAAATTGAAACTCGGCCGTCTTGTACAAATTTTAATATTCTCCCGAGATGCCTAGCTATTTATATTTTTCACCCCCGTTTCTTTTGGCGATTATTATTCTGTATTCCAATGGGCCGGGGGCGGAGCCACCCCTCGGACTCTTTCCTTTTTGCTTCTTAAGTCCATCTTGAAACTGGACAAAAGAAACTGTAGAGTCTTGAATTTTATGCCTTCTTTATCTGAATAACTTTTGAGTAAGACAGTAGGTAAGGAACTACTACTTACCTCAATATTTCACCTATTGTTTGGTTTCAGATTATGTTAAAGTAGATTGATTCAAAAGAATATACTCGTATTTAAAAAGATTATTATGCTCTTTGGGAATACCTATGTATTTGATATACCTTACAAGCGAAGGATCTACATAATGTGACAATGGAAAGACAGTAGGTACCTTAGCTACTACTGGATCAATATATCACTGAGGATGGGAAACGTGCGTTATCAAATTTCATCATGGTATTTTCCTGTTATCAGTTACCTTGACACAGTCTTTTAAAAGCGGTGAACCAAGTCATAATTTCAATAGTTTTTTATGATGTTAGATTAAGAAACGTGAACGTGTTTTTGAAATGTACAACATTCAGTAGGTACATTGGTCGCGTGGATAACTAATTAATACTCAACCAAATAATTTTAGGTCCATTTTCGTCTCCACGCATCCCTATTCTCTGGTTCTGTCACTTACCCCTTTCACTGGAAAAACCGTGGCACCTACCCGGAAGGGGTTCGATATTTAAATATAAGAAGAACACCCCCTTTTTTCAAGGGAGACCACCCCCTACCCCTTGGATTTATGGATCTGCCCTCCTCGAGTAATTACTTATCTTTGAGGATACAAATCAATCGGGGCAAAAAGAGATGAGTTTTGGAAATCACACTTAAATTTACGAAGTTTGAGACGTTTTAGGCAGGTTGATATTTTTTTCTTTAGATTCTTTAGGGCCGATTCACCAAACTACATAACTATCCTGTTGAGCATCAGCATTTGTACATTTATGTACGAAAACGTAGAACGTATTATGTAATATAATGTAGTTTCAAGGGTGTTAACAATGTAATTAGCGAGGTCCATTTACCAAATATTTTTTTAACTATTGTACGTTTTTGGCTATTGTGTATAGTAGTTTTAAGGCAAATGAAATATTCTGAAACATCCCAGGTCGGGTTTTATTTGAGTTTAGTGAGGAGCATTGTTCGCGTTTAAAGAGTTCGGTGAATCTGGCCCAAGGTTGGGGTTAAAATCAGAAGATGAACGCTTAAAGCTTGTATGTTTCGAGTGATGTGTAAATGTACTTATTAATTTGTAACTTATGCTGATGATCAATGTTCAACAATGTTTGATTTTACTTATCTCCGTTGTTTATACGGCTTTTCCAGTTTTCCCTTCTGAAATCCTTCCTAAAGGGGAACCAATGGGCTTTAAACACCTATCCATTGCTTGATGGTCTTTACCATCGGTAAATTTTGTTATTGCTTGGCCCATAGACCTATTTAAATTCTCTAAAACACGCAATCGATTGTTTAGTTTCGCTTTTTATGTGCAAATTAGTACTCTAAGTCCGTGTATTAGAGTACACCAATTAGCCGAAATGAAAGACTGATATCCATAAAAGCGATGATATCACTTTTTTCAGAAGCTCTACCTGGAAATTACTTTCATATCTTTAGTTTTCTGATACGAGTGATTGAAACTGATACATTCAGCTCAGTGAAATCAGCACCATTCGATCAATCGTTTCGCATTCATCCTTTCAGCTCAGCGGAAATAAAAATATTTCAGTAACTTTTCGTTAATAAATAATGCTGGGCATTTTCACATGGTAAAGCCATGTAAAACTTACTGAATTTAGTAGACACTGGTACCCATACGAACCAGTTTTTTTAAATAGACATTATGTACATTACCTATAGGTTAATAGGTAGTAGGTATAACTTCATGTAGGTATCAAAGTAAACGTAGTTTTACTTTACTTTACTATGGAAAGCACCGTGACCTATACAAAATGATTTGTAATTCATGTAATTAATAAAAAAAATTGAATTGTGTGTATTGTGTAAATAAAAGAAAGAACTGAGGGGGAAATAGGCTATTAGTCGTTAGTAAAGAGACTTAATTGTGACATGTCCCGGTTAGTCAAAATTATTTATAAATTATAAGTAGGTACTCACAAAAATATCCAAGGCCTTTTAAGCAGTCAAGTCAATTTCTGAATTCTGAGAATAAAATGTGAGAAAACCATGAATATAAATTTATTTTGCGTTGCTGACTGACTGAAAAATACAATTTCACACTTTACTTATTTTTTAATAATAAGCGATGAGAATGGTTTTGACCTTGAAGTAGGAATTTCTTTATGACAACTTTTCTTTATAAGCTACGTTATAAATAAATAAATAAAAATATTTTCTTTCAGACTACTATGATCCATAATTTGTTAGTAGCAGATATCATTAAAGTAAATATGATAATAATAATAATGTTGGACAATTCGTACAGCATTATCTAGCCCCAAGCTAAACAGAGTTTATGTTATTTTAAATGTTAGTATTCTTAGTCTACCTAGGTTCTACAGCTATTTTATTTACATCAGATTTCCATCAAATTAAACCAGTATAAAATCAAATAAAATACAATCTAAATAGTGAATTAAAATCAAAATGGCATAAAATTTAATTATATGAGATTAAATAAATTATGTCAAAAGTTAAAATAAATCAATTCAACGTACATTTATATTACTTTTTGCACAAAGTGCTGCCATATCTGCGACGTAACTCCAGCTAAAGTTTGTAGGATGCTATTGGGGCTATCTCTCACTCTACGCATCAGGGATTCTGTGCTTTTCCGGAGGATGGCAGCAAACCCATCCGTACTCAGCAAACATCTCTGATTCACTGCAGAATATCCAGGTTATATCTAGGTCCCACTTAAGAAAATCCACGCACTCCAACTAGTTAAGGTGCATACATGAGCCAATATGACAGCGCCACCTATTTTATCTTATTATTACTACTAACACAGTGTGGTATCTATTATAAGCTACTAGCTGCACCCCGCGGCTTCGCACGCGTTGTTCCTATGAAAAAATTAAAAGGTGATTTTCATCCCACGGGAACAGATTTATGGGATAAAAAGTAGCCTATGTTTTATTCCAGTATTAGCATTACCTGTATGCAAAATTTCAGCCAGATCCGTTCAGTACTTTTGGCGTGAAGAGGTAACAAACATCCATCCGTACATCCATCCAAACTTTCGCCTTTATAATATTAGTGTGAAGTGTGATTTTTAATACAACTATAATAGTTTTATCTTATATAGTTTAGGAAGAGATGCAAAAATAGAGTTTGGTGGCCAAAAAGCGCAACTTTGTATCTCTGCCTCCCCCTGTAAATAACGTAGATAAATAACTTACATTAGATACCACAAACTGTACGATGGATTTTTAAAACTTCCTGTCTTTAGGGTAATAATAAGATAAAATAGGTGTGAAGGCGACACTTTCACGTATGCGCCTTAACTTATAAACAACTTCGGCAAACAAAGTCGCAAACACACCACTAGTCATAAATAATAAAAATTGATACTACCAAACTCTAAATTGACACCGACCGAGACGTTAATGAATACAGATAGAGTTTCCTATTAATTGAGGCTTTAGTTAATTTCTTTCGAATTAATTTGACAGGTTTATTCAATAGCTTTATTTATTAGTTAACATTTTTGAGGAAATAGGATTTTTTAAAGACTGAAGACTATTATGTAATAGTATTTGTCTAATGTTTCTGTAAGCTTTTTAAAAAAAGACTGTGCTTTAATGTTTTAATTTTTTTTAATATGACATTATTAAGTGTTCTATGGTCTTAATAAATGAACTGAACTAAATGGTTTAAAGGAAAAATGTCGAGTTGGTACTTCCTCTAATATTTCCAAATAATGTGACACTACGCAACAATGATTTATAGTTTTTGCACGTTTCGCAAGCGTTTTTCCGATGTAAATCTGTTATTCCAGATCTAGAACTAGGTACATCTATGCATTTTTGCAATTCCTGCCTGTTCTGTTGAGTAGTTTTGGCGTGTTCTTCCAACACAAATAAGGTTCGTAGTAAAGACCAGTGAAAGTGGCGCCCCCAACTATTTTGTCTTGTTATTATAGTCCGCGCCATTTAAATTGAGAATAAAGTTCATTGACCTCAATCTGGCATTAAAACAGAAGAGGTCTAACCCAAAAATTATTAATTTTGAGGAAAAATTCATAAATTTAGATGTATTTTTTTAACTATATTTTAACCATATTTTAGTTCATAAAGAGATTCAATATGCTTAGTTTTTTCATTTTCTAACTTTTGTAAAGGAAACAACTGTATCAAATGCACATTATAGAGCAATTCATATGATTCTTTTGCCAATTTTTGACTTTATACGAATGATTTTTGATTTTTCAAATTTCTATTTCAAATAGATGTGCTTAAAACATATCATAGCAATTCATTTCACACTTTCAAATTAAGTTCGCAAAAACGAACAAAACTTGGGTTACACCTTCATGCTTACACAGCTTTCTTACTTGACACTAGTTGACACGCCAGGGGCTCGCCATCTTTGGATTGCCATTCTGTCGCTTGTTCAATAATTCGTGTTCGGATAGCGCTTGTGTGTATTGTATACGTCTTCGAGTATTCCATAAAACTTGATAACATTTTTGTCGAACTTTTGTTGTTAGATCTGTTACGTTTTTTGTTATTAGTATATCTGTTTTTTTTTGTTGTTGATTTGTGGTTATCAATAAGAAAGGGAGATATTGGTTACGCTATGGATTCGGAACAAGCTGGTCCGTCGTCAAGTTATCGTGGGCGCACGCGCCGCTGCCGTCATAATATACTACCTACCCTACCCGCGGCTGTGGCAGGTTGGTCACAGATTTATACAAAAATGCAGTACGTTTAATTTATATAGAGAACTTGATAATATATTATATCTATTTCAGTTGACAAAAGAAGATTATTCCGGGTTAACATTTCCAGAATTATTTAAAAAAATAATGCTATAATGCAATATTGCTCTCCGTACATGGGATACTACACATATTGTGATAATGATTTTTAGGTTCCTCTGGCGAAGCACCATCGCTTACATCTCCGAGAAAGGAAAGAAGACCCCACCCACCACCCTAAAGGTTGGGGAATAAGAAATAATTATAAATAATATAATTATAAGGATAATTTTGTATCTTCTATTTAAGCTATTATGTATCTGTACATTTTATGAAATTAAATAAAAATTTCATAACCAGAATTTAGATTTTATTTTTTAGATTGTTAGCAAATATAGAACAAAATTAATGTATTAAATTCGATTCCAAATGTTTGTCACCTCTGACTGAACGGACAAAAGGTCAACGAACTATATTCTCAATTTAACTGGCGCGGACTATAGTAGTATCTAATATAAGTTATTTATTAATGCCTCTGTAATATCATCCCTTAAGGAACATCTTTAGGGAACATCTTTAGGGTGAGTGGGTTTCTAGACGCGCGGGTACTGTATCCCTCCGAGCACTGCGCACGAGCGCGCGTGAGTCATTACATCTGTAATGAATTCGTCAAACTACGATAGTTTGTATAATAAAATCTTACAACTCTATTATTTTTACCACTACCACTACTGCACGGACCACTACTGCACGAAACGAACCAATGCAATGCTCTTTTCGTAGATGCTATTTGGACTCAGATCATTTTAGGTTGGTAAACGAAACTGGTATTTTTTAATAGGTAAAGCCCCCCCAGCTTTACCTATTAAAAAATACCAGTTTCGTAGCATCGTAGATATTTCGTAGCATCATCGTAGCAATGCCGTAGACCTTTCGTAGCACCGTAGTAGACGTGGTCGTAGACCCTCTACGGGTCTACGAATGTTCTCTTTTTTACTATACCTTCTCTAAAGTTGCTTGTTCCTTTCCCAAACATAAGGTAGACAAACTGTCTTTGTCGGCGTTCCAAAACGCGGGAGGAAAAACTCATGGAATTTCATTTCTCACGCGTTTGGCGGAAAGGATCCATTTCTAACGTGTTATTTTTTTTTAATTTCTTTAATACGAGTATCATCCGGTAGGTATGGTTGTTTTCATAATAGGCTAGACGGTAAAAAGATTTTACTCAATACTCGCCTTATGACATCGGCTTCTTCGGTATTCGGAACAATAATTTAAAAAAACCACGTGCAAATCGTACGTGTATTTATTGCTACATTTGAATTGAACTGGGTGATTTTGACGATTTTCAACGATGATTTTCCTCGAAATTCCTCCACTATGTATCACGATGGAGAAAGTGCGATTCCTACATCGTGTGTTTTAAGGCCCTCGCCACTTTCTCAACAGTGTACTATTGTTTTGTCTCTTAGTAAATTCTTTGTCCTCACCGTCCGGCAAAGGCGAAATCACCCTGATGGTTTTACTGGTATTGGAGTCCTACATAATCGCACTGTCTCCCCTTGGTAGTACGATATACGTGCTTATTACCTTCAGGATAATAAAAAAGGCCGGTTTTGTAAGAATTTAAACTTCTAATTATGTATGTAACTATTTAGGCTTACACTGGATACGGAAAAATTCAAGAGTATGACCGCCGACCTTCAGTAATGGAGAGGCACTATAAGAAGAAGAAATTCCCAGTCTATTTCTTCTTACAATAAAAATAAATACAAATGCAAAATGATTTCTTAAGAAATCAAATAAAATCCCAATATGTTTCTGCATCGAAGGGATTCAAACCCGCGTCCTACCCTCAGTACGGGGATGTCATAACCGCTAGTCTACGATGTCATGTGAACTTTATTTGATTTCTTAAGAAATTCATCATCATCAGCCTATATTAGTCCACTGCTAGAAATTTAAGCTTTTATTTATGCTCAAACTAAAATGTTTGTATAAACTGTTTCTTACATACTTATTCTAATTCCTAAAATTTTAGCGTGTCCTGTGACACATAAGCCTCTTTCAGCCCTTTCCACCCTTTTCTACTGCGTGCCGCTCGGGACCACGTAGCACCTCCTGCTTTCTTAATGTCGTCCTTCCATGTTTTGAGCTGTCTACCTCTTTTGCGTTTGCCGTCGCGTTGGTACCACTCTGTAATAATCCTTGTCCACTTCTCTTTGCTCTCTCTTGACATGTGACCTGTCCATCTCCATTTCAGCTGTTCGACTTTGATAATAACGTCTATGGAGGTGTTTCAGTGACAGTGCCCAAGTTTGAGAAGCGTATGTTCGGCAAGTCAGGATGCATAAATTGAATACTTTTCTATTGGCGGCCATAGGGTAGTGTTTACTTTTTTTGACGCATCCAGCATCTGCCTGCAGTCTTTCGCAGATCGTCATCCCACCCTACACTACGTGCCGATCGCGGTCTCCACTCAAGAACTCGTTTACCCCATCGGTTGTCAGTTCTTCGCGAAATATGGCCGGCCCACTGCCACTTCAGCTTGCTAATTCTCTGAGCTATGTCGGTAACTTTGGTTCTCTGTCGGATGTATTCGTTACGAATCCTTTCCTTCAGAGAGACTCCGAGCATAGCTCTTTTCATAGCTCGCTGAGCGACCTTGAACTGGTGGACCAACCCTTAAAAAATTACCCATAGTCTAAACCTATAATAACCTCACAATATTATTTAATTGCCATTCATCTAATGAGATAGGTACTATGTACACATAACGTTAAATCCAATAGTCCATCCAATTTTTAAAGATAATCAAAGACACGCCCTTCAAGGCCCAGGGCTCACTTCTAAGCAATAAAGGTCTCAGGTCACGAGCCACGACCACTCCTGCGCCGGGCAATTTCCTATCTGACTGACAATTTCCTCAGCGAGCCCGATTTTAATATAAAACGAGAAAAAACACACCCCGACTTCTGCAGTTGGTGTTGGATTAGAGTGGATGTGACGCGACAGTAAACATTTTTGCAAAATTAAATAAAATCCCGAAAAAAATCAACTTTGACTTTTTTTTCATTAGTTATCATTAGTTATCTCGCGTTCTTTTTATTTCATTTCCTTTATTCACTATAATAATAAAAACCTTAGAATTGAGCAATGCGACACCTCTCGTCAAACTAACTAACTGTAACTCTAGTCTTTGAACAGGATTGGATAAACTTCAATGTTAACCCAGTAGGTCCAGCTAACGGTGGTGCAAATTCTAATCCAGAAAGCTTAGCATTGGCACCTCCTGGGGGCGGGCAGCAGCTCCTCCTACAGATCTATTCTACCACCAAACTGCGATCTCCAACCCGCATACCCAGCGTGGGGATTATGGGCATAACCCTCCATGAGATAAATGGCAATGCGCTTATCAGGGGGAGTCCTTCGTCAGCAGTGACCAATATAGGCTGTTGAGGTTGAGGTTGAGGTATCTAATGTGCGCGGCTAATCAGGTCCAGCCTCAGCTTGATGTCATTACGTTATGCGCAGGAGCTTAAGGCCCATACACCAGTGAAAGTGGCGCCCCCAACTATTTTATCTTATTATTACGTTAAACGCAGCAGGTTTTAAAAATACATCGCTCATTTTGTGGTTTCTATTATAAGTTATTCATTAATGCCTCTATGAATTCTTTCATCTTGTAAAGCTTAGGCAGAGATACGAAGTTGCGCTTTTTGGCCACCAAACTCTATTTTCGCATCTCCTCCTAAACTTTATGAGATAAAATTATTACAGAGGTATTAAAAAATAGCTTATAATGGATACCACAAACTGAAAGTAGGATTTATAAAAATTCCTATGATAATGATAACGTAAAAATATGATAAAATAGGTATCGCTGTCATATTGGCTCGGGTATGCGCCTTAACGTGCTTTTCGTGAAACGGGGGTATCGCCAACTTCCTGACTCCGGGCTGCTGTGCGAATTTATTCTTGCTAGAAAAATCCCTATATATATAATGAAGTCCCTCGTTAAGGGATGAAACGTTTTGAAAGTTTTTTACAGCGGGATTTTTACCATGATTTGAGTTTTGAGCTTTCCAATATGTAAATATCCCGTTGTAAATAACTTTAGTATTATAACCTTGGATTTAAAAGGATGAAACGTTAGTGTTCTTCCAACACAAAAGAGGTTCGTAGTTAACCCGCCTAAATTCATAATTAATTCGTCTAACTACGAAAGTTTTTATAGTTATATAACGAGCAAATAATTATTTTGCTTGCTTGAGGAAGTCTTATCCACACGAATCCACCGGCTCCTTTGAAAATGGCTTTGGCGAGAGAAAGAAAAGTGGTTCGCGATGTCCTCCCTACCCCACCCCCCTGTTATTTTATATAATGCTGTTTTATTTTAGTCGCCATTGTATTTTTGCTTCCATCTAAGTTAAGCTTTCATCTAAGTTATAGCCTGTCTTGTTTGAAGTGTAATTTAATGGTGCGGTTGTCTCTCTTTATTAACCGGCTTTGAAAAAAGGAGGAGGTTCTATGCTCGGCTGATCTATTTTTTATGTGTAGATTTCTTCGTCACTTGTAGACCGATTTGGATGAATCTTTTGTAGTTGTATAGAGGACGGTTCTGACATGTAACATTTAAAATCCCTCAAGTTTGAGGGATTTTTATCCTGTACCACTTAAAAATACGGTGTATGTACAGAGGAATTGAATTTCAGTTTAAAACGGCAGGATAAATATTATTTACTCATACACACTTTTTTTTTATTTAGTACCTAAATAAACAAAAAAACTACACTTTTTTTGTTTATTTAGGTACCAAATAAACAAAAAAAGTGTAGTTAACACAAAAATTGAAAGAAACAGAAAATTATTTAATAGAACACACAGAAAAACTTTTGTACAGAAATAAAAGATTGATTGTATTTTTTACTAAATTTGTATTTATTTATTAATCAAAACTTATTCTAATCTTATTACTATATATAAGGTTTGTCTAGTGTCAACAGTAACAGCGTGTTGCCACACATTTGCCATGAAGATTATAGGATAACATTGACGTCTAAGTACCTACCTAACATTACCAGTTACTGTTACAAATACAGTTAAGATACCAAACACAATACATTGTTATAGTCCAATTACTGTAAATTCTAATATTCCTTACGATTCCAGAGCAGGATTCAATCAAACAGTTTCGAGCCTTTTTAGAACCATAAACTAAATTAATTAAATCCAATTATTGTATAATTTGTAAAATAAATGAGCGCGTTTTACATACTGTAGCGAGATTCATAAAGGTAAAAACTCAAATTCAAATTAATTCAAATAATTTATTTCAACATCAACATATAACTTAGCAGGACTTAGCCTCAACCGTTACTATTAGTACAGCTTATAAATTATTAAAAAAACCAAAAAACATTGTTTTCTTACTTTTAACAAAAGAAAGAATAGAGTATCTACGATAGAGCAAAGAAATATTGCGTTTCAAAAGTGAACTACCATCAAAGTTTCAAGTACTTAGTACACTAACCACCTTATTCAGACCTCTACAAACGTTAATAGATTGAACTCCTAGTACATTGAACAGTAAATAAGACGGACGTCGGAGCTCAAGACCCACTGGTTTTCTTCACGTCATTTTTGTCTCGACGTTCTTTCGTTATGGGCTCGGGTTCTCTGAAATAAATTAAATTTTGTTAATTTATGGCTACAATTTTAAATAAAATGGACGAAAGATTATTTATTGCGAAAATTCAAAGAAAATGTTTGTTTTTCAGCTGGTGACTAAGTTTAGGTACCTACCCTAGTTTACTACTAGCCTAAAATTCGTGTATCATTTGGAAAATATGCTATTTGGCTTTTATACCAAGAATAAAAATGTACGTACATAGGTGAGTATACATATTTTTAATTTTAACGAGTCCAACGTTTAGTCTAAGTACAACTAATCATTAATGTTGAAGTTGTCAGATTTATTTTACTTAATAAATAAATAAATAGATAATGCTCGATACATTTGCGTACTATGGTTATTTAATTTTTTAATTTATAATTGTGTTTTTTATGTGTATATAAGGATCAACTTATGGGTCTGAAATAAATGATTTTAATTCTTTTTATTTTTAATGAACGTACCTAGTAGGTAATGTAGAAAATAGTGTGTTCTAAATTTATACGTGTCTGTCGATATAAAGTAGGTTACCTAATACATGGTACCGAATATCAAAGCATTGCATTTAGACAGAAACAAAAAAAAAGCATTTTAAACTGGATTAATGGTCTGTGGATTTTAGACACGTGGGCTGTGAGTGAACAAAACTCAGGTCAAATTCAAAGTTATCGCAGCTAACAGATTAACTGGGTTACGTTGTTTTTACATCGTGAATTGACCTTTAAATTGTGAATGGTTTTTCTCTGCTTAGTCGGGTTTGGTCGTCGAGTCTCAATTAATTTTCTCGCTCGAGATCAACACATACAATATTCATTTGTCATGAAGATATAGTCACCTCCAATAATCCAAAAATACCTAATTAAACTTTACTAAAACGCAATTTCACGTAAAAACGTCTGCAAAATCGCAAACAATTTCTTGCGCCTTCAAAGTCGCCAGCTTGTTAAAAATACAGAACAAAAGACGCTGCCAAGCGTCCAGCCTCCTATCTTTTTGCGAGACTTTCAAATAATTGTATAGATAACGGAACAAAGAAATGAACCCCCCACCCGGGACACAGATTATTGAGTAGTAACCTTCGAGAATGGCACTGTGCGTAACGGAACGTAATAACTAACCGGCGACTACAAAAAATTGAAGTGAATCAATTGCACCTTATTTCATAATTGATATTAATTACTATTTATCAAGCTGTTTATATAGTAAATGATTAATTTTGGTTTAAAAAACTGAAACGGACTTAAATTTTTAGTTTTTTCATGAATTTTAATGGATCTTATTGTCAGAACTGAACTAAATTAAAATGAACCACACGGGAAGCACCAAATTTCATAAAAAAAAATCATTTAAATCGGACCACACAGTCAAAAGTTCTGAGGTAACAAAAAAAAAACAGTCGAATTGAGAACCTCCTCCTTTTTTTGAAGTCGGTTAAAAATGGACTTGTCTGAGTGCTAATTTTATAAGTCTAAAGAAATAAACGATTTGACTCTTACTCTGTCTCTCTGACTAACTAAAATTTAAACTACTAAGTACAAAGTATCAGCTGTTTTCTCGCTCAATCAAGTCTAACCTCAACCTCAACATTAGTATTGGTCCACTGCTGGACCCCTTTTAAGCGCCTTATTGGCGTTTAAAAGTGTGTTTATACGGAATGCTTTCCGTATCAACAAAAGATATGCATAATAGGGTATATGCATCGATTTTTTTTATTGTTTTAATCGATTCTTTAGGTCATTATTTAACCGAGAAATGATAAGACGCAACAACAAGGTAAAAAAAAACAAATCAAAACTACAATCATTTTCGGGTGATAAAAACGCTGCCATATTGGCGCCATGTTTATTTGACGTCGTCGTTCACACTCGATTAAAACCTTTGGTGACCTCGGTAGTGATCATCTCAGGAAAGAGGTTTTTCGAAAAAGCTGAAAATAACCGACAATACGAAATGTGAAGTGGGCAGAATATTGTCAAATCATGGTGCAGCAAGCAGAATAAAAAAAGAAGAAATGTGAACAGCGATGTCACGTCCGCTCTAGTCAATGGCGTAACGTTTTGAAATTTTGCGATTGAGATTTAAAATATCCGTTTTTCAATGGTTAAATTCTACAATGAAAACATCTCTAAATGCTAAAATAAATATGTAGATATGTTTCTATCTCTATAGAGAATACGTATATATTTTTTAGCCATTTTGAAATCACATGCATATACCCTATTATTATACTAATAGTTGATTTCTGATTGTTTACACCGCCACCGGCGAGAACTCGCTCCACTAGTTTTTCGCTGAGCGACAAAAGGTATCAAAGATAATACTCGTTCAGTCGCTCAACAATACTCGCTCAGCGGTACTCGCTTAGAGCCAAGCGACAAACTATCGGAACTACATACTAGCATACTACATACTCGCTTTCCGCTGTTTGCAAACTCGTTTCAGAGTGCTCTACTCGCTTCTTCTTCATTGTCGGCGGTGAGATAACTACCTAATGTAGTATGGACATTCTAGTGATGGAAAAAGAGTCCATTTACATAACGGTATGCATTCCATTCCAGTTTCAAACCAATTGCAATATTTATTAAAAAGAAATCGATTTATTTTAAAGCGTAATTGACTTTTTAGTTAGATAATTCAAAATAAAAATTTCGAAAGCACAAAATACACCTATTGGATTGTTTTTTGTTGTCAAATTTAAGTCATCCCCAATGAGTTAGGATTTTTGAACTTAAAAACTTAACTATTTTGAACCAAAGATTACATGACGACGTTCCAACGAAACGTGGTTCAATATCAAGACAATACTATCACTGATAACGAATCTTATTCTCTAAATAACAAAGCACATTTTGCCTCGCACAATCCTTCAAGTGACTGGCCGATCTTGGGCGGGCGGGCGGATATTTTTACCGTCTTGAGAGCCCTCTTTGATCAAGCAACATTTTGACGGCGCTGTTTAATTACCCGGGTAAAAAATGCGCTGTTTTGTTCTTGGTTTCGAATTACTTTTACTGTTAATTAAACTAAACGGACTTATAAGAAAATAATAGGAAGAAGCTATTCAATTCTCTCTGAATAATAGGATTCGTAACGAACACATCCGACAGAGAACCAAAGTTATCGACACAGCTCAAAGAATTAGCAAGTGGAGTGAAGTGGCAGTAGGCCGGCCATATCTCGCGAAGAATCGACAACCGACAGGGCAAACGAGTTCTTGAGTGGAGACCGCGACTCGACAAACGTAGTGTAGGGCACCCTCCGGCCAGGTGGGATGACGATCTGCGAAAGACTGCAGGCAGATGTTGGATGCGTCAAGCTGAAGACAGGGCGCTATGGCGCTCATTAGGGGAGGCCTATGGCATATTTTTAATTTATGTATAATGTTTTAATATGTATGATGTGTTAATGATGGACATTATCTGAATAAATAAACTTTTTATTTTATTTATTTATATATCCATCATCATCATCATCAGCCTATAGTCCACTGCTGAAAACTTTCGTTTTCAAGCGCTGTGGTATGGATGACGAGATGACTCGACGTAGTTTTCCAAATGCTGCCTAGCCTAGCTGGATCCTCCTCTGATGTCCAGCTGTGGACTAATATAGGATGATGATTTTATCTTATAAAAAACTTGTTACGTTTTACTATGTCAACTATAGTAGTTTGACGAATTGATAACTTGTTACTTATTAAAATTTCAACCTGGGTCTTTAAGACGAGAGTGAGTTGCTGTTATTTCAAATTTGCTTGAGACATCTTCGATCACATCGTACCTTCCGCACCATTTTATACGATTATAGTTAAACAATTATTTATTCTCGATTTAAAAGTGCCCTATGCTGAGTACCTATGGCTTTACAATAGATTTTCGTGCTAACTTTAATAGAAACGCTAGAAAAAATACGTTTTATATTACTCAATCTAACAAAAAATATCGAGGAAATCATGATGTTATGCTAGACGAATTTTGACCATGACGGGCTGTTTCAATTCATCAGCTGCGCAGGATATTATAGTGTGCAAGTGTGTGCGCAAACACCGGAGGAGATAGCATGTGCTAGCTTTAATCTGAGGTGCTACCCTAATGATCCTCAAAAATTTTTCAAGGGGCATATTTATTACATATCTATGCGCCTTGAAATTCGAATACATCTATACTAATATTATAAAGAGGAAATATTTGATTGTTTGTTTGTTTATTTGATTTTATTAGGCTCCTAACTACTGGACCGATGAAAAAAAAATCACCATTAAAAAGCTACATTTTGAGGAAGTGATTAGGTTATTCCTACTAAAACGGGAACTACGCGGGTGAAACCGCGAGGCGCTGCTTGTTAAAGATATGTGTGTTTACTAGTCAGTTACTTATGGAACGGTTTAGTGTTTAGATGTTTTGTAAAGTTGGATGTGTTTATGGACTTTAATTTCTGACTATATCTATGCACGGCAAAGTTTTCTCGAAGGTCACACACGCAAAACAGCCTGTATTGGTCCACTGCTGGACGCAGGCCTACCCCTGATTAGCACCTTGTTGGCGTTATTTAATGGAGGTAATGTCCATGATCCCCATGCTGGGCATTCCGGTTGGGTACCGCAGTTCGATACCCATGACCTTTTAATTGCAATCCCCGAAACGTCAACAAAGGCATTTATTCATAGACTTAGGAGAAGTGAAAAAATTCTGTCTATAATTATAACAGTAAAGAAAGCTATTTGTTTTTCACTTCAGCAAATGTCTCCCTCATCAAGCTCTTTAAAAAACTGAACTCTTGATTTCCGTAGAGATCTTGGACACGGCAAGAATTTTAAAAAGAAAAGAGGAGCTTTTTATTTAGCTTTTTGCAAAATGGTGCGATATTTTGCAAGTCTATTTAATTCCAGCCTAAGAAATATTCAAGTCCAACCTACTTTCCTACTTTCCTTGAAATTACTTTCCTCAAACAGAATACCTAGTAGTCATTACTATTCCAATACCGTCTTCCCCTTACTTTTTTACTAAAAAGAGACAGAAATACAATACCCCAAAGGAATAAAGGGGATGGAAGATTGACCGTTCCTCGAATTTTAATTTTCTTTCTATTTGAATCTTAATTTTTCGCGGGGTGATGTTTTATCCCTTTCTAAGTAAAGCTATCTCTTTTCTTTTCGTTTCTATAGGGGTCCGTTTGAAGGTAGTTTTATGTTAATTTGTTTCTTTTACTTGGGGCTATGAAAAGGAATAATAAACGCTTGATAAACAAAGCAAGATTTTGAATTATTTACACCTTTGACTTACTTTTGAAAAAACTGTTTGATAGAAAAAGATATATTTATTATTTATAGTTTTACGAATCATATTAATGTTTATTATCTTTTATCTCACTAAAACAACAAAAATATTTTACGTAGGATACAAAATATGATTAATTAGGTAGGGGACCTACCTACCTCTGCTTATATTATTTCATCTGTAATTTTTGTTGATAATATATCATTTGGTTTAACAATTGAATGAATACAGTACAATACATATTTTGTGATGTGTACACTTTCACTCATAATAAAATACATAAAAGTATTATAAAATAATATTTTGTTTACCTTGTTACTATTACTTGTGTTTCTTACCACTGTATTTTGCTTCTTTATGTAGGTACTTATTAAATATAATCCACATCTTAAATAATATGTATTTTTGTTCTGAAAGTTCCTCTAAAATATATAAATAAATGTTTCACCGTGAAGCACATTATAAAAGAATTTGGACTCACTTCCAGGTTACTCAAAAAACAAAGAGAGAAACAAAATAGAAACAAGTTGTAAAGGAAACCCAACAAAACAAGGACAATTTGTAGCAACAGTAAAATTACCTGTGTAAACGAGTATTTTTGCTGTAACTCGCTTCACCCTTAAATTAAAAACAATTATGGTGGGGGGGGTGGGTGGTCGAGATGAAAAATTAAGACAATTTTAACGTTCCCGCCTCCTTGAGAAGATTGGCTTCGTAGCTGGACATAACTGAGTTTTTATCTAGGTTTGAGTAATTTATTGAAGAAATGAAAAAACGGGCTTGTCGTATTTGAAATTAAACATGGCTGCGCGATTTTCGACTTTCGATTTCGAATTTTTAGCTCATTCGTTCGATTTTATAACATTTCTGAAGAATTTTTGTTTGATGATATTGCTTACCTTGATAGTAAGAAGAAGAGTAAAATTATATTAGATTTTTTAAACCACTGCACAAATGATTACAAAAAGTTCTTTACTTTAGTCTACATACCAAAGCAATCGTAATCAAAAATACCACTTTATTTCCGTGTCAGTGTATTTTTTAATATGATAGACCTGTTCTAAGTGTACATTTATTGTATTTATGGAAATAAAGCATTTTTGAATTTGAATTTGAATTTAAAGCAATTATTACCGCAAAGGCAGCAGACAGTTATATTTTTGTAGCACGGAATCGACAAATCTTGCTGCTGGCCAAGTTCCAGAAGACTGGGACTGTCTCCATCCGTTTCCGCTAAATCCTGAAAATATTGTCCGAAGACGCCCGTAAATGTTTGCTTTTTGTTGTTTTAATTGTAGAAATAAAAAACAACGTGCAATTAATGTGACTCTTATTCAAAATAAATTATGTTAATTTCAAGAATTGTAGAATGGTTAAGTCGACTTAGCTTATTAATGTTTATTAAATTCGCAATTTATGCAACTAGAAAAAAGAAGATGGATGAATTTGAAAACAGTTTTTTTGGACCTCTGACCGCAATCATACCTGATGGTAAGCGAAGATGTGGCCGACGGTGTATCACGAAGGTCTACAAGATAACATTCACCCTTGTCTTGAAGAGACCCAGAGTTTTAATAATATTTCAACTACAAACTAGATTCTGTACAGTTTACCGCTCTTGTATGATTTGTTAGTGCTTTATTAGGATCACTTCACTTCACTTCACTTCAAATATTTAAAACCAAGAACACAAGAATTAATTAATAAAAACAATACATACGAGTATATTACACGTCCATTTTTAAATAACATAATTGTACATTTCAGTAACTGAATTAATAATTATTATGATTCATCATGAGAAACCTTATTGTAGTATTAAATATTGATTATGATTATAGAAAAAGGATCAAGATATGAACTGTTTACCCAGAACATAAAACATTGTTAAAAATTCCTGACATAGAACTTTTAGAAAATCTTTTGGATAAAAAATTCTCAAATATCGTCAAGATTTTTAATAAAATTTGTATCTCAAAACTGTCATTTTATATAGGTATCTATGTGATTGGTGAGATAGGGTAGTTACTAAGGGTGGTATTGCGAAGTTTAGGAGAGTTTTTACAAGGGGTGCCTACCCCATTTTATTTTTTATCGGTGCCAAATAATTGCTGGTACGGCAGGAGAAAGTGTTGCATAATTTTTATAGAGAACATTTCAAATTTAAGTTACAATTCAACTATAAATGATTACGTTCTTTTTTACTTGCAATATTGTTTCAGTTTTTAAACATTTAATGTAATTAAGTAATTGTGTAAATGTTTTATCTCGAATAATAAAACTTTACATACCCTTACCAGGGCTATTCTTATAACTATTTTCTAATAAGATAAAGATAAAGATAAAGACACTAATAAGACTTGTTATCTTATTTCATTTTCTAAACCACGTGGATTTCTATGGAATTTTTATTTGAAGTAGGTATCGGTACGTCTTGCTTCTGTAAATAACATTTTCATGAAGTAATAATACACAACACAAACAAGGTTCGTAGTTAACCCGCTTACATTCATTATGAAGTAATAACGCCCATACTTAAGGCGCATACCCGAGCCAATCTGACAGCAATTCCTATTTTATCATATTTTAAGTTTATCATAGGAATGTTTAAAAATCCTACGTTCAGTTTGTGGTATCTATTATAAGCTATTTTTTAATACCTCTTTTATAATTTTAACTCATATAGTTTAGGAGGAGATGCAAAAATAGAGTTTGGTGGCCAAAAAGCGCAACTTCGTATCTCTTCCTAAGCTTTACAAAATGAAACTATTACAGAGGCATTAATAAATAGCTTATAATAGATACCACAAACTGAACGTAAGATTTTTAAAAATTCCTGCGTTCAACGTTAAAATAACATATAATAGTTGAGGGCGCCACTTTCGCTGGTGTATGGGCCTTAGCCTAAAACTTGCTGTTGCGGCGTCTTTTTATATGCAATTCACATTACTTGTCGACTTGAGATTCTTTCCACAATTAATACTGCTAACAATTATATCTGACGAACTGCGCCCGCGGCTTCATACACGTTGTTCCTATGGAAACGTTAAAAGGTGATTTTCATCCTACGGGAACTGATTTATGTCAAATGTGATCAAAAGTAAAATTTCAGACAGTTTAATTCCATCGCCAGTTCATTTTATTCCCATTTCTTATTACTTTCTTCCCTCTATACAGCGGCCACCCCTCTAGGTGGCAGCGAAACTTTCTGTCGGACCCCAGAGGGAGAAAAATAAATCTAAATTGGACCAATCCTCCGAAATCCCCTACTTTTTCTGACGCCATTTTCAAGAATAATTGCTTAAGACCAACTTTCTCTTGGTATTATTTTCCTCCTTTTTCTTTTGAAAATGAACTCTATCTTCACATTGTTACAATTCATTTTATAAAGATGTGAACTAGAAAAATTGGATTGGAAGTATTACAGAGCGAGCTAATTTGTCGAGTTATTTATTTGGTAGAGCTGAAATAAATCGGTTTAGTATTATTAGATTTTCTTTTCAAATAAGTAACAATTTATCGGTTTGAATTTAGCTTACTACCGTTAAAATTATACGCTCTATTGGGTATTTATCTATATAGTTCGAGTTGAAGCATTCTTCTTAGGAAATGGGACCACGTGAAAAATTACCCTAATTGCAAAGTTTCACGCTGCTGTCGTGTTGGCCGGATGTGACGTAACAGGCAAGTTCCGGCCTCACAGGAAGAACCCACAAGCGTACGTTAAATAAGTAATTCAATTTTATTTAATTCTATTTACGGGATATTGGTTTTGTTGCACTTTATTTGAGTTTTAAACTAATACTAGTTTAAAACTCAAATAAAGTAAACTGACATGTATTTAGCACATACATAATAAAAATAATAGATCAAAACAATTATGACTCGTAAGTACACTTATATCTATTTAATAAAAATCTAAACCATCGCCAGAAGGCTGAGTTAGAAACCAGGAAGGCAGAGTTAGAAACCAGCACTCTTATCACAATTTTATTTTTAATATGCCTGACGTACAAGCTTTTTCCGATAGCTACATTACAGTTTGAAAAAAACAAGCAACTTTTCACTTTGCAAACGTGGTTTATCACAGCACCGAGACTATTACCCCCTCTACACCTCAAAACTACAAACTTTCCGATGAAAAATTCGACTTTCAACCCGTACTCGGTTCACAAATTAAAAACTTTCCAAAACACTTTCCCTCGCAAAGTTTGAACTATTCCGCCATTTTGGTTGAACGGTTAACTTTTTAATTTCCACGGTTTGAGCTTCGGCATTCGGACATTCGAAAAGTGAATGTCATGTCAGTTGTTTCGGACATTTAATTATACTCCATGGTACCTTCCTAAGAACCTAAAATGTTTTTCACATTTTTTATTGTATACTAGCTGCGCCCCATGGCTTCGCACGCGTTGTTCCTATGGAAACGTTGAAAGGTTATTTATATCCCACGGGAACTTATTTATTGGATACAAATCCTATGCTTGATTCCAGGATTACAGTTAACTACATGTATGCAAAATTTCAACCCAATCCGTTCAGAAGTTTTGCATACATCCATCCATCCAAACATATACATTTAGGTATAATATTAGTGTGATGTTTATGTCTTCTATGGTTCTAGCTGTATGGGCTAGCTAACTGTGTGATGCTGGGTTAGAATTTGCACCACTACCACTATTCCCGCGGGCGTCGTAAGTGGCGACTAAGGGATATCCACCGGGGTGCGGGCCGCAGCGCCCCTTGCGGAACAATTATACCACCAAACAGCGATCCTCAACCCGCATGCCCAGTGGGGATTATTACCCTCCACGCCAATAAGGTACTTATCAGGGGGAGGCCAGCGTCCAGCAGTGGACCAATAATACAGGCTGTAGTGTGTGTGGAGGTTGAAAATAACCTCAACCTCAACAGCCTGAGATCATTAGCAGCTTCTGACATAATTGAAAGACGCTGCGGTGGTTTTTGAATATCTTAGATCGCGACAAACGACAACAATGAATTTCTAAGGTCTTGCTTTTTTCCAAAATGATATTAACTATAAAGGGAAAACATAAATTTATTCTAAAGAGACTTCTAATCAGCAAATCACTCGCTATTTTTGTCAAACAAGAAAGAAAATTAACTTAATGGGGATTAATTGAGCCATATTGGGAAAAGATAATGTTATTCGCAATTCGTTAGTCTATTCAGAAGGATAGTATGAAACGCTAAGGGTTGGTTATTTTTAGAAGCATTGTTGTCTTGTAGATTTTAGATTCAAAATTGAATCTAAAATCAAACTTTTATCGATGATGGTTAAGCATTTGGCCTCTAACTCACTTTAAGTAAGTGAAAATCTAATATAAACCCCCTTGTTACTTGTACATAACCGAGTTACATAACCAGCAATGTACAAAGAATAAATATTCTTCGCACAGAACCAGGTTATGTATTAAGAAATATTTGTTCTTTGCACATTACCGATAACATTTCTAGTTTTGTATGAGGAAGTAAATAGTCTTCCTACATTACTCGGTTTTGTTAAAAAAATCAGTTCCCTTGGCATAGAAACCACCATCTTTTTTATGATTTTGTTAATAATAACCATTGACCAAACATCGAAATATCCAGCGATGGTTTGTAACAAATACGAAAACAAAATCTTGGAAATACAAAATGAAATCTTATAACTGAAAGAAACAACATCAAACAAATTCGGAGTTTCGCAGAAATATCCAAAATTTCTGATAACAAGAAACAAACGGCGGTAAAAATATTAATTCCGAGGGTCTAAGAGGGTAGGGGGTGGCCACCCCATCTTGGAGGCATTTAGCTACTTTTTTGACGCCCACTATAGCCCTTTTTTCGCAGGGGGAAACATTTTGCAATTTAAATTTTATCTCCCAGTAATGAGTTAGACGGTGGATTTCAGTTCGAATGCCAAGTACCTACTGCATTTAATTCTGAGATAAGTACTTATCGAACCCTTTTTTGTCTCTTGGAGATTATGGGATTTCAGAGTTCTTTGTTGTGGCATTGCATTTTGCATTATTTTCGTAAAATAAATAAAACTTTCGTTAAACTAAGGGACCTACTTATTGAGGTCAACACCTATTAAGTTAACAGATATTTTACACAGGGTCATGGGGGTAAAGCTCTATCTCACGCTCACCATTTTGTGATAATTTAGTTTTTAGGCCCATATTATGCGAACGCTTTTCTATGACAAAAATGTCACTCAAGCCTAGATCTATAGTTGAGGAAGTTTTCATAATACAGGTCTAAGGCCGTATACAGAAAGTACGCTGGAAACTTATAAGCGCTTACCGGCGCTTGACAGCGCTGGTAAGCCGCGCAGGAAAATATATGAACGCGCGCCGATAAGCACTGAACGGTGCCGACAAGTGCCGACAAGCGCTTTTAAGCGCTGGGCGCTGCCATCTAAAATTAATAAACAACTGCGACAACCGGCTTCCTTTGTTTAGAACGGACCAGCGCTGTCAAGCACCGGTAAGCGCTTATAAGTTTCCAGCTTTGTTTCTGTATACGGCCTTACCTAAGAATACTCAAAGAAAACTGGACAGAAAACGCAGGTCTCATATGTGACTAATATTTGACAGATTTTCATTCAAAACTGTCATAAAATCGCGATTTGTGACATGTTTCAGTATTCTTCCGTTTGACCTTAAGGTTCTTCGTTTAGTTTTGTTGTATAATGTATATATGTGTGTCGAAATAAATGTTATTCAATCCTCTATCTTTAACTACAATGTCACACAAAAACGCATCGAGATATCGAATCCGCGGTAATAATGGATATGTCTGGAATGACTACTAATTTCCTGTCATACTAATGAAGATTAGTCTATGTTGATAAAACTAAAAATTCCATAATATTTTGAAGTCGTCAAATAAATCAAATGTTTATTTGCGTGTCAACGCTATGTAATGGGAACTAATCTTGGTACCTATTATGGTACTTTTCATCTTGTTTGCGCATATTTCCTTCATAAAAAGTTATATATTTTAGAGCAACCTTTTGTTCTTTTAAATAGGATTTAGATAGTAACTGATGTTAATAAAATAAAAATAATGAAAGCAAAAGCCTAATTTACTAATGCGGTATTGATAGCTAAACCAAAATTAAGTACCGATTCTCCAAATAAAAACCATTAGTAGAGTTTAGTGGAATTTTTCAAGTTGTCGACATTGAGGGGCAAAGTTCTGGAAGCCAATTTACTGCTTAATAGGACTCATTTGTTAAAAACATCGGCTATACCCCAAAGTTAGGGTATTTGTTGTCACTTCAACTTTTGATTAGGACTTTGCAGAGCTATTTTTATGTTGGTAGACATGGACTGGGATTTGCTGGGATTGATTTTCGGTTTCGATTATTTAGATTGACAAATATAAGGTAGTACTAGACACTTTTTAGTACCGTATTCTGATTCTCTTCACCTACAAGAAATAAGTTTGAGTTGGATCCTTTGATTTCTTTGAAAATACATTTTTTTCGACCAAAGATGATGATTCATTTTGCTTACGATTACAATTATCGGTGTCAACCCAAATGGCAAATCAAATCATTTGTTAATAGTTGTAGTGCAGTCGAGTAGTAATTAAAATAAAAAAAAAATATGCCTTATTTCCATAAATACAATGTACGCTTAGAAAAGGTCAAACCATATTAAAAAAATACACTGAGACGGAAATAAAGTGGTATTTTTTTATTTCGGCAGCTTCGGTATGTGGACTAAAGTAAAGAAACGACGAAGAAACCTTTAGCCTGTTAGTTGTTATTTTTCGAGTCGAAGCAAAGTCCGTCCAAGGCTTTTTAGCCTCTAGATAATCTGATATTTTATAGTAAGCCTTTTTGCACAGTAAACTTTTGAAATTTTGACAGTTTAAATTTATTTACTACACAATTAATTTTACTACATACTACATAATTTTTGCAGAAACCTAGCTTGATTATTTGAATTATCTACAAGTATTATTGAATTTGACATCACTTAGTTTATTTTTTTTGATACCGTACCTAGTTGCGCCCTGCAGCTTCGCACGCCTATCCCACGGGAATAGGGTACATGCATCGATTTTTTTTATTGTTTTAATCGATTCTTTAGGTCATTATGTAACCGAAAAATGATAAGAGGCTCACTGAATTTCGCAATAACAAGGTAAAAAAAACAAATCAAAACTACAATCATTTTCGGGTGATAAAAACGCTGCCAAATTAGCGCCATGTTTATAAGACGTACACGTTCACACTAGATTAAAACCTTTTGTGGCGACCTCAGTAGTGATCATCTCAGAAAAGAGGTTTTCCGAAAAATCTGAAAATAACCTACAACACGAAATGTGAAGTGGGCAAAATAGTGTCAAATCATGGTGCAGCAAGCAGAATAAAAAAAGAAAAAATGTGAACAGCGATGTCACGTCCTCTATAGTCAATAGCGTAGCGTTTTGAAATTTTGCGATTGAGATTTAAAATATCAATTTTTCAATGGTTAAATTCTACAATAAAAACATCTCAAAATTCTAAAATAAATATGTAGATATGTTTCTATATCAATAGAGAATACGTATATATTTTTTTAGCCATTTTGAAATCACATGCATATACGCTATTGATTGGATAAATGTAGCCTATCTATGTGTTATTCCAGCCCTAGAACTACTAATTTCAGCCCGATCCGTTCAGTAGTTTTTGCTTGAAAGAACAACAAACATACATAAAGTACAGACATGTTTACAAACTTTCGCGTTTATAATATAGTAGGATTGAATTATGCTACCTAGTTTATGTTTTAAAGTGATCTTGTATGTCATATGTATGCCTCTTTACAGCTGAATATTTTATCAATTATGTACTCACTTTATTGTGTAATTTGTTGACTTAACTAAGCGCTCTTTGTGTTCCTATAGTTGAGAATAAATGAAATCAAAAACTACGATCCAAACTGACTCCATTATTGTTATTTATATACATTCGCAATTTTTATGTAATAAATACTTTTAAAATTTTATTATTCGTACAATAAAATTCAACATAATCCAATGAACAATATATTCCTACAAACAAAACTAGGGCCTCCCAAGTCCATCAAAACTTCGCAATCATTATACAAATATAATTACAAAATCCAGAGGTGAATCAAAAGGGGTCTCTCAGAAAAACTTCCCGAAAATTTCCTCAAAATTCAAGGGGTAGCTGGATGAATTGATTTTATTTGGAAGACGACACGATTTTTTCGAGGGGAAGGGAAGAAAATTTTAATGACGGAGCCATCTTGGAAATTAAGAAATGGTTTTTGTAGAAAGTTTTGGCTGTAAAGAATTTTTGATGTTCTTGTTTTGATCGTAAATGTTTTATTCTTGTCGTTAACGTCAGGTTTTTTAAGTAAGTAGGTAAGTATTTATTGTTGCCTTCCTTCGAAATTTCGAAAATTTACCTAGAGCTATTTTTAAGTCTTTTGATTTACGCTAGGTGAGTTGATAGTCGAACGAATGCTTTATTTTTTTGAGACCTGACAGGGTGCTTGGTCGTTGATGCTCGAATTTGATCACAAATTCACATTACAAAAAATGCGTGTTTGTTTTTTATTAAAAGCCATTCAGAATAATTAAAGAAGGTAACAATCAAACAAAATAACATTGTAGTAATGAATCCGTATAACGCAAAAACAGAAAGACAAGGAAAAAGCACTCAATTGAAATCTTAAAGGACCTCGCTAAATACAACTCATTATTTTTTAAGCGCCATATTGCCCGCCACCCTACCCACCCCCTGACGCCTACAAAAGAAAAAGCTTTTGAAATTCGAACAAAAATGCTCGCTTCAACCAATGAGAGCGAAGTTCGTGGAATAAAAAAAAATCGATAGTGGAGGCGGGCGGTTGAGTGAGTTAGAAAAAAGGTCGAATACTTTTAAAACTTTTTGGTGATTTCTGGCAGAAGTTAGATAAAAATTGGTATTTTTAGTTTTTTTGCGAGGAAAATAATGAATGTACCTACAAAGTTGTTATGGATCTTTAGAATAAACATTGTTTTTTTACTTATCTATCTTTTGGTTTCTTGGGATTTTCATAGGAAATAAAGGGTTTCCCCGGGTTTCCCACGAAACTTACCTCCCTATCAACTTCACTGAGACTTTCACCATACTTTAACACAAAAATTTAAAACTATTAATATTTTAACAAAATTACACGAATTCTGCTCACCTGAGCAACGTATCGGTCACAAAGCTTAGCTAGAACTGATTTAACCCTACATCGGTGATCGGGGTCAAAAGGTCCGCGCGAAAAAAACTCGTCTTACCGGTTATCTTGCTTCGGGCAAAACACAAAAGATAGAAGGGTGCAAAACTGGACATAAAGGAATCTTCAATAGGGTCGGTAATAATGCATTGCATTATAATATTTGGACCTATTTAAGTATCCAGTGGGTACTATTGTGATTTTTGCGAACTGACCTAACCGGTTTTGTAATTTTGTTTGATTAGGGTTGGGAAAGAAAGCTGTGTCGATGATTTTGTTTTAAATTTTCGAGTTAGATTGGTTGCACATATCTACAGTAGATGTTGACAATCATATATCTATTATTATTTTATATCAGTTATCTAGTAACCATAATACAAGCTCTGCTTAGCTTAGGGCTAGATAATGCTCTTTGAATTGTCCAGCATTATTTATTTATATATTTTAATGTTTCGTTATTTTGCCGTCATAGAAAATAATACAGAATATCTTAGGGACTCTGAAAGTTCTACATAGTTTTAAACTCTAGACGTTAATGATTTAAAAATAAATAAATATAGGTTGCTGAAAAGACCTTATACTTAACTAGCACAGTTTGAGAAAAACTACATATCTATGTAAGTAAAAAAAATACCTATGAAAGGATAATATTCATCGATAATACCTGAAAACATCGATAAGCATAGACCCTAGCGTCCAACAGTTAAAAAATACAATTAACCCGTCGAGGTCCGGGCTAACAATGGACCTAATTTGCATTCCGGCCGGACCGGTTCTCACGGCCGCACCGGGCCTGGACATGTGTCTTCATCACACCTAGGGTGGAATAGGAATTCACCAGGTTCAGGATACAAAGATCAGCGTTAGCTACTTCTGCCCGCGGCTTCACTTACGGTTAATTCATAATTTTTGTTCATAAAAAATTACAAATAGAATAAAGAAATATACTTTTAATCATTTGTTTTATCGGTCTGGTCAATCATAATACGTTTAAAATTATGTTTTAATTTGGTAATAAAATTCTGAATGTTTTGTTAAAACAGCATCCCGCTACTAATTGAGATGTATATGTAATTAAACCTTAAATGTTTAAATTTAAGATAAAGTCATAATCATAAATCTACACACCATCTGTTGGTTGCATCAAAATCTAGAAACGTATCTCAATTCAAAGTTCAAGACTAAAAACTGACAATATTGTCCGCTAAGAGATACAATGGACGTTGATTTGCATACTCGCTGGACCGGTTCTCACGATAGGGTTACTTGGACCGCTCATCCGGCGTGGACTCGGAAGGGTTAAAGATAATGACAATGTCAGATGTTATTATAGTTCGACCTTACACTGAAATATACCAAATTTAACCAAGATGTGAATGTAACGGCCAAAATTAACTACATTTGAGTTTAGGGTGGTATTTGCTTGGTATCATGTCAGTCGTAGCCGTGTGGTGTCTGGAACTTAGAATTTGCACCACCTTCTTCCCGCGGGTATCGTAAGAGGCGACTAGGGGATATCCATCGGGGGCGGGCAGTATCTCCTCCTGGACAACAATTCTACCTATGAACTGCGGTACTTAATCCGCATGCCCAGCGAAGGGATTATGGGTAAAGTATTGCCCCCTGTGCCTACAATAAATCGCTTATCTGGGGGAGTCCTTAGTCCAGCAGTGGACCATTATTTACATTAGGAGGAACATTAGGATTCGAAGCCAGTTTTTAGTTTTATCAAAATAATCCATTTTTTATTTCATTTAATTTTCTTTGATTGTGTTACAATGTTTTTTTATAAAAAAGTGCAACGCCTTCAATTATACAAGATAAAACGTGGAAAAGAAATCACCTATTACATGCGATTAATAATAATTATTGTTATTGTTGTTCTTTTAGAGGGAGATTTATTTATTTTAAGGAGAAGAAGAATCCATAATATCTATGAAATCAAATCACGTCTTTATTCATGTAAAAAACTAGCAAAATCCCATCACATCCTCTCACCTGTCAAGATAACCAACGGTCTTACAGACCCCTCATCACTAGCCATTCAAATCTTCAAACAAAAAGCTAAACAATTTATGATAATACTTCTCACAGCATCCCCATGTTACAAGACAAACATTATCTTTAGCGTAATTAATTTGAATATGAATGCGGTCCATCTGACCTATGGGTTGTTCTTGAGGGGTTAATAATAATTAGTTGTCTTGGTCATTATTGTCTGTGGGAATATCTTAAAGAAAGTTACCAAAAAATATTTGGTTGTCGATCGAAAGCCCATTCATAATTAAATTAATAATCAAACTAGATTAATATAGTAAGTCTATAGATAAATCTTCTATTAATGTTAATAGAAGATAAAATTACAATCAAATAATAGATTCTTTTATTTAACCAAAAATTATTTAAATTTTAGACGCTTTCTGGTTCAAACGTTAAATCGACATTCATTTGTCTGACTGTACATCGACATTTCATTCTTCATTATTATAATCATAATCTGCCGAACTTTCCCATAGAAAAGGACTAATTATTTACTATTGAAGCAATTGCGCTAACTGCAGACTGTTGCAAACAATAAACAGGTAGCTCATGTTGATTTCGTTACGATATATCAAATAGATACGATATTTCGAATACCTACTCAGTTCCTACCAAATTGTTCTTTAGCAATGCAAAAGTTGCATGAGATTTTTCAACTGAATAATTTACCTGTAAAAAACCTTGATCCCAACCAGATCTCGTGCCCGAACAAACTAACTGATATGAGAAAAAAATCCAATCTGAAGTAGTTACCTTACCTACCTATAAAAGTATGTCTAAATAAATATTTAAGTTTAACTACTTATTTATTACAAGCAAAACCAGATGCTATTATAATATACAGAGTTACAAATTGATAAATTATCGGGTAGCTATCAGAATAGTGCAACAACGTGAAGGACGTAGAAATAACAAGCAGAGCACCCCTCTATAGTCAATGTTTAGCATTTAAAATTATTGGATATTAATAAAGATGTTTGTATCATACGTACCGGTCAACGTTTTTAACAGCATGCATAATGTTATGTAAGTGACATCTGGCGTGAAGTAGCAAAAGTTATCACCGCCATCTGTTATGGGGTAGCGTAGTTATATTGACAGTGACATCTATTGAGAAATAGTCGCACCAAAAGAGTAACCGCCATCTAGCGTTGAGTTGCAATACTAAAGGAAAACTGACATCTGTTAGGGAGTAGTCTGAACTAGTGGGTTTCTTTTATTTACTTTTACTTTTAATTTTATCTAATTTTTACCTGTAGCCACGAAATAAATTAGTCCAATTTAAACTTTTAACGATGCTTTTTATTTATCACAATAAAAACAATTAATAGTTTTGTTCCTAGTCAATTTAAATTAGAGTACAATCTTGGAGTCTTCAAATCTAGGGTAAATAAGTTCCTTCTGGAAAAGCGTGCTCCATCTTAGGCTACATCTTCGCTTTCTTAAAGTGAGTTGGTAGCCAAACGAAATAGCCAGAAGATATTAAAATATAGGCTACTCGATACTAGATGGCGCCGCTAGCCTTTAAAACAGCCACCCCTCGTGTTTTAACCCCATTGTACCAGTAGCTTGATTGAATAAAAGGGATCGCTTTATTGTTACGCATACCTTTACAAACAGTAGCGTTTGGCACGTGCAGTCATGTTTAGGAAACATGTCCATTCGTTGCCCAAATCTAGAATAAAATCTAGGTAGAATAGTTTAAAGATAGTGTAAAGATTTTGTTACTGTGTTTTTTTATTATTATTACTAGCCGTTTTTGTCCCACTGCTGGCCAAAGGCTCTCTTTTCTCTTTCCACTCCTTGCAACATCCTGTATTGGTCTACTGATGGACACAGACCTCCTCCTGATAAGCGCCTAATTGGCGTTTATCTAATGGGAGGTAATACCCATAATCCCCACGCTTGGCAAGCTGGTTTGGGATCGCAGTTCGGTGGTAGATTGGTTTTCAGGGGGCGCTGCTGAACGGTAGATATCGCTTAGTCGCCTCTTACGACACCCACAGGAACACAGCTTACCATACCTACAGCATAGTTAGAGTTTCATGCTGACAGCTCTACCATGCTCTAGCCCGTTTACCACTTATTTTCCTTTTATATTTCTGTTAAAGACTTAGATAAATAATCTGTAATGTCTGTTAAAGAGCAGCGAGACCTTCTAACACAAGTTCTTTTACTTAAACGAAGGTCTCTACTACGGCTACAATATTTGTAAAACTGTTACAGAAATAAATTATATTTTATTTTTATTTTATTTATTATTTTCTTCCATTCGCTTATATCAGTCGTCATCTTATAATTAGTTACTTTTTAATTGTATTCGTCTTATATTTAGCTATAGTACATAAGTTTGCATGGATAAATTAATATTTACACAAGTTTTGTGTATTGTACAAATTGAAATGTGTAATTTTGTTATTTTAATATCTGCAACACGAATCTGACGATCGTGACGTGACACGATCCCTCTGGTCTTCACGGAAAACCAGCGCTAGGTAGACACACCAGTGAACAAACCAGCACCCCACACCTCACCTCAACAGCCTATATTGGTCCACTGCTGGACGCAGGCTTCCCCCTGATAAGCGCCTTATTGGCGTTACAAACAGCACAATGCTGCCATATTCGCCATCAACGCTGCAACGCACAAAAAAAAATTTAATTACATAAGTAGTCTTAAGGCTAATTGTGTATTGTAGTTATTAAGATAAATAAAACGATTGTCTTCTCGCTCTCGCTCTCTGATCTCAGCACTCTTTTCTTACTCATGTTATCTTTGACACTGTTCATCTAACTTTTCTTAATCCTGTCTGCTCCTCCACATTAATATCTAACACTCTCCTCGTAACATGACCCTCTTTCTTCCTCAAAACATGCTCACATAAGAGCATGTTTTTATACTCTTGAATAGGGGAAGATGGATAGACTTTCCACGTATTTATGGTGTATTTATTTGTGTTTTTTAAGAGGGAGTAAATGCTCATATACGAGCATGTTTTGAGGAAGGAAGAATAATTAAGCCGCATATAAAAAAAAGTTCAAGTTAAAGAATATATATAATATAATACACGCTAGATTCAATGCATACCTCAACAGCCTGTATCGGTCCACTGCTGGACCTCATAAATGCCTTATTGGCGTTTATCTATTGTAATGCCCTTAATCCTCACGCTGGACATGCGGGTTGGGGATCGCAGTTCGGTGGTAGAATTTTTCTGCAGGTAGCACTGCTGCCCGCCCCCTGGTGGATATCCCTTTGTCGCCTCTTACGACACTCACAAGAGATGGGGTGGTGCAAATTCTAAGCCAGCACCACACAGCTATTTCGATTCAATGCATAATTCCTAATAAATCCTTACTTTAAGCAATCTCTTAAACATCCCAAATTAAGTCAAAAGTCGATGCGCAGTTTCACTACATAAATCCTTTCTTAAACAATCATAAATACATACACCATAATTAAGTGGAAAGTCTATCCATCTTCCCCGCATTCAGGAGTATAAAAAACGTCCCACACCAGATTGCACCCACTCCATTCCCCTTTAACCATCTTTTTTCATATCCTGGTACGGGACACCAGGAATATAAATGACTTTTTAAGTGTCTAGCGTTTTTTACGGAGAAGGGTGAAATAGGGTGGAATATACCGGAATTTTGCTCATCCGGGTGAATAAAGTAGACGGCTTTTTCTTGAAGAGGCTGAAGATAAATTATCTAAAATCAATTTAAATTGCAGTTGGAAAGTTGAAATTAAGTAAACAATAAAAAAACCGGTGTTGAAGTATAAGTTGTGATTTAAGAAAATATCTAACGCACAAGTCTTCCAGTGGATTATTCAAGTCATGCACAATTAAGAAGAAAATGTATTAAACATTTGGGATGGTTGTACTTATTTTGATCTGTTATGAATATATTCATATAATGGATAGACCGAGCTAGCAACAAAAAATATTCCTTTCAGAGGTACTCCGGTCATATTCAACGCATTCAGAAATCGTTTACACCGAAAAGTAAACGAACACCATCTTAACAAATGATACCTAAGTAAGAATCTAAACCTTTTATTTCTAAAAATCAAACTAACATTTTGGTGGGTATAATACTAATAATCAAGAATAATTTCAAATTCAAAAGGTAACTAAATGTAGTACCTATTAAAAGATGACACCTCACATAATATTAGTTCCTATCCGGCTATTCATTTCGAACCAAAGTCTAGATTATTTTTTTCGGCTATATCTTTTAGCCACCCCAACTCTATTGGAGTGTTAACAGATTTTTTCCGGATTTCCCAGGGCTATAATGGTTAATTCAGTTGGCCTGTTGGAATTTTTACTTTTTTCGGGTTAAAAGGCTATTTGTCAGGCAATTTGCCAGTGGTCAGCGTGTTATCGTTGATTTATGGCTTTAACGCTTAAGGTTTTTCCAATGAATACTTTCGTGAGGGAAAATGTTTAAATCCGGACCTTTTGCGTCTTTTTTTTTGAACGGGGCAATAAGGTGGGTATCCTAACCGGTGTGGCTATAGAAAAATGGTCTTAAGATACTTTCTATATTTTGTCAGAGGACTTTTCGTCACCATTCTCAGCATAAAAATACAGTTTACAAAAGATGAGCATTTTAGACGAAAGCCTATATGGTAAAATGCAATGGTAAGTACATTGTTTGCGTAGGACGTAACTAACAATATAAACAAATTAAGCTACGGTTTTGAATGCTAGTGACTAATTTATTTATTAATTGACGCTGTAATTAAAAAAAAAATCGTTTTGGATTTTCGAGAGTGGGTATTTTGTATCGAAAAATATATCGAAACATCGGATTAAATTATTCGGATAAAATTATATATCTTCAAAATATTGATATATCGGATTCGAAATATCGATATGTTTTCAACATCCCTCCACACTGTCATTTGAATATAAACAATAGAAATTTGAAATAAATAGGTGTGGGTAGAAAGGGGAACTAATCTATTTTGGGTCGAACGGAGCAAAATGCTGTGTGGACTAACTTAGAATTTGCGCCACCCAATCTCTTCCCGTGGGCGCCGTAAGAAGCGACTAAGGGATATCCGCCGAGGGTGGACAGCAGCTCATCCTGCAGAATAAATCTACCACCATACTGCGATCCCTAGCCCGCAAACCCAGAGTGGGGATTAGATAATTAGATAAATGTCAATACGGCTCTTATCAAGCAGTGGACCAATAAAGGCTGTAGGTTGATTTTGAGGTTGAGGTTGAGGTTGAGATTGAGGTTGAGGTTGAGGTTGAGGAGAAAAATACCAATAGGCTAGAAAAATATTGGATAAAATGTAAGCACTCAATCGATCTTGTTTTCTAGATTTTTAATAATATATATAAGAACCAGTAGGTCCGGTTGGTGTAAGCAATAAAAAGAAGAAATCGCAAAATAACTTTTCTCATATTGACCTGTCTAAAAGACTTGACTGCCTCAACAAACAATTCACCCTGTGTAAAGTTTAATAAAGTAGGTACCAAGATAATAATTATGCTGTGGAATTTTTAGACGTTTTGAAAAGAGATAAGGTACCTATATCGTCCATTTTGAATGGAGCATAAACGTAAAAAAACCGCCCATACTTAACCTAAAATTCACTTTGTTGGCGCGTCATTTTATACGCAATTGACATTACTTGTCGATTTTAGATCCTCCCTTCAATAAAAATTGCTTACAATTATATCTGAAACTCCACGCCAAGCAAGTGAGATTTTGTTATTTGTGTCGTACATTGTTTACTAACATGCTTCATTCAAAATGGATAAACCATAGGTATGTATATTACTTTATTACTTTTTTTCTTTGATTTTTTTTCTCTTTCTTCCTTGATTTTTAGAAATAAATATACTAAATTCCAGTTGGATTTTTTCATACCAAATTGTATCTTCCTATAAGATTCAACTTACATTAATTGCAGTTGAAATTTTTGGTGTCAAATTTTTCTTACCTCTAAGATCCAACTAAATAAATAAAGTACAAAAGTTTGGTGCAAACATTCCAAGATATAATTGTATTTTTTTTTTTAACTTATAACCGACTTCGATTATCTAGTTATTTTTTAAACAGTTAGTTTTGATGGATCCTATAGTCAGAACTGAACCAAATTAAAATTGAACTACACGGAAATCATCACCTTTCAAATTAAAAATAAACCATGCAAATCGGACCACTCAGTCAAAAGTTCTACATAAAAAAATACAGTCGAATTGAGAACCTCTTCCTTCATTTTGGATTCGGTTAAAAATAAGTTTCTTGATATATTACGTTTTTTAGATAGTGTTACTAAGCCTCCGCTGTCCGTCCGTTTGTCCGTCTGTCTGTTTGTCCGTCCGTCTGTCACCAGGCTGTATCTCATGAACCGAGATAGTTAGACAGTTGAAATTTTCACAAATGATGTATTTCTGTTGCCGCTATAACAACAAATACTAAAAAAATAGAACAAAATGAATATATAAGGGAGTTCAGATACAAAACATATGTTTTTTTTAAGTTTTATAGTTAACTAGCTGCGCCCCGCGGCTTCGCACGCGTTGTTCCAATGAAAACGTTAAAAGATGATTTTCATCCCACGGGAACTGATTTATGGGATAAAAAGTAGCCTTTACTTAGTACTTTATTCCAGACCTAGGACTATGTCCATTTTAAATTTCAGCCAGATCCGTTCAGTAGTTTTGGCGTTAAGAAGTAACAAATATCCATACATCCATACAAACTTTCGCATTTATAATATTAGTGTGATTAGAGATGGTACGGAACCTTTCGTGCGAGAGTCCGACTCACACTTTGCTGGTTTTATTTAGTTATACCCTGACTTTTGTAACTCATATTTTGTGGCATGGTACTCGGCCCGGACTGGTGATTTTATCACATCACATCACACTAATATTATAAAGGCGAAAGTTTATATGGATGTATGGATGGATGGATGGATGTTTGTTACTTCTTCACGCCAAAACTACTCGACGGATCTGGCTAAAATTTTGCATACAGGTAATTCTAATCCTGGAATCAAACATAGGTTACTTTTCATCCCATAAATCAGTTCCCGTGGGATGAAAATCACCTTTTAATGTTTCCATAGGAACAACGTGTGCGAAGCCGCGGGTCGCAGCTAGTATGTTAATAAACCCTTGAAGTCTGAAATAAATATATAAGCAAGTACACAACGATTATTAGGTACCACCTGCGCCCGCGGCTTCGCACGCGTTGTTCCCATGGAAACGTTTAAAGGAGATTGTTATCCCACGGGAACTGATTTATGGGATAAAAAGTAGCCTATGAATTACCTGTGTGCAAAATTTCAGCCAGATCCGTTAAGAAGTTTTGGCGTGAAGAGGTTACAAACATCCATTCATCCATACATCTATACAAACTTTCGCATTTATAATAGTGTGATGTGATTTTATGAGTATAAGCTCACTTATTTTGGGGTACGTTGTAGATGAAAGCAGACATGTCTACAAACATGGGACACCCACGATCATGTCGGTAGTCGGTCCCGTCTGGTGATTTTTCCTGCTCTCGAGGGGCATTCGTGGGTTGAAGACACAGTGAGAGTACGTAATTGTTTCACACGATTTCTAGGTATAGTCAGCGAAAATTGCGCCTTACCACCACTAGTGTGATTTTTCTGTGAAGTGAATAGTTGCCGACCCGGGCTTACTCGATATCTTTTGTTTTTAACGCAAAGCAAAATAGTTTCAAACTGGATAGGCATTACTTTTGGCGATGTCAGCAAAAACTGCGCATTACCACCACTAGGGTGATTTTCTGTGAAGTGAATAGTTGCCAACCCCGGCTTGCTCGATTTCTTTTGTTTTTAACGCAAAGCAAAATAGTTTCAAAATGAATAGACGTTACGTTTGGCGATGGTACATGCCTTATTTAATCTTTTCTATGCATAGATGTAAAATTATGTAGATATGTTACGTTCTCCTAGTGCTAAATCAATAAATGACCTGTGTTTTGTTACAACTAAACGCAAAGACACGCTTTTTCCATTCATCATCATCACCATACTGATCTGAGACGTGGACACTCACGATAGGGTTGGTCCACCAGCTCAAAGTCGCTCAGCGAGCTATGGAAAGAGCTATGCTCGGAGTCGCTCTGAAAGATAGGATCCGTAACAAATACATCCGACAGAGAACCAAAGATATCGACATAGCTCAAAGAATTAGTAAGCTGAAGTGGCAGAGGGCCGGCCATATCTCGCGAAGAACCGACTACCGATAGGGTAAACGAGTGGAGACCGCGACTTGGCAAAACGTCTTGTAGGGTCCGGCCAGGTGGGATATCAATCTGCGAAAGACTGCAGGCAGATGCTAGATGCGTCAAGCTGAAGACGATTAGGGAAGGCCTATGTCCAGCAGTGGACTAATAAGACTGATGATAATAATGATTGCCTCTATCAAAATATATAATTTTTTTTTACGTTTGTAGAAATAAAGTCCAATGGTGGTCGTATTGGCATGCGAATAACAAATACGATCACCATTGTACTTTACTTCTCTCAGTGTGTCTCTGCCAGACTCAGCTAGTTAACATTCATTGAGGCTTTTTATTTGCGTGTTATTTCGACGCCATTTTTCTTTATTTTTCGCTTTTTAACACCCGACTGGGACGTGTTACAATTTGCAACGAGACTTTTATTTATTTTTGTGTTTAAACCGTTGTTTTTTGTGTAAATTGCTGTTTTTCACCCGTGGGAAATTCATTCGATCTGTTAAAAGGGTGATTTGTGTAATGAAGACATATTTGCAGTAGATTTTTTGCCTTTTTGTGGGTTTTGTTGTGGTTTTATTTGATTTTGCATCTTTAGCGTTATTGAATATTATGTAACGTCACGGTATCTCACAGAAGCTGCCCGTAGCTTAGAATGCGTAGGTACTAAGTTAAAATAAAAAATAAAATATTGATTGTATTTTCAGTATTGATTTTTAATTGATTTTTAATGACCTATGGAGCTAAGACGGGGACACTCACGATAGGGTTGGTCCACCAGTTTAAAGTCGCTCAGCGAGCTATGGAAAGAGCTATGCTCGGAGTCTCTCTGAAGGGCAAGATTCGTAACGAATACATCCGACAGAGAACCAAAGTTATCGACATAGCTCAAAGAATTAGCAAGCTGGAGTGGTAGTGGGCCGAATATATCTACCGAAGATCCGACAATCGCTGGGGTAAACTAGTTCTTGTGTGGAGACCGCGACTCGGCAAACGTAGTGTAGGGCGCCCTCCGGCAAGGTGGGATGACAATCTGCGAAAGACTGCAGGCAGATGCTGGATGCGTCAAGCTGAAGACAGGGCGCTATGGCGCTCATTAGGGGAGGCCTATATCCAGCAGTGGACTAATATAGGCTGATGATGATGATGATTTAGTACGTTTAAAGGTGATTTCTATGCAATGGGAACTGATTTATGGGATAAAGATCGAAGTAGCCTTTGTTTGATTTCAGGATTTGAATTATCTGTATGCAAAATTCAGCCCGATTCGCTCAGTAGTTTTGGCGTGAAGAGGTAACAAATTTCCATCCAAACTTTCGCATTTATAATAATTTTGTGATTCAGTACATATATGCTCTCCTTTTTTGGGGCTAGATGATGTTGTGTGGATTGTCCAGTATTATTTAATTTAATTTATTTACTTGGCTGGAAATTTTCGCACAAGCTCATACAGAATATTCCTGTACCTACCTAAGAAGGTTCCTTCCTATCTTACATTATCAGAATCCAATACACAAGTTGATCCAAGTTATCTAATAATATACATAAGTATTAGGAGGGTCTGGTTGATCGTAATCAATTTAATTGGGAATTTCCTTTGATTAAACGCAAAGACGCTGAAGTTGACCTAATAAAACAGGGAGCGTCAGCAGACAAAGCTGTAAAAATCCATCGTACAGTTTATGGTATCTATTATAAGTTATTTATTTATGCCTTTGTAATAGTTTCATTTTGTAAAGCTTACGCAGAGATACGAAGCTTTTCGCATCTCTTCATAAACTATATAAGATAAAACTATCACAGAGGTATAAAAAATTACCATAAACTGTACGATGGATTTTTAAAGTGTCCTATTATGTAATTTTGACATCAATTTCCCATAAGAAAAACAAATTATTGTCATTTTATTTTATTTATTACACAAAATTCTCAGCTCTCTTATAAAAGATTCGATAATAGTAACTTAACCTAAGAATATCACTTACAGCCAATAACAGGATTTATACATTCGATAAAAAAAAAAAAACTAAAGACGAAAGTCACCTATCTTGTTGGTATTATTATTCATATATTACAGTAAAACACAGATTGAAAAAAATTCTTAAATACCTTATTGCACACAAAAAAACATACATAAAAGTTAACAAATACTGGTTATGTACAAAAACGAGCTTATCCCTAAAAGAGTTTTCTTACAGCAAACCTATGATTACAGAGAGAGTTTATGAAGCGTCTGTGGATATATATTGTGTACATACAAGACAAAGAGAGAAAAAACTAAATATACAGATAGTAATATTTTAAAACAACGTAAAAAAAAACTATCCTAAACTATACAATTCTTAACTAAAATACATAATAAGTACAAAAATATAATAAAATATTTATTCGCAGAGATGGGTTTACAAAGCAAGTACTTACAATCTATTTCATTTTATATAATGTTATTTTAGTCTTTTGTTACATACCTGCTTGTGATAAACCTTTTAGGGTCAGATAATGTCACCTCGCTCTAACTAAGTTTGTTACTTGTATTTAGACACGAGGGCTCAATCCTCTGGCTTCTTATAGGTTCATAATAGTTTTGTATTAGTAAAATTTAATTGTAGTAATGAAAGACAGCGATATACCTACTTGATATTATACTATAGGTATATCGCTGTCTTTCATAAAAATATAAAGTTATAACTACTTTAAATTATAACAAGTATTGAAAATTGAAACAATTGAGCTACCTGCAGACTGGGGCAAGCAAGCTACAGAAAGCTCCACTATCAAAATCTATATCTATGTATTATCAATGTTAGTTAGTTTTATTTGATTTTCTTTTCACTTAAAGTTTTGGCCCATTAGTAAAAGAATTAAACCGACCGAAATACTATAAACCGACTTCAATTTTTATAGTTATTTCATGGATTTTCATGAATCCCACTATCAAAACTAAACCAAATTAAAATGGGACCACACACGAAGCACCGACTTTCATATAAGAATCATGAAAATCGGACCACCTAGTCAAAAGTTCTGAGGTAACAAACATAAAAAACAGTTGAATTGAGAACCTCCTCGTTTTTTTAGGTCGGTTAACAAGACCCCTAGCATCCGTCGTAAGCAGCGTATCTAGAAGATTCCGCTATAACTAATGGAATGATACAATACGAATATCTTATTCGAAAGCTGTCAAATATCTCAATAAATAATAATATAATGTATTACCCGTTGTCTACTCCAATAAACAAAATCTTCTTATAAGATTTTTCTCGTTCGAAAGGTTTACTCTCCGCCTACACTGGTATTAATTTATTTATTAACTTGATTAGTATTTGTTTAGTAATAAAATGATTGATTATACGTGATCTACGAAACTATGGAAATCGGTTTTAATTATTAATTGTGACAGACTAAAAGTGCTTACTCGAATAATAACTAAGAAAATAATTCTAAGGCTATTGTAATAATCGTGCCCTTCGGGTAATTTCTAATAACTTAAAAAAAATGTGGTTCCCAAAAATGGGTTACAATGCCATCGATAACGAATTTTTTTTGGATTTATTTCACCTCTTATCAACTATAATGTTGAAACATCAGGAAAATAGGAAAATAAACGCGTAAATATATAATAATAATAATAACAATAAAGGGTTTCTATAGCTTTGTCTGCTAACGCTACCAAAATTCGTATCTTAAAATTTCAACCCAGTGAATCTTGCGGCCGGCAGATTACCAATAAAATTTATGTAGGACCGAGTCTCCGAACAGTAATAGATGGAGCCACTGGTATGATGTAGCTACTGTGGGTTGGCTTATACCTTTAGGAGCGTATGGGAATGCACCTTTAGTTCCTTTAGTGCATGTGGTCGACGCGATTGTCATAACTTTATTGTATTAAAAAAAAACGAATTAAATTTTATGGTTTTCGTTGGACGCCGTTGTCAGAACTGGACCAAATTGAAATAGGACCACACGGGAAGCATCAGCTTTCAAATAAACATATAATCATCAGAATCGGTTCACTCAGTCAAAAGTTCTGAGGTAACAAATATAAAAATAAAAAAAAACAGTCGAATTGATAATCTCCTCCTTTTTTGAGGTCGGTTAAAAATAGGTGGCGGTGCTAGTGTGCCTCGGTTCCACTTAGTACTATACTTCTGCTACTTCCGCTAAGCCAGAACAGTGCTGCCAACTAATAAATTGCCAAACAACGAAACTTGTAGAATTATCAAGGCAGGCAGTGCTACAAATCTTGGCGCAGTTTGCGCGGTAAATCGCTGTTATAACTGTTTGGACGTGTGAATGGTGTTTACTTGGTACTGGTTTGATTCCTGGGAGAGGGCCGAAAATTAAATAAATAAATAATGCTTGACAAACCACACACCATCATGCCCCAAGCTTAGCAGAACTATTATTATATAATTTGGTTTAGTTCTGACCTTGTAATCCATGAAAATTCATTAAAAGATGTAAAAATTTAAGTCAGTTTATAGTTTTTTAAAATAAAATTAATTACATCTTAATAATACGATGAAGAAAATTTTCAAAAGATGATAGGTTAGTTTGTGATACTTATCATAAGCTTTATATACATCTGTTATAGTTTTTTTTGTATAGTTTAGAAGGAGATGCGAAAACAGAGTTTAGCAACCACAAAGTGCAAATTCGATGTGATTTTAAGAAAATATAAATAAATGTTTATGTTTATAATGTATAATAAATTAATTTTGTTCTAAAAAACAATAAACCGACTTAATTTTTTATAGTTTTTTCATGAATTATCATGGATCCCATTGTCAGAACTAAACTAAATTAAAATGGAACGACACAGGAAGCACCAGCTTTCTTATAAAAAAAGAACCGTGAAGATCGGACCACCCAGTCAAAAGTTCTGAGGTAACAAACATAAAAAAATAAAAAAAAAATAAAGTCGAATTGATACCCTCCTCCTTTTTTGAAGTTAAGAAACTAGCTACGCCCCGCGGCTTCGCACGCTTATCCCACGGGAACTGATTTATGGGATAAAGTAGCCTATGTATTATTCCTGGCCTAGATGTAAAATTTCAGCCCGATCCTTTCAGTAGTTTTTGCGTGAAAGAGCAACAAATATACATACATATTTTCAAACTTTCGCGTTTATAATATTAGTAGGACTATTGATTCAGACCGTGGTACTGCTAGATCATCACACATTACTTGACGACCTCTGTGGCGCGGGGTTCGATTCCCGCCTCGGGACAAATATTTGTACGATCTGCAGATATTTGTTAAGGGCGTTCTGGATGTTTTCTGTCTAATAAAAAATATACATCTATGTAATGTATTGTATTATATATATCAGTCATCTAGTACCCATAACCTTAGCTTGGGGCTAGATAGTGCTGTGTGAATTGTCCAGCATTATTTATTTATTTATTTATTATTATTAATCGTGTCAAAATAACGTACTTGTTAGTGAGAACCGATATTGTTTTAATCAAAGGAATGTATTGGATCAATAGATCACTTCAGTAGGTTTTGGGATGTTAATTCTGGACCAGGAATGTCTTATTATGTACTGAGTACACAAGTTTTATTAATATATAATCAACCTCAACTTCAACAGCCCATAATGGTCCATTTCTGAACTTGAGGCCTCTCCTATATCTCCTATATTATAGGAGAGGCCTCAAGCCTTGTTGACTTTTTAATCGACTTCAAAAAGTAGGCTTTCTCAATTCGACTGTATTGTTTATTTATTGAACACCAACACATTGTATAATAAAACTAGCTTACAGTAACCTTAATTTAAAACATGTCAAGTGTCAGCGTAATTAAAGGTGAAGACAGCATACACTACGATTGTTATTATAAATATTCACGGGTATTTATCGCGTTTATTTACCTATTTTTCCCGACGTTTCAACAGGTTTACACTCTGTCGTCGAATACCCGTGAATATTTATAATAATGTGTTCTGATCGCGTAAGTTTAAAAAACTACGATTGTTTTTTTATTTACCTCTGAACTTTTGACTGGGTGATCTGATTTTGATGATTCTTTTTTTATTTGAAAGCTGATGCTGCTTTGGTCCAGTTCTGACAATAGAAAAAAACCAAAAAACCAACAAACCATAAAAATGAAGTCGGTTTATAGTTTTTTTTAAACAAACCCAATTATATCTCATGAAGGTAATACCCTCGCTGGACATTGTTCTACAGGGGGCGCTGATGCTGTCCCCAGGTGGATATCCCTTAATCGCCTCTTACGACACCTGCGGAAAGAGTTGAGGTGGTGCAAATTCTAAGCCAGCACCACTTAGCTAAGTTACGGTTAACGTAATTTGTTTACCTAGGTAACGTAAAACTTACATCCTCAGATGAATTTTAAGGGCAAATCCAGCATTCTTGGTTATGTTTCTGAGTAACAAACTTCACTCATATTCAAACCAAGCGAAAATTCTCAAAGACATTACCATACTCCGCAAAGTTCCTCAATACAAACGTATAACGTACAACGCACACACACAAACACTCAAACACACACACACACATCGTCAACATAAAACTGTATCATACAAGCGCTTCCCAAGACGATATTAATATTAAGATTACGAGGCGTAACTTCGACTTGCTACTCCAAACTAACCCTTATCCCAAGGTATTACAGTTGAAGTTGCTGTGAGGCTGTGTTGGGTGGTACAGGGTGGCAAGAGTGTGGGTGTACTTGGGCGAATGTAAAAACCACCCTCGATCGACTTATATGGTGTATCAAGACGGTGCCGCGCGGGAGGTATAGGGTGGTAAGCGCGATATGCTTTCTTGGGCATTTTCGTGACCTGAATTTGAAGTAGGTACATTAATACAATACCTCTACAATGGCATATTAAATTGTACACGAAACATGCACCTACCTAATTTAATAATTTTATTGATAATTTACTCTAAGTGGTAATCGTCAAGCGAAGAACTTTAGTGACGGATTGCGCGTTGGGTGTGTTAATAAAAAAAATATATTTATAATTTATTTTAACATAGGCAATATTTTTAATTTAATTTACTTATTAATTAAATATTTGTGTAGGTAGATGTTTGCGTTGGTGCTCTAACCCTCAACTGGACGCAAAGCCTCAATATAGAGATCATTTATTAAGTTAGATTGGTATCATTTGCACGTAAGTATTTTTTACGCTCGATCTGTCTTCTTTTTTTTTCGACAGACCTTCGTAGGACCGCTCTAACACCTGATGGAATGTGACGATGTGGCTTACGATGTAACAAGAAGGTCTAGAAAATACCTTTCACTCGTCTCTTTGATCAATTTGTAGTTGATCAACTACAAATTGATCAAAGAGACGAGGGGGTTCTCATTCGTCTGTTTTTTTTCTGTTACCTCAGATCTTTTGACTGGGTGGTCCGATTTTCCTGATTCTTTTTTTATGTGAAAGCTGGTGGTCTCATTTTAATTTTGTTCAGCTCTGACATTAGGTACCATAAAAATTCATGAAAAAACTATAAAAATTTAAGTCGGTTTATAGTTTTTTAAACCAAAATTAATTATATCAATCTTCGATAAGGTATTTATTCCATTTCCAATGCTTACTGTTCAATGTGTAACGACCTTTCTCAGCTCCCTCTCCTTGCGATGCAAGAACAGTGATTCAGTTCAGTTCAGTTCAATTATTTAAAATGGAATGTTATTACAGATCATACAATTTTGGTACAAATAAATTATCAGTATAACAATTGAATTGCATTTGTACCTATACATCATATTTGCAAGGACCTCACTTTGTCACTTTCAGGCTTGTGAGCTCATTAAAGGTGACGTGACGTGAAAGCCCCAAGATGATATCATTATTTATTTATTTAAAAAACGCATCCTACGTGAATATCACATTAAAGCTTCTACAGATCCCAGAGAATTCCACAGCACAGATTGTTCTGACAAATGCGCTTTGACTTACGAGAGATCCGAAACTAATCATACTAATCATAGAGATCCGAAACTAATCTAGGGCCCATATCATTATGGGCCCTAGATAAGTTACTTTGTACTTGTCTTGTGATGCCTTGAATAAATGATTATTATTATTATTAATCAATCGCAGCTTTTTCTCAATGACGAGAGAAAGAGGTAGATTAATTAGTAGTAGTAATTCTTATGCCAAAATCAAACATAAGCATACTTTTATCCCATAAATCAGTTCCCATGGGATAAAAATCACCTTTAAACGTTTCCATTGGAACAATGCGTGCGAAGCCGCGGGGCGCAGCCATCATATTATAAACTTTACTAAAAAAACTAAGCTCTGAATCCGCCAAAGCGCACGTACGCCCTTATCCCCTGGAGCATCAGTCGCGCGCCACCCTCAGATTTTACCTCTTGTTCCTCGCGGCGCACCTACATATTTATTATGTACTTATGTAGTTATATACTCCTTATGTACCTACTTAATATGCCGAGGTTCTGAGACGCTGGAGATATTAAATGTGGGTACGCGGTTCTCATTACAGATGCTGCTAAGATGGGTGATCTTGCCGCATTTTGTGTTATGAGTTGGTACTTATAACTGCTGATGTGCTGCTGATGAAGCCATTCGAGCTATGCTCGGAGTCTCTCTGAGGATAGGATTCGTAATGAATACAATGCAGTGAACCAAAGTTATTGATATAGCTCAAAGAATTAGCAAGCTGAAGTGGCAGTGGGCCGGCCATATCTCGCGAAAAACCGACAAACGGTCTCCGCTCAAGAGAACACATTTATTGATATAGCTCAAAGAATTAGCAAGCTGAAGTGGCAGCACCTGGGGTAAATGTGTTCTTTTGAGCGGAGACCGTTTGTCGGTCGGACCGTGACTCGGTAATCGTAGTGTAGGACGCCCTTAGGCCAAGTGAGATGACGTTCTGCGAAAAACAGGCAGATACAGCAAGAGGAAGACAGGGCGCTATGGCGCTTAGTAGGGGAGGCCTATGTCCAGCTGTGGACTAACATAGGATGATGATGATGAAACCATTTATTAGCCAACTAGTTTTGTCCCGTGGCATCCCGCTTTTCAATTAACCTTTGTCTGTTCACGGGACATTATTTATCGGCCCTGTCAAATTTCATCAAGATCCGTTCAGATGTTTAGGTGTGAAAAGGATAGACGAGAGTTACTTTCGAATTATAATATTAATATGGAAAGTATTGGATGGACTATCATTAATGAATTAAATACAATTAAAATCCTGATAGAGTCGAGATAATGAGCCCTTGTATCTATTATCCAAGTGAAAACTTAGCGCACGGATTCAATCTATTCGACTCCCGGACGACCCACGCTCTTAGAATACCACCACTACAAAAAGGGGAATGCAATTGATCTTATAGTTTCCGAACTGTTTGTCAGGAAATCGTAGAAGTCCAAAACATTTTTTCTGCTTTTAAAAATCATTTCATTACTCGGTCATCCGTTTTTTTAATTTGATCAATACGTTATTCGTTCGTACTTTGCATTATTGCAGCATTTATATATATTTTAAAAAAAGATGAAGTAACTGTTACCTTGTTGTGTTACATAGATTATGTCTTTATTGCATCATCAATACAAAAATTGAATTTAACGCTAACTATAAACTATTGTGGCACAATCGGCTATTCATCTTAAGGTTTCCTCCAGGCAACCTTTTGATGGATGATAGAAGCTGACGATGGCGTAATTAATGACGTATTAAATAGGTAGTCAATATTTTTACAACATCAAAATATTTTAAAAACAGCATTTCAATTGTTTATAAACAGAGAGCAAAACGACAGAGAAAAAGGAATAGTAATTAACAAAATAACAAAAAGGACCTAAGTTGTGTTATTGTTATTTTTTTAAGTTTTCATTAAATATGGCTTTGCTGACATGACATCATCTTTAATTCTAGATTGATTTGTCTATTTCGTTACTATTAAAATTCCTTGGCAACTACCTATTTGAGACTGGGAACTTGAATACTTATTTTATAAGCCCGTAGGAGCTTATGACTTAGGTACTTGGTTAATTCACATTTACGTCATTGTACAACTGGTATAAAGCAAAGATATACGAGTGGATACAGTCCAATAAAATATTAATTTGTAAAACTAAGTAACGTATTTCCGGAAACCACGCAATATTTCACATTTATTAAGGTCACGACGGTTAAAATGCAGCCCGCATTGCCAAAAGTACCGAAAACAAAAACATACGCCATTTTCCCTAAAATCCCACCAAATTAAAACTAAATCGCGCGACCCGAATTCAAAATTCGAACCCCTCACAACTACAAGCGCAAAAACACCAATGAGCAACGCGCATTTAAATTAAGAACGCAACTATAAAGCTGGCCAGGTATCGTCAACCCTTGGTAAGAATTTTTGCAAAAATATACGAGTAGTTATAAAGGGGTGGGAGGCGAAGGATGGGGTGAACAGGAAGTGGGGTGAAGTAGAAACACCCCGCCGTTTCTGCGGGTGGGGTGTCTCCTAAAAACGGTTAAGTAGCTCCCCCTACCCTCTATAACTATTTTATGCGGTCCCCTTAGAAAGACAGCGAGATGGGGCCCCGCGATATGGTATAAACATAGGCATAGTAACGCGGAGGGAAGTGAAATTTTAATACGTCTAGTCGGTTAAGAATTCATGGTGGATTTATAATTAAATGCCTAATTAGGGTATGGCGTTGTTTTCGTGTATGAGTAGCGCATGAATTTTAATGTTATTGCTAATCTCGAAGTTTTTGGGGGGAATTTTCGTTGGAATAACGCCTTTATTTCTTCGGTTCTTGATTATTTTGATTATTGAGTATAAATACTATTTAAAAACTGCCTCGATTTCCCTTTTATAAGATTTAAATGAAAATGTTTTTTCATATTTTATGATATTTCTAGCTTCAAATTTGCCAAAGTCGTCTCGAAAATATGTCTTCTTTGCCGTAGCCTTATGTCATTTCTGTTGGGGTCGGCCCTTGGAGATTCGTCTTTTAATAAAAAAACTAAAAAAAAAATCAATACAAAACTCACACCAAAATAACTTAAAAGTTTGAATTCAGACATTACATTTTCAATGATAAAAACAGGCAAGTTCTTTCGTAAATCACTGAACATGAACATTACCACTAAACAGACACAGACACACTGACGATTTAACAACTATTACTTATTTGAAAGAAAGCACCTGTAAATATTTTAACACCCTTCGTTTAAAACGAAAAACAGGTTCTTAGCTTTATTGTGTGATAAAAAGATGGACGTCTTATAAAAACTCAAGTGGCTAATTCGTGACACTTCGTGGGAATGTAGGTCAAAAAAATAAACAGGTTTCGTTTTGATTTCAATAGAAATTTATGTTGTTTATTCTATTATTAATTAAATTATTTAACACAGATAATTGAAACTCAACAAATGACTACATTTCCAGGTTATTATCATTGTTATTTTTGTTTTTGTAAGTTTTGTCAGTGTGACGATTAATTAAACTTTTAATGGTTATTCTTTACCGAGAGAAAATTAATTAGCAATAAATTTTATTATAGTTATGGCGAATTATTTACCATGATTTGTTTTGTTAAAGTTCGGCAAAAAATCCGATTGTAAACATTTTTGGCCATCAGATCTCATGATCTATAAACATTTAGCATAAAAGATAAGTATCGTCAAACAAAATGCTATACTAACGTAAATTATTATTTTATTATGGCAAGTCTTTTGGTATAAAAGTTCACAGCACAAAGAAGTAGTCCTGGGACTCTTCGATAACCAAATTCTCACGACCTAAGAATGACCTAGAACCAAAACTGGTATTCCATAAAACGAAACTCCCATAGTAAGGAAAAATCAAGATAAAGTACAAAACTTGTTTGAAACCACCCCAAGAATCAAATTCGAACAGGTTGCTATAAAAGACATACAAATTTACGAGTAACATTGCCTCTATTTGAAAAAAAAACTAGTTTTTGTAAACCTGTCGTCTTAGGGACGTCTTCGGACAAGATACGAAATAAGATCACAATTGAAAACCGGTTTAAAAAAGAGGGTTCAACTTTTATTTTCAATTCTTTTTTACAACTATGAAGTAAAGCACCGGTTTTTATACAAAATCGAATGCTATTGTTGCAAAAACCGTCTTGGGGAGAATTCATGTATATTTTTTGAATGTTATTTGCGGTACTTCCTGTATTCTGTTTGTGAATAATAATAATTGACGCTGTCTTTAAAAACAGAGCAAAAAAATCCAAATAATAGAGTTTATCTCGCCTTATAAATTACAGATTTCAATACGTACGTTTTTGACCTGTTTCAAAATTGTTTTAGTAAATTTATACAAATATATTTTACAAGCTGCAATGACATTTTTCCATCGACTAAATAAAATACAGTAAAAATCCTCTTTAGTTTCGCGAGCCAAAGGTTGCGAACTCGCGCCAGGCTGCTTATACTCATGTAAAAAGCCAACGTCTAAGGCGCGGTGTGGGTGGAGGGGGGCTCACCTGATCTACATCTGTGTGCGTGCCTGTAAGAGCTTATATTTTCGTTTGAATAGTTTTTGTGCAGCGGTGTGCGTGCGTGTGTGTGCGTTAATGCCGTATTGATTCGCCGAGGAGACGCAAGTTTATGGGTCTTGAAGATGGAGCATATTTTTAAGCAAGTAGTTTATATCCTAAGCTGTATGTAATAAGGGTCTGAGTTATTTATGGTCAAGTTATTTTATCGTTACTATTTAGTTATATCTTACCTATTAATATAAAGTTATGGGTTTTTTACAAAAAAATCAACGATCTTACCATGCTCAGCCACAAATAAAGTTTATAAAAAACCGGAGTCTCGGTCTCATTTTTGCAAATTTTGAGAGTCGTAGGTAACCTTTATATTTGTGTGCATTTTCCAGCATAATTTGACTATTTCAATAGGTTTTCAATAGGGGGTATTTATATGTATATACATTACATTTATATTTATAAACGATTTGGTACCCAGTTACAACTTCCTGGTTAAAATAATTACTCAGTTCGCCGCATCTACCATTTTTCGTTATTGGTTATTCAGAGAGTCTCCATCGACTATATCGTATCATGGTATAATTGCATCTAATTATAAGGTATGCAATAATGTTCTGGGGAAATTCGACAGATACTTTAAAAGTTTTTAAATATCAGAAGCGATGCATTAGAACCATGTTTCACCTAAAAGTAACCGACTCTTGTAAACCCTTTTTTCTTAGGTATAAAATTTTGACTCTACCATCACTGTATATTTTGGAGACAGCTATGTTTGTCAAGAATAATCGAAATCTCTTCGGTCGACCGTCGGATTTTGTGATCCGTAATAGGCGTGACAACAATAAAGTCTGCAATATAAGCAGAAAAACTACCATGATGAGTAAAAGCATCTTTGCTATGGCACCCTCCATATAATAATAAATTACCACAGTCTATAAGACTTCTGCCGTTTATGGAGTTTCAGAGAAAGTTGAAAATAATTCTTTCGAATAAATGTTATTATTCTATAAATGATTATTTAACTGACAAAGATTTTTCTGCTTCATGAATGACATTCGTTATTTTTAAGTTGTTTTCATTCAACACAGACTATTATACCTTAGTTTTGTTTAATTTTATTGTAACCCAAATATAACTTCAGTTTTGATTATTATTACTTGTAAACAGACATTGTACACCGTAAAACCGGTAGGAATACATTGAATCATATTATAGACCTAAAAACACCTGTACCTACATGTATTTCATGCAATAAATGATACTTTACTTTACTTTACTTTACTATTAGTTTTCCTTCTGTTCGAATCCATTATAAAATGTAATACACCTTAATTTTTTATTATTATAATAAATAAAGTGAACTGAAACAGAAAAGCACATATTCTTTCTAGTTTCACGCATTTTGTATTTGTGGCAAAAAGCAATATATTCGAATTTGTGTTTTGAAATATTCGGAACCAAATGTTGTTGCCCCCGCACCACAGTTTGAAAAAGCAGCGTCTCGAGGCGGGGAGGGGCTCTTATATTTTAAGATGGCTTCCGCGTGAATATCGACGTCGCTGCCACCCTGCGCCGCGCGCCGCAGTTTTAGCGCTGATTTAACGTCTCAGGAAAAGGTTGTCCACGCCTGTTATGCGATTTATGTAGAATAAAACGAATTTTTGATTTTGTTTACAAATGCCCAATAATGATAATTAGTACATACACATTTTACAAGTAGGTACACCGTAAAGGTTAATTATAGATTTAAATCTATAGATATTGTATTGTATTGTATTGTAGATATTGTTCTATTTAATAATAAACATACCTATACCATCGTATTTTATATATACCTACTAATATTATAAAGAGGAAATGTGTTTAAATTGAATAGGCTCCGAAACTACTAAGCCGATTTAAAAAATCTTTCATCATTAAAAAGCTTACTTTTCAGGGAGTGACATAGGCTATATTTTATCCCGGAATTCCCACGGGAACAGGAACTACGCAGATGGAACCGCGAGGCACTGCTTGTTTTTCATAACAGAAATTAGAACTAGTATGGTATTTATGAGCTAAATGCAGACTGTTGCAAACAATCCACCTACAGGTAGTTCAACTGATTCATATCAATTCCAGTAAAAAAAAAATTATAATAAATTGTATTTGTAATATGTAAGTATACCTACCTATACCGTGTCCATTTTGAATGAAGCATGTTAGTAAACAAACCGCCCATACTTAACCTAAAATTCACTTTGTTGTCGCGTCCTTTTGTACGAGATTTACATTACTTGTCAATTTTAAATCCTCCCTTCAATAAAAATAGCTTACAATTATATCTGAAACTCGACGCCAAGCAAGTGAGATTTTGTTTTTTGTGTCGTAGTTTGTTAACTAACATGCTTCATTTAAAATGGATACGGTATAATCATACATTTCACAAAGATTTAAATATTATACGCCTAAAAATTGTGGCATTGTCAAAATGTCGACGCACGCACACTCACTACGAATAGATAAAAATCGGGTTTTTCCAATAAACCTATCTTTTATTATAGCCATTTATTGATAAACAGATAAACATTTTATTTATAATTTTTCACATTATACGTCACATTGGTTTAAAAATAATAAAATAAAATAGTATATTATGAATGAATAATTAATTAAATAGCAATCAGAATTTTAAAATTCGTCGTAGGTATAGAACGTCTTCTCTACGAGCCAGTTTTTTAGTTTTTTCTTAAAATTTTCAAGACTCGGTGCGTCCTTCACCTTATCTGGAAGCCTGTTGTAGGTAGTTGGCCCCATTATTGTACAATTACATTACACAAACTTTTGTGACAAGCACCCCACAAAAAACACAATTCACTGACTAAATGAGTGAACCCACTCACTTCGCTAAGCAACAAACATGGTGTGGTAACACTACGAAGGGGCCTCTGACTTTTTAAATCTTTGATATTTCATGTATTTCCTGCAATAAATGATGCTATACTTACTTTACTTTACTTTAAAGAAGGTACGAGTATGTAACATTTAAATAAGTATAGTCAACAAAAATTGCACCTTACCACCACTAGGGTGATTTTTCTGTAAAGTGATTAGTTGCCAAACCCGGGCTTTCTCGATAGCTTTTGATTTGAACGCAAAGCAAAATAGTTTCAAACTGGATAGGCGTTACGTTTGGCGATGGTATATCTACTTACTCCTACTACCTAAACTGGAGAGAAAAGGAGATAGGTAAGTACAAAACCAAATTATAGAGGACCATGCAGTTTATTCCCGCGGGTACGCACGCGTTGTTTCTATTAAAAACTAAAATTTTAGAACTGAAATACGGTAGGTATTTCAGTTCCCTTATTCATATTTGTCTGCTAACTTAGCACACTGCTAAATCTCGCTCTGTCTTCTTCTATTGACATAAGCCAGACTGAGAAATAACACTACTCAACAGCTGTTTTATGTTAGCAGACCATTATGAATAAAGGGGTTTATCTACTGATAAACCATGGAAACAGGAAAACCATGGAACTGAAGGAATAAAAAAGTGGTAACAGTTCTATGACGTCAACAGTCCTATAGAACAAAATATGAGAGTTACCGAAAGTTATCATGTCTCTGCCTACTCTCTTTCTTCAAAACGAAGTTTCGCAAACGAACAAATTTTAAACGCAAGTTCGTTAATGAACCTTTTCTGATTCTGGTTCGTTCGGAGCCTTCGTCAATCAGAGTAGGTTTAGAAAGTTTTAAAACAAAATTTCTAACAATTTTCGTTCGAACGAAGTTTAGGAACGAAATGAAACAGGAGTAGCAATTACGCGAACTTTTGAACGAATCTTCGTTTTCCGTTGAAACAGAGTAGACGCCCAGCTGCGAATCGCCATCTGCTTCAATGGTATTAACAGATGAAGAGAGGATTCGTCGTGTACAGCAATGTGTGTGTGTATATGTATTATACGTACCTATATGTATTATAGTACCTATATGGTATTATACAGGGTTACATTTAGATGACTATTAGATTGGTCAGTATGGAAAAGTCTGAAAACGAAGATCTCGTCAAAGGAACCATGTCCTCGATTTAAGTAACAAGAAAAACAGCATTCATAAATTTTAAGAAAATTAGTACTCAGCTCGGGAATCGAACCCGGGCGTTTTGATAAATAAAACGAACACTATTTATATTAAGATTACGATAGTGTGGGTCTTAAACAGTAAATGTGTTATCATGAAACATGATGTCTAATAAAATGCTTAGTTTTCTTAACCTACTTAATTTATTTTAGTAAGTTTTCGAAACGCCGCCAAAAGCAGACTAGACTTACCTATAAAAAAACATTTTATTGATTTAGCTGCGACTCAGCATCAATAGTAAATGAAAATGATTGTTTGAAAATAAATAATCTCTACATAATATAAATGGTTTTTTATTTGTTAATGCGGAATTACATAGAAAATTATTGCAATACTTTAGAATGCCACATTGCCGCATATATTTGGCATTTATTGCCACACTTAGGTACTATTCCCACATAACCCCTTGTACCCGAGTTCAGCCCTTATGCTTGGAGATTGGTATGCAAGTGTAAGGGTACGCATATATTCTAGAAACGTTTGTTTTGCTTACCTTTTTAAATAAATAAATAATAGTGGACAATTCACACAGCATCATCTAGCTCCAAAATAGGCAGAGCTTGTGTTATGGTTTCACATAACCCAAGTGACGAATTCAGAATTCTGACGAATCAGCGATTTTCAGGAAATTGACGAATTGCAAAAGTGACCAGTTGACGACAGAGACCAATTTTAGAAACTGTCGAGTAGTGATCTAATTGAGATAACTGATGTACTTAATACAATACACTACATAGATAGATATTTTATTTTGGTTTCATGGTACCATAGATATATTATAGAAATATATCTCTATGCATGGCACGAACCTATTATCGATCTAGGAACATAAACTGTAAAAAAATTGAAAAGACAGATATTACATAATCATGGATAAATGTTTATTAAAGTTCTAAAAAAAACTAAAATCAATACAAATAAATTACTTTATCAAACTAAAAATAAAATTAAAAACGCGTGCAGATATACTTCATATGCCAATCTTTTGCACTTTTTCAAGCAGTACATTAAATATATTAGCAATGCTGGACAGTTCACACAAGCCCAAGCTTTTGTTTTGTCACTGTCGTTCTTCTCGTACTTTTGTTAAGCTTAGAACTTGCTTCCAAAGCTAATTCCAATAGCCCTTGGATTTCAGTGTATTCCTCACAAGTTGATGGTAAATAATTGCCTTCCAGTCTCACCCTGAAAAGACCTTTTGGTGTTTGGTGGTTATCCTTTTGATAATTCAAAACTACAATCAATTTCTGCAAGGAAATATAGCTGAGATGATTAAAGGCCAAATTCAAACAAGTCAGAGTATTGTTCCCTGTACAGTACGCTATTTCATCTTCAACAAATGAATTTCCAAACGGGTCTTCGAAAGGTCCGATTTCCTTCAATGCTAACTTTTCTGCTTTTTCAAAAAACTTCACATTCGATTGTGTCTTGAGTTTTACTTCTGTAAGCATCTTTAGAGACGCCACTTTATCCAAAGGCCACTCCTCTGTCTTTTTGTCTTTATCTTTGTGTTGATCTATCTCGGTCTGTCTGTTTGTCTTACCTCGTCCTACGGGTAATTTACCATTTCCTTTCCGTTTCAGCGATTTTGTTTCTTCTGCGATTTTTAGCTCTGTCACAAATTTATGAAACAGTTTATTTTTTTCAACCAAATACTCTTTGCGTCTGATTTTGAACTGTTCTAAATCTTCACCTTGAATAGGAAAGTCTAGCATGATATCAAAAATGTGTGATGCGCCAGCATCGGTGATACTGTTGTCTGCCAAGTTGAGATACGCGAGATGTCTGTTGGTCTTCAGAGCATCGGCCAAATGTGCAGCTCCGGTGTCTGTGATTCTGTTCGATGACAAGTTGAGAAACGTCAAGGTTTTTGCAGCCGGGCGCGAGAATGCTAGAGTTTCCGCAATTTTTTTTGTCATTTCATCGCTAATCTGACATCTGGCTAGCGAAAGACAGGTAAGATTACTCACAGCTTCAAGTAATATGTAATAGTTTGGGTTCTCTAAACATGTTTTGTCTAAACAGACTTCAGTTATTGATGATTTCGGTAATATTTTGGATATTTCATGAATGCAATATGCGTCTAGTCCTTTGTCTGCGCTGAGTGAGGTAAGTGATGGGTAGAATTCAACTATAAGAGCTATGACTTGGAAGACAGTTTTAGGAACTTCTACGTTATTTTCAATTTTTATGCTTATGAGGTTGTGTGTTTGATCGAAGACTGCCATGACTCCTATACTACAAACATCGTGAAAGATATCTTCCATCAAGTTGAAAGATGAGCTGGAGCTATTCTTGTCTCTTGCAGCGGCTACCTTTAAACTTTTCCGTTTCGTTTTTGTCGGAGGTTCTGAAAACATATTTGTATTTTCGTATTGTGTCGGTACCCAAAACACAGTGTATGCAGGGTGTGACAAAAACTAATGGCCAAAATTTTGGCCCTTATTACACTCTATAAATTAAAATACTTACCGGAATTTCAGTGGGGTACTCACTGAAATTCCGGTACCTATCGACTTATTACTCACCATACTTATAGGAAGAAAGAAAGAAAGAAAATGGATTGTTATACACTACACAACACTACAAATAAAATAAAATACTACTTAGTAACACGAACAAACACAGTTAACAATTAATGGAAAGCTAAAACTAACACAATTAGTTAGGTACCTACCTAAGTACCTATTGGGTTGGTCTTTATCCATATATTCTGTTATTTTGAAGAAGTCAGATCTACGAAGCAATTATTTTTCCTTTTTATTTTGATTTCAAGTTTACCTTGCTATTAAAATGCTTACATAAAGAAAAATAATTGATAAACTCCGTGTTACTCGGTAGGTAGCAAGAATTTTAGTTTATTATTAATGGAGATGATATGGATCATGGGCGGTATTGCCCATAATCCCCACGCTGGACATGCGGGTTAAGAATCGCAGTTCAGTGGTAGAATTGTTATGCGGAGAGGGCTGCTGCCCCCGGTAGATATCCCTTAGACGCCTCTTACGACACCCGCGGGAGTTGGTGTGGTGCAAATTCTAAGCCGGCACCACACTACAACATATTAAAATATTATACTTACTCTCTTCGTATGTCATGGATTCGACAGTAACATTGACCTCATACTGTTTGCAGGCCCATGGCAAAAACTCGATAAAGTTCTGTGGACTTGGCTTAGAACAAACGTCCATATACGAACCTATACTTTTCATAGATTTACTTCGTTCCATTGCTTTAAAATTGATTCAAATCAAAACAACAATAGCAAGTTTAAATAGTCAAAGAGAATACAATAACTACGGAAAAAGTAAAGGTATGAAATAAATTCTTAAAAAACTCATAATAAAATATTGGAAAATCCTACAAAAAATATGTGTTATTTTATCAAATCTGTCAATAAAGTATAATTCTGTCAGGTATTTGTTATAGATTTTTTTTATAGAATAGATAATTTTATAAATGATTTTCTCGATCAAGGTTCTATCAAAATTTTACAAAAAGGTTTTACACATCATAGATAATTTAACGGTATTTACACGAGGTATAACACCCATTTTTGAAGTGTCTCAATAAAATTTTAGTAAGCTAACAAACTACAAAAAAATACACAACATTTTTATTCAAGCGATAAGTGCCATAAAAATGCATTTAAATTTTACCATAGAGATTATATAGTACGAGCCATAGATAGACTGTATGATCAGCAGGGGCATTTTAATTCGTCGGAAAGGCCGTCGGATTCGGAATCGGAAGTCTCCGTAAATTCATATTTTCTACCAACCCGCAAATTCGTTTCGGAAACATTCGATAATCAATCCGAGGCGAAATCAAAATAGCGTTTTATAGATTCGTCGGAATCGAATTCGAATCCGACGTTTCTGTTTCGAAAACGAATGAATTAAAATACCCCTGCTGTTGCTCCCAATGCTCAGCGTAGATAGGAGAACCTAACTAACACCTGCAATGGATAGGGATGGGCAATTATGCGCTCTACTATACACAGCTGGTTCTCACATGAATAATAGGGTATATGCATCGATTTTTTTATTGTTTTAATAGATTCTTTAGGTCATTATTTAACCGAAAAATTATAAGACGCTCACTGAATTTCGCAATAATAAGGTAAAAAAAAAAAAAATCAAAACTATAACCATTTTCGGGTGATAAAAACGCTGCCATATTAGCGCTATGTTTATTTGACGTCGACGTACACTCGATTAAAACCTTTTGTGACGACCTCAGTACAGTAGTGATCATCTCAGAAAAGAGGTTTTCCGAAAAATCTGAAATATTTTCAGATTTTTCGGAACCTACAATACGAAATGTGAAGTTGGGAGAATAGTGTCAAATCATGGTGCAGCAAGCAGAATAAAAAAAGAAGAAATGTGAACAGCGATGTTACGTCCGCTCTAGTCAATGGTGTAGCGTTTTGAAATTTTGCGATTGAGATTTAAAATATAAATTTTTCAATGGTAAAATTCTACGATAAAAACATCTCACAATTTTAAAATAAATATGTAGATATGTTTCTATATCAATGGAGAATACGTATATATTTTTTTAGCCATTTTGAAATCACATGCTTAAAGCCTATTGGCATTCATTTGACAAGTATTTGATATTCACACTTGTGTCCACCGAGTAGAAATCACCCAGAACGCTCTGAACAAATATCTGCGGATCGTACACACATTCACGAGACGGGAATCAAACCGACCACCTGCTGCGTCGCAGGCGGACCTTCGCCCACCACGCCACAGAGGTCGTCAATCGACAGTTGTTATGGATTTATGTTATGATTGGTACTGCCCTACTTCTGGTAGGTTCCCTTAGTTTGCTCTTATGGCATTCATTGAGTTGGAAGCGGTGCATGGCATGGCCCGCACTGAATTCAAACATAAGACGTTGGTAGAGTGCATTTACGGAGAAGAGATTTTACACGCGTTTGTTTTACACGGCGTTCTACATCTCGTGAAAGGAGCTTTACTTTTTTTACCAGTCGCATGCAGCGGGCACCGCGACTCTTCACGCCCCGCCTATTCATAAACATCACCTTATATTGCGATATGTTTGTTTGCGCGTGCGATGACGGGGCTACTGCACGTGCTTCTGCTTTGTAAACGGAGCAAAATGCCCGCGTGTAAACAAGACCTTACGCTGCGGTCACCACATGGGGAGAATGAGCAAATGTTGCATTTTTTCTAGATCCATGGATTCCTTCCTTCCTTTCCTTTCTTCTTTTAATGGCGTCTACGTCTGGGTTGACATAATTTTGCCAATGTCCGTAATATGAGAGTAAAATTTAAATAAAAGCAACGTTGTTCGGTAATAGCGATAGATAAAGGAAGAGAATTCTTCGATAAAACGTTAATCAAAATGATATAAGAAAATTACAAAATTATGGGCAAGACAACGTTGTACGGTAAGGTTTGATCCGAAGCGATCCATGGATTATCTGTGATTATGTTGAATCATTTCACTGAATTCTGATAAAACCTTAAAGACTCACGCACACGGCGGAGCCCTGAATGCTATAAATTTCAATAACAACTGATAATAACGAGCATTCTTTTCATTGATCGGTCTAAGATGGTCCTCGTTGTTTTCTAACCGCCATCATAGCTCCCAATCCGGAAAGACCACTCGACAGTTGTCAATATTGAACGTCGTATCCGTTTCATAAAGATTGTCTGTTACATTCAGAACCTCTTCAGAACCGTTGATTTGGACGAACAGAACCATAAACACCCAAATATTGCAAAGGCTTACTGCAAAGAGGTTAATCAGCCTTAGAATTGTCTATCATACAACCCCTGTAGGCTACCTAGAATACAGGCCTCGTCTACACGGCCAATGCCTGACAATGCGTCAGTCCACGGACGCCATAGGGTAACTAATACAGCTTTTGGCCACCACGCCAGCAGACGTATCAGAACCGACACAGTTGGCCGACCTTACGATACTTAGATTACATCCGGTTGATCCAAAATAATTTCCCCTTGCCCTTCGACAGGCGCAAGGTCGATTCGAGACGGTGGTTTCTCTTCCATCTTGAGTCTCACATATGAGTAATCTGGATTCGCTTGAAGCAGCTCCACTTCTTCCACCACAGGCTGATACTTATTAGAACGGTCAAAACAGTGCATGAGGACTTGCCCCGAATTGGTTAGCCATGTTGGAATACTGTGACCATTCATTGATCTTTGCGGATGTGTGAACAGGCTCATGTGGCGTGCAGTTAGTAGCTGTGCATAAGAGCGATCTAATCTAGTGGAGAGCCACATTAAGTACATGCTCCCAATTTTCTATAGGCATGTTGAGCGAACGCAGAGAGAGCTGTACTGTTTTCCATAGCGTGGAATTCAATTTCTCGACTTGGCCGTTGCCTTGAGGATTGTAGGCCGTAGTTCTGCTAGTCGCAATGCCACGTGAATGTAGAAACTAATATCATATCTGTATGGTGCCAGTTCCAGCCGCCATCTCTGGATCTTCTCATTTTTAATTTTACTTGTATGTTTTGCAACAAACATGAAGGAAACCGATCGTTGGTCCGTGATGAGTTTGAACGGTCTACCGATAAGAACATGGCGCCATTTCTTCAGAGCTTCAACGATGTCATAGGCTTTTTTCTCTACCGCTGAGTGATTTCGCTCGCTCTGATTGAGGGTCCTTGAGTGAAAGGAGATGGGCCTCGAATTCTGTGATAATGTAGCGGCGATGGAATGCCCGGAAGCGTCAGTGTCGACACTAAAAGGTAACTTGTCGTCTATGGCGTGACTTTGCTATAACAGATTTCAGGTCCTCGAAACATTTTACTGCGTCTGAGCTTAAGGGGAAACTTTTGGTATGCACCATAGGATAGATTCTCTATGAAAAACTAGGAAACCACTACAAATAGTGTGCGAACATACCGAGAGTCCTTCGAAGAGAAACTACATCATTGGGTGGGGGCATATTTAGAAGCGGTTTCAGTCGCTCACTAACTGGCATAATAACATGATTTTCAAATGTATAGCCAAGAATGTTTATAGTCGACTGTGTGAACTTGCTCTTTTCTTTGTTTAGGGTAAGGTTGTACTTCTCCACAGCTTTGACAAATTATAGTCTAAGATTTTTATCGTGCTCTTCCTGTGTCTTTCCACATACAGTAATATCATAAATGTAGGCAAAAGTACCGTTTAGGTTTTCGGTTCTGATGAGCCAGTCGACAGTTCTTTGGAAACTAGACACACCGTTGGTAACACCAAACGGAATTCTACGAAAATGATACAGGTTACCACATGTCTCGAAAGCTGTGAAGGTTTTTTTTTGTCAGGCAAGATGGGCACGTGGTGGTATGCGCTCTGTAAATCTATAGCGCTAATAATCGCGTATTTAGCTACCTTTGTTATCATCTCTTCAATGTTGGGTAACGAGTAGGCAAAGGCATCCAATTGTGTATATTTGTTGATGGTTTGCGAGTAATCTATTACCATCCGCCTCTTGTGATTGCATTTTTCGTGATTAAAACCTGCGCTCGCCAAGGTGACAGACCTTCTTCTATGATTCCTTCCTTTTTTTTTTTTTTTTTTTTTGTTTCTTTCCTTCATTTCGCAGCGATAGGTTTGCAGTCCGCCGTGACATTAGAAAATAGGGGTACAGCAGGGACAGAGGCTGCAGCTACGCTGCAAACCTTTAACTTATCTTTCGGTCCACCAAATTTGAATTCTAGAGTCGAGTGTGATTCTAAGACGTCATGGCCAATTATAACGTCGGCACATAAGTTATTCACAATCGGGAGATTGACGTTGTTAAAGGCATTGTCTCCGATCCTAACATTCTGGAGAGTCGAGCCGTTAACCTATGACTTGTGAGATAAGGAAGCCATAGAAATAGTTTGGTCGCAACGCCTCTTCTTCAGTTGACAGAGACTGGCAGAGTCCTCATTGACGAAGCTCAGGGAGCTCCCGGTGTCAATCAAGGCTTCTGCTCGAACTCCCTTAGTAATAACTGTCACCATTGCCTTGCGCAGTGAAGTCGGTGCCGCCGCAGATATTATACTGCAGTGGCCGCAGTCATCTGTTTCCGTTGTTGAAGCAGGTGTCGGTGTCCTGCTACGACAGACTTTTCCATAGTGGCCCTTTCTATTACACTTTATGCATGTAGCATCTCGAGCTGGAATGTCGTTGCGAGGGTGTATAGATGATGCTCCACAAAAAAGCATTTTCGTTTGGGGACAGCAGCGGCAGTAGAAGTAAGCACAACACTGCCAGATCCATGCCTGCACTCCGGAGAACGAAACAGCTATCGCCTCGGCCAACCGCCGCGAGTAGAAATGGCCTCGTTAACAAACTTAGCGTATAGTTTGTTTTTGTTGAACATTGCAATACAATTGAAGATAATAAAAACAGACTCACCCTGGAGCATCTGCACTCCCTGTACTTACCACGGGCGCACAAATAATTAATAAAGAACAGCAGGCTCCGATAAAGTCATAAAATCGCTCGTCCAACCTGACATCATTCTTCTAGGTATGATCAATGCACAGACCAGCAAACGCATGTCTGCACCGTCGCGTCGCTCTTGTCACCGCAGCCCGGTTACTCCACCAATTCCCTACACCTAGCTTCAGTCAGCTGCAAACAGACAAATCATCAATATACAACAAACATAAGAACTCCGGCCAATTGTTTCATTTCTCGAGAACAACGTACTCTAGGCACGAACATACCAACAGATCAACCAATGGTAGTTACCGACCACAGATGAGATCCGCGGTGGCACCACCAGATATATCAGGGGACCCAAAACAAGGAACTGCTTGACCACAAGCCAACAACAAATTTACTAAACATGACACTAGGTCAGACGACAACAAACTTACAATAAGCAACTCAATGCCACAAAACAACATCTAGCCAGACATCCACCGTGTATGTCTGGAGTCTTGGGTGTAGGGACCCAAGACGCCCACAACAGCTCTGCCAAGCAACGCCGTATGCTTGTAGAACTAATATTGAGACACCGTCCTCAATACGCACACACACATCCAAGCAGACGGACACCGTTCACGTCTGAAGGATAATCTTGGGTGTAGCAACCCAAGATGCTCACAACTGTTCTGCCAAGCAACACCGTATGCTTGTAGAACTAATATTGAGACACCGTACTCAATACGCACACACACATCCAAGCAGACAGCCACCGTGCATGTCTGAAGGATAATCTTGGGTGTAGCAACCCAAGATGCTCACAACTGTTCTGCCAAGCAACACCGTATGCTTGTAGAACTAATATTGAGACACCGTACTCAATATGCTCACACGCGTCTAAGCAGACGGCTACCAATCACATCTCAAGGATCTATTCTGAGTGTAAAAACCCAAGATGTTCACACCAGTTCTGCTAATCACCACCATGTCCAAGATGCCACAAAAAGACCTCAACTTCCAGCAAAAACAGCATAGCAGAAACAAAGATCAAAACCAAACAAGTAAATACAAGAGTGTTACAAAATAACACACAACAGAACAACATAATGCGAGACAATATTAAGCAGTAGGGCAGTAGGTATAACAAAATAATCAACACAAACAAATTTTATTGTTTCACTTTTTTTTTCAAATGAACAACCACTAACTTTGGAACTGAAACCATTCAGAAGTAGGTAGGTGTGCGCTTAGCGTTGTGATGAGGACCCTTAATTCCCAGTCGTTCCAGGCAAAGTTAATCCTCTGGCTGGTATCATCACCCGTAGTTTTGGCTCCAACCAATGTCAATCACAAAATCTTTATTTGCCTCTATGATCCATGTGACCTGCAAGCATGTACTGTCTGGCATCCTCCACTTCTACTGAAGCCTGAAACCAATAAATCACAACAGAAAAATGCATCCGACAGGCATGTTGTGCAATTGACACGACACAGGCTATCATCAATAACACTATAGGACATAATTATCTTTACCTGCTATGCTTTATCCTTGGGAAAAGCCACTTGATCAGCTTTGGCTAGCTAGGTACGAACTGTACGAGATATTTGAGTCATTTCTTTCTCAAGATTAATTAACATCAAGCAAACGTTGGTTCATATCACAATAAAACTCATGAAAATTGAACTGCTTACATAGTAATAACCATGCTACCTAGTCTAGGTACCTACGTACAAATCAATCCAGGTGCATTATAAAAACCGGTAATTTTAGTGTAAAACAGCCATACCCTTATCAGTCATCACATCATTACAAACCAATTGTATTACTGTACATCCATAAAACTTCTTAGTTAAATTCTCGTAAGAATTCAGGTTTGGTCGCCAGCTCAGATTTGTCACAGCATAAAATGTCGACCTGTTGAGTGTCATCATTTTGATGTGAATCCATCGAACTTTTCCATTCTTGGTAAAACATCTGTGAGCGTAAAACATGGGTTTATCCCACTTCTGATAAAGACTCACGCACACGGCGGAGCCCTGAATGCTATAAATTTCAATAACAACTGATAATAACGAGCATTCTTTTCATTGATCGGTCTAAGATGGTCCTCGTTGTTTTCTAACCGCCATCATAGCTCCCAATCCGGAAAGACCACTCGACAGTTGTCAATATTGAACGTCGTATCCGTTTCATAAAGATTGTCTGTTACATTCAGAACCTCTTCAGAACCGTTGATTTGGACGAACAGAACCATAAACACCCAAATATTGCAAAGGCTTACTGCAAAGAGGTTAATCAGCCTTAGAATTGTCTATCATACAACCCCTGTAGGCTACCTAGAATACAGGCCTCGTCTACAACCTTGATTAGGTAAAAATTTGAGACATCAAAACACTATACTGACAGAATGCTCTTCAATTCTCTTTGATACACTTTATGAAGATTTTGTTATTGTAAAACAGTTTTCTGTAGGATTTATTAATATTTTCCTAATTCTTTACATAATTTATTTAGAATACTTTTACGATTTTGAAGTGTTATTTTAGTTTTGGTTATAAAAATATAAGGGCAATGAATAGAGCTAAATCCATGGCAGTTGTAGGTATTTCCCCTAAGATTAACTTAGGTAACATGCCTAACCCGCTCGACTTTGTCGAGTTTTTGCCATGGGCCTGTAAACAGTACGGGGTCGATGTCACTGTTGACTCCATAGTTGACGGAACGAGTAAGTTTAAATAATATCATGATGTAAATATGCTAGCTCAGATGTAATAGGTACCTCATCTCATCCCGTGTGTCCTTCGTGTGTGTCGTTAGAGGCGACTAAGGGATAACTACCGGGGGCAGCGGGCAACAGCGCCCCCTGAAGAACAATTCTACCGAACTGCGATCCCCAACCCGCTTGCCGCATTATGGGCATTACCCCCCATTATATAAACGCCGATAGGGCGCTTAACAGAGGGAGGCCTGCGTCCAGCAGTGGACCAATACAGGTTGTTGAGGTTGAGGCTGAGATTTAATAGGTTAGCTATAGTAAATGTGATACATTTTCACTCTCCTATCCACTGATGGAAACGAGATATTGTGTGGCATTCTATTGGTTGTTCAAAAAGTATTTTGTCTCTGCCGTGCCGTGATGAAGTTTTTTGTTAATATAGTGCGAAGACTCATTTCTATTACAAAAATATGTTTTCAGAACAAACTTCGTTGAGAAAAATGAAACCGAAAAGTTCAAAACCAGCCGATGCAAGAAACAAGAGCACCTCTAGTTTATCTTCGAAGTTGATGGAAGATGCCATTCCCGATGAAAGTGGTATAGGAGTCATGGCAATATTCGATCAGGCAAACAGCCTCATAAGTATAAAAATTGAACATAACGAAAACGTTTATAGAACTGTATTCCAAGTCATAGCTCTTATAGTTGAATTCTACCCATCACTTACCTCACTCAGCGCAGACAAAGGACTAGACGCATATTGCATTCATGAAATATCCCAAATATTACCGAAATCATCAATAACTGAAGTCTGTTTAGATGGAACATATTTAAAAAATCCAAACTACTACTTATTACTTGAAACTGCGAGTAATCTTAAATGTCTTTCACTAGCCAGATGTCAGATTAACGATGAAATGATAAAAAAAATTGCGATTAATCTCGCACTCCCGCGACCGGCTGCAAAAACCTTGACGTTTCTCAACTTGTCATCGAACAGAATCACAGACACCGGAGCTGCACATTTGGCCGATGCTCTGAAGACCAACAGACATCTCGCGTATCTCAACTTGGCAGACAACAGTATCACCGACACTGGTGCATCACGTATTTTTGATATCATGCTAGACTTCCCTATTCTGGGCGAAGATTTAAAACAGTCCAAAATCAGACGCAGAGAATACATGGTAGAAAAAAATAAACTGTTTCTTAAGTTTGCGGAAGAACTCAGAAACAAAGAAGGAACAAAATCAGCGAAACGCAGAGGAAATGGCAAATTACTGATTGGACGAGGTAAGACAAACAGACAGACAGAGACAGATCAATGCAAAGACAAAAAGACAGGGGATAAGGAGGAGTGGACTTTGAATAAAATAGCGTCTCTAAAGTTGCTCGACGAAGTTAAAGTCACGGGAAATATGGACGTGAAGTATTTCGATAAAGCTGAAAGTTTAGCATTGAAAGCAATCGGAAAATTTGAGGATCCATTTGAAAATGCTTATGTAAAAGATGAAGTATCGTACTGTACAGGAAACAATACTCTGACTTGTTTGAATTTAGCCTATAATAATCTCGGCTATAGATCCTTGCACAAATTGGTTGAAGTTTTGAATTATCAAAAGCAAAATCATCAAACACCAATAGGTCTTGTCAGGGTGATATTGGAAGGTAATTATTTACCATCAACCTGTAGGGAGTACATTGAAATCAGATGGCTATTGGACTTAGCTTTGGAAGCTTCAAGTTCTAAGCCTATTTCTAAAACTGCGAGGAGACTGACAATAACAAGACAGAAGGCTGTGTGAGCTGTCCAGCATTACTAATATATTTACCCGCTTATGTAATGGTCTTCTCACTTTAAACAGTTGCTAAGCAGTGTTATTTCTCACTCTGACTTATGTCAATAGAAGAAGACGGAAAGAGGAATAGCAATGCTTTAACTAAGCAGACTATTTTGAATAAGGGGGTGTCATACATTAGTATGGCATAAAACAGTGCAAAATATTGGCATAGTTCAGTAAGTAGGCATCTGCCTGCATCTTCAGGTTGAAGTTTTTAATTTTATTTTAGTTTGATAAAATAATGTTATTTCTATTGGTTTTAGTTTAGTACTTTTACAACTTAAATAAACTTGCTATGTAGTATTATTATACCTATATACGTATGTACAGATGGTGTGGTTTTATTCAAGGTAACGGATTGTAGTCGCTTTATTTTAAAAGCCAAAGGTATGAGAGCAGACCGATTTCGAGACATGCACCCTCGAGTGCTTATCGTTATCTAGTACCCATAACACAAGCTCTGCTCAGCTTGGGACAACCTATACTGCTGTGTTTGAGCTATGTCCAGCATTATTTATTTATTATTATTATGTATTAACTATGTTAGTCCAAGCTGGACATAGCTGCTGGACCTCCCCTAAAGAGCGCCATAGCGCCCGGTATTCAGCTTGACGCATCCTGATCTGCCTGCAGTCTTTCGTAGATCGTCATCCCACCTGGCCGGAGGGCGTCTTACACTACATTTTCCGAGTCTCCACTCAAGAACACGTTACCCCAGGGCCAGCTATGCCGATAACTTTGGTCTTCTATCACCCGCCCCAATGTACTACTAAATTATTATAATGTTAAAGTTTAGTTTATAATATTTCAAGTAACAACCAAGAAACGATATGTGATTATGTAAATAAGTAAGGCGAGGAGCGCCCCCACTGTGGGGAGGCGCGAAAACTACAAGAGATATTATAACTTAGTCTTATGCCACGCCGGCTTGGTAGTATGGAGGTGGACTTGTAATGTCGCTGATTATGGAGGAATAGACCAGACTTAAAACGGGGATCAAGTTCATTGAGGCATCAACCCCATCCAAACCCACAGAAAAGCTGAAACGAAGCGGTCAGTCACCTTAAAGTCCTGTTCCGATGGCTGCTGGTTAGGGCTAGGGCCTGCTTAGGCACGGGGATAATGCACAATACACTCCTATGCGAGACAACCGTGCAGATATTAATTCCCCTACTTGAAATTAGAATAAGAATTAGATAAAAAGTAAAAACTTTTCCCACTGGTGTCGTAAGAGGAGACTGAGTAATTGTAATTGGTTTCTTACAACCGTTTTAATTTAAATAAATAACTAAGGGATATCGATAGTTGGCGGGCAACAGCGCTCCCTGGAAAAAAAAATCTACCACCGATTTGCGATCCCCGCATGCCTAGCGTGGGGATTATGGGCGGACCCCCCGTGAGATAAACGCCGTTAAGGCGCTTATCAGGGGGAGGCCTGCGTCCAGCAGTGGACCAATACAAGCTGTTTAGGTTGAGGTTGAGGTTGAGGCCCGTTAGCCTACGACGGAGAAGGTTACGGGGGTACCCGCCTTGGTACAAATATTTGTACAATCTGCAATTTTTTTTTCCCGATTGTTATGAGTATTTGTGTACTGCAAACATGGCGCTATCTCACTACAGAAAGGGCACATTTATGATTTAAATATTTGGTAATAAGTATATTAATCGACTGGTACTTATAACACAGACTCTGCTCTGCATGGGACCAGATGAAGCTGTGTAGATTGTCCTGCTGTTTGTACGTGTACCTTATAAAAAAAACTTCTTTACTCTACTCTATCCTTATAGACGACCTCTGTAGCGCGGTGGGCGAAGGTCCACCAGTGATGCAGGAGGTAACGGGATCGATTCCCGCCTTGGGACTAAATGTGTACGATTTGCAGATATTTGTTCAAGGTGTTCTGGATGTTTTCTATGTATAATAAAAATTATGTCTATGTAGTGTATTGTATTAAGTATATCAGTTATCTAGTACCCATAACTGAATGATCCTGCGTTTCTTTTGTATTTAACAAAGTACTCAAAAACATTTAAAAAAGTCTGTAACACAGCGAAATGCCTGTTTTTGAGGAAAAAAATTGTAAACTCATCTGATAAAATCAAAGCAACATGGAGACTTATAAATAACGAAACTGGTAAATCTAAGTCACGAAAAAGAGAAATAAGGTTAAAAATTAATAATTCAATACTTATAAACGATAAAGATATTGCCGATGCTTTTGATTCATTCTTTTCTGATATTACTAAAGTTGTTACCCGGTCTCTAAACTCCTCACCTTCAATCGCGGTTAAATTATTAGAATCATCTGTAGATAAATGTACCGAGGTTTTTATATTTAGTCATGTAAACGCTAATTATATTGTGAAAACATTTAAGTCTATTAACATCAAAAATACTGAGGATCTTTGGGGTATTTCAACCAAAGTACTGAGTTCTATTATTAAGGAAGTTGCTCCATGCTTGGCTTACATTTTCAATAGTTGTATTGATGCAGGAGTTTTCCCTGATCTCATGAAATATAGTAAACTGGTTCCTCTTTATAAATCTGGTAGCCACACTGATCCGGCCAATTATAGGCCAATTTCAATACTTCCTGCAATGAGTAAAGTTTTTGAAAAAATTATTCTCACACAGTTGTCCTCTCACTTCAACCTCAATAGATTGTTACATAAAAATTAATTTGGCTTCACCAAGGGTAGATCGACAACTGATGCTGGTACAGTTCTATTAAAGCACATATTGGATGCATGGGATAAAGCGAAAAACGCTATTGGTGTATTTTGTGACCTTTCTAAAGCTTTTGATTGCGTGGATCATGGTACATTAATAAATAAACTAAGTCATTATGGAATTAAAAACAAGGCACTGGACCTTATGCAATCATATTTATCGGATAGAGTCCAAAAAGTAGATATTGGTAAAGAAAGATCTAGGGGATCAAAAATCGATTTAGGAGTCCCGCAAGGATCAATATTGGGTCCTTTTCTATTTTTAGTATATGTAAATGATCTCCCATTTCTAGCAAAAGATCTCTGTGATATAGTCTTATTTGCTGATGATACTTCATTGATTTTTAAAGTTGACAGAAATAAACATAATTATGACGATGTAAATAATTCTCTTTCACAAATACTAGACTGGTTCACCGCCAATAACCTCTTACTCAATAGTTCAAAAACCAAATGCATAAAATTCATGTTACCAAATGTAAGAGAGCTCCCAACTAAGATAATGCTAAAGGATGAGATTGTTCACCTTGTAGACTCAACTGTTTTCCTAGGGTTACATATTGATTCCTCTCTTCAATGGAGACCGCAAATTGATGCTCTCGCAAACAGACTTAGTTCAGCAGCGTATGCGGTACGAACAATTAGATACATTACCGATGAAGATACAGCTAGGTTAGTTTACTTCAGTTACTTCCATAGTGTTATGTCTTATGGTATTTTGCTTTGGGGACAGGCAGCTGACATCCAGACTATCTTTGTTCTTCAGAAAAGGGCGGTACGCGCTATTTATAAATTAAATCCACGTGATTCGTTGAGGGAATTATTTAAAGAAATAAATATTTTAACAGTAATATCGCAATACATCTATGAAAATCTAATGTATACACACAAAAACAGAGATAACTTTATGAAAAGGTGTGATGTTCACAATAAAAATACAAGAAACAAGAACAAATTACACATCCCATCATATAGATTACGAAAGGTAGGGAAATCATTTTTGGGCAATTGCGTAAGATTCTATAATAAGCTTCCATCTGAAGCAACTGAGCTCCCAATTCGTAAATTTAAACTGTACATAAAACGAAATCTTATCAAGAAAGCATATTACTCCGTAGATGACTACGTCAATGATGTTAATGCTTGGCCGGATGTCGCCCAGTTCCATACAGACAATAGTATGTAAGACCAGTTAGACTTAGTTATCCTAAGATTGTATTAGTTGATAAGCGATAAACTTGCTAGTGGTTTCTTTTTCACTTCTTCCGCTAGTGGACAAAAAATTGAAGTGAATTAAAGTCAATTGCATCTTATTTCTTGTTTGATAGTAATAACTATTTATCAAGCTGTTTATATAGTAAAAATTTGACTTGTCTAAGTACTTATTTTGTAAGTCTAAAGAAATAAACGATTTGACTTTGACTTAACAAGCTCTCATAGCTTGGGTCTAGATAATGGTATTATCTAGTCCAGGTTCCAGGACTAGAACTACCTGTAGGTATGCAGTTTCAGCCCGATCTGTTCAGGAGCTTTGAAGCATGAAAGAGCAACAAACATACATACATGTCTGTTTCACGTTTATAATAACTTAGTAGGTTAGTAGGAAGTCTGCCTCCACTTATTGCAGCCACCCTCCGCGACTGCTAAGAACTGTGCGGGCGCCATCTTGAATCTCATCTCAGCTCGTTACTTACGACGTACCAGTTAATGTATTAAAATATCTACCTATGTGTATACTGTATACCTATTTGTTACAAGACGCTTGAAAGAACTTACTGCGACTTAGACTTTATGTTTACTAAGTACGTAGTATTACGAATTGCGAGCGCAAAGCGCTATAGTCGGTTCAGGAAAGATAATTTTACGTGATAACATAATTTTACTTGATCTATTGAAAATCTTACCTCGTAGTTTATATACTGTTTTTGCCATTCTGGTGTTAGCTAGCTACCAACGCTATCTATTAGACGAAATTAGAACTTTAATCTTCAGTGCTTCAGTCGTCATGACAACATCTCCAACACGTGACACTTTTTTGAACATGCTAATGCTACCCATGTTCATCGAGTTAATACATGTAAATACTTACATACATTATCAAGGTAAATACTTAAAAACTTTTTGGTTTTGATAACATTGGGCGTTGTGTGGGTTCCAGTGTAATAAAATATTTTTTATACCTATAGAAAACGAAATAGGTTACTTATGTGCTTACCATCACACTATTAATTTAAACGCGAAAGTTTGGCTTAGATTAGGTCTATGAATGGATCGATGTAGAAAATATCAAATAATATCCCAAAAATTTGATTCCAACCCGCGAACTAAATGTAACTTTAGTCTTTGAACATGATTGAATAAACTTCAATATTCCCCCTGTACGTGTAGCTAATTGCGCTATAGATTTTCGTCTCGCACGGTACGTCTTCGTTTTCTAGCGGTTAAAACATCCCCGTACATAGGGGAGGACGCGGGTTGTCAAAATAGTACATTTTGTATGGTATTTCACAAGAATTTTTTTATGGCCTGGAATCAAACATAAGCTTTTTATCCCATAAACAGTTCCCAATGGATAAAAAATCTTTCCCATTCTTCCGCAAACCAGCATCAACATTACTTCGGGAACTCTCGGCTAAGTTCGTAAACTTACGGATAAGTTCGGGAACTTATTCCGGAAATCGCGATCCGAATCCGAAATCATTTAAGAACCGAACGGGGCGCTTCGTTCGCTTTCAATCTAACTTTGCGCCAATTTCTTGAACTAGGGCTGTCGCATCCAACTAATATTATAAACCGCGAAAGTTTGTACGAATTCAAATTATTTTAATTCTTTATTTTCAGGTTAGTTAATCCATAGTTTGTTAGTAGGTAGGTTCTTATAATAAATGTTAGTGACTACGGTAGGTACATACTTATCTCTCTTAAATAAATTAAATATTATAAAATTCATCTAAACAAATTAAATATGCAAAGGCATCAATGTTTGTTACTTTCAAGCAAAAACTACTAAGCGCATCAGGCTGAATCTAAATAAGGTTTATATATATTTTTCATTCAGGTAGTTCTAGGCTTGGAATAGCACATGGGCTACTTTTTATCCCATAAATCATTTCCCTTGGGATATAAATCACCTTAAAACGTTTCCGTAGAAACAACGCGTGCAAAGTCGCGGGCAACTAGTATTAATTATATTCGATTTACATAAATAGAGTAATAATTGATGCAGAACATTTTCACTCAGTATCAATATAAACAAAGCAGAGCTGGTTATAACCATAAACACGAGTCAGAACCAGAGGTTTTAACAACCAGTTTATTGATTTCAACTGTATTTTATTTTATTGTAATTTTCTTTGTTAATAATAAAAGGATATGTTTCTTACACAATGCTTGAAGTTCCTGTAAAAACAAGGTACTCAACTCGAATACCTGTCGTAAGATATCTCTGTTTTATCATGAAGAGGAAACAAATATCCATCCATCCAGGGGCCTGATTCCACTAACACAATTGCCTAACTATGGCACTATTATCGCTTCATTATCGCGTAACAATCACCGCCATTGACACCTTTTGGTATTCTACTAACACGATCATTTTTTGTTTATGCCATATCTACGACTATTACGATTATGATTATATGCCCCACCACATTATTGACACGATATTATAAGTCATAGAGATTGTAATCTTATGGTAAGAGAATACCGAATAAATTTACGACTAAATCTCTATCTCAATCGTATGGCGCCATTATGGCATTTTGTTTAAAAAAATAGTGGAATTAGGCCCCGGGCATCCAAACTTTCGCATTTATAATAATACGAGCCGCGCCCCGCGCCTGCGCACGCCTATCCCACGGGAACTGATATATGGGATAACAAACGGTAGCCTATGTGTTATTCCAGGTCTAGAACTACTTGTATGCATGCTTGATCCGTTTAGTAGTTTTTGCGTGAAAGAGCAATAAACATACAAGTTTACCTACATACATTTTTACAAACTTTCGCGTTTATAATATTGGTAGGATTGTAATAACTGCCAACCCTATACCATCACAAAACAGAAAGAGGAGGTGGGGGAGGAACGTGCCTTTAAGTTCGCGATACCAAGTGAGATTTATTTGTATATAGCGGTAGTTATATCTTGAATATATTGGCTCTTAGGCGTTGTCCCAATTGGTTAACGATCGTACGACCGTACGATGCGATTTTGTCGCACGACGATATTAAACATACACATACATACTTTAGAGTATCATAAATGTCTTGAATGATTACGCATCATTGTGCAAATAACGTATCTGAAATCATTGGCTCACCTCGGCAGCACTGACACTCCAACCTAATAAGAGTAGGTAGATTAGGTATAAGTTTATTATATTTTTTTATTTTAAGATAAGGTACTTTTACTGTCTCTAAACTTCAGTCTAGCTTTAGTTATTTTTTCTCTCTATATTTGTTTGTATACCTACCTATTTTCAATCTGTATCCTGTGCTGTCCTTGTGTGCTAAATAAAAACTTCTATCTAAGTATCTATCTAAATCATGAGAGGCATCACGCCATCGGCCAATTAGGACAACGACACGGAAGATTAGCATAACGATGTCCTAGTTTCAGAAACCGATATTAATATTATCAGTGATTAATATATCCGTTTTTGAAACTTCCCTTTAAAGAAGTTTTGAGCTATCCATACCCACTTTTGCTCTTATATAAACGAAAGAACAGCCATCTTCTATATTTTGAAAGGAACTAGCTTTTGTTCGAGACGCGGCTTTTCGCATAATCCAAATTATACAGGCCGTCCCACGGCAATGCCTCTCCATGTGACATGGCCGTGGGACGATTTCCTAGGCTCAATCGTATCAATTATTTTTTCCAGGTAACATAGCATCTAAAATAAAAGGATGACCATGAAATTTTACATTTTATTTAAACATCATGCATGAACATGATCCACATTAGGTATACAGGTATACAAGTAACTATACCTAATGTGGATCATGTTCCAATAAACTAAATAACTGGCAAATTTACGTCAAATATTGTATTACGCCTACACAATGTCAATCTAGTACATTTTCTATGGTATCGCGACTTCTATAAAGACAAGATTTTTTTCTCGATGCTTAGACAATTCGATCATCCCTAAGTACACTGTCGAATCTGAAAATGGCCTATTTACAGGACAGTCACTTGAAGTTTGTTTTCGAAATATCTTTTCCATATAGCCAATTCAACAATTGTTAGTGACTAACAACATCAATTTAAACTACAACATTGGGTAAAAACCGCAAAAGGATATAGTCACCAGGTTTTGAGATTTTTCAGTTTCGATACCTTACGTCGTACAAACTGGCAGAAAAGAAACTAACCGTAACGATAGCTTACTTCGGAATGTTGACTTTATTAACTATACCTTTGTTAGCGAAAGTGGTAGTTTCTATACTTTACGTGGTAGAAAACTGCATATTCGATTGTACTCCTAATATTTTGTTATAATGTAATATTATTGGTCAGTAAATAAAAGTCCATAACTTTCATATTTAAAGTAGTTATGTATGTATTACAAAGAAAATAACAACTTGAATCGTTAAATATGCTAAAAACTTAAAAATGTTATATGCCTGAAAATTACTAAAATCAACATAAAATCAAAGTACTTATGTAGACAAAATTACACAACAAAACACACAGATATTAGACATCAAATCACTGATCAGGTGAGGAACAATATGAGATCTAATTATTTAAACTAAGGCCCATGAAAGCTTGCTCAGTCATAGAGCTATGCTTGAGTGACGCTTATGCCATAGAAAAGCGTTGCTCAAGCATACATCGATGGCTGAGTAAGCTTTCATAATACGGGCCTAAGTCTGAATCACCATTTTCGTCAGGCAAATTTTCTCCGTGTTTAAGGTCCTGGAAAGACCTATGATATTCTTTAGGTATTAGAAGAATTACACAGAGACATCAGGTCTTATCTGTATTTTACCTCGGGCAAAGGCAGATCATTGCTGTACAGATTATTTATTTTAACACTCCTTGTCACTCTCTTACCTCTTCTTGTACCTTGTAACGTTTTAAAACAGTGACTGTCACCATTTAAATTATATTTTAAATACAGACAGTTCGGGTCTTCTTTTTTAACCCTTATCTCTCTCAAACTGTTTCAAGCGAGATACATTTCGATTAGCGGTATCTTTTTTTCATTGCTTGTCCAGTAATAATACCTTCATGTCAAAAATATCCTCCTGTGTAATTTCTATAACGTTGAGGGATTACCATCAACTTAAGCCCACCTCACTAATGCATACCACTGATCAGGGGTGTAAATGAGTATTCCTTTAGCCTCCCGTTCAATACGGGCATGCATATATATAAACTTCAAAGCTCACCTATCAAAATTAAATGAAAAAAATTCTAAGTACTGCTATGCTCTATATACACTCAGCTCGATAACATCAAAAAGTATAGCAAAACAGGCCTATTATGGATTAGTTTATTCTCAACTAAGCTATGGAATAATTTTCTGGGGAAACTCGGTTGATATCCAAACGACTTTTGTTATGCAAAAGAAAACATTAAGATGTATTTATAACGTAAAAAGTACTGATTCCGGCTCAGAAATATCTTTTAAACAGGAAAAAAATACTGACTCTCACTTCCTTTTATATCCTAGAAATGTGCATTTTTGTAAAGGGGTGAATCAACTTTTTACCCACACTTTGGACAGTGTAGAAATATTTTTTTGAAAAATAAAACGTTAATATTCTTTTATTCTAATTTGATTAGGGCATTAGAAATTTCATCTACTTTAACAACCTAGAAGGGCACGGACGTTTATTCATATTTTAGCTATTTTTTACAAGAAACTACAACACAGACCCTCAAAATCTGTCACCTGACTTACCGGCACATAATCTTACATAAATGCTGAATGAAACTCGAAACCATTACTCATTTTCATTTTTTTTATCATGCATGTAAGAGATTTTCGAACTATAAGTACCTAGTCGAATTATATAATTTTGATAGGATTAAGGAATTACCTACCTTACAATGCATCCTAACATTTTGTGGTATTGTAAATAATGAAATCGGAAGTCAGAAGTCAATAACTTTATTTCTTTAGACTTAGGTACCGAAAAACTATTATAAAAATAAGAAATAGGTGTTATTGAGATTCTGTTCACTTCAATCTTTTGTCCACTAGTGGAAGAAGTGAACAAGAAACCACTAGCAAATTTACTTAATCTCTTAGGTGTCTAGTACATGTAATTTTTAGAATAAAACGTAAAACAAATAATAATAAATAATAGTGGACAACCCATACAGTATTATCCCATTATCTATATAACCACAATTTATACATTATCTATCTCTATGAAGAGACAAACATAAAACAATAAAAACATTATAATCTTGACTTGACTGACAATTTCAATGTCAAAAACCAACTAGCAGTAAAACAATAATTAAATTACTTAACTTTGCAACGAGGGGGGAGCTCCGCTCGGTCCGACTGCTGCTCGATAACTGTCCTTTAGTCGACCGTTCGACAGCCTTTTATACCAGTGAGCAAACAACACCTGCGCCTCGGGTGATCGTTACGTCATCAGCGGTATTCGACAACAAAATCTAACAAAATGTGGTTTTCTGCTTATAATTTCTCAATACTTAACAATACAACCAAAGGTAGGTTAATGTTTCACAGTATTATTACTTTATTTTCTTCAGGAGCATATACACAGCTATACATTCATGATAGTATATACATAATCAAATATTTTGTAAATCAGTCTCCATATAATACTTAAATTTTAGTAGAAAACTAACTGCAATTGGTCTTTTGCGTTACTAAAATTATAGCTATTTCTACATGAAACTAAATATAAAAGTATTGCAAATAAAAATGAATTATTTAAGGAAGCTCAGTAATTGTTAAAATAAGGTACTGCCAATTTAAAGATAAAATGAGGAAAAATACGCATTTTACGATCGGATATGTAATGTTTATTTTTGGGACATCAAGTAACTCCAGAGACAAATTTTGGGAACGCCTAAGACATACTAGTCAAATATTGGTTTAATAAATAAACAGCTTGGAACATTGAATAAACTTCAATCGATAATTTATGATACAAAATCAAAAAACAAACAATAAATCAACAAGATACAATGAAAATTACAAATTTACAATCAATAATATAAATAAATTAAGCCAAGTATTTACAATTTAAGCAATTGAGCTAAATGCAAACCGTTGCATCCAATCTAAAGGTAATCCATATCAGTACCAGTCGGAAACGTCCGACTGGTATTGATATGGGGCTGCATTGCCCCGCTGTATGGCAATGGTGAAGTGCTGCGCCAGAGCACTTCGACCAGAATCTCAGATATTTTTTTAAAATCCGAAGAGCCTCGGTACCCAACGGACCTAGCGTCTCATGTGTAGGCTCTGTTGCGATCTGCCTAATTGCGCCTTTTGAGATCCTCAGCCAAATCTGCCTCTCACGGTTGTTCTTGATAAATGGGAAGACGGAAGTGTGTCGACGCATGTACCATACCACACAATAGGCCTTCCCAACTCCTATGGGACTAGTGTCATACCGTCGACCCTCATACCATCATCACGCAACAGACCATTCGGGTCAAGAGTACCTGGTACCTACGTTAGCGGTGGCCAAGGCCCGCCGGTTGATATCGTTACGGCTGGCATGGCGAGATATCCGACCGGCGGTATTAGTATTCAATAGTTTTCAATAACCCAATAGCAATTAGTATTCAATAACCCATGATGACCAAGCTGTTTGACAGCAGTAGGTACTAAGGTTTGCAAAGAATGGAAAGAGAGTCGATCCTGCCCAGGCATCATAAACGCAGACAGACTACCCAAGGTAAGAGCAAGATTAACTCCAACACAACAAGATCTCTTGAAGTTTCTTGAGCCCACCCACAACAGAAGTCAAAAACAGATTAAAACTTAACTCTGAAAAAGAACACCAAAAGCTATGGGAGCGTCGGACAGACTGCAAGCATACTAAATCAATATTCCCCTCCAAAGAAAGTAAAAACACCAATACAAGGCTCAAAATGAGCCGAGAGGACCTAATAACGATGGTGGGCATCATCACAGGTCACGAATGAAATGAACGAATTATCTTTTCAACACTGGAACCACAGACAGCAGCTTATTTCATGGCTGCTTAAAAGAAGAAGAGAATGTGGTACACGTTGTGGTACACTGCACGGCCACATAAAAGTCCAGACACAAAACGGGGCTGAAGTGTCTCATTGAGGCATCAACCAAATCCACACCCAGAGAAAAGCTGAAACGAAGCTGTCAGTCACCTAAAGTCCTGCTCCGATAATTCAAGAAGCTGGGTTGGTTAGGGCCTGCTTAGGCAGGGGGATAATTCACAATATACTTCTATGCGAGACGTCCGTGCAGATCTTAGTTTCCCCACTAAGAATTAGAATTAGCAGTTGTTACTAGGTACATGTCTTCGGTTGGGTGCAAGGTGTTGCGCACCTCATTAATGCGCACTGGCATAAATGACTTCTTCTTCTTCTTCTTCTTCTTCTTCTTCTTCTTCTTCTTCTTCTTCTTCTTCTTCTTCTTCTTCTTCTTCTTCTTCTTCTTCTTCTTCTTCTTCTTCTTCTTCTTCTTCTTCTTCTTCTTCTTCTTCTTCTTCTTCTTCTTCTTCTTCTTCTTCTTCTTCTTCTTCTTCTTCTTCTTCTTCTTCTTCTTCTTCTTCTTCTTCGTGGGCATGTACACTATCACCTTCGTTTTGTGTACCCTTCTTCAAGAAATCTGTGTGTTATATCGACATTGTATTTTTATGACGAAGTTATAGAAGAAGAAGAAGAAGAAGAAGAAGAAGAAGAAGAAGAAGAAGAAGAAGAAGAAGAAGAAGAAGAAGAAGAAGAAGAAGAAGAAGAAGAAGAAGAAGTACCTACATAAAAAACTCTGTTTCTGTACTGTCTCTAACTGTTATCCGACGAAAATAAAAATGTCTTAGTACCTTTTTTGACTTTACATTTTATAAAGTGCATGAGGCAGCTTGAAACCTCATTGGCACCTCTTTTAGCTGTGCATTCGGTCCACACAAAAAGCCTCTTTTTGTGCCAAATCGAATATAGTGAAGAGATAAACGGATAATTTTCTCTTGTAGTAAAACAAGCCTACATCCCCGTGAGGAGAAGTTAGGATTTTTTGAAAATCAAATGTTACGCTAACCGCTTCAGGGTACTTTTGTTGAGCCAGCTGTTTATCATTGTCCTTAAATTCTCTAGCTAAAGTCTTATTTTCTACATAGGCTTAAAGAACAATGGCAGGTCTCCATACTAAGAATTGTCTGGGATCAAATTGAAGTGTCCCGTAATGAAAAATATGTTAAAATATTTGGCGTTAGCTCCAGAATCTATAAATGAGACTATTTTCATTTGGGAAAGCCGGAAAAAAAAGATTTCGGTGTTTGAACTTTTAGGTTATGAATGAACATCAAACAACAAATTATCTATAAAACATCGCAGATTGAAATTAAATCATAAAGAAATGGATAATGTGGTGTGGTCTCATTGAGGTTATGAGTATTTACGGATAAACGAAATGAGAAAAACCCAAATAAATAAACCTTCGGTGTTGTAGTACCTACTCAATTGCACTTATGTTTACGAAAGCTGGGCGCGTATTTAAAAAAAAGCATTTGGTCCGTAAACACTAAAACTGAGGGTTACCTATATTATAATAAAAATAATTACTTATAGGTATAATGTTGGACAATCCACACAGCTTCACCTAGCCCCAAGCTAAGCAGAGCTTGTGCTATGGGTACTAGATGACTGATATACTTACATAATACAATATTATAGATATTTTTTATCATACATATAAAGTCACGGAATTATTTCTAATTCCGTGTTTAAAATGTCCAGAACACCCCGAAACAAATATTTGCAGATCGTACAAATATTTTTCCTAAGGCGGGAATCGAACCCGCAACCTCCTGCGTCGCAGGCGGACCTTCGCCCGCCCCGCCACAGTGATCGTCTTATAATACCTAATGTTAGGGCAATTATAAAACACATTTTGTTATACATATTTATTTTATTCCTCATCTTCATCTCGTATTATTATCTCATCAAGAAAACCTGCTGGTGCTGAGATATGTTCTTGATGTCTGGCCCATCCTAGATACCACACTATGGTCATAGTGTGTGCGCAGCAGCCTACAGTGCGCCGGCCAACTAAACAATTACAGCAATATTCAATAATGCCGGTTCTGCCAGGAATATTATTTTCAATTAAAATGTACACATAATATTGTTTCCGTGATATGTGTCGGGACTTTATTTTCCCTCTTATAAGGGTTTTTTCTCCACTACCTCTAAGGTTATAATCATTTTGATTTATAATTTCGCCCCTATTCACCTCTATTCTGTATCCGCCTTGGAAACGTACATGTTCGCCGTAATAAGACCGAGCTTGTCTTATTTGGTACGTCCCCAAGGCGAACAGAATTAAATCGCTATATTCCAATGTTGGAAAACATGAAATATTATTTTGGTCAGCACATATATTTTCAAACTGGGCTGATCGTCTATTCATATGAAGGGCATCTACCATGTTTGCCAGATTATTTTCTAACTGCATTCTTTCTCTAATTATTTCCAATATTTCTGAGGAATAAATATTATTCACAAAACGAACACCAAATCTGTTCAACAATGCTGCAGCTATTTGAAAATTCTGCATCATATGTGGTAGAGACAGATGAAAATATTCTTGTCTTAACAGTTTAAAATCTCTTTTAAAATGACCATTGACGGCCTCTACCACCCACCGGCAAATTGTTACGCAGCGGCTTCTATTTGCTTGAGCAGTTGTTAGTTGATGCTCGCCTTCTAATAATGATTCTGGCATACATGTTCTATAGCCACATGCCTCTAACTGACTTATACTATCCCTAAAACCTCTATCTAAGATAAACACATCATCACGTTGAAAATACTCCCTTAAAGCAGAACCATCACAAAACAAATTGTTCATGATATAAGCATCCGAAGTTGTTGCTTTGTAAGGGCCAAAACAATCAAGAATATATCCATCACAAGCAACAATCATAAAAGGCTTTAAAAGATTTCTTTATTTATGAAGCGAATATGTTTGTTTCTGGAATGAGTAATTCGAGCTTTTTTGCACATATATATAGGTTCCATCACATATGACAATACTGTTTGTTCCATTTCCATAAAGTCCATTTGGTATGATCAAATTATGTTGGAGTAATTCTTCCCTGGCTAAATGATTTATCCCAAGATTCCTTGGGACAAAATCTTGGAGAAGTATCTCTCTTATTTTGTTCATTAAAACTTCTAACGTTCTACGGGGAACATTCACCAAAGTCGCGATTCTTTCATCGGAATCCCCTGTTCGGAGTTTTAGTAAAAATACTAAAAGACCTAATGTGCCTCTACGAATATCTCTTATTCGAGGTACTTCATTAAGTAATAAATTAAAGTTATGTTTTGAGCGTCCTATCCAGTACTCAAATATTCTGTCATCCATTTCTTCTATGTTTTCAAAATCAATTGTTGGATTGAAAGCATTTACAAAAGAAAATACATGCTGTATCTGCTGAACGGTAAATGTTGTGTAACTGTTTTGGGAGTCAAATAATGTACCCCACATATTAGCCATCAAATGGTCATTACAAACACGGGCTTCATTAGGCAGATAATATTTGTAGTCACTCAGGATTATTGCTCTTAATTTATCTGAAATACTGTGCAATGTAGTGCTTTCACAGTTTGGAAATACACAGTGATGATTAGTGTTGGCTGCTCTTCTGTAATCTGGTAATGTTATTTCATCAGTTGAGTGTGTTGCTTGTTCTGACTGTGACACCTGGAGCTCCTCCAACACTTGAGGCTCCTCCTGCGGTGGTGATGAACTCAACTGGGATCTTGTAGCATCAATAGTAGACATCCGACGAGCTTCTCTTTGTATCCGAAGCCAGCAAGTATGGCATACAACATCATGCTGTGAAATCTAAAAAAAAAATATCTTTTTAATCATCAATATCCTTGAAATGTATTGTTTTATATATATTAAAAAAATTAAATTATAGAAATTGACAAGATATGTTATACAATTACTATATTATTCTAAATTAATTAATTTCATCAACTTCTAAAAAATTACTTTATAATCATTCATACCTCTCGTGGTGCTACTCTGCTTTCTATAATAGCAATCATGGATTGTTGCAGTTGAGATGGATTGCGTCTTAATATTTTATCACTCCGTCTTCTTAAAGTTGATAATCCACATAAAAGACACACATCAGTGTGGCCTTGGTGACTTGATCCAGCTTGTTGATCAGTATTGCCAGAAACATCTTGCTGCAAATTCTCATTTACTGCAAACATTGCTAGATCTCTACATGCTTCACAAACAACGTCTTCTTGTGAAACCTGTAAAAACATGAATTGTATTTTAGACACTGCCTCTGTCTATCCAGATCTTCATGAGTAACTTTCAATATAGAAAAGATAGGTACTTACAACTCGTGGGAATACCCAGCTGCAAAGTAAGCCAGCAACTCTCGGGCCAAGTGCTAAGACTTGATATCGGCGCAGTGTGTTCACGCATATATTGCAGTTTACACATAAAATGCGCGTGCGACGATGACTTCTATCGTAATCTGCCATTACGATTGTTCCGGGTTTACAACAAAAGTCCAATTCACTAGGCACAATCGGAGCACAATAAGATTAGCTTAAGGTCACGCAAAGCAATATCGGAGTCCTAAGGGCACGCACTAGTCACACAGGGCAGTATCAATCAGTCCATAAACAGTCCAGGTCGGGTAGAAATAAATAGAAAGCCAAAAGAAAACACAAAACACAGCAGAGATGAAAAACGCGGAAGCCGGCCGGAAGGATTCTGTATCGTTTTGTTTTGACAGACAACCACAGACAACACGATACTGTCAAAGACAAAAGTAGTGCAGCACGTTTCGATTCGGTTTTCCTAAGAATCGATACAACACTGAAACGATCCTATGATACGATCATTTGATTCATTATTAATTTGATTTAAAAGTAGAAGCATTTCTTCAAAGATATCAGTTGATTAAATCCCTACTCACACAGGCGCTAATTTTCATACAGCTAATCATACAGAACAGGACGACCCTTTACTAGCGTTATAAATATTTCGCTACCTATTCATTACAAACACGTGCAAACTTGTTAGAGTCTAAGGCGGGGAGTGGGCGTCGGCGGCGCTGCTGTGTGTAAGGAATCGCGCTAGAAAATCGCTGAAATCGCGCTTCGCAAGACGCGCTAATTAATTAGTGTCTGTGTACGGAGGGCTTAAAGACAAATGAATAGAGCATTTCAATAATTATGTTAAAAACAAAACCAACTCTGCATGGGTCGATCGATCCGTCGATTTTATCGATCATTCGTTTAGTTATTGATATCGATAAATTGCATTCATACTATTTGTACTCGCACCACTATTTTAATGGTAACATTTCTAATGTACCTTATTCGAATATCATTTGATAAGCTTTTATTAACATAAAATAACTCCGGCCTTTACGAAAAGGAGTAAATAATTGAAAAATCGTAGAAAATTAATTAAATTTGATTCATATATATCAAATACATGGACGCCAGAAAAAAGTCCAGACCAAATTCTGCCATTGTTCTTTGTTCATCATACTTATATAAGTATTCCCAATGCTTTGTATGATCTGCCAAACCCCAGAACTCTGAGTGAATATTTTGTCTAACTGTAGTAAAAAAGTTCAGTTTGCAGGTCGTAGGACAAACAGAGTAAAGCGTTTTACTGCTTCACTGTCCAGATTTTTGCTGGAAACTGGTTCAGATAGAATACCGCCAGGTGAAAATGTTGCATCTCGTGATAGGTCTTCGTCGATCATACTTTCCAACATAGCGAATTCTGCGTCAGTAAGATTACACTTCGGTGGTAACGGAGATTTTGGAAAATAATACATTATTATGTAAAATAAGTTGTACCTGTACTTATAAATAAATAGATGAAGTGCAAACAAAACCATTAATCACTAGCCGCACTGTTGAACCCTAAGTACATCACTAAAATAGTTTATTAATTTAACGTTAGTATTTTGTCTAGAACTTTTCTTCCATAATGTAAAAATTGATTCTTATTAATTAATCCTTCACCGTAAAAACTTTTAAACAATTTCAAATCCTGTCCGCAAACCAAAACGTAAATCTGCGAGGGACGAAAGGACGACGACGGTACGTTATGCATTTAGGGGAAATAACAAAAAAATATAAAAAACCTTCTGATCCCACAAAAGTACATGTAAAAAAGGGCGTTTTATAAAATAATACTAAAATGCCAATATTTAGTTTCGATACTGTACTTAGGGGTGATCGAATTGTGAGTGTCAATAAATTATTACTCTATAAGAAACTCTTATTGCCACTTCTAAGAAAACAAGTCGAGAAAGTATCTTTATGAGTATGCACCAAGTAACTACGCGTTCAAGTTCCGTGATTTATAAAAATTACATAGGTAATTATTATACATATCTCATGTGAACCTGGAATTTTGTGACGAATAATTTGAACGAACAGAACAGAACCATAATGCATCCAAATCTTGCAAAGGCTTACCGCAACGAGTTTATCATTAGAATTATCTATTAATAAACCCCTGTAGGCTACCTAAAATACAGGTCTCGTCTTCATCTATATTCTTTTAAAAATCAGTAAATAGAATAGGTGCTTGTCAAACTATCAAAATATCGTTAAAGAACTTAAGACAATACATTCTAATCTACCCTTGTCCTTTGCTTCTGTTTTTGTACTATCCTAAAATAATAATCCTGGAACAAGTACATTACATACAACGTTATTCGGTAACAAAACAGGAACTAAGTAAATACAAGTCTTAAGGCTTTGCCTCAAAGGATTCCAAGGAGATGGAATTAATTAAATTTTAATTAAATTGAACGTCTTGAGTGTAATAATATAATAGTTTCTGTTCGCGTAATTTTATACGGAGGTCACAGCATGTTGTAAATAGCTGATTCATTTTGGCCCAAAATAGGGATAAATTGGGCATGGTCGAAATGAATGGCTTGGTTATAGAACTACGTATTTCATTTTAAATACAACAATTTAAGCTTAAGGCCCATACAATAGTGAAAGTGGCGCCCCTAACTATTTTATCTTATTATTACGTTAAACGCAATTCAGTTTGTGGTATCTTTATAAGTTATTTATTAATGCCTCTGTATTAGTTTCATTTTGTAAAGCTCAGGTAAAGAAACGAAGTTGCGCTTTTTGGCAACCAAACTCTATTTTCGCATCTCCTCCTAAACTATATGAGATAAAATTATTACAGAGGTATTAAAAAATAGCTTTTAATAGATACCACAAACTGAACGTAGGATTTATAAAAAAATCCTATAATAAACGTAAAAATATGATAAAATAGATATCGCTGTCATATTGCTCGGGTATGCGTCTTAAATAAATAAAAAAAATATCACCAAAACGTCCCTACCCAAAAAATGACAAAATGGACTTAGTGACTTTAAGAACTTGGCCATCCAAATTTTCACAGATTTCTTGACTCAAAATATGGATTTAACTCAGATGTTGCCATAAATAAACTAAACTGATTCGACAGGTTTAAAAACAATTCATACAATTGACCTAACAGCAGATTGTTGTAAACAAGTAACTCTACTGATTATCTAGGGAATGTACATAATATAAGTTATGTAATAATAAGTAGTACTCACAACATAGCTTACCTTACCTTGGAGCTATGGTGATGTATGATAGTTTTGTGTGAATTGTTTTTCTTCTTTAGGATGTTTTAATTAAGAAAAATGAAAAACACGGATAATTAAATACATAACAAAATAACCAAAACATGGCTTGAGGGGCTCTAAATATGTTCTAAGTATAAAAATGTTACTGTAACTAGCTAAACTATTCCTAGCCTACCCTCCTTACTCCGTTCCTCGCCTCCTTTCAACCCCCCCCCCCCCCCCCCTCCCCCTCCCCCAGGATTAACAAGATTCCATTAAAATAATGATGTTGCGATGTTATTAAGGCTTCTTTGCTCTGATGGAGGTTTCGTGTTGGAGCTGGCAACCCTGGCAAGTTCATGCACAAGTTTTATAATTGCAACCTTAAAGTTTGAAGTGTAGAGCCTTGAATTGCTTGGGTTTGAGGATTTTTTTATGGAGTGTGGCCAGAACCTTTATTTTATTTTTCAATGTCCATAAATTTATGTATATTTGGATAGAACATGTAATAAAAATAGTCATAAAAAATATGAATAAAGCGTCAGGATTCTGAGAATATCTCAGAAATGTGATTATCGTACACTGTCATTTTCATTACGAATACAAGGAAAGTGAAAATAAAAATATGAATGAGCTAATGAATAAAATGTTAATTTTATTTTGTACCCGCGACGGAACGGAGACGGTATATGCGTTTAGGGTGTGATGTTGTTTGTATGTATGTATGTATGTATGTATGTATGTATGTGCAATTTGCAATGTTCCCAATTATCTCCCAAACGGCTTGACCGATTACGGTGCTGTTTTCAGTTTCGGGTTTGAAATTAGGTGGCGATGATTCTTAGCTAGTTTTTATTGTCTTCACTCACCAGGGGGCGCTGTTATATGTGTGTTTAGTGAAAACCAATGTTGCCATTTATCTCCAGAACGGTTTGTTCGATTGAGACACAGTTTTCAGTATAAGGTATGGGGTTCATTGGCGATGGTTCTTAGCAAAGTTTTATGGTGATTGCTTACCAGGGGGCGCTGCAATCGACGTTTTAAAAAAATATTTTTGTACTATACAATACAAATACTCTTTATTGCACACCAAGAAAACACAAACACAAAAACAGTTGCACAAATGGGCGGCCTTATCGCTAAGAGCGATTTCTTCCAAGCAACCTTTGTACCTTTATACATAGACGTATTTGCCAACAGACTCCGTTGCTAGGCAACGCGGTGCGTTGCTAATTTAATAATAACATAATAATTAAATAAAATAAATACAAAAAGGGCGTGCCTCTGTCGTCGGTATACTACTAATGTAAGGTTCACTCACGTTGCTTTACTAAGGTCCGTATTGTATAGGCTTCCCCATGCTTTACTTATGCAGTCATTTCGTGAGTTCTACTCAAGCTTAGAATCTCTACTCAAGTAAATCTTTATATAGGAACGTAACTCTGACGCTACTTGGCTAGTTGCACTACCTAAATCTCTACTTAAGTGAGTTGATTTTTGTCTATGGTCTACACATTTATCTAGGCGAAAAGCGTTCCTTTACGTTATCACCCTGACTATCACTATTTTTCTTTTTTTTGTTGTTTTGACGGTTATTGTGAAACGAAACGCAACGATATCAAAACTTAACAAAAAGAAAGCCTATTTGACGATAGTAACGAGACATGATCGTGACGTCTTATATTTGTATACGCACGATACGGGGAGATGGGGCGCTATACTAAATCTATGAGAAACTGAGACGTCTCGATATTGTCGTCAAACTCATCCCTCAGTTCAGTTTCAGATTTTCATTGGAAACTGTCAAAAACCATGACGTGTTTAATTCTGACTTGTTAAAAATTAAATACACTTGATTAAAGAGTTGACCATTGATTAATTAATGAAAAGGATGATCTGCATTCGAAAAATCGGCTGTAAGTAAAGAAGAAAATCTTTAAAAAGTTTAAAATAAAATCAAAATAAACTTTTGAAAAACCCACGACGGATATAATAAATAGTATGTACTTAATCGAAAATGGAAGAAATAATTTTTGCAAAACCCCCGACTAAATGGAACTGAAAAAGACAATTAAATTACCTTTAGTTACAATTATAGCTTCCTAAATTTTTTCACCTATCCATTACTACAAAGCCAAAAAAATCCGTCGGGGGGGGGCTGCCATTTCCAATTGCCATCTATTTTCTGAATTTTCCGGTACCCAGTGTGGCGCTGGCTTAGAATTTGCACCACCACCTCCATCTCTTACCGTGGGTGTCGTAAGAGGCGACTAAGGGATATCCACCGATGGCGGGCAGCAGCGCCCCGTACAGAACAATTCTACCACCGAACTGCGATCCCCAACTCGCATGCCCACCGTGGAGATTATGGCCACTACCCCCATGAGATAAACGTCAATAAGACGTTTATCAGTGGTCAGTACAGCAGTGGACTAATCCGGGCTGTTGAGGTTGAGGTTCCTGAATTTAAATGACTTGGTATAAAGATTATCTCATACAGTCAATTAATAGATACAAATTTGAACTATAATATGTTGAGTTTACAATTGAAAAAACGTATAGATTATCTGTTGTCTGCAGCCACCCGACGGATTTTTTTGGCTTTGTAGTAATGGATAGGTGAAAAAATTTAGGAAGCTATAATTGTAACTAAAGGTAATTTAATTGTCTTTTTCAGTTCCATTTAGTCGGGGGTTTTGCAAAAATTATTTCTTCCTTTTTCGATTAAGTACATACTAAATTTATTTATTATATCCGTCGTGGGTTTTTCAAAATTTTATTTTGATTTTATCATTACTCATACTCTGAAAGTAGGTCGGGTGAAAAGTAATGACAAGTAGTGACAGCTGTCACCTCACTTTACTATTCAACCATGCATTCTACCTTTCTATACAGCCACTCTACTTCAACTTCTTGTGAGATGGCTTTTGCGTCTGCTTTGACGCAATTCATACGGCCATTCAATTACAGTGTAATGTAAAATTTAAATAAATTATAGGTAAAATATCAGTTCACAAAATAAAAAACAATCTTTCAACAATTTGGCCCACCGTCAGCGAACAAGTCAACATCGGGGTTGTCGTTCAGGACAGCGTTGGGTGCTATCAATTTGGACTTCTCGATTCAGGGGGCCTATTATAATTAAAAATACACAACTGATTGTTTAATTTTTTCCTGCATATTGGTACTTTAATTCGGTGTATTTAGGTACATCAGTACATCGATTGGCTGAAACGAAACATGAAATTGCGTAAAATAGGCGCCCAGGCTCGGCCTAGTGTGAGATATTCATCGATCGACCATAGTCTCCAAGCCTTCAGTAATAACTTTTTACTCTATCTGTGTAAAGCTATTGTTTGAGGTGCATACACGAGTGAAAGTGGCGCCCCCACCTATTTTATCTTATTATTACGTAAAACAGGAAGTTTTAAGAATCCATCGTACAGTTTATGTACGATGGATTATGCCTTAAACAATAGCTGTCATATTGGCTCGGGTCTCATACCCCCTTAAGGCGCATACTCGAGCCAATATTATGACAGCGCCACCTATTTTATCATATTATTACGTTTGACAAAGGACATTTTAAACAATATTGTGCGTTACATAATAATAACAAAAAAACCAAAGCAAATCTTATCATATAAAACAAACTTCTAGGTATCCATAAAATACAAACTCCAATTCCACATAATAGCCAATAACTTGGCAAAGCGTCCATAAACTTAACTATACCATCAAAGCCCAAGGTATACCAAAGGCGTTATGGTAAAACTTTGCGCCATAAAAGTAATTAATACCCGACGTTATATAAGCGAAATTTTGAGTGCCACCGTCTTAGCAGTGTCTCAGGTGCCCCCCGCCCCCTCTGGGGGTAAAAAGGGGGTGATAAGGGGTGAAGGGGGTTCGTGGGGATCCGCGAACGTCTCTGTTTTCGCGAAGTCTGTGGCGAATGAGTAAAAGGGGGTGTTATAATGGGTAGATGTAAGTATCGATCTTGGAATTAAAATGTTGCTGCGAGTTTGTGCGTGGTTTTTGTTGCAGATATGGTTTTCTACTGGTTATTGTGTAAGGCAAATATACACGGAATGCAATTTGCCAACTACACTCGTCGACTGCAAGCGCCGGCAGTCGCCTACTGCAGATGAGTGTAGAAGACGGCAGGTGACGGTAGTCGACTGCAGTTGACTGGTGGTCAACGAATAATTGATTTTGTTTTAAAAAACTATAAGCCCACTTCAATTATATAGTTTTTTCATAGATCCCATTATCAGAACTGGACTAAATTTAAATGGGACCACGCACCAGGGTTCAAATAAAAAAATAATCATGAAAACACCCAGTGAAGAGTTCTGAAATAACAAACATAAAAAAACAGTCAAATTGAGAGTCCTTTTTATAAAGTCAAAAGAAAAACACGTTTACTGTGTTAAAAAATATAGTGAATAGAGAACAAGATGGACAATTGGACATTGCAACATTTACACTAATCCACTTTTACGAAGAAATGGGCTTTTTCAATTATTTTCGCCAAAACGTCGAATCTTGGGCAATATTTATAATGAACAAACTCGAGGACATTGTTGTCTTTTATAAATATTACTATTTTCAATCAGTATTCTTGATAAAATCAGCGCTTTTTGTCTGAAAACTGACAGAGGCGATGCGGACATTTTGTTTTGTTTTATCTATAAGGGTTGTAATTAAATATTTACGTTAAAATATATTTATTATTCATCGTATTACTAACTCCCTCGCTCTGGTTGGTGTGTATTTAAACGGTAAATGGTAATTATCCCGGGATCTTAGCCCTCCCTCTACATCTCATCTTTCAACTTGAAAGTGATTCTCAATCTTTATTTTATAGTCCAGTCATTTAAGCTTAAATTAGGTAAGAATCTCGGAATTCGAAATACCCAGCTGTAAGTCTGTAAATACTTGTATATTAAATTTATTTATTTATTTATTACATGGAAAACCAGATGCTTTTATATACAGAGTTACAAATTAATAAATACCAGTAAGCTTATCGAAGGTTTTCACGGGTAGTTATCAGGATAGCAACAAATTAAGACTATGAACAATGTGTCTAATCTACACGTATGTATCACCTATAGATAGTGTTTTTGAGTTACAGTACAATATTTTAAACTAAGCAATTTTAATGATCATTATCGTCATTGACGCCAAAAAATCCTCCACCAAGCCGCCGTCTGGCCGCAGTGACACTTGTGCAAAATAGGTCAAGGTCGAATTGCTTACTTAAGTGGTTAAAATTGTTACTCGCTCGCCATAAGAAGGAATTTTGCCGGTAGTTAGTGCCAGCATGAGGAAGGGAGATAGGGGGGCTAAATCTAATAGATTTGAAGGGTACGTTGAGCTTAATTTTTTTAAGTAAGTTGGGACAGTTAATTTTATTCGATGTGATTTTGAGTAAAAAAGATAGGTCGGCGATCTCACGCCGCTTAGAAAGAGGGAGAATGTGAAATTGCTTGCATAAATTGAGGTAATTATCGGAAGTGTATGGAATTTTTAGACGGAAACAAAGGTACTTTATAAACTTAATTTGAATACGCTCGATTCGTTTAATATAGACATCATAACAGGGGTTCCAAATCTGTGATGCATATTCCAAAATGCTTCTTACGAACGTACAGAACAGAATCTTAAACGTTTTCGCACGGTGAAAGCTAGATGCACTCCTCATGACAAATCCTAGCGCCTTAGAGGCTTTAGAAACTATTGTATTTATGTGATTATCGAACATGAGTTTAGAGTCATGGATGACACCGAGATCCCTAACAACGCGACAATTCTGCAGAGACTCTGACTTCAGTGAATAATTGAACGGAATTATTGTTTTCTTCCGAGAAAAAGTCATAATGGAACACTTAGATGGATTGAGCTCGAGTTTATTTATATGACAATAGTTATCTAGCCTGGAGAGGTCCGCTTGAAGATCAAGAACATCATTTTGAGACTTAATAATTTTAAAAATCTTCATAACGTCGGCAAAGCTTAGCACATGACTGTTTAGAAAGCAACTGAAAATATCGTTCACAAAGATAAGAAATAGCAGAGGTCCCAGCAATGAACCCTGTGGCACACCGCTGGGAATTGAGACCCAACTGGAAATATAGTTGCTGATTACAATAGCCTGAGAGCGGTTGTTAATATATGACGCGAACCATCTGAGCAAGTCGCCCCTAATGCCGATAAGGTTAAGTTTCTTTAATAGTAATTTATGGTCAATCCTGTCAAAAGCTTTACTGTAGTCAGTATAAATCACGTCGGTTTGATGGCCATTATCCATAGAATCGGTCCACTGCTGGACGCAAGCCTCCCCCTGATAAGCGCCTTGCTTGCGTTTATGTAATGGGGGTAACGCCCATAATCCCCACGCTGGGCATGCGGGTTGAGGATCGCAGTTCAGCGTTAGAGTTGTTCTGCAGAGGGCGCTGCTGCCCGCCCCCGGTGGAAATCCCCTAGTCGCCTCTTACGACACCCACGGGAAGAGATGGGGTGGTGAAAATTCTAAGCCAGCACCACACAGCTATCATGGCACTCACTAGGGGCGTATACAGCAGTGGACATTCATAGGCTGATGATAATGATGAGTATGAACCCACTAACAGGCAAAGTTGCAAAATTTTAATTAAACGAGAGTGGTTTTCTCCCTCTTTGAAAACTTTGAGCACCAGTGTCCCTGCTCTACCTCTTACGACAGTACGTAAGTGGCATTATGAAATTCCAAGCAAGTAATGGGAATCGCTCTCTATTTGTTTCCACTGTCTTATTATCTGGGGGAGGGGGAAGTGAATTTATTAAGCTAGTTATGTACCTATTGGTTTTCCTTGGGGAAAGTTATTGTTATACATTATGTATTTAAGTGTATTGCTGAATTTCATCGAATTCTGGAATTCACGTGTAGTAACCTACTAAGAATCCATTCATATTAGATATAATTTAGATATGTTTACGTGAAACTGGGTAGTTAAGGAATAAATAAATATACAATAATTCACACAGCATTATCTAGAAATTCACTTGTAAGAATGTAGTAGTGTAATGTAGTTGCGCCCCGCGGCTTCGCACGCCTATCCCACGGAAACTGATTTATGGGATAAAAAGAAGCCTTTGTGTTTTATTCCAGGCCTAGAACTACCTGAATGCAAAATTTCAGCCCGATCCGTTCATTAGTTTTTGCGTGAAAGTGCAACAAACATACATACAGACATGCTTATAAATTTTCACGTTTATAATAATAGTTTATAGTAGTTATGAAAATATTTTAAATTTAATTTTCACAAGTTTTTAATGAGCTCCGTCCTTGTAGAATATATAATTTCATGGCTTGGATGTTTTTGCTGCTTCCCTCATTTTTTCAGTAAAAACAGCTATAAATAACATTAGCTACCTGCAACTAAAAGTCCTCTAAAAATTTGTTCAGACGTTTTGGAGATGAGCCAAAACAGTCAAAAAAATTTGAAAGTGGTCTTTTGTTAAACTAAAAGAATTATGTTAGAGTTTTGGTGAGCAATACGTAATTTTCTCTGTCAATAACTTAGCAACCTAACGCAATAATAATATGTTACGAGGATTTTTTTATTTGTAAAAGTGTCCTTTATCCAAATAACTATAAAAAAACAGAGTACCTACCTAGTAGCTGATGATAGCCAAACACCAAAAATCTTTATAATATCTAGTTATAATACCATAATTTTAATTACGTCTACGATTTACTAAACATTATAATCTTAATTTATTTTAAGCAAATATAATAGTTATTTTATCTCTGGCAATACTTTCTCATAAAGGTTTCGATCCCTTGGGCCCTTACATTAATTACGCTGACTTATTGCCCGATAGTTTTCACAATTAATACCTTCTTGATAAATTAGTCGGTTTTATTGTTGTTTTAGGTGTTCTTACAATGATTTACACTATAAACTTGATGAATATTATGATGTACTCCAGTTTCAGTTATTTAAGATAAAAAAATCTTACATGTCAAAACACATTATGGATATTTAACTGAACAACTTATTGTATAAAATTGTTTAAACTAATACGTAATCTTTTTTTTTACCAAAAGTATGCATGAAATTTTTTTTTAAGTGTGGATTAACCATATTGGCGTCCTTCGCACTGATTTCTCTTTTTTAATTTAAACTCAAAATTTTGGTTTAGTTTACTTGACCATGTCCTTATACAGCAGTTTTTTTATTGTACTTACGAGTGAATTTTATTTTAAATCTATTATTTCTGACATTTAATAATGTTATCTTGTACCTACATATTTTTTAGTAATGATTGATAATGCCCTTATTACAGTAGCGTACTTTGACATAACTTTTATTTAAGTAAATATTTTTCATTCTGTATATATCTGTCTCTTTTTTTCCTTTTGTATCTTATGGCGTTTCATAAACCCATGTTTGTGTATTATTTATTATGTCGAAAAACTTGTTCCGTGTGAAAATAAGTTCAGTTTATATAAATCCAAAAAGTACAACGTACAAATCTACGATCTTTTGGATTCAAGTTCTCAATGTATGAGATTAAGACACCCCTTTTTAAAATCGAACGTCTTTTTATTTATAAAAAGACGTTCACTTTAGTGAATAAGTACTTTTTGTGTTTTTTTATCGTACCTTTTTCTTGTCAACCTGTTTTATGACCGTGTCAACCTGTTTTACGTTCGTGGATACGATTCCTTTCTCGGACAATTTTCATTGTTATGCTGACCTGATTTTTATATGGACGTGTTTGGTTGATATTTTTTGTGAAACACGAATCATACAACTGAGTTTGATTATTGAATCCAAAAAATATCTTTTAAAATTTTCAATACAACAGATTTGTAATGAATCTTGCCATGGGGTGTATGAAGTTTAGCCTTTTGCGTACGTTTTTATAATTTATAAATATAATATTATAATTTATCAAATCTAAATTGTATTTATTACTATGTGAAAATTGCTCTTCAAGTTAATTTGTTTTTTTTTTAATTTAATTTAATTTAAGTTTCCACACACAATTCATATTGTTATAATGGAATAAATAACTATGAAATATCAAAATATTATCAATGCTGCATAGAATACGTGGGTAAGTAGGTAAACCGGCCGACATACCACAGTGTTGAATCAAAAATCGGTCTTCTTTCTTAATAAGCAAGAGCAAGCGCCCAGAGTGGGACGACGATCTGCGAAAGACTGCAGCCAGATGTTGGATCTACGGCTTATGGCGCTATGGCGCTCATAAGGGGAGGCCTATGTCCAGCTGTGCACTAGTATAGGTACATGATGACGATGACGACCAGAGAGTAGAATGAGCTTTCTGCGTCTATGTGGAACTGCTTTAAGGGATAAAAAGTACCACTAAGTTCAGGCCTAGAACAACCTGTATGCAATTTCAGCCAGATCCGTTCGGTAGTTTTTGCGTGAAAGAGCAACAAACATACATACATGTTAACAAACTTTCGCGTTTATAATTTTAGTAGGATAAAGATGAAAATGTGTTGTCGCGTCAATGAAGTAGCGATATTTTGTAGACGGATTGACATACGATTCAGTTTTTCAATCATAATTTTTAACGAATAATTGGTATTTTTTCGGGTTAAAATAACCTAATAACATACCCTCCATAATGATACGATAACATCTTACAACCCGCGAGCTGAAGCAACTAAGAAAACACATAATATACCCCTACCTTCAAACAATCTAAGCAACCCCCCCACCCCCTTCTTACCTCCACACACCTGTCATTAATTCATTTTAAGACGCTCCCTTCCCTCTACATTTGCATATTACAAAGTATGGAAGTTCGTTAACGAAGCGGCGGCGGCGCGGCGGCGGGGGGTAGTGGGGTGTCTAAGGCGTAAGACGGGGAATTGGATGCAGGGATGGATTGGGGGTAGTTTGAGCTTTAAATATATACGTATTATACACATCAACGCTTCTGGAGGGCGGGCAGCAGCGCCCCCTGCAGAGCAAATCTTCCACCAGACTGCGATCCCCAACCCGCATGCCCAGCGTGGGGATTATGGGCATTACCCCCCATGAGTTAAACACCAAAAATGCGTTTATCAGGGGGAGGCCTGCGTCCAGCAGTGGACCGATACAGGCTGTGGATGGATGGATGGATACACATTAACGCCGTAGGACGCCCTCCGGCCAGGTGGGATGACGATCTGCGAAAGACTGCAGGCAGATGCTAGATGCGTCAAGCTGAAGACAGGGCGCTATGGCGCTCATTAGGGGAGGACTATGTCCAGCAGTGGACTAGTATAGGCTGATGATGATGATGATGATACACATTAACAAAGGTCGCTACGATTCTGGGTTGATGTTTGATTCGGTAAACCGGTAGAAACTGGAGCTTGACGTTTTAACTGTATTTTTTTATTCCTTAATTTTTTTTTTGACCTTTAGACTGGATGATCCGATTTGATGATTCGTTATTTGAAAGCTGGTGCTTTCCATGTGGTCACATTTAAATTTGGTGTAATTCTGACACGGGTATCTACGAGAAAACCATAAAATTTAAGTCTGTTCATACTTTTTTTAAAACAAACCCAATTTATTTAATAAAGACCATTATTTTACTATAAAAACTTTCGTAGTTTGACGAATTCACTATTTACTATTTACATGTAAGCGGGTTAACTACGAACCTTGTGTGTTGGTGGTTGCGTGAATGCTTGAAGGGATGCGGTACGCGGGCATCTAGAACCGCACTCGCTCTGAAGATGTTCCTCGCTAAGGGATGAAACATTGGTGTTCTTCCAACACAAACAAGGATCGTAGTTAACCCGCTTCCATTCATAATCATCATCATCATCATCATAATCATCAGCCTATATTAGTCCACAGCTGGACCTCCCCTAGCACCCTGTCTTCAGCTTGACGCATCCATCATCTGCCTGCAGTCTTTCACAGATCGTCATGCAACCTGGCCGGAGGGTGCCCTACATTACGTTTGCCAAGTCGCGGTCTCTACTCTAGAACTAGTTTATCCCATCGGTTGTCCGTTCTTCGCGAGATATGACCGGCCCACTGCCACTTCAACATACTAATTCTTTGAGCTATGTTGATAACTTTGGTTCTCTATCGGATGTGTTCGTTACGAATCCTATCCTTTAGAGAGACTCCGAGCATAGCTCTTTCCATAGCTCGCTGAGCGACTTTAAACTGGTGGACCAGCCATATAGTTACATTCTTATTGAGCTATTATTATTATAACAAAACTATTTCCTAAATCCGCCCTGGAAACCCCGAGAGCGGTGAAAGATGAAGGAAATGAAAATGTACGTAGCAAAAAGGGGGAACCCCCACCCGTCCGAAAATTCTATAAAGAGGGGCCAACCCATCTGATACCTTTTGATAAGCCCTTTTAGGGTAGGGGCCCCAAGGAAATCGGAAACATTAGTCTTGTAGACACCTCAAGTTCTTATCGGCGATTTCCTTTTGGATGCGGGCCCTTTGAATTTTAAGGGATAGTTTTAGGGTTGATGTCTGAGAAAGTGGGTATAATAAGGGTAAAATGTGTCCGTAGTCACGGCTCTTTACCGCAGGGGGGTTGAATGTCCGTGAAAGGGGAAGACGGTTGTGAAAGGTTTGTTGTATTTTCTTCAACCTTTTCTTCCGCTAGTGGACAAAAAATTGAAGTGAATTAGAGTCGGTTGCACCTTATTTCTTGTTTGATAGTAATAACTGTTTATCAAGCTGTTAATATAATAAAAATTTGACTTGTCTAAGTACTTATTTTGTAATTCTAAAGAAATAAACGATTTAACTCTGACTCTGACTGCGACTCTTTATTCGGACGTTTAATTGGTAGATGTCAACGTACGATACTTACCTATTACGATAACTACCTACGATTTAAATAAACTTTTCAATAGATTTTTTTTTATATTCCATTGATACGTAGGTTAGGTAGGTATAGGTTAAGGTATAGATACCTATATGAAAAAAGCCAGCAAAGCTCTTTAAGCAGATAAACATTTCATATCCAAGGATATTTACAGGGTAATGGCAAGTAGGTATTCGTTTGTTAGAAACACTTTTTGTTAGATAGATGTTAGTTATTAAGTTTGACATTGCTAATTTTTAATACGGTACAAAACAAATCAAGCCTATCAAAATTCAGGCTATCACCAAAATATTTTTCAAAGATAAAGATAAAGATAAAGATCGTTTATTTGCTTGAACACAATGTAGGTTACACAGATGTTTTAGTATTTTAGTTTCAATTATGTTCTACTAAGACTAGCATGCATATGTTACAGTAGATAAGTAAAAAAGTTATTATGTATTCTAACTATGATCTACATTTAATGTAATTTTAGATAATGTCAAAAATAATAATAGTAAACAGGCGCAATAATTGTAATGAATATAAGATGATGTCAAAATTTATCTGTCATAAAGTCGTTAATATTATAATAGCATTTCTTAATTAATAATTGTTTCAATTTACACCTTAATTTATTGTCATCAAGATCTTTTAATGATTTTGGTATTTTATTATAAATTTTACGTGACATACTGACTACGCTTTTTTGTAGGAAAGCTGTTTTAATGTTTGGTATTTGGAGTTTACTGCCATCACGTCTATTTCTTACAACAAAATCAGAACTGTCAAGAAATAAAACTTAAACCAAATCAAACCTATTATTTAGTGATCATTATTTAATTAAATTCTTAATCTATATACATATATCTAAGGACCTAAAATTTTTTGTTATCATCTAATCTTGAAATATGTATGTTACCGATTGAAATTAAAAACAACATTACTTTCTTTCCACCCCTTAAAACCAGGTCAGTACAACAATAAGATTGTCCGAGCAAGGAATCGTACCCACGACCTGTCGGTCAACAAACAGGTTGACAAGAAAGTGACTCATAGAAAAAACACAAAAGGAATTCATTTTATAAAAAGTATTCACTTTATAAAAAGGGTTGGTGAATCTCAGGCATTGATAACTCGTTTCCAAAAAGATCGTAGATTTTCTTGTTATAATACAAGTTTTAGATTTAGTTGAATTGAACAGAATGGAACTTATATTTCACACGAAACATGTTCTTTTTCAAATTCAGTTTAGTTGCAATTGTGAAGTCGACTTGATCAAATCTAGTAGAACTGGGAATAGTTGACAGTGAAAGTGTTAAATAGTTGTGAAAATAAGAATTGTGATCAAATGGGATGAAACACGAGCGCTGCTGTTGTTTTTTTGATCAATTACAACCTGGATCGTACCAAGGGTGAATAGGTGTCTTCTAGACCTTCGTGATACACCGTCGGCCGCATCTTCGCTTTCCATCAGGTGAGATGAGATCGTGGTCAAACGAAAGTCTATTGATCATTAAAAAAAACATGGGTCTCTTCAAGAGTCTCTAGGCACCCTCGAGACCGTCTCCGTAGTAGACAGTGCCGTGCATATTGCCAAGTGAAATGAGAAGCTCGCTTATTTGAAATCAGTGTAGGTAAGTAACTATTGTATGTTTTTGTTATGTGTTTTTTCGCAAAAGTTCGTATATAAAATATAAGTTCATGCATAAATATCAGATTATCTAGAGGATAAAAAAGCTTGGGACGGTATTTGCTCCAATTCAAAAAATAACATCTTGCAGGCGGTTTCTTCGTCGTTTATTTACTAAGGAACATACCGAAGCGGCCAAAATAAAAAATACCAATTTATTTCCGTGTCAGTGTATTTCTTAAATATGATTTGACCTTTTCTAAGTGTTTATTTAAGGTATTTACGGAAATAAAGCATGGTTGAATATGTTTTTAAACCAAAAAAGGCCATATTACAGTGCATTTCACAGAATCGCCTAATACTACGTAGTATTATATACGTAGAGAATTATTATATTGAAAAAAAAACAAGATAAAGAAAAGTGAAAAACAGTTAAAATTATAAGGGACTAGGGGATCCCGTGTGCAACCCTTGAGTTAAAGGTATATTATTTCTTCTAAGTTAATACTGCGCTATTTTCAGGCATTAAATGACTAAAATTCTATCAAAATAATTAAGCAAACGCACATTAAGGCGCACACACCATTGAGATGGAGCTCCCACCTATTTTATCTTATTAAGGACACAGGAAGTTTTAAAAATCTATCATACAGTTTGTGCTATCTATTATAAGTTATTTATTAATGCCTTTGTAATTGTTTCACTTTGTAAAGCTTAGGTATTAATTTAGGTATACGAAGTTGGGCTTTTTGGCCACCAAACTCTATTTTCGCATCTTTTCCTAAACTATATAAGATAAAACTATTAAAGAGGTATCAAAAAACAGCTTATAATAGATACCACAGACGGTACGATGGATTTTTAAAATTTCCTATGTTAAACGTAATAATATGATGAAATAGGTGGCGCTGTCATATTGGCTCGGGTATGCGCGTTAAATATAATATAAATAAACATTGTAGATAAAGTGGCTTCCCCTTCCGACGGCGAAGGGCGGGCGGCGCCCTCCGTCGCCGTCGGATACTTGCGATAAGTTTTTGAATATTATATACTTATTTGTGTGTAAGTCTGTCTGTTAAATTATGTTTGGGAAACATAACTTTATCTGAATCAATTCTCAATTATTTAGAGTGGATTTTATGAAATTTATTATTTTACTTTAGTAGTTTGAGGAATTTATTATGAATGTAACACAAACAAGGTTCGTAGTTAACCCGCTTACATTCATTATGTAATTTGTTTAGATGAACTTTATAATATCTTATTTATTTTAGAGAGATAAATATGCTACCTTACACCTTAGTCACTAACATTTAATATATGAAACTACCTACTAAAAGACTATGGATTTATTTATATGAAATAAAAGCATTTGAATTTGAATAATGAAATTTATTATTGTTTAATGGTAGGAGGTAAATTCAGCGCGTTTGCATTTGTACCACGCATATACGAAGTAAAATAATAAAATTTCAAATCAATCGTGTAATTTTCCAATCAAGAATAATAAAATATGATTAGGCACTACTTTAAGAGTCTGCGCTCTAAAAATCATATCGGGCAAAAACAGTTATGATCTCAAGAAGTCCCAGGCCTGTCCCTCTTCCTAACGACCCAGCTGAAGATATTACCAACGTCTCACGTGGGATGTGCTATATTCCCAATTTCTCATGAAAATATAACCTAGCAAGAATATTACAGTAAAGTTTTCTAGTTTTAGAATACTTGCAAGGTCAGTGCTTGCATGCATTATAATATACTAGCAGTGCCTTGCGGTTTCACCCGCGTAGTTCCCGTTCCCGTGGGAATTCCAGGATAAAATATAGCTTATATGTCACTCCCTAAAAAGTAGTCTTTTTAATGACGAAATATTTCTTTAAATTGATTCAGTAGTTTTGGACCCTATGCAAGACAAATAAATAATCAAATCTTTTCTCTTTATAATATTATTCTAGAGTATAGATTAATATAGAAGAGCGAAATGTTGTTCGCACATTTTAGACTGTTGCAAACAATTTATAGTTAGCTCAATTGATCCATTTCAATACCAGTCACAAGCATCCCCAATGCCTTTATACTCCTTGAATTAATATATTAAAATGATCAATCCAATTGTCATCAAATAATAAACAAAATATAGTACAATATATAATATTATAAAGTGAAACAATATAGTTACCTATATTGTGCAAACTGTCACAAACAATTTACCAAATCAATTCTATCCAACTAATATTATAATAGAAAAAAATTGTAAGCATGTCTGTATGTATATTTGTTGCTCTTACACGCAAAAACTACTAAACGGATCGCGCTGAATTTTGCATACAGGTAGTTCTAGGCCTAGATTAAACACATAAGTTACTTTTTATCCCATAAATCAGTTTCCGTGGGATAGGCGAGAAAAACCGCGGGGCGCAGCTAGTCAGAGATAAATATACCAGTCACAAGTGTCCACAAGACGCTTTTTTCCTAAAAATTAAAATTCCGACAGACCTCAATCCCTGTAAAAACCACAAACCGAGCCAATAACGGTATTTCTCGGTATTTACATCAAGACTACAACAATTAAAGCAAACCTGAGGTCCCAGACTGTCGAGAAATCACGCCGTAACAAACACTGACCGGACCAAACAATTAGCTGACCCAAAACACGCACGGACCCACCCCTACTAAGGACTTATTATAGTCTAAAGTCGTCGCATTCTAGAACGGAGTTGAGGTTCTCGCACGCATGTCGCATCAACTTATTAAATAATAGATTCTGTCCGTGATTTCGTACGCGTTGTTTCTATGGAAATATTATAGTGATTTCTATCCCACTGGAAATCAGTTCCAGTGGGATAGAAATCACCTTTAAATGTTATATTATTATAGGATAAAAGAATAGTCTGTGTGATTCCAGGATTAGAATTACCGCTCAGGCTAGGCGCAGCTAAACTGTTCAAGTTCTAAAACGAATGAAATGATAAAAATATATTTTGAACTCCTGCGGTTCAAGAATTTTTATCTAGAGTTTCTTTCATTTATGTAATATTTTGCTGTCTGCGACGTAGCAGGTTGCGGGTTTAATTTCCGCTTTGAACAAATGTTTGTACGATCTGCAGATATTTTTTCAGGGTGTTCTGCATGTTTTCTAAGTATAATGAAAAATATATATCTATGTAGTATATTGTATTAAGTATCTATATAAGTTATCTAGTACCCATAACAAAACACTCTGCTTAGCTTGGGCCTAGCCATAATGCTGAGTAAAATAACTAGCATAATTTACTTATTTCATAGTAAAATCATTGGTTAGCCAAATTCGCTCTCAGGTAGAATATCGAACAAGTTTCATTCGAGTTTCAATAGTATCATGCCGGCACATGGGGTCACTGCCCGATCTTGGCTCACCTACTTTGACGACCTATTAACAACCACTGATGGATAATAACATTAATAACTCAGCAATTGATTGAATTTAATAAATAAATAATGCTGGACCATTCACACAGCATTATCTAGCCCCAAGCGAAGCAGAGCTTATGTTATGGGTACTAGATAACTGATATACATTATACAATAAATTACATAGATAGATATTTTTTAATATACAGTGAAAACATCCAGAACGCCCTGAACAAATGTCTGCAGATCGTACACAGATTTGTCCCGAGGCGGAAATCGAACCCGCAAGCTCCTGCGTCGCAGGCAGACCTTTTCCCACCGTGCCACAGCGGTCGTTAAGATAACTGATATATAATAAAATAAACAATGTAGATGTATATTTTTTATTATACATAAAAACGTCCAGAACTCAGATTCGGATGCAGATCGTAAAGATATTTGTCCAAGGCGGGAATCAAACCCGCAACCTCTTGATTTGCATGCGGACTTTCACCCACCGCTCCACATTGGTTGTCAAAGAAAACATTTATAGAAAATTATTTCTAACTTGATGTGAGTAGGTACAAACTTTTCATAATATACATAAATCTTTGGTGAACCAATTTATTAAGCACACTAGCAGCGCCTCGCGGTGTCACCCGCGTAGTTCCCGTTCCCGTGGGAATTCCGGGATAAAATATAGCCTATGTCACTCACTAAAAAGTAAGCTTTCTAATGGTAAAATATTTTTTTTAATCGGTCCAGTAGTTTTGGAGCCTCTTCCATACAAACAAACAATCAAATCTTTTCTGTTTATAATATTAGTATAGAAGTATAGATATTCGTAAAAAAAATTACAATAATTGTAGGAAATTTTTTAACCTCGTGAACCCGCAACTTTTCACTCAGTGGGAAGCTTTTTAAAAATACTCATCCAATCAACACCTCAACAGTCTTTATTAGTTCACTGCTGGACGCAGGCCTCTCCGTGATAAATTCTTTATCTATGGGTCTATCTCATGTCATGTCCTGTCAGGAAATTCATGCCCATAATCCCCACAAAAATAGCCTTACAAAAACATATTATTCGATTCTCACAATTAAACTAATCGCACATTATCAAGCCAAAAAAAGTCGTCTAAGGAAACCTACCAAAGAATAGACACGAACGACGAATCAGCTGCCCACGTATTCCTAGAATGCGAGGGAGTAACAGCGCAACGAACAGAAATCCTCAACTTGCCGAGGTCACTCCGCGAGGCCTGTGAAGATCCCAGGAAGATTCTGCGCTTCTGGACGGAGTTAGGCTGGCCATGCATAACGCATAATGGACCTAGTGAGAGTCCAAATACGGAAATAGGAGTACTTCCACCTAAACCTAAACCTAAAGACACGAACTTCCTTTCGTGTTTCTCGTTGTACCAATTCGCCAGCCAACTTTTTATCAAAATGGCTTTAGTCGTCGTGATGCTTGGAGAAAAGAGTGCCATGTGGCTCGCGTTATGGAAGCGTGCTCAGTCATCGATCTGTGCTTCTATGGTATAAAAGTCACTCAAGTACAAATCAATAACTGATTAAGTCTATATAATAAGGGCCTACACATAAACATTGCTCAAGCCTCGATACATTTTCAATAAAATACGTCTATATTTACAAACTTTTTCCTGTTTCACCTAGGACTATTTTGGAAAGGGTTTGGACAAACCATCGCTACCAGAAAACTGTTATAAATTGATAGCTTTTGAATCAAATAACTTCACGGCGGTTATGCGGTTTCATCGGTTATTTTATTATTTTTGGATGCGGATGCCAATAAAACAAACTGGCTGTATTTTTTGTTTGTTTAGTTGTTTTGTGCTTATCAATTTGACACCGAAACCCTCTAGTGCGGTGTATTAGAGTAAAGAAGATAAAGAGTTTTATAACATCAATGAAACGGAGCACGTCATTTCGTGAACAGGCCTCCAGCACTAGATAGAATGCCGTAATATAGAGGAGGCCTATAACCAGTGGCAGTGGGTTGGCGTCCGAAACATAGCACGTTGTTGGCACGTTCAGCAGTAAGGATGTTTTTTTAACCGAAACTACGTATTTTGTGTTTGAAAGTAAGCCTCCTTTAATTCGTGATGCGTCAAGCATTACTCAAGCGTAGTCGAGACCACACTTGAGTAAAGATGAGTTCAAAGAATGACTAGGCAGAGATTTTAACGTTAAAAATTCTCAAATAGGCAATTACATAACGCCTGGTAACAAATGTAACGCCAAGTAACCGTTCCGTAATACGTATAACGTTGAAAGAAGGCATCGTGAAAGTAGATTTTGACATCAGTTCCCAAGCATTGTTTTAAAATTAGTTTTTACTCAAAACTATACATAAGCATCACTCAAGCATCAAGTCGTTCAACGGTGGTTCAACGTAACGCCACGAATCTTCCCTATTTGAACAGACTCTTTCAAGTGACCACGAAATCAAGTTACGTAGGAGTCGAAAAACCTTGCAACTTCCTTCGGACTATAGCGCTGTTATTAAATTTCTTTGTAATAACATTGATTGTGTATTAAACAGTAGATTGTATTATGAAGTGTTTTTACAAGTTAAGGTATTTGTTCTTTAAGCCCACGCACTATAATAACAAAAACCTTATCATATGAAAACAATTCAACACAATCTTCATTTTAAGAAATTAAATATGTATAATCCTATCTCTCAAGGTTGCCTGGAAAATCGCTCTCAGCGATAAGGCCGCCTTTTGTATTATATTAATTTATTATTTAGATATAAGACTTTTATGCGTATTAATTATTATTAGTACAATACAGTGTCAATTTATTCATTCATTCATTCATATCTTATTTATTAGTATAACAGGTTTACTCTACCAAAAATAAGCTTCCAACCATAGATTTAAATCTATGTTCCCAACGGTATCCCGCAGAATTCTAGATACCTATCTCTCGTGGCTAGGTAGGATTAAATTATATCGGATAGCAGAGTATTAAGTCAATTGACCTGTTCAATTACCTATTATTAGACGTCGTATCCTTGACCGAGTGCCCAGGTTTGACCTAGACCTTAGGATGTTAAGGTGCTTGCAGGTAGTTGGAGGTACTTCGACCTGGAGATACGACGACCTCTGTGGCGTGGTGGGCGAAGGTCCGCCAGCAACGCAGGTTGCGGGACAAATGTGTGTACGATCTGCAGATATTTAAAGTAAAGTAAAGTATCATTTATTGCATGAAATACATGTAGGTACAGGTGTTTTTAGGTCTATATTATATGATTCAATGTATTCCTACCGGTTTTACGGTGTGCAATGTCTGTTTACAAGTATTAATAATCAAAACTGAAGTTATATTTGGGTTACAATAAAATTAAACAAAACTGAGCTAGCCTGTGTTGAATTAAAACAACTTAGAAATAACGAATGTCATTCATGAAGCAGAAAAATTTGTTTAGGGCGTTCTGGATGTTTTCTATGCATAGTAAAAACATTCTATCTATGTAGTGTATTATATTAAGTATATCAATATAGTTGTCATTGTGGTTCTTACTCATATTCTCTAGTACAATAAATAGTTTAATTTTAGTTATAATTATGTTATGTAATTTATCCATGTCACACAAATAAAGAATTTCTATTCTATTATATCGGTTATATCCATAACACAAGCTTTGCGTATCTTGGAGCTAGGTAATGCTTTATGAATTGTCCAACATTAAAACATTGAAACTAAAACTTCAATGAAAAAATTGCAGGTCCTGGCGTCCTTTTTAGCTGAGTATTTACCAGACCTAACTCTAAAAGTTCCTTACGTCAATAAGGTTGAGCGACAAATCCGGTAAAAAGTACACCGAGACCTATGTACATACTTGTCATTGAAGATTTCGTTTTAATATGTTAATGTTGGACTATTCACACAGCATTATCTAGCCCTAAGACAAGCAGAGCTTGTGTTATGGGTACTAGATAACTGATTTACTTAATACAATACACCACATAAATCGTTTTTTTTAAACATCTGCCTCGAAGAGATGAAGTTACAAGCAAGACAAGTTGCTTAGTAGACCTCTGATTCGCAGCTTAATTTTTAGCGTGAATTTTTTGGACAAGCGCATTGGTCTCTTCCATAAAAATCTAAATTATTTAGATTCTCTTCGCTCGACTTAAGCTTATCTATATAGTAAAATAGCCACATATAATACCCATTGCGTAGGCCCTGACTCGCAGCGGGCAGATGATTTTTCTGACAAGGGCGTTAATTTCTTCCATAGAAATTTGAACTATTGAGACTTCTGTGGTCTCTTCGCTCGACTTGGCTTGTCATATGGGAAAATAGCCACAGACCTGACACTAACGGGCTTGATGTAAGTGCTACCTTTTTTCACCATGTCGGCAAAGGAATTTCTTGGGACAGATTTATACTTTCCCTCAGAGCTTGAGTTTCAACATCCATTGAGAAAGCCCGCGTTTTAACAGATTGTGTGTACACAGAAGATTGAGTGAACAAGTGGTGTCATCTGGTTTAAATTCGATAAGTAAAACGACGAATGAAAGGAACCTTACTTTCAAACACAAAGTACGTAGTAGTTTCGGTTGGAAGGAACCTTACTGAACGTACAAACGTGCTTTGCCTCGGACGCGTCATCAAATGACACCTTCGTTTGTTTTTATGACATTTCTTAGATTATTCCGGACTAAGTGTCAAACTAATAACACAATTAACACGTTCCTCGTACCCTACGCCACCCAGAATCAAAACACAACCCATAATCGCCAAAACAGGATCGCAACTAATTTCGGTGCGATCTCGAGTGACTTGACCCTTTAGGCGACCTACGAGGTCAGGGCCGGTCAAGGCCAGATGAGTATTATTGTCCAGCTACAAGATTTGTACACTCATCTCAGAGTATTGATAGCTTAGGTATATATACAGATTATACTCGGTATTATGGGGTGAGAATACCGAGTTTGGTTTAATTGTCAAACTAGGCATAGATCAGTACTCGAAAAACGTTGAGTTACATAAAATTCAAGTTTTTTTTATTTCGCTTCTTAAAATTAAAAAAGAGTAAACGAAAATAAACGATATTCGTTGAAAAGTTTTGTAGCTTTCTTGTAAATAAGCAAAAACTATAATGAAAAAAATTCTTTATCTTATTATAATTATAACCCTTAACTCTAAAGAGTGCCATTTTTACTTACAGATGGCACTTTGCCATTTAAACTTTTACTTACAGTTTTTTTTTTTACATTTTTACTGGTCCACTGCTGAACGCAGGTTGGGAGGCCTGCGTTCAGATAAAACGGTATCAGGTAACAGTATCACCATTATAGCGTTTATAAGGGGCACCTGATTATGCACTATTATTGGCATTTTATCAATGAATTAGCTTTTGGTTTTCAATCCATATAATTCTTATTACTAAACAACATTGGAAGGGATATCTAAAGTAGGTATTAGTCTTTGCGACTTACACCCGAAACGCAACTCAGATTTAAGGGTCACACACGGCAGCAAGTATGTAAAGATATATTTTCAATATATAATCAATACTCAATTATTTTATTATTTTGCATGTTGAATTACTTAAAAAAATTTTTGGTTGACTACTCTATTGTAGGTAATGTTAAATAATGTTCTTAAATAAATATAAAAATACTAAATACTAAAATTAAAGCTCGATATAATTACATCTTTCCATAGAAATCGTCAGGAGCCCATACACGGCAACTGTAAGCTCTTCAAGCACGTTTCTAGAGTACAAATTTTGACTGAGTTTCATTAAAATCTGTCAAGACATGCTTAAATTAACGTTTATTTTGAGTATTCGGACGTCAGTGTAGGGTCTACACCTTAGCCGTAGCCACTTTAGCCATGCCGGCTTAGAATTTACACCACCCCAATTCTTCAGGCGGGTGTCTTAAGAGGCGACTAAGGGATATCCACCGAGGACGGGCAGCAGCGCCTCCTTCATTACCCCCGATAAAATAAAGGCCAATAAGGCACTTATCAGGGGAAGGCCTGCGTCTGCAATTTATGTAATAGCTTCAACTTGCCACTTATTACTAGCATCTCTTAAATAAGTATGTGTTGCTTTAAGTATTATTCATCGAGTCGAAGGCCAAAACAGCAGCCATGAAGCTAGGGGTCCTAAATAAGGTTAAGCGATACTTCACACCGGAACAGCTTCTATCCCTTTATCAAGCACAGGTCCGGTCTGGTTTGGAGTATTGCTGCCATGTTTGGGACGGCTCGGCCAAGTACCACCTTGCAGCCTTAGACTCGATCGAACGAAGAGCCTTTAGACTCATTGACGAGCAGTAATACCTTGCAGAGACTAAAGTTCAAAGTCTCGAACACCGCCGCAAGGTTGCTTGTCTCTCGATCTTTTATAGGATACATTTTGGTGAATGCTCACTCGAACTACATGACCTGATCCCACCATCCCCCTTCCACTCCAGGACAAGCAGACGCACAACGCACTACCATCCATACTTGGTGGATGTACCCTCCACTCGCACGCGGTTTTCCTCCACCTTTATTATTCGCACCGCAAAGGAATGGAACTCGCTCCCTGCCTCTGTTTTTCCGGCCAATTACAACCTGGGTCTCTTCAAGACAAGGGTGAATAGGTATCTTCTAGACCTTCGTGATACACCGCCGCATCTTCGCTTTCCATCAGGTGAGATTGCGGTCAAACAAAGGTCTATTTACCGTAAAAAAAAAAAAAGTAAATTAAATATTTTTATAATTCTTTTAACATAGAATTGAGGCTCATACCTATGGATTATGGAATCCCCACGTTGGGCGTGCGGGTAGATTCCTATACATTCAAATTTATTTTAAGAAAGTTGGAGTAGTATTTTTTGCTGAACTTATCTTTATAGGTTACGTGTTTTGTATTCGGTAGCAGTTGTTTTGGATTCCCTAAAATATTTATTTGTTTATTTAATTCTGTTTGCCACCAGCTTAAATAATTACAATAGAAATTTAAATCACACTATCACACTAATATTATAAATGCGAAAGTTTGTATGGATGGATGGATGTTTGTTACCTCTCCACACCAAAAATACTTGCATACAGGTAATTCTAATACTGGAATAAAATATAGGCTACTTTTTATCCCGTAAATCTGTTCCCGTGGGATTAAAATTCCTTTTAAAGTTTCCATAGAAACAACGCGTGCAGCTAGTAGTCACATAGAGCTAATAATAGGCATTCGCTTATAAAATCATAGTAAAGTACCTAAGTGTGAACACCTAAATATTCGTCATCGACAATTGCGTACCTAATTCATTTTAATTAACATAAAAATAAACAATAGCTAATATTTATACATACTTTACCCTTTTTAAGGTGACAAAATTATCAACCTGTTATCATGTTTCGAGAAACAAGTTCAAATATAGGGTTAAAATTCTCACAATAAATTCGAAAGACGTGAACAACTAGTTTAGTTAAACCGGTTTTATAGTCGATGTTAAGATCGTTACAATCGAGTTATAAAGGTCAATAATGTCCTGAGACTGAAATCGTTGAGAATTATTTATTTACTAGCTGCGCCCCATGCCTATCCCACGGGAACTGATTTATGGGATAAAAAAGAGCCTATGTTATTCCAAGTCTAGAACTACCTGTGTGCAAGTTTTCAGTCCGATCTGTTCAGTAGTTTTTGCGTAAAATCAGCAGATATAAAACCGTGGACATATTTGCTGACAATGTGTCTAGGCTCAAAGGCCACTTCAAAAACAAAGATGGTTCTTGCTCCTCAAATTTTTAGACAATATTTAATTTTTATTCTTAATTTTAAGTATTTTAATTTTAATAATATTATCTGTTTTAACTTTTTTCAGCCATTTGTATATCAACTAATTGAATTTTTTTTTTTCTTAATGAATTTTATTAACTTTTATCTAAGTGATGTTACTCGCTCACGATTATTTCTTGCATGCTGTCTTCACCTTTAATTACGCTGACACTTGAAAAGTTTTCAATTAAGGTTACTGTTAGTTAGTTTTAGTGTACAATGTGTTGGTGTTCAATAAATAAATATATAAATAAATAATATTAGTTGGATTAGTATTATTAGTAGGATTATTATGAATTAGGTACTTGTTTCTGCCCACGGCTTCGCATGCGTTTTTTATAGAATCGTTTTATTTATTTATTAAAAAAAACACGTAGTTAGCTTATTGTCTAAATAAACCAAAACACTATCAACGCTTAATATAATAGAATAGACATTTAATTAACACACACATACAACACAGAAGGAAAGTAAAATACAGAACAAATAAAGTTACAAATAAAACTAATACTATGACAAAACATAAAAATTAAAAATACATAAATATTAAAATAACTTTAATCAATTATAAATACAGTACACAGAAATTACCTTTAAATTGTCTTTAATAATAAAACCAAATAATTAACATGTAAAATAAAATGGAGAAACATTAGGATAAGCAAAAGTTGATTAGAATATACATATTTAATTTAAAAGTAAGATATGATCTAAGGCTTAAATAAATGACTTAGACTATCATTGAGCATTGAACCATTGAATTAATACATTAAACATTCAATATTATTTAGTTAATCCCATGCAAACTCATTTATAGGGTCAAAAGTCCTCTGTTTTATTCGAGGCCAAGAACTACCTATACATGCAAAATTCAGTGGTAACAAACATCCATGTACTTACATGAACATGTATGGAATAGGTACATCCATCAGGAAATTCAGCGAATCGATACACAGCAGTGGGTAAAATTACCATCGCGATGCATAGCCTTCACTTCATAAGATAACTACATATTTATCATAATTATCATCAACCTATATACTACATATTAATCATAATTATCATCAACCTATATTAGTCCACTGATGGACATAGGCCTCCCCTAATGAGCGCCATAGTGCCATTTCTTCAGCATCCAGCGTCTGCCTGCAGTCTTTCGCAGATCGTCATCCCACCTACCCATCTAAATATGCAAACTTTTCCTTAATAATATTTTTGTGATAGTGTGATCTGTAGCAAAAGATAGCCAAAGATTTAAATCTTTAGATAGGCCATTTACGTAGTCATACCGCGCCGTGTTTGTTGCCAAATGAAGTGAGTGAGCTCACTCATTTGGAACCACAATAGCAATAATAACAGTTTGGTTTATTGACAAAAACACTAATTTTATCTACTTATAGTGTGCGTGCATTTTTAACGCACGCATTCAAAGAATATGCCACGGTTTATAAAATAAATAAAATTCATTTATTTCAGACAAATTTTTGGGCAAAAGGGCGTATCTAACAATTTAAATCTATGGGCATAGCAAATCTATAGATAGGTATGATTCGTTATGCCCTAGAGCTAACTCAACAAATGATCTGTTCATTACGGATGTAAGCGGGTTAACTACGAACCTTATTTGTGTTGGAAGAACACCAACGTTTCATCCCTTGACAAATGATCTATGTTTTATTACAATTACAACTAAAACGCAAAGACTTATACTATATCTATACTTACCCAACGAACAACAAAGATGGAAAATACTCTTCCTACCAAGACCGAAGTGCGACAGAGACAACAAAACGCACGCAAAACACGAAGCCGGCAGCTCCGGTCCCACTATGATGGGTGGACCTACCTAATTAGACCTAATTTGAGCTTTCTAGTAAATTCCCAATCTCTCGAATTTTACTTACAAAGATACCCACCCAAGTAACACTAGATATTTCTAGGAAACGAAGCTACAATATCCTTCATAACCATTCTTGAAACAATGGCACTTCATAAAGCATTCTCTAACATTCCAAAATTCAGCGGCAAAATCGCTTTCCATCTTCTTATTAGTCGCTTTACAAAGCTTATACAAAATTGACTGCAGCGCTACAGTCGCTAACTCCCAAAACTTACCCCTTCGTAACTAGAATACCCCACCTATTCCTCAGAGAAATTTAAATTTCGAACGCCTCTCCGCCATCTTGCGCAAGACGTCGATATAGAATAACTATACGCCGCGTATTTTTTTCGAGAACGTCTTAAGTTGGTCATTTTTACGCCACTATAGCTCTTACGCCGTCATCTTACGTTGGTAAATCGCTCGCGGAAAAATACGCTCAGCTCCTTCACGGTTTGTCTATTGAAACATCCTATAACCCATTCCCATCAATCAAAAACCCAACCTACCACCTGTATAAAGGTTCGAAAACCCCTTGTAGAATTGCCGTCAGTTACGCCATGTTAAAATGGAACGTTAAAACTATAATAACAATGCACGCGGTTGAGCTAGTTTCCGTCCTGTTTTACTAAGCAGCTTATTAGCATGCCAGAGAGAGACGGGTGCATGTAAATCGTTGCGTTTCGGAAGGCGTGGCATGAAATAGTTTGGATAGTGGAGCAAGTTTTGGAAGAAGTTTGAAAGAGGACCCTTTTATTGGATTTAGTTTGGCGTTTCGTTCGTGGGTATTTGTCATTTGAATATCAATGGTAGAGTTTGCTGAAAGTCTACGTTTCGTTTTAAAACATTACTTGTTTTCATTATGTTTCCAAAGTAGTGAGTATAGGATAGGCGTAAAACGAACTGAATATTGACTCACATATCACATCATTAACGACCTCTGTGGCGCGGTGGGCGAAGGTCCACCTACGACGCAGAAGGTTGCGGGTTCGATTACCGCCTCAGGACAAATTGAAGAAAGAAAGAAAAATATTTTTATTTACCTTATAAAAATATTTTTCTTTCAATTGTGTGTACGATCTGCAGATATTTGTTTAGGGCGTTCTGGATGTTGTTTATGTATTATTTAAAATATCTACATTATGTGGTGTATTGTATTATGTATATCAGTTATCTAGTACCCATAAAACAAGCTCTGCTTAGCTTGGGGCTAGATAATGCTGTGTGAATTGTCCATCATTATTTATTTATTATTATTTACATAACATTAAGAAGCCTAAAATTACCATGCCTTCGCCTACTATTTGTTCTAGGTACCCACTTCTGATATAGTTATGTATATGTCGCAGCCGGAACGTAGAATTAGCCCGTTTGTAAAACGGCTAGGCAGTTTACAAAACGGCGCCATTCAGCTAAATGGCTAGGCCAATTGTAAAACACTCAACGTTCAACGATTTGGCTGACTCAAACCTAGCCCGATTGTAAAACGGCTATATCTTTTTATACCATGGATTACTAATTAGTAGTAATTTCGCGCGGTTTTGCTTGTGCGAGAAATACCTGCCTAAATATTTCCTAACCAAACTTCAGAACACTGAAATGTAGGTACCAAAGAAATGTATTTTATGGGATTAAAGTAAAACGTATTTTATTTGAATCCCATAGTAGTGTCATAGTGCCTCAGATTATTAATAATATTAAATAATAATCAAAATCAGTGCATAAAATTTAACTTCTGTAAAATCAAATCTTTAATATACCTCAATAAAATTGAAGTAGGTAGGTAATGTAATAATGTGGCCGTGTGGTGCTGGCTTAGAATTTGCACCACCCCAAGGGATATCCACCGAGGGTTTGCAGCAGCGCCCCTGCTGAACAATTTTCCACCGAACTGCAATCCCTAATCCCTATGCCAAGCGTGGAGCACAGGCGTGAAGTTTATGGTCATTACCCCTCACGGTACAAACGCCAATAAGGAGCTAATCAGGGGAAGTCTGCGTTTAGCAGTACAAGTTGTTGAGGTTGAGGATGTAGTAAAGATAAAATAACAGCTGTTTAAATGCATGTTATGGTATGCACGGTAGGTACCAAACGACCAACTTTTAAAATTGTGTTCTACTGTAGGTAGTTAGGTATCGCTGCCTCTGTTTGAGCTAACCTCCGAACCCAATTTTTAAGCAACTTTCCTTGGCAGATAATTGATGTCATAGCCGATAATAAAATATAATATGTAGGTAACTGTAGATTCTGCGCAGATAGAGCCTCGTACACAGAAACAGTTAACTTCATTTGAAGATCGGCCTAAGCACGGTGAACTGCCTAGCTATTCCCTAAACGGGCTAATTCAGATGATCAGCCATATTGTAGAACGTTGATTTCACCGATCGTTCTACGATCGGCCTAGGCATTTAGCTGAATGGCGCCGTTTTGTAAACGGCCTAGCCGTTTTACAAACGGGCTAATTCTTCCGGCTGCGACATATATATCAACATAACATTTTATACCGGAGGATGTATCAAAAAATTATGTTTCTATCTAATGTTTATCTTATTAAGAAAGTTTCTTGGGATAACTACACTAACATAACGGGAGGCTCTTCGAGCTTATTTTGAAACGACTTCAAAAAAAGGAGGAGGTTCTCAATTCGACTGTTTTTTTTATGTTTGTTACCTCAGTACTTTTGACTGGGTGGTCCGATTTTCCTGATAACCAACTATCGTAAGCTACAGGTACCATTGGATCGATGAATCACTGTTGTTATTTAAAAACTCAGGTAAGTATAAGTTTTATCTAGCTGGCGAAAAGTGAAGGGTTAATTTGGCATAAAAATTATGCCAAATTAACCCTACACTTTTCGCCAGAAATTCGTTTTTCATGGGAATAAAGAATAAAATGTTACCAATGGAATTTAAGGACTTGCCAAAGACATTACTTAAAAATAGACTCATTATATGGTTACTGACTCATTGTTGTTATAGCGTAGAGGAATATTTTACTTTTAAACAAACAAGACAATTGTTATTTTGTTATTATTATGTAAGTAGGTTGGTTTATTAAATTCACACACCAGTCCAACTACTGGTAGTATTACATTGATATTACTCATACAACAACAGCATTGTAATATTTGGCAAGTTTCTGTGAATAAATGATTCTATTCTAAAGTTCTACGAATTTTATTCGTAGCTGTGGTTATGATCATATTCTATCTCTCTTGTACAGTATCTTGTTCTATACTCCTAGCCCATCTTATCTCAAAGATAGCTATGAAGTCCTGTCCAACTCTCTCTGTCTCTTTGCGTTCCTCTGAAACCCTCGTCTTAGAAGTTCTTGCTCATTCTACTACTTTCTATGAAAAATCCTCCACTGTACAAGCTGTGTGTTGCTGGTTTAGAATTTGCACCACTCCATCTCTTCCTGCGGGTGTCGTAAGAGGCGACTAATATCCACCAGGGGCGGACAGCAGCGCCCCCTGCAGAATAATTCTACCACCGAACTGCGATCCCTAACCCGCATGCTCAGCGTGGGGATTATGGGCATTACCCTTCATGAGTTAAACGCCAATAAGTCGCTTTTCAGGGGGAGGCTTGCGTCCAGCAGTGGACTAATGCAGTCTGTTGAGGTTGAGGTACAAGCTATCAGTCTATGGAATGCTCTTCCCCTGGACATCAGAAATAACTCCCTATTGTCAAAAAACTGCTTCAACAACATTATTTATACGTGTAAAAATTATTATTTAATATTTTTTATGAGTGTTTCATCATTAATATAATGTAGGTAGTATAGGGCATGTTAGGTATTGTAGTATGTAGTGTAGGTATATTAATATTGCTTTCTGTCCCTTAGTTTTTTAACCACCGTCTATATTGTTCTTTTATCTCTTGTCCATCCCAAGGTTGCCTGGTAGAGATCGCTCAAAGAGATAAGGCCGCTCTTTGTTCCTTAATACTCAATATTTCCTTTTGTATTGTATTTTATGTTTGTGTGGTACAAAAAAGAGTTATCTAATCTACGAATCTGAATTTTCTGTAGATTCTCATAAAAAATTACATATTACAAGAACTTGTTTTTAAATAAATTTTCTTATGTGATTTGAATCTGATTAAAAATATAATAAAAGATCTATTGAGACGCATTTTGCTTTAACTCGAAAACTGACAATCTTACAAGGTACAGGTTTCTTGTTAACTTCTTTACTTTATGCAAAAAGCCATGTAAACAAACCATTAATAGATCAAAAACTCTTTATTTTCATAAATACAAACAATAAATATATACGAGTACATACACTTAGAATAGGTCAAATTCTAAAATTAAACACTGACAAGGAAATCAGCGAAAGACTGCAGGCATATGCTGGATGCGTCAAGCTGAAGACAGGGCGCTATAGCGCTCATATGGGGAGGCCTATGCCTATGTGGACTGATATAGGCTGCTGATGATGATGATGATGACGGAAGTCATGTGATATTTTTTATTTATGTCTCTTCGGTAAGTATTAGACTAAAGTAAACAATATCAAGTGTATCATTTTAATTCCTAGTTTTGCTTCATATCTTATTTGGATTTTCTGACGTTTCCAATGGTCCTGTCTGGTACTGTACTCCGTCCTTTCTCCTGTCTTTTCTTTCTTCTCTTCTAGATTGTTTGCAACAGCCTGCAGTTAGCTCAATTGTTTCAATTGTAAATAATGGTTCTTCTTCTTTGGTCTTCTTCGGTTCTTCTTCTTCGGTTTTGTACACAAAGGGTAAAACGGGACCCGATTACTAAGACTCCTCTGTCTGTCCGTCTGTCACCAGGCTGTATCTCATGAACCGTGATAGTTAGACAGTTGAAATTTTCACAGATGATGTATTTCTGTTGCCGTTATAACAACAAATACCTACTAAAAAACAGAATAAAATAAATATTCAATGGGGCCCCCATATAACAGGCATGATTTTTGTTCAGAATTGGCTATAGGAACTGCCTTTGACATAGGTTATTTTCTGGATATGTGACTTTGACAGCTGACATCGCGTACCGTTGGAGACCGTTAGGGTTTTCCCCGCGTATATTTGAACCTTCAAATTTTGGATCTCGAACAGAGCACTTACATATTTTCGCGCACACATTTTATTATGAAGAATATCGTCTCGTTTCGTATTGATTGTGCAATTATTTGGATTGGGAGTGATTGATGGTGCTGGTGATCAAGGTTTTTCCCCGCGTATATTTGAATTCAATGAATATGACCTTCAAATTTTGGATCTCGAACAGAGCACTTACATAATTTTCGCACACACATTTTATTATAAAGAATATCGTCTCGATTCCTGGAATTATTTGGATTGGGAGTGATTGATGGTGCTGGTGATCAAGGCTACGGGACTTCACACTGTGTCACACCCAGAAAAACTGGCCAACATTTACTGATCAGGGAGTATACAACTTGTTAGGTAGCTTGTTAGTGCTTAAGTGGACCTATGTACCGGACACAGACCCGTCTCGTCACTTCGCATCGGACGGAAGGTTAGTGAAATCCTATTTTGGCCAAACTCACTCATATCATCGTCACACTCATCTAGAATCATTGTACTGCTTTGTCATCCAAAATCAATCAATTTCTCTTTGGTTAGCGACCTAAGAACAATACATCAAATCAATATATAATTTTTGTATAATCTCTCTCGTATAAAATCGTCTTTGTCAAGCTGAGTAATCGAACAATTTTTTTGCCGTTCTTATAGTTAAAGATACGGAACCCTTTGTGCTTAAGTGCGACTCACACTTGGCTAGTTTATTTTATGGTCATCAGGCCTTCGTTTGGCGGCAATTGTTGAAATTGTAATTGTGTATTTTGGTCTGAAATAAATTAATTTTATTCATTGTTCTAATTTGTTTCTATTATTTGTTCCTAAATGTATTTATTAATAAAGGTTTTGAAAACAAAGATAGTATCAGAAGTTCTATAACCAATTCAGATAACCGCACTAGTGAGATTTTTTGAATAAGAAGATGAAGTGGGAATATTCTTGTTAGAATATCTTATAGCAACAAAATATATTCAAACAAGAATTATATTTATATAATTAATGATTATTTATCTGCAAATATAAATTCTACCACCGAACTTCAATCCCCAAACCGCATGCCCAGCTTGGGGATTACGAGTATACACCCCATAAGAAAAACGCCAATAAGGCGTTTATCAGGAGAAGGTCTGTGTCCAACATAGACATAGACAATCATTTATTTGCTACTTGCACAGTACAAAACAGACATAAGAATAATAGGTACATATTTAACTTATACTAACTGCGCCCCGCGGCTTCGCACGCGTTGTTTACTATAAACCTCACGGAGCCCGAGACCTTTTCCAACGAATGCAAAACCGTGGAAATCGGTTCGTGCGTTCTGGAGTTATAGCGTCAGGAAGGAAAACCCGACTTATTTTTATATTATAGATTACGAGAAAAAACAATTACACAAAATATTAACTAAAAAGAGAGACTGTACTGTGTTTTACAGCAGCAAAAAGGTCTCGGCTCAGCATTAATGCCTAGCCTACCACTCAGGAGTCAGGAGCGCTGATATTCTGCCGAAACCATTTTAGTCGCAAGACCCTGTGGACCTGATACAGGCGGGATTTGAGGTTGAGGATTATTTATGGGGTATTTTCGTCTACTTTTTTTCTTATTTCCCCTACGTTTCTACCGCGTAACAGCGGTAGAAACGTTGTAACGTAATTTGTTAACATAATTAACGTGACTACGATGTCACGTTAATTATGTTAACAAATTGCGAAAGTTTAAAAATAATTATATAATAATAAGATTCTGGTATATCGACTATACAGTCGATACCATTATTTCTTTATACATAAATAAAATAAATAAAAAAGCCTTTTATTCCTTATCCTTAGAAAACAGTATCAATCATGCTTTTAAAAATAATATCGTAATTTAAAAAAAATATGTAGGTATAATGTACCCCTCTCGGGTAAAGGCCTCCTCCAGTTCTTCTGCTTCATTATACCTACTCCTCCTCTAATTATAAATCATTTATCTAGTACCCATAACACAAGCTCCGCATAGCTTGGGGCTTGATAATGCTGTGTGAATTGTCCAACATTATTTATTTATATATTTTTATTACAGGCAACATTAGCCTAGTTCAGGATGTTAAATACTCAAAATACGGCTCATGTAAAATATGTATATAACTTAGTTTAACATACTTAAAATAAACCTACACTAAACTAGTTTCTGCCCTGTTGTTTCTATAGAAACGTTTAGGAGATTTCTATCCCATGGGAACTGATTTATGAGTTATAAAAAGCCTCTCTGATACCAGGATTATAAAATTACCTCTCTGCAAAATTTCGCCCCTAACTGTTCAGTAGTTTTGGCGTGAAGAGGTAACAAACATCCATCCATCCATCTATTCATCCAAACTTTCGCATTTATAATATTAGTGTGATAACTTAAAGCCATCTAAAGATTTACTTAACAAATAAACGATCGTTTTGTAATTTGCCTAGTGGTCCCATTGTAAAGGGCCCTAGTGGTCGCATTGTATAGGCCCTTGGGAGATTATAAGATCTCGCGGTCAAGTAATTAATATGGCTCTTCATCTTTTTATAGAGTGAAATTAAAATATAGCGTACAAGCGTATTATATAGCTGTGTGGTACTGGCTTAGGATTTTCACCCGACTCTGCCTGTGGGTGTCGTAAGAGGCGACTAAGGGATATCTATCAGGGGGCGGGCAGCAGCGCCCCTTGCAGAACAATTCTAACACTGTACTGCGATCCCCAACCTGCATGCCCAGCGTGGGGATTAAAGGCATGACCCCCCATGAGAAAAATGTCAATAAGTCGCTTATTAGGAGGAAGCCTGCGTCCAAGAAATAATAAAGCCTATGTCACTCCCTGAAAAGTAAGCTTTTTAATGATGAATTATTATTTTTAATCGGTCCAGTAGTTTCGGAGCCTGTTCAATACAAACAAATAAACAATCAAATCTTTCCTTTTTATAATATTATTATAGAAAGGTAGTTGTTCTGATCGTGTAAGTATAAAAAACTTTTACTTCTTCACGTCCCAGCACAAAGATATAGCTCTAGGTCAGGAATAAAAAAAAGAAAATGTTGGACACAACATCATCTGGCCCCTAGCTAAGCAGAGCTTATGTTATGGGTACCAGATGACTATTAAACATGTTTTATACAAAACTTTACGTAAGTATATCGATATTTTTTTTGATAGATATAAGAACGGTCAGAACAAAAACAATAAATATCCAAATTGTACACACATTTGTCCCGAAACGGAAATCAAACCTGCAACCTTCGCATGCGGGCTTTCACCCGTCACGCCATAGAAGTCATCGTAACACCTAAGCTACTTTTATCATATAATAATTTCCAACTGGAAATAAATTACCTTGGAAACAATGAAAGTAAAAACGCGGGCAGAAAATAGTACTTCATAAATAAATAAATAATACTGGACAATTTGCCCAGCATTATCTAGACCCAAGCTAAGCAGAGCTTGTGTTATGGGTACTAGATAACTGATATACTTAAAACAATACACTACATAGATAATTTTTATCATACATAGAAAATACCCAGAACAAAATATGGCACACAATCTTGTTAGACTGTCTCGTTAGCTTTCTATAGAGTAGAAATGAAATAAACAATCGTAAAATGATATTTTGTCAACTTACACGAGCAAGGTATTTTTCAGAACATATCGCTAAGGATTTACGCAGTAAACACACATCAACAGCCTTGTCGGGCAACGCATACCAGCATCATGTATGATCGAGAGAAAACTATGGAGTAGACTGTTAATCATAAAGTTTTACTATGTTGTAGATTGTCTACGACGTAGAGGCTCTACGACGTAGACCCTCTACAATATAGTTGCTACGATTTCAATATTAACATTTTTTATTTATGCTTATACAAACGACAGCGAACTAAAGTTATCGACATAGCTCAAAGAATTAGCAAACTGAAATGGCAGTGGGCTTAAATTTGATTTGATTTGATATGAAAATTAACAATAAAAATAAATTTGATCTAGTTTTTATAACTGAAGCAATTGAGCTAACTGCAGACTGTTGCAAACAATCTACAGGTAGCTCAACTAATCCTTATCAATACCAGGCAGAAACGCCCCTAAGACTCGGGCTACATTGCCCCGCTGTAGTTACTTCATTTATGGCCTTCAAAACGGTGGTTTTCATAAAAACCACGGTTGCTTAATTACCTACCTACTCTGTTTTTTTATTTATCTTAACTATTTAGTTTAGTCCTATAACAACAAAAATAAACTGGACTACCGTCTATTTCGCATAATAATCGTTCCTTGGTTCCCTGTCAGTAAAATTTATATCGTTCGATAAATAATATATAACGATTCATTTATTTTGTTATTAATTAGATACCAACATCGGTAAACTGCAAAAAAAAATTTGTCACAATCGTCTCCACACAGTTTTGTCCGAGGTCGTTGCCCGCGGCCGTTTGACCGCTACAGATCGACGTATGGACTTCGCGCCATTGTTCGCAGTTTCAATAAACTTCAAGCAGTTCTGTAACCTTCATATTAATAAAATTATGTTTTTTTTTTATTGATGAATAAGTTAAAAAACCTTCATGGATTTCAACTCATATAAGAAGAAAAAAATCATAAATCTATCTTATGCACCTTTTTCAATAAGTATTTTTAGCCTAAATAATAGATTCGTTTTATTTGACAATAGCAGTTAACTATTGATTGAAATAAGTGTGTATTTATGTAGCAAATCATTAAAATATATTAATTTTTAAAATCAGACGTCTGTAGCCTTAAGAAATCCTCAGAAATGAGGACATTTCACAGCATAATTTTAGTGAGATCTCATACCCACTTGACTTTCAAGAACCCCCTTATGGTTCTTAGGGCTCAGTTCCTACTGGAAAGTTCTGAAATTTTCCAGTAGGGGCGCTCTCAACACAATACTTTGAGAGTATCCCTTCAAAATATAGATAAATATTGACATTTGACTTCCTATTTTAAACATTGTGTGATGTACAATTCATTTAATTTTTGGGTATTTTAAGTAGGTATCTTTGCACTAGTATAGTACATAACAATTATTGTATGTCCGAAAGGACAAACTGTTGAAGCAATAAAATTATTTGTAATTCATAAGACCAACTATGTTAACACAGGACACTATAAATGATTCATATTCATATTCTTCATCACACATTCTACTTCATACTTCTTCATATTATGTCGAATAATGCCATTAATTTAGTCGTAATTTAGGACTGCATGAAAGATGTACTGTGACTATAAAACATATTTTGTTCAGAATTAGTTTAACACAGAAACAAACGAGAACTACTCAATGCTAGATGGCGTTACAAAAAGTTTCTAGAAACTCACTAATAGATGTCGCTAGCAAAGCCTCTGCCACGTTTCGATAGATGGCGCTCCACGGGTCTTATTAGAAATATATTTTCTCCGTAACTAACAACGATTTTTACAAGTAGGTAATGAATAACCAATTAAATTTAATGATTATTTGTTTGTCTTTCGAATAATGACACAAAAAAACAGATATTATTAACTAAGTTGCTAGAGATTTAAGTACCTACTCGACTTTGACTTGCGATGGAGCTTGTCGCTTTCCAAGCGCAAATATCCAAGGGCATGTGAATCACTAAAATGGTGATATTTTTGAACACAGTTAGCTATTTATTTGTATTTACGTAAAATGTAATTTATAACGTCATCATTAGAAAAAAACTGTTTTTTTCATACAAATACCCAGCGTGAGACCAAGAACCGGTTTCCTAAGAACACAAAATCTTATACATACTATAAGTATAATATATTTAGTAATTGTCACAAAAAAAAAACTCTCATACCAGAACCGATACGACACTATTGACCCTAAAATTCAACCCTTCATTTCCCACGCGATGACCACTGTCCGGTGCCATCTTGGGGTCATTTTGACCCGCATTACCATAAATAACTCGTTTTAGACTTGACCTATACAAGATTTTGATTTCTTAGGAAACCGGTTCTTGGTCTCACGATGGACAGCAAAAGGGAAAAAATGGTCATTTCGACTTTAGTAATGAAGGGTTGAAGTTTACAGAAAATATTTGTTAGTAATTCCAAGAAAATTAAAGTGATTGGTTACTGTCGAATACGACAGCAAAATGTGAAATCATGATTTAAAGTGTTTTCTATCAAAATTAGTGCTCTCAATATTATTGAAAATTGATAAAAAAAAATGTTAACCTTGTGCTTAAAGTGTTTCCAAAGGTGAAACCACGATCAAAAGTGTATTCAATCAAAATAATTAGTGTAGTTACCTAAGTGACAAGATCAGTGAAAATCTATACATTAAATTAAATCAAAAGTAGAAACATCAAAAGAAAATAAAGAGTTTTGATTGTTATTTAACAAACTGCTTCTTGGTGTAATAAGTGCGATAATATAATCAATAATAATAATGCTGGACTATACACACAGCATCATCTAGCCCCAATCTAAGCAGAAAGTATCTCTCAAGAACGAAGATATCGAGATTACCTGAAAACATAAGAAAAAACCGCTTTACTAGTAAGTATGAGAGTTTGATAGTATATTTATTGAAGAACAATTTCCATAGTGTATGAAATAAGGTACATAACAACATTAAATTAAAAGCATGCAATACTATATAATCTAATTTATCTCTGCAAACATATTATTACTTTTATATAATAATATCTATGTAATAAATAAACGCGAAAGTTTGTAAAGATGTCTGTGTGTTTGATGCTCTTTCACGCAAAAACTACTGAGCGTATCGAGCTGAAATTATGCACACAGGTAGTTCTAGGCCCGGAATAATCATAGGGCTACTTTTTATCCCATAAATCAGTTCCCGTGGGATAGGCGTGTGAAGCTGCGGGGCACAGCTATAATTTTACTGCCTGATACCTACTGCCATCCTTTACTACGGATGCCTCGGATGTATCTCGTGCTCTAGATTTTTTCTTCGTATCGTGAGACTTTTGGTTCTTTTCTCTGCAGTGTCGTGAGTTGAAGATATTCTTGCAAAAGGTCTAGCTCCGGTTGTCCGGGCACTACCGTCATGCTTTTTTCAGCCGCAAAGCAGCTGCTTTGTTTCGGTTTGAAGGGTATGCTTGCCGGTGAAATTACAGGCACCTTCAACCTCAACCCCAACAGCCTGTATTGGTCCACTGCTGGACGCAGGCCTCCCCCTGATAAGTACCTTATTGGCGTTTATCTAATGCGGAGTATTGTCCATAATCACTACGCTGGGCATGCGAGTTGGGGATCGCAGTTCAGTGGTAGAGTTTTTCTGCAGGAGGCGCTGCTGCCCGCCCCCGGTGGATATCCCCTAGTCGCCTCTTACGACACCCACGGGAAGAGGTGGGGTGGAGGAAATTCTAAGCCAGCACCACACAGTTACACACACAGCCGGTAAAATTACTGGCACCTTATGTGCCTGTAATTTCACCTTTATAGCTGTCTCAGGACAGACGCAGGGTAGTGTATTGTAGGATTTGTAGGGCAAGTTCCTAATGGCATGCCGATATGACGTGATAGGCTACTCTGTTACTTCAACCACAACCTCAACAGCCTGGTCCACTGCTGGACGCTGGCTACCCCTTGAAAGCGCGTTGGTGTTTATCTAATGAGGGGTAGTAGGTACCCGTAATCCCCACGCCATAAATAACTCATAATAGATACCACAAACTGTGCGATGGTATTTTAAAAATTCCTATATTAAACGTAATCTATCTATAAAATATATAAAAATGAATTGCTGTTCGTTAGTCTCGCTAAAACTCGAGAACGGGTGAACGGATTTATCTTATCTTGGTCTTGAAATGTTGGTGGAGGTATAGTGAAGGTTTAAAAGGTGAGAAAATCAACGCGTGCGAAGCCGCGGGGCTATTAAACACCTGTATAGAACACCTGTAATTTAAGGTGCCACTGACACAAGCTTAATACACATAACACCCAAGAAATTACATCAATTCACTCCTCCAAAATCCCTAGCACCCCGTATATAAAAACACATCTAAGTCTTGACATAAGACAGTCTTAATATAAAGCACTTGGGGTATATAAGACCCCGGATACCCAGCTTTAAGGCACGTTAAAGGTTAAGACTAGTAATTTTTCCCCGCCCGCCCTGGTCGTAAATCCACGTACCTGTAAAACGTACACGTAATGAAACGCCGTGCATTTTCTACCATCGCTCACGTGAACTACAGGTTAGAATGCTGTAAGTTAATGCGCGTTTTCAAAAACTTAAGATACTTATACTTACTGATTATATACAGTAATATACAAAATACAAAAATAAATACAAACTATTTTATGATACCTATGATATTATATTTTCGCGACTGTAAAACTCGTAAACGACCTAATTTAAGGTCGCAAGAAGTAGTGGCCGTGCAAAATCGGTCATTGTAGAGATTTTTAGAGAAGACCTATGTCTAGCAGTGATATGACAGGCTGATATGACGATTTTAAAAAACTTGTGTATTGAGCGTTTTGGTTTTAACAGTAACATAAATAAATGTAAAGTTTCCACGCTTCATATGTTCACGCTTTTTTTTTTTTAAGAATGTGTAGTTAATGCGACGGTTGTCACAACATGTACGTTTAAGACACTTTTTCATTAAATTATTTATATAATGAACAGCCTAGTTGCAAAATTATTAATTATTAATTTTATAAAGTTTATTTTATGATCATTCCTAATACTAGAACACTGAACGAATAAAACATAAAACGTAGAACGTAGAGGAATTTTCTTGCTATCTTTCACACCAGTGAAGCAGAGCAATGAGAATGTTGCTCGGTCGTAATTTTTTTGGCAATAAGAGTAATAAGTAGTTAGGCTGTAAATAAGACTTAACTCGTCCGGAAGCAATCTAAATCATCCTTCAACCTTTCTCATTTACAACATTATTCCTACCAACCGTCTAAGCCAAGAGCTACAGAAAACAAATTACGAATCATCTCCCCGCGAAGAAGCCCGCCCGCCTCCCCAAATGACTCAGTTAGAGCTAAATTGCTACAGCAATATTGCTTGCTGTTGCTTGCAGAGCTAGTAACCTCTTTAGATATGACGGTGTAAGAAAAAAGCAGTGGTAACTCTCACATGAGAGCTAGTAACCTCTTTAGTTAGATATGACGGTGTAGGAAAAAAGTAGAAAGAAGAAGAAAAAAGTACTGGCCATGAACAATTTATAGTCCTCGCACAAAAGCAAGTAACCTCTTTAGATTATGATGGTGTAAGGGAAAAGTACTGGCCGTTTACAATTTATAGCCCTCGCGAAACCCCTTGCCCTTGAGAAACTTCAATATTTTATCTACTTTCTTCAAGTTTAGAAAGGGCCTTAAAATTATGAAGAAAAGAAAGAATCCGTTGAAGATTGTACCATATTCTTTACTTCAAATGCAGTAAATAAAATGGGTTTGGAACACGCTTTTTTCGGATGATAACAACTTGGGTCTCTTCAAGACTATACCGTATCCATCGACCATATAGAATGTTAGTAAATAAACCACGGCACAAATAAAAAAAAACTCATTTGTTGGCGTTGAGTTTCAGATGTAATTGTAAGCGATATTTATTGAAGGAAATATCTCAAATCGACCAATAACAAAATTTACATTTGTTAGGAGGCGCCGACAAAGTGAATTTTAGGATAAGTATGGGCGGTTTGTTTACTAACAATCTACATGCTCAATAGATATGGTAAAGAGTGAAATATTTTAGTTCCCACCTCTACCCTTTTACTGGATCTCGTACGAAACTGTAGTAAAATTTCCGTTGTTCCTAATGAAATTCGTTGGTCTAATGAAATAAGATCGATTTAATTTGAATCGATTTTCTTGTCTTGATTCTATTTGGATGTGATTTCCGAGTCGTAGGTACGTTGATCTGTGGGTAGAACTGTTTGTAGGTCAATGGCGTGTGTCTTAAGGTGGAACTAGTCGCTCATTTTTTTCATACAAACGTGGAAGGGTAAACAAGGCTGTTTGATGTTGACCATCCAAAACTAGGGATGAAATAAATTTCTACCGTCATAAACTATATTTGTATACAACTAAAACAGTAAAAAAACTAAACGTTTGAAAAGTACAATCTTCTAAACTTTCGTATTTACACGAATTTTAGCTTAACTTAGGGCGAAAATAAATAACACACGGGGAAAGAACACTCTAAAATGAAGGGTTTACCGACATAGTTTAGTTATTAATAAGTTAAAACATTTCACCTTCATGTTAGGGAAAATATTGTTTCGATATTTTATCTTGAATTACGTGTTTTAAAAACACGATTGGTAAATGTTTTTTCGATGGTTTTTTTAAAACAGTTGCTTTTACACACATTTTGCTATTAACATTCTACATTCTATTATTTTTGAAGTATAATTTATTTCTAAAACACCCTGTACATACTAATTATAAAGTTACAGTCCTAAACATCCTTTATTAAACAAAGCCTTCCAATCCCCCCTATGATAAAGTAAACGCGAGATTCTTCTTGAGGTTGAACCATACATAACGCCGCAAATTACTTAATATAAGCACATAAATATATAAGGATGAAAATATTTAGTAGCAATTCCGCGAAAAACCTTCTCCGATATGATCTAACATATTAAGTCAAGTAAGTCGTCAAAAAATGGGCTGGGCACATCTCACGCCTCACTGATAAAAGATGGACCATACAGACTACAAAATGGAAGGGACCAGATGGCAAAAGAAATGTTGGCAGACCGTGTAGACGGTGGGCTGATGACATAATCCAAATAGCAGGAAAAAGCTGGATGAGTCATACAAACGACAGACAGTCGTGGATGAAGATGGAGGAGGCCTTTACCCAAGAAGGGATCCAACTCTCAAAAGTGGAAATATAATAAGTACCTACTAACCTAAACCTAAGCATTAAATACTAACACACAATTTGTACATAATCATAGGAGTTGGAATAAATGGCTTTATTATTATTATTATTATTATAAGTCGTCAATCAGTTTCGTCTCTCCACGAGACATCATCAGAGGGCCTTGACAATGTAACAATCTATGTCGAAAGCGATAATAGAAAATTCTAATAACATCGATCTAATTTAGCCAAGAGAAGGCCCCCGAGCGCAGCGAGAGCGCTTATAGTTCGAGGGACTAAATAAGCTACTTTCCGATGTAAACACTGTGCTTTTCATCACAAATTAAGGAAAGAAAAAATAAGGAATAATAAATAGCTAAATAATAAAGAATTATAATAATGCTAATTTTAAAAAAATATTCATATTACCAGTCAGAATTATAAACAATCTACAGGTAGCTCAACTGATCTAAAAGAATGCCAGTCGGAATCGTAAACGATCTACAGGTAGCCCAACCGATCCATATCAATACCAGTCGAACGCGTAAACAATGTACAGATAGCTCATCTGATCTATATCAATACTTATTAGAAGCGTAGCGGGACTCTGGCTGCATTCCCCCGCTGTATGGCAATGCTGATAGAATATTATTTTTCTACCAACAAATCAACAAAAAAACATATATGGCTTAAAATAAAAGACAAAGCATCTGTTGATTAGAGTCACAAAACGGTCTCTGTCTCAGCATGAGCTGGTTGTAAACACGTTACAATCAACGCTGGTCTTCCGACAGAGCCATTTTGTGACGTCACGGATGGTAACACATCTACTAAGACACAAAACAATCAAAGAATATAATATGATGCGTTGCGCTAGATACTCACCAGATACTCACCAGATACTCTCTAGATACTCACCAGCTCTCGGGTCACGCATCACTTCGATGTGAATTAGAAAATTCTGTAAATGTTTATAAACGTAAAAATTTACCTACACACTGTCTTGACAAAGTATATAAACGAAAACACAACGATTGATAAATAAAAAATACTAGACCCCCATTTTCTCAGCCTTCAGATTTACCTCACCTCAACTTCAACAGCTTGTATTGGTCCACTGCTGGACGCAGCCTCCCCCTGATAAGCGCCTTTTGGCGTTTATCTACAAGGAGGCGCATAATCCCCACGCTGGGCATGCGGGTTGGGGATCACAGTTCGGTGGTAGAATTGTTCTGCCGGGAGCGCTGTCGCCTCTTACGACACCCACTAGAAGAGATGGGGTGGTGCAAATTCTAAGCCAGCACCACGCAGCTTTTATTGCCTACCACAATATGCTATAAATTTTTCAGGAGGGGTATATACAGCCCAACCCGTTCAAAGTTCACCCCTCCCTTTAAATAATGCATCATAAAAGTGTGGGGTCTCGTAGACCCCGCGAGGGTACGTCTAAGACTTAAGATAAGTAAACGAATACAGATGTTTTATTCGGGAATATACAGGGTGTTACAGATAACAGTGATGAAAATTTACGACGTTAATTGTAATGCAACATAATATTATTAGTACAGATTTAACTAGGTTAAAGAATACCATTGTTTTGAAAATACTGAAAATCATAAAAAAAACGTTATTATATAATACGTATATGGTACAGTATTGATAACACCAAGTTGCGACTTGAGTACCTTACGAAAGTACAAAAGAAGCTGATTATTTTTTAACTGACTTCAAAAAGGTGGAGGTTCTCAATTCGACTGTATTTAAAAAAAAATATGTTTGTTACCTCACAACTTTTGACTGGGTGATTTTGATATTTTTTTTTATTTATAAGCTGGTGCTTTCCGTGGGGTCCCATTTAAATTTAGTCAAGTTCTGACACGAGAATCTATAAAAAACAATAAAATTGAAGTCGTTTCAAGTTTTTTTTTAAAACGATCATAATTATTAAATAACAATGCTAATATAAATAAAAAATATAATAATTATAAATAAGCAAAAATAATCGCTTAATTTCCATTATAATAATGCATAGACAACTCAATTTTCTAGGTAATTTATGATTATGAGTTTAAATCCACGCATCTTACACTGTCCATATTCTATTTCAACTACAAAGATAGGTAATAGGGTATATGCATGTGATTTCAAAATAGCTAAAAAAATATATACGTATTCTCTATTGATATAGAAACATATCTACATATTTATTTTTGCATTTTGAGATGTTTTTATTGTAGAATTTAACCATTGAAAAATTGATGTTTTAAATCTCAATCGCAAAATTTCAAAACGCTACGCCATTGACTAGAGCGGACGTGACATCACTGTACTCATTTCTTCTTTTTTTATTCTGCTTGCTGCACCTTGATTTGACACTATTCTGCCCACTTGACATTTCGTATTGTCGATTATTTTCAGTTTTTTCGGAAAACCTCTTTCCTAAGATGATCACTACCGAGGTCGTCACCAAAGGTTTTAATCAAGTGTGTACGTCGACGTCACATAAACATGGCGCCAATATGACAGCGTTTTTATCACCCGAAAATGATTGTAGTTTTGATTTGTTTTTTTTACCTTGTTAATGCGAAATTCAGTGAGCGTCTTATCATTCCTCGGTTAAATAATGACCTAAAGAATCGATTAAAACAATAAAAAAAATCGATGCATATACCCTATTAAATCAAAGCTTACTCAGAATTCTAGCAATTAATAATTACCTGAGTCAATTAGAACAAAAACATGTAACACATAAATTGACACCCTATATAAACATTTGCACCCTACCGAAAATCTTCGCGACTCATTACCCGGGGGGCCGAAATGGGAGAAAGGGGGGTCTAGGGGGGTCTAGGGGGATCTTCAAATCTGTGACGTTTTATCTAAATGGGCCTCGAAATGGGTGTCGTTTCGACTAATGACCTAAGAATAAGACGAAGACATTGAGTTAGTGATAGTAATTTTGTTGTTTGCGAGTGGAATGGAAAATTTTATGTGCAATTAGCTTTGCTATGTTCTATTGTTTATTTTGAGATTCGTATTCCGGAAATGTAGAAGGCATAAATACCGGAAATTTAAGTCACTACACGAAAAGTTTACAATTGAAATTACGAATAAAAGTTTTAGTTCACCGTAAAGCCAACAGAAGAACAGACTCTAGTTATATATTTTTATATTGAAGTTTGTAAATCTACAAGATGCTTAAGAAACCCTATATAGAATAGAATAGAGTATTTTTTATTTGTGACTTAATCAACAAAAAAAAACATAAATGGCTTAAAATAAAAGACAAAGCATCTGTCGATTAGACTCACAAAACGGTCTCTGTCTCAGCATGAGCTGGTTGTAAACACTTTACAATCAACGCTGGTCTTCCGACAGAGCCATTTGGTGACGTCACGGATGATAACACATCAATACTCAATACTCAATCATTTATTGTATTCCATAGGTGTACAGAGGTATTTATATTTTCATATAATTAAGTTTCACTATGGACCCTGCTGGGCACACAATATGTTTGGAGAGAGAGGAGGACGTCGTTAACTGGTTAGGAATTTTTAACTCGTATAAATAGTTTTATTTTTCGTTAAAATATTCGTCAATCGTATAGTTATAATCATCTACTAAGACACAAAACAAACAAAGAATATAAACCTCGATATAAAAATATATAACTAGAAACTGTTCAAAAAGAGAAGAATGACAGAGCAGTGTTGCCAACGCAACAAAAGTTGTCAAATTGCCACACGCGCGCCCTCAATTCCCTTCTTTCACTTCTTTTTGAACAGACTTTATCTAATAAAACTTATTTATCTATGTACTTAATCCATTATATATATCAGTCAGTATCCATAACGGTTATAACGCAAGCTGTGCTTAGCTTGGGAGTAGATAATGCTGTGTGAATTGTCCAGCATTACTGATTTGTTTGATACTAGCAGTGCCTCGCGGTTTCACCCGCGTAGTTCCCGTTCCCTTGCAATTGCGGATATAAATAGCCCATGTCACTTCCTGAAAACTATGCTTTTGAATGGTGAAAGAATTTTTTAAATCGGTCCAGTAGTTTCGGAGCCTATTCAATACAAACAAACAAACAAACACTCAAATCTTTCCTCTTTATAATATATATATATATATAGTATAGATAATGACAATGGTTTTATATAATACGATATATAAATATTCGTATAATTACTTATAATAATCAGAAATATTAATATAGGTAACTATCTTATTTTCGATAGCTATATTACGTTACTTGGTACTCTTAATTAGGCCATAAGTATATGAATTGGTATTACATTGGAAAAGAAGTTTACAATCAAATTATAGAAACAAACTAGAACTAGTATTTACAGTTAAAATAATTGAGCTGCAGACTGTTGCAAACAATCTACAGGTAGCTCAATTGATCCATATCAATACTATTCGTCGCGTCCCAAAGACGCTGGCTGCATTGCCCCGCTGTATGGCAATGCTGATGCGCTGCGCCAGATACTCACCAGCTCTCGGGTCACGTCGTCGCTTCGACCAGAAACGTAATTCTTTTTTCTCCCTGAATTATTAAAAACTAAAGACAACGTATTAAGTCTTCAAGTTTCAGATGAAATCATACGTACATAATAGATAGAATTTATCATATATTCACAAAACATCGATTTACTTACCGTAACAAACGACCGAGTAAAACCCAACCAATATTTTCAACCTCCAAAAACAGCTAACTGGCCGAAAAACCGTCTCCAAAAGCTATATTTCACCAAAAATTCAATAAACTTACTCCACCAACCACAAAATCATCTGGCATCCCGCCATTCTAAAAACTTCAACCCTTCTCAATTCGTTATTACTAGAACTACACACACACAAGGTAACCCCCTGCCTTGGGGCAATTCTTCAAAGGGTGAAAAAACCACCCGACGGGAGGTGGGGTCGTAGAAGCCCGCCTTAGCGATTCTTGGGTTAAAAAAGGGGTGGGTACTTAGCAACCAACTATGAGCGCAGTGGGGTGGCTTTTTGTTGTATTTTTATTTGGTTGGCGGACGTTGGCATCACTGGTTCTAAATTCAAATTCGTGTATAGAACTATTTGGATACAACATACAAATGGATAGTGATTACAAAATTAAATTTATATTCAACTCATGATAAATTGATGAGTAATTATCAATAAAATTCATTCAAATGACATTAAAAATTGTTACCGTAATTCATTTTAATTATTGATTATATATTTTGTTCATTTCTGTTGGTTTTTGTGTGATTACTGGCGGTCAGTTTTAATTGCAAGGTAGGGTTTTTTGTTTATATATTTTTAAGCATAAAACCTTCATGAATGTTAAGCTTTGTTTGTGATGATAAGTTTTTCGGGGATCGAGATCAATTTATCTGTGGGTTTAGATCGTCATTTATAATTGTTCAAGCTCTCTTCCATGCTATAAACGGAATATATGTACATACCAACCTATTAAATGTTCTTGCTATTAATCTAATCAAGATCAAATTTTTAAAACGTTTTCCGTAAAATTAAACGTGTCATGTGAACTTTTTCAAACTGTCTAACTATCCAACCTAAAAAGCCAAACCTCAAAAGTTCCCAAAAATCGTGCTCCTGATTAAAACTATTCAGCTACCCGTATAGTTTTTACCAGACATATTAAATTTTACCCTTTTCAGAAAAGCTTTGGTCGAAAAACCGTTCGCACACGAACAAAAATACCTACACACACAAGCAAAAATACACTACTCCTCCTGTGGGGTGGGGGGTACCCTCATATCCTTGTAGAAATTTTGTTTACTTCACTCTGCAAGGAACCGGGGTTTCCGGGGGAAACGCAGCGTCGTTTGAAATAGGAACTCGGTGGGATTGCTTGCGCGAAATTGAATTTTTTGAACGTTCTTTTTTTAAAGAAAGTTTTCTAGTTAGTGGTGTCTATGGCTTTATTTTTTTATGTTTTCCACTTAAATTCACAGTGTTTACCTCCACTTTTTTTGTTGCAAAGATTCTTAACGTGTACATAGCTAGGATGGTTAGGTGACATTGATAGTTACGAATTGAGGAGTAAGTACTATTAAACGAAATAATCACATTGTGTGTCTATTTTGTGACTAGACTGACTAATCTGTGTCGGTTGCCTAGACGAAATCGCTCAAAGCGACAGGGCCGCTTTTTGTACTTCCGCGGTTCTCAGCATTTCTTTCTGTGTTGTTTTTGGATTTATGTGGTGCGTGGGTGGTTGGTTAAAGTATTATCAATCTATCCACCAACCATCATTCATTATAGTATCTGAGTTATTTAAAAAAAAAAAATTTACCTACTGTGTATTTTTCCGCATAAAACTACCCCCCAGTCAATTTAATAGCGCAATGCCGAGGGCATGATATGAAAACTCGTGCTTCGAATACTGAGCGTTCTCAATTCAAAACTTGAATTTAAACGTAGAACGCCTCTCCAAGTTTCCGAATTTGAAAATTAAGCGCCTTGGCGGGAATTAAATACAATATGGCGTCGTAGCCTAGATTACTTTTATAATATTGGATCAAAGCCGTAGCCAGTGGTTTCCATAACTAAAGAGTTTTTGTTAGTAAATTTATATAACATTTTGCATACGGCAACGTGAAGGATATATTAAATAGATGAAGATAGATATACGAGTAGTACAAAACTATTTAAATCTACACTACTTAACATTAAAAACTTGATTTCGATGATTCTTTTTTTATTTGAAAGCTGGTGTATCCCGTTTGGTTCCATTTTAATTTAGTCCAGTTATGACAATGGCGTCCATGCGAAAACCATATAATTGAAGTCGGTTTATTGTTTTTTTTTACAACAAACACAATTATTTGAAGTAGCTTTAAAAAACGCATGCTTTTCAAGAAAATCTAGCAACATTCTTGCACGCATTGTTTGACACATCAAAATTTGACTACATGCGCTGTACTTACTAAGCAAAATGTTACAGTAAAACGTTTCATTTCGCACCCTAAATAAAGCAATATTTCTTAAGACTCAAATTAAGGCAGATTGTAAAACGGGCCGCACCTGCTCTTAGAAATTTTCATGTTACGAACTTGTAATTAACAAAATACATTCAGAAACTTGTAACTAGATTTAAATAGTAACGTTGTAGAGTGATGTTGTGTCGATAGGAACTTGTCGATGATTTTTATATTAAGCTACTTAATAAAATCGACGGCATAATCTGTGTAAGACCGAGTGAATTGGTAAACTTATTAAAACAAAAAAAAAACCTGAGGGTAATGCCAAATGCCCGGAGAGCCTTGAGGCTTTTAAAAAAATATCTGAACGTCTGTTTGAAGCTACACGTGACTCTAGGAGCTGGTGAGTATCTGGCGCAGCGCATCAGCTTTGCTTGCGGCAGCGGGGTAATGCAGACATCGTCTTCGAACGTCTCCGACTGGTATTGATATGAATCAGTTGAGCTACCTGCAGATTGTTTGCAAAAGACTGCAGTTAGTTGTTTCAATTGTAAATACTAATTTAAATGATTTCATTGTAAGTAATTTTCTTTGTTAAGGACGATATTATGTACAAAAAATATTTTCTTGGAAATGAGAGAAATATATACATACCTAAGAGCTACCTACTTAACTAATATGTAATAATAACACTCATTGACTTTTTTGATATTATGTATTGAAAAATAAGTACATATTGTCTGTCAATAAATCTAAGAATCTCTGATTTTTTTTGCGATATTATCGATAGAATCAAGAACCATTTCAGTCCCACCCAACCCTATCTCCTATACAAAGAGACACTAAGAAATTATGTATTCCCCTTAGCGTAGTTTCGGAAACTTTATTGAATTTGTTCCTAGGTGTTCAGTCGAGTTGCAGCACTTTTGTCAGCTGTTCGTGATTTGAATGCGAGACGACGTTCGTTAGAAAGCTGTAAGTTACGCCGCCATCTTGGAGCGTTCGATTTTTGAATTTTAAATGAGTTCTCGTAGTTCCTATTTTGAATTTTAAATTAAGGTGCCTTGTGTGAGGTAGAATGCCATTGATTAGTTTCAGTATTTACAGTGTATTTTGGGAAGGTATACGAGTATAACAGATACACCGATAAAAATGCGGGCAAATTTACCTAACAGTTAGGTAAAAAAGTCCCCAAAAACTTTTAAAAGCGATTCCAATAAAGGTTTCACCGACGAAATGTATTCGATAATGCAATATGTGGGTCGCGCTCGCACAGTTAGCAGAGACGGACTCAGGATATATTAAGTTAGTAGTTTTCGTAGATCAAAGATTTTTTCAATAAACGTTATTATTATCAATATAGTTTTCTACCACCATATTATTTACACGAGGTCGTCAATTTACTTTAGCGTTCACACGAAAGCTATATGTGATGTTACCTCTTGCGTCATGCAAGAAGCGCGAATATAAATAATGGCCACGTCATAACATAAGCTCTGCTTTGCTTGGGGCTAGATGATGCTAAATGGATTGTCCAGAAGTATTCAAAAAATTCTCTTCTCTGCAAAAAAGAGTCCGTTTGTCCAGCTTCCCGTTTTCCGGAATGCACCGGTACCTATAAACGATCAACTGGAACTCCTCGGTGTCACTCACACCAACTTTGAACTTTGGCACATTCATCGAGTCGAAGGCTAAAACTGCAGCCATGAAGCAGGGATCCATAGCAGGGAAATAGTAATTAAAAAAATCTTAGATAAAAAAATTGATTGTGTTAATTGCCAATAACGGCTAACTTACCATGTATTTGCGAATTTTTTCTCGCAAGAAAAATTCACAGTAACCGCCTGAGTCAAGAAGTTGATGTAACACCCCGTGCCTTAAAAAAGCGCGCTAAGCCGTTGGCCCTGCACCTGACCTCGCCCCGGCCATGTTGGTCTGCTGTCCCATCGGATTATGATATAAGATTTGTAATAACTAACTACATAATAATTCACACAGACTCCCGTGCTCAATCCAACGATCCTATCCATCCACGGTTGTCTGGTAGAGATCGCTCTTGAGCGATAATAAGACTACCAATTGTCACATATTTTGTAATGTTTATTTTGTTTGTAAATTATTGTTAAGTGTGCAATTAAGAATTTTCTATCTATCTAATCTTTTATATCTATGAGAGTGAGGGAAAAGAGAGTGCAAATGTGTTTGCGCATCACATGTCCTGCGCACAGGGCTAGTCTCCGTTGAGCGTAACCGCCTTCGCCACCGTGGTTAAAGATTCGGAGGACATCAAACTAGTATAAAGTATCATCATTTAAAGGTCAAGCTAGTAAACTCTTTCTTTTTGTTGTTACAGATACAAATGCTGCCAGGTGAAAATTGACAAGGACTTTGTACGTCCCGGCATAACTAAAATGGGACAAGAAACCAAAGAAGAACCTGAAATATTTCACAAAACATACAGTTATTACTGTACGGAAAGTACAAAGTACAAAAACGGATAAAATTAAAAGGACTTTCAAGTTTACTATTAATGCATACATAGTACGTTTTTAAAATGTTCACATACAAAGCAAGCTTTAAAAAATCCAAATCACGACATTTTTTCAAGATACATACATTCAAAGAATAAATTCAAGTTTTAAAGAAACGTTTCTAAAAAAATTACACGGTCAAACAGGTTATCATCAAAATGAAAAGTAACAATGACCCAAGACGCTACCGGACAGCGGTCATCCTGTGGGAACTCAAAGGGTTGATATTTTAAACTTGCTTTTGCCTTAAAAACCGGTTTTAAAAAACGGACACTTGTGAAACAGGTTTCTTTTGTTTGGGGTCGCTTTGATCCAAGAAGATGTACTTGGACAGTGGTCAGCTCGTGGGAAAGAAAGGGTTACTTATTGTTATGATAATGTTAGATTTATTCAGTTTTGAAAAGATATTTCTTGTAATCTTTTTCCGATCTAACTGGTCTGTCTCACTATCTAACGGATAAAATCTCATAGTTATAAAAATATATTTGGGCTTTTGTAAAAAACTAAAACATCTTTAGAACATTTTTTTTTAATTTCTTTCGAATGTTGCAATGTATTTTTTACTTTTTGATGCATCTTCCAGTTAAGAACAGAAGTAAAAAATATTTTGGTTCGTACCTACTCCACCCCTGTAAAACCCGTACGGAAAATATAAATTGGGATTCATATATTTTAGTGCCTCCACTATTTCGAAAGTGTTTTGAAAAGTCGCCCAACCCCCCACCCCGTTAATTCCTCTTAAGTCGCATTTGCACCGTGGACGTGGACGTGGAATTTCCTAGTGGGAGGCTAGAATACTCTTAGAATAAATAGTTTAAAAATAAGGAGACATAATTTTACATTATGACATTGTTGTAATATAGGTAGGTACCTAATTCGCTACAAACAAAAGATTAATAAAAGCGCGTTTAACTCTTTTGTATGCAATTCATAAAATGCTTGAATTTTCGTAGACAAAGATGCTACGATTTTTCGTAGCATCTTTGTCTACGAAAATTCGTAGATAGTTTTATGTGTTCATATTTTTCAATCATTTAAAACAAACAAACACTCCATTAACAATCCTTCATGGATATGAAGGCCGTATAGATAATGACGAGTCAAGACCTTCTCCGCCATTTTCTGGAATGCATGTGAATGATGTTTTACTAATATTTCAGTTGACTGCATACTAAAGGAGTCTTCTATTATGCTTAGGTATTGTCTTCGTTGCTAGCGTGTATTATACGCACGTTTTCTCGCCACTCAATTTCCGCTCCCGCCCTCTGTTTGACCGCGACTTTAGTTTTACTGCCTTTTTGGAAGGTTTTTAGCTTCGGGGTTGTTTTATAAGGGTCGATGTTTGGTTAGGCCGACCTTTTTTAGGCCGTTGGGACCGAATAGTTTTAGTTTTCAGTTGTAAAACGTGAATTGCGCTTTGGAAATTCCCTATTGGGTATGGGTTTCTGGTGATTGGCGTTTTTAAAATGAGAATTTGATTTTTGTTTTGAAGTTAACGGTAATAATAGTTTTGAGATTTGGTACCTACACACATTTTCTATTATATGATTTTTCAATTTCGAAAATTATACCAACTTACCTACAGGTTTTATGGTTCTAATCTAAACCATCCAAACAAAACAAACACGTCCTTAACATAAAAACGTTTTAAATTATAAAGTAAAACTAGCTCTAGAATGCATTGCAATTACAGCCGAGCTTCGTAGGTCACGATACCAAACTGCGTGTAATCTACGCCATCTTGTTGCAATTCCAAATTCAAATGAACCGCCATCTGCATAGCGCCGGCAGTGACATGTGGTTACTTGGTACTTTTTTAACTTTTAACGAAATTCAAAATAAGGTTACTACGAGTATCTATTTATTTTGGTTTATTTAATGGCTGTACTTCGTTTCCTTTTTTTGTTTTTTTCTGTTGTGTATAAAAGAACGAGTAGAAAATAACTAGACATTGAGTAGTAATATTTAGCCTAATAATTAGCAGTGTGGAGCTGGTTTTTTTTCTTACCGTAAGTGGTGACTAAGGGATATCCACCAACCTCATTAGATAAACGAAAATAATGCGCTTATCAGGGCTGTTGAGGTTGAGGTAACGGTTGAGTAGTAATAGTAAATAGATAATCACAACGGATACCTACTCGATCTTACTCAATAATTGATTTTTGATCTTACACACCATAAAAATACAGGTTATTTACTACCTATGCTTTTTTATCAGGCAAATTGCAAGCGTAGGTATTTGATTTATTATTTCACCGTAAGCGACACATATCTAAGGGTACCTAAAGCGCTTCTCAAACTTTTCCTACTTGAACACCTACTTCAAACAAGGAGGTTCCCAAACTTTCCTTCCTTCAGCGACTTCAAAACGGGGGTTTGATACGAGCTAGCTAATTTAAATTTCTATTAAAACTTGCTTTGCCCTGTCAAAGGCAATCACAATGTTTGACTGTGTTTTATTAATGTGCAGGATATACGTACTTACATTATATGTTGTTTGTTGGCAACATTATTAGCGAGCACATATTATTATAGGTATTTATTAATAGTAGACCTTTAGACTAAATGAGTACTAATACCAACCTACGCATCTATATTTCTCATCTTTAGTTTAACCTCTGGTAGTTGTCGCCATTTTTATATTTGATTTTTGGAATAATGGGTAGGTAAATGACGATGCAGGTTTAAGTAAGTACTTACCTACAAGTACACGTACATTATTATTAAAAATAATACCTACACTCCAAAGTCACGAGAATCGCCTCTTTTAGTTGAACAAAACTTTTTAGAGTTTTGCGATTTCTTTACATAATTAATGATTTTATCGGGTATTTATCGCGTATCTTATAAGACTTTTGTGTAAACGAAATGGTACTTATTTTTTTAAACACATAGGGAGGGAGGAACTTGGCCCCTCCTACCCAATTTTGCCTACTTTTCATGCATCTTCTTGAAGAAATCCTTTTTCGTATGTTATACAAATTGCAGGCGATGTTAGGTACATTGCTCTCTGATTTTGATATAGTTATAAGAAACTCATACAAATGAGCTAAATGAAATTGAAATTTACTCAAAGTTTATATGAAGACGCTAGCAAAATAATGGTACCATCAACTTATGATTGTCAAACAAGAGGCAACGCGGGACTTAACTTTGAGCCATTTCATTCGGCTTGTTAGTGATGGACGGTAGATCTATCGATGAAGTGAAAAACATCGACGTGGATAAAAAGTCGGAAGTCCTCTGTAAATATGACTTTAATTCAATGACGCGTTAAACGTTTTTGACAAAGAAAATTACAATAAAATAAAATAGATAGATATGTTAATAGGTCATAATGGAGCTTTTAGTACACCACGGCGACAGCTGGTAAAGCTCGCTGCTGGTTATGGGTTCGATTCCAGCCACGGGACAAACGTTTGTACCTCAACCTCAACCTCAACAGCCTGTATTGGTCCACTGCTGGACGCAGGCCTAAGACCTAATAAGCGCGTTATTGGCGTTTATTTAATGGGGGTAATGTCCATAGTCCCCACGCTGTATACGTTGCTTGAATGTTTGTACGATCTGCAGGTTTTCGTTTTCTACGCATAATAAAAAATGTCTATCTATTGTATATGTTATCTACAGTTGTGTGTAGTATCCAGTAGTCTTTTTTGACTAGTATTAAAAGTGTTGTAGGTTGGTTTTTGGTGCACTGTTGTTTCGACCCAAATTTTCATCCTACAAGCGAATCAAATACGGTTATCCATCGATATCTTCAAATTTATTAACGAATTAAAAAATCTGTAACTCCCTTATTTTTATACCGATGGGAGTATACACAATTTCTGGAGGACCTTTTCCTGAACACAGAAAGTTGCTAGTTCGATTCCTGTGGGGATTAATGCTTGTAAGGTCAGCAAATATTTGTTTCGGCTTAGAGTGTTTTCTGTGTATAATTAATGTTTGCTGTGTCATTATCAGCTTTGATTTTCTTGGATCAAGATGTTGCTATGATAAATCGAACATTTTAGATATGACCCCTGACTCTAATAAAGCCAAGTTACTGAAAAAAAGGTACTATTTCAAATGAGTTACCGTTGTAAATCTATCGGCAATCTTGTAATTAAACAAATCTAACGGCTATATGTTTCTATCGATAGGTAACTGCTTCAAATTTATCGATAACTCCTTAAAATTCATCGACACCTCCCCTCCCCATACGGAACTAGCGTCTCGAAGCTCGCCGGCTTCGTTCGGCAAGTTTTGATAGAATTTTCAATTACCTTCCTTTGTTTCAAGTTTCTCTGTGTACCCGTTGGAAGTGCTTTAGGTGCTGCCAGTAGTTTTTGTTTGAGGTCGTATAGGTTTTTGAGAGGCTTTCACTTGATTATGTAGGTCGATTCTAGAAGGTTTTATTTTTGAACCAGCCTCTATTCACTTATTGGCATTGGCGAAATTGATTATTTTATGGGTATAACTAATAACATAGGTATGGGTAGTTTTAGTAACTAATTTTGTCACTATGATTTGTCCACATTGAATGGAGCATGTTAGTAAACAAAATACGACACAAATAACAAAATCTCACTTGCTTGGCGTCGAGTTTCAGATATAATTGTAAGTAATTTTTATTGATCTAAAATCGACAAGTAATGTAAATTACGTATAAAAGGACGCGCCAACAAAGTGAATTTTAGGTTAAGTATGGGCGGTTTATTTACGTTTATGCCTCATTCAAAATGGACACGGTATAAAGTCATTTACAACAAGATATTTACCACGGCTTGAGTTTTCAGCTTTCCAATATTTTGGCGTCATGATCACGAAATAACTGCTGTAACATTTTGATTTGTCTGAGATCAGTGTTGCAGATCGATTGATTGTCTTTTTTGCGGGTTCGATTTTCAAACGAGCCTATTATTATAATTATTAATTATCTGCCATTGGTGATTTCGCTATAGGTCAGTTGGGTCAGTTCTTTTAAGATTCGAATTTCAAATTTTCCCAATTTTTATTTTGTTTCTTAGCCAGACAGATCTGGCTGAATGTATTTTATTTACTTCCGGTTGAAACTTCCTGTTCCTGTAACAATAAATAATAAAAAGTCAAATAGTATCATATTTTCAAAATTGTAGGTTACAAAGTTAGGTAGAACGAACTCAAAATAAAAACCCTTCTCAGCTTCGCTCATATGTAGGTACCTAAGTATAGGTCCTTTAATGCAAAGCACATAATGTACCAGACTCTATAAGCTTAATTAACAAACTTTATAAAATATACACGAGTTTCTAGAACTTTTGCGACGCTGCTCCTCTAAGTATTTGCTTAAAGAAAATTCATTTAAAGTTTGAATCGCTCCACAGATCTCAATACGTTTGAAGTTAGCAAAATTCAATTTGCGCTCTCAATTCAAGTCTCGAAAACCAATTTGGTTTACAAAAACTTTATCTTGAGAATAACTAAGATTCGTAAAGGACGAGGGAAGGAGACAGGGCGATTTAATGCATCTCTTTCTTTCTTTCGCTCTTTTGTTTCTGAAGCTGAAAGTCGTTCTATGGTGTTTTAAATTCGAATGTCAATAGTTCGAAAAAAATTAAATCATTGCAAGCACTTTCAGGAACTATCAGTTTTCAAAATTAGAACACTACTGAACCTTTTTTTATGGATTCATGGTCTAAAGAATAAACCATAGAATAGACATAGGTACATCCTGCTGATACAGTTAATTATATTTCGTGCTTCTGGTTTCGTCTTCCTGTACTTAGGTACGCTTTTCACAATTTTCAGATTTTTACACTATAGAATAAAATTAACATTTAATAACATTATAAAAATTCAAAACTGCCGGCAAAAATATCACTTATTTCACCATCCAAAAGGTCTATATTCCAACAACTATAAGTATTTCGCATGAAAGTTAGCAAAATAAATGACGCACATTAATCTAAGTAAACGCTATTAACATCAAGATATAAACTTACCTTCCCGTTTCCAAGTCGGCTAAGGGAGGGGGTAGCTTTTCACCCCACCAAGACGAGAAATATTTACATAAATTTACAAATTTCGCTGCAAAATAAAGTTGAGTAGGGGTGGCACGAAAAGTTCACTTTCCGATGGTACAATGAAAATGGAACCATTGGCACTTACCGGTCTTGAATTGTAATGTATTTAATTATTATTTACTAGCAGTGCCTCGCGGTATTTCCCGCGTAGTTCCTGTTCCCGTGGGAATTCTGGGATAACATATAGCCTATGTCACTCCCTGAAAAGACTTAGTAAGCTTTTTAATGATCAAAGAATTGAATTTTTTAAATCGGTTCTATAGTTTCGGAACCTATTTAATAATAATAATAATAATGCTGGACAATTCACACAGCATTATCTAGCCCCAAGTTAAGCAGAACTTGTGTTATGGGTACTAGATAACTGATATACATAATACAATACACTACATAGATAGAAATTTTTATTATACATAGAAAACATCCAGAACACCCTGAACAAATATCTGCAGATCGTACAAATATTTGTCCCGAGGCGGGAATCGAACAACAAACAATCAATCTTTTCTCTTTGTAATATTAGTATAGATAGAAAAATGCAATGAAGACGTTGCTAGCGAAACAACAGCTTAAACCATTGTTCCAGCTGTTATTTATTGAATCTTAATTTCTAAAAAAGCCGTAACTAACTACGAATTCAGTCCTACAAAATGAATAACTCAACACAATATTATGGCAGTTGTGTCGATATTGGTACCTACTAATGACTCGATTTTCTTTTTTGGCCTTAGGCTGTGCTTAGCTAGCTAATGCTGTGTGAATTGTCCAGCATTTATAAAATCAAATATAGAATTATGGTTCGAAACTAACTAATGTGACAAAAAACAACACTAACCTTTTTCATATTTTACCTCCTTTTTCCCCAACACCTGGCAACCCTGCCTCTAGAAGCATAGTTCGCGCGGGTCGCCCCCCTAGGTAGTTGTTAGTGGGGGGTGGGGGGGCCGTTTTTCATGTTTAATTTTAACTTTGCAAAACTGGCGTTTTAATAACGGCCCGTCTTTCGCTCTCCGAATTTTATGCGAACCTTTTTGCCGTTTCGAAATGAGAATTTCCACTTTATGCCACACTGGAGACGAGAAAGTTTTATTGTGTACGAATTAGTTTTCGTGTAGTCGTTCTCAAAAATTGCTTATTTATAATTTTGTTTGGCGGAATTAGTTTGCTGTTGTTTTGGTTTAGTATGGTTTTCGCTTGGCGGATGTTTTGGATTCTACCCTTGTGTTTTTATGTGATTACGAGAAAATTACGTTTTTGTGTTTTCCTTAATTGATTTGAGATTTTAGATTTGTAAAAACAAAGTTATTTTGACATAATGCTAGTGAACTGAAACTCAGCTTAAAAATTAACTAAAGTCAGAAATTAACTAAGGTGAACTGAACATGTAAAAAATCTAGCAATTCGAAAACTATAAATAATTTAAGGTTAAAATGTGAGATTTTTAGCGATGTAAAAGATTTCATATCCACAACAGCGTTATCTATGTTTATCAATGTTACCAACAACATAACAAAGAAATCGCTACAATATTTCGTTTTTTTAAAGGTATCTAGGTCTTTCTATTTACGGTTAAGAATAATATCAGAATGCTGCGTAGTTATTTATTTTTAGAAGTACGTACTCACACATTTATTTTCAAGAAACATAGCTATGCGTACAAAAAGTATTTTTAAGCTATTGCATAGCTTCTATCGCGGGCCTTGAGCGCGGGGACCGAATCCAGAAATTCCGTAACGAAAAAACCTTGACGTTTGTCTCTTTAGTTCACCAACTCGCCTCTAGATGGCATTGCAATAGCTTACCGCGGCAGTCCCCGAGTGCCACACGTCTTTTTTTTTTATCACCATCAACCGCAGTCCGACTTCACCCACTGCTGGTATGGGCCTTCAAACTTTTGTTTATTACTAAGTGTTTTCACTTATTCAATTCAATTGAATTCACTCTATCAAACACAATAATTAAATTACAGATTTACTTATGGAATGCGTTATTTTTGGCATTACAGTTCATAATAAGTTCTGATAATTAAGAACCTACGAACACCTTAAAGCACCTAGATTCCGATTTATTTATTGGTACAAGAATGTATATTACATTCAGAGTGTTTTAAATAAAATAAAACAAAAATAAATACACTGTCAAAATAAACAATTATTTTGACAGTGTATTTTACATTTGAATTGAAATATAACAATCTAAATAAATTCAAAGTGTCTGAACTATATAGTCTGAAATATAATCATTGAAACAAATAAAATGGGTAAATAAGGGTAATGGGTAATTAAGTGGTACTTAGGTAGGTAGGTACAGCTTATTTTCCCTCCAAAAACCATCAAAATCAGTAAATACAAGCCGTGAGCCGCCTCGGCCGTAAAACAAGGAACGGAATATTAAAACGGCACAGAACGCCATTAAAATGCGTAATTGCTGGATTAAGAGCCCAAGATTCCTCTATTTCCCTCTACGCCGTGTACAGAGTACGGCACTGTGCTATTACTTACACATTGATTTAGAATTAATTTAATTTTTAATCATTTATTTCAATGATTAAGTAAGTTTAAAACAATAATTTAATATATTTATGTCAATAATTAAGCAAATTAAAATGTATAACTTGTGTATAAATGTTGTAAGATTTTAAAAACAAATTGAAGTTTATTTATATTTATCATTATCATCAATCGACTATAAAATTATGGCTTGACACTATCTAGTCATTGTGTTATTGATTAAAATTGCTTTGGCCATTTTGATTTTTGGCGGTAATTAAGAGTGTCACCACACATGTCATATAAACGCTTCAAATGTATAGTCTTGCCTTGTGAGTAAGAAATATTAGTATTTGATTGTCTTAAAATAACTAGAACCGATTTCGAATTCCTTAGTTTTAAACAGTTTTTTTTAGTTCGGATAAGTATAAATTCCACGTGTATACAATTTTTATCATTCCTTATCCAGCTGCAAATAATCGGTTCATAAACGACGACGGCGAAGTTGATGAACATACATACCTACATAAAAATATTTTGTAATCTATTCGTAGTTTAAGTTTAATTAAAAAAAAAAAGACGTGTGGCACTCGGGGACTGCCGCGGTAAAGCTATTGCAATGCCATCTAGAGGCGAGTTGCTGAACTAAAGAGACAAACGTCAAGGTTTTTTCGTTACGGAATTTCTGGATTCGGTCCCCGCGCTCAAGGCCCGCGATAGAAGCTATGCAATAGCTTAAAAAATTAACTTTTTTTTTTAACGTTTTATGGTACAGTCTCTATCTATGGTGTTCGTAATATGAACGCACCCCGACGTGCCTCACATACGTCATGAGCGAGGTCTCAAGATTAGGCGATTACATCGGCTTTTTCGTATTTCGAACGCACGTCTCTGCGTTTTATGCCTCGCCTCGAACTCGGTTTGGGAACGTTCTGAATTTAAATGGATTAACCATTTTGGATTTGAATTTGGAACGTGTGCTTTTTAATTAGAAACAATTTTTGGTTGTGGTTTGAATGTAGGAAACAACATAAGTATGTAGTTAATAGAAGGATGTTATGTAACCGCTTTATATATCAGTTTTACCAGTTACTCTGTGTTTTTCGACTTCATTGGTTTATTATCAAAAGATAATATTTTTCTTACTTCTACATAATGACTGAGTTTTTATAAGCCCCCAAAGATAAAGTTTTTAATGCAAATTATCTCACCCCCTCTCAAAGTTTACAAAAAGAGCTTAGCTACAAGTTCTACATAATGAACATTTTCACTCAAAACAAAAGAGCAAAAACTACACTAAAAAGTAAAAGACATTAGCATTCATATCAGCCATAAAAACCCCCGCGGTAGGGAGGTGTCCTATCTGTACACGTATAAATCTATATGACGTCATTAAGAAAACACAGCTATCGTCTTGCGTATATCTATCCCCCTCCCACACTAGTTCACTCCCACGTTAGAGGAGGACAGCAAGTGTCTTAGGGAGGCAGGCACCTTACAATGGAGAAAAGATGGAGAAATTAATAAATACTTTGTCGTTTAAATTGAGGGTGGTGGGGTAAGTACTTTGGAAAATTTTGGGGGTAAAAAGTATTGATTTTAGTGGGATTACGGTCTTGCGGTGAATTTTCCTGTTGTGATTTTAGATTTAGTTTTACTTGAGTGGTTTTTGTTGGGGATCGTGAGCTTAAAGGTGGTTTGTTTCTAAGCTGTATTGGACTTCGATAATGGCGTATCTTTGCAAAATTTGGCATAGCTTTGGTATTTTTAACCGATTCAAAAAAGGAGGAGGTTCTCAATTCGACTGTATTTTTTTTACATTAGAACTGTTGACTGAGTATCCGATTTTGATGATTCTTTCTTATTTGAAAGCTGGTGCTTCCCGTGTGGTCCCATTTAAATGTGGTCCAGTTCTGACAATGTCATCCGTGAGAAAACTATAAAATTTAAGTCAGTTTTTTTTAAACAAACCCAATTATTCAAGTCTAAAATTCATCTGATCTGACATACGAAATCTTAGTTTTTGTCTATGGCTAGCATATCAGCCACCTTTTTACAGACGGGTAGAGATTTTCAAGTAAGTACCTACCCTACTTAGTGCGTTATATAAAGTATTTATTTTCCAAGATAGGTATCTTGGCAAAATTTTGGAGTCACGATCTCGAAGTTACGTTTCATGTACTTAAACAAATTCACAAATTCGTAGATTTATTATTTCAAGCATCGGTAATCAAGCTAAAAAATTAAGCCATAAAGCCGGCAAAAAGTGAAAAAAAAATGTGTAAAACATCCGGAATGCTGCATAAATGGTTATTTATCAAGTGTAAAGGATTTCTGGCGGAACATGAGGTCAAAACTATTCTATCTCGACGACAACGTTTAGGTACTAAAGAAACGTTGATACAGACCAAGCGATCGCGAGCAGACTAAGGCCCGTATTATGAAGCTTGCTCAGTCATCGAGCTATTCTTGAGCTACATTTATGCTATAGAAAAGCGTTACTCAAGCAGAGATTGAAGACTGAGCAAGCTTTCATAATGCGGGCCTAAGGAAGGCCTTATTTGTCCAAGAGGGCAAATTAAAAAAAAGAGAAGCTAAGGCTAATAATAACTAAAATAAAAAACCAGTGTAGACTCATTGCGAAATCAAGCGAGACCAAACGAGAGCCTGCGTTTGCCTTCGGCGGTGCAACGGCGGCTGTCGCTACATCAAAGAAAAATTAAACGAACTTACCGTTCAGCGTATCCCATGATGCAAACGGCATTCGTTCGCTCCCGCTCGTTTGGTCTGTTCTGTACCCAACATTAACGACAGGTACATATATACATATAAAGCTATTACATAGCATACGACATTAAAAGTTCTGATTCATCGATAGATGGCAAAACTAAAAAGTATCACCGCTGTGCCGGTCGGAGTGGTGTTTGGTTATTTTCGTTAAGGAATTACTCGATTCGATCTCCACGCTCAAGGCCCGCGATAGAAGCTATGAAATAGCTTAATAATATTTATCTACGGTCTACGGTGAAAAACCTATTGTACGTTTACCCAAAGGTACGTAGGTACGTACCCACCTACCTACATTATGTAGGGCCAAAACAAACCTCCATAATGAGCACGTACTATAGTTACTTGAACGTACTTATATATACAAATAACTTGATATATCAACCTTCCAAACCAGATTCTCAAGAAAGCTCAAACAAAAAATACTTAACCCTTAACAGCCCACTAGGTATCAAGACCCAACAATAGATCCCATTATCATTCTTCGGCTGAATAAAATAGGCAATACCCACCCTCTCCCTGCAAATAAGCCATTAAAAGCCGCGCACACTTGGCTATAAAATCTCTGCTTCTTGCCCCGTCCTCCCCAAAAGGGGGAAGGGGGTACGATAAACTGCCTTTATAACGTTCCGTGCTATAATTAAAACGACGTTTTCTTAGATAAAATGATCTTTAGTTTGCTTTTTGTTGTGGAATTAAGATCGGGCTGAAATGGAGATGGATGTGTACATTTACATAATGTATTAAGTTTTGTTTTAGTTGTCTTGACTTTTGGCTGTCATCATTGTGCATTCATAATTTTAAAGATATAAAATATTTTTTATACTTTACTGTTATTTTCATTTAAAACTTTCCATATTGTGTTCAATTTGTGGGTACCTATGTACTTTTTTTTAACACTATCTAATTGAGGTCTTCACATCCAAAATAATGTTGTATTCAAATTTTCATTAGGTACTTATATCATCATCATCATCCGCAGCCTGACTTCACCCACTGCTGGGTATAGGCCTCCAAACTTTTGTGCCACTCCACACGGTCCTGAGCCAATCTCATCCAATCCATAGTACTTATATAAATTATTATTATTAATTAATTCAAAAAATTATGCGTTCTAATTTGAAATCACAAGGACATCATCCATCATAGAAAAAGGGGACTATATTGTAAACATAACTTGCTTATCGATAAATCGAAATTCAAAAACCTGTTCAATTGTTCGCACACCGGCCAAACTAGACCACTTTCCAGTGTGTCCAACCGGACACACTGGGACATCAAACTTGTTCCAATTTTGTCACTTATCGCTGGAAGGGTTAATCATTATTAAATCCGGTTCTATTTAAAAAACTTTTTCGAAAACTAGATTTATAATTTCGAATTTCTTTTGTCGGTTGATGGTTGGTTTCGGAATTCTAGCTTTTTATTGTTACTTTTGATTGAAGCTTGTTTACACGTGTGTTGTATTAATAAAAATAAAATAAAATTGTAAAACGTATGTTTCTACCAAATACAATGTAATGCTTAATCAAATGTCAAATAATTTCGAGACAGATATTAAAAAAACGAAAAGACACTAAATATAACCTCCTAAGATGAGTAAATCGTTGAGATTTTCTCATCTTTTGAGGTTATATTTAACCCTTTTGGTGTAATCATAATGCCTCTGTAACCACGCGCGAACTATGATAGACTAAATTAGGTGGGTCTACTAACCTATTTCGTGGTTGGTAATAGTAATAATTTATCTAGCATTGAGTAGGTATCAAAAATGTTTGCGTCAATAGTTTTTCTATGAGTACAAATAGAAAATGACTCGGTACTTACTTTAAATTACTTTATGTGATTTAATGGTTATTTTTCAAATGCAATGAAATCTGGCATAAGTTTGTGTCTTAGATTCTTTTCTTATATCATTATATTTTTTGAAGGTGTAAGTTCGATTACATAATATACGTATACTTATTGTCAAAAACATACCTATTCATTTCATAATAATTTATAGTTTTTTCGGATTAAACTCAGTTTCAGCGTGGGACTGAAGAATAAAAAACTCTGTTCGTCAAAATAATAGTCTCGTTAGTCTTAGTTATAATCAAAGTAATTAAAATATTCTTTGGAATAGGTATAGCGGCGTTAATTAAAGGGATGATCAAAGAAAGCCGCCGCGAACAGCTATTGTGCCGAGTTCCTGTAGCGAGCTACGGGAAAAAGGCTGTATGTGCATAGTTTATTGAAAATATTTTTGAATGCCACTGCAATTATTAAAAAAAAATAATACATATTTATATTTTGATCAAACTAAGCGACTTAAGTGACTTGACATGAAGGATTTTTATTTTATTAATTTTTTTTGATAAATTTAGACGAAAAATATTGGCAAAATCCAACAATATGTTGTTACATTATTGATTTATAGAGGTAGATAACGCTTTAAAATAAGTTGCTAATTTTTTTTTTCATACCACCACAAGAATACTTACGTATTTTGTTTTTAACTCACGACCAATTTCTATCAACTAAATAAAAATGGCCGCTCACCTTACCTTTAATTACTAAAAACGCACATACTGCCTTCTTCCCCCGCCAGCTTCCACCCGGCGCCATCTTGGAGAAAACACAAAGATGCTGAATGGTGAAATTTTCTTGTGTAATTTTCACGCTTTTCCGCCCCTTCGCCCACCCTTAGTAGTGTTGTTTTAAGGTTCAATTTAGCCGGTTGTTATTTGTGTTGAGTTACCGTAAGGAAGGTAGATGAAATGTTTATTTAGTACAAATTAATCAGCGTATTTTAATGATGTATTTCGGAATAATGATACCAATTACCAATTTTATTATATATTAAAAAAAAAATAGTATGTACTTTATGTTCTATTTTATGTACCGAGCTGCTGGTTTGACTGACCAAAATTATACCTACTTTTAAAATTGTATTTTAGCATATTTTATCCTACTATAGATACTTATCCCAAAATGGGTGAAAGTGTCCCACACTCCTTTGCCAGGTTACATCAATCTACACAGAATGAGCTATTTATAATTTGTTTATATTGAACGAGCTATTTAATTTGTTTACGCTTTTAAAAAATGTACCCTTCAAAATGGCTGTGGTAACAGCCATTCCCACGCTGACCGATATTCATAGTAGTCTTTTGATGGTCTTAAAGACCCCGTCTAATAAAATGTCCGGGTAATTAATTCATATTGTGTATAAAACCGGTTTTTAGTAAGTTTTGATTGTTATTGTGATATTATTCTCTAATTTTAAGGTGAAATTCTTGTGAAATAAAAAGAAAATACTTATTTCCTAACCACTTTATGTAAATCTTAACGAAATACTGTAAATTACTGCTGAAATCCAAATTACAGAAAATTGTAACGTTCCTAATGTTCAAATTGTTATAAGATTGCAATAATATTAATAAATTCTTTTTTGTAAAACCGGCTTTTTATTTCCCCATAAGCAACACTACCCTTAGGCAATTTGCTTACCACCAGCCACCATAGACCCCCAACTTTACGTGCTACGACTGTTAAAGTATTTAATTTTAGTGTGTTTGTGGGTCTACTTAGAACGGTTATGTCTTAATAGTGAGTTGTGGATTCATAGAAGCATAAGTTTTTAATTCAATCGTCAGAAGATATGACGTTCTTTTGTAAATGGGTCAAAATAAGGAAAATAAATCGGTCATGACATCATAATTACGGTTTCTCGGAAGGAAAGAAGGAATTATCACAGCGCTAGTTTTTGTCATTTTTGACACTTGCTTTTTCTGTAATAAATAAGAAACCTTCTTTTTGAAAAAAAAAATACTGGATGAAAAAATGAATTTTCTTATTGACAAATCTTAACTTCTCGCTTATATTTGTTTAATTTGTTAGAATGAGAAAAACACTGCTAAAAGCTGCTTGTCAATGTGTATCAAAAAAAATAATAAGATACCAAAGGAACTTAAAATAATGAACAAACATTTATTTAAAATTAAATTTGTTAAAATGGCTGAAGCAAAGAGGTATTTTAAGCTATTGCATAGCTTCTATCGCGGGCCTTGAGCGCGGGGACCGAATCCAGAAATTCCGTAACGAAAAAACCTTGACGTTTGTCTCTTTCGTTCAGCAACTCGCCTCTAGATGGCATTGCAATAGCTTAACCGCGGCAGTCCCCGAGTGCCACACGTCTTTTTATTTTAATATGAAATTATAATTGTACATGATTTTTTTATCATTAGTGGTGTTTTTTATTATTTTATTACATGCTAGACATAGCGAGACATGAGCTCATTATTTGTAACTATATCACGTAGATACCATGTTAGATAGATATATATTTTAATCTTGAATCTTTGAATCTAAGTCTGAGTTGCCCATAATCTGTTTATTTCAGGCAATAATATAATTGACATCTAAAATGGTGGTAAACTCTGTCTTAGTCCCGTATTATGAAAGCTTGCTCAGTCATCGAGCAATGCTTGAGCAACATTTATTCTATAGAAAAGCGTTACTCAAGCAGACATTGAAGACTGAGCAAGCTTCCATAAAACGGGCCTTAGACATTTCAAAGTCAAAGTCAAAGTCAAATCGTTTATTTCTTTAGACTTACAAAATAAGTACTTAGACAAGTCAAATTTTTACTATATAAACAGCTTGATAAATAGTTATTACTATCAACAAGAAATAAGGTGCAATTGACTTTAATTCACTTCAATTTTTTGTCCACTAGCGGAAGAAGTGAAAAAGAAACCACTAGCAAGTCCATCGCTTATCAACTATACAATCTTAGGATAACTAAGTCTAACTGGTCTTACATACTATTGTTTTTTTGATCTGGATCTAGCTAAACTTAACCCCTCACTGGCCATGGCGATCAAGGCGCTTAACGCCTCATATCTTCAAAGCGTGTGATAAAATCATCAAGTTTAAGTTTTACATACACATATCTCAATATATCCTTTAATACAATGCCTAGAGTATTAAAACACCTCGGGTAATTCATCTCAAACTATCTCCTACTTCGAAACTATTGAGCTTTATTAGCAGATAACAAAGCTGCTATAAATATTTAATGCTGTCAATACACGTTATATAAGTGGAACTTATCTAAGATATTATATACACGCCTCAGGGTATCGAGGCGGCGGTGTAAAGGGAGCTTTACATTGGACTGAAATTTACTGATATTTTTTTTACTAAAACTTTATTAAGGTTTGTTAGTATTATTATAATACGTAAGCTGAGGGTAAATTGATTTTGATTTGAAAGGTGGCTTTAAATTTGACTGAAATTGACTGATATTTTTTTAAATAAAACTTTATTAGTATTATGATAATGCGTAAGCTGAGGGTAAATTGATCTTGATTTTGATTTTGAAAGATGGCTTTACATTTGACTGCAATTGAGTGATAAAAATTTAAACTAAAACTTTATGATGGATCATGTTGTTATTATGAAAGTGCGTAAGCTAAGGGTTAAATTCTAAGAAAACAAATAGTATCCCAATTTTTTTTTGCCTTCTACTGGACTCGAACCCGCATTCTCCATTCAGTACGGAATGTGATAACCAACTACACGACGAGTTCAGTGACATAGGAGTTGAAGAACTCCAAATTTTTGAGTTTTTATTTGATTTCTTAAAACTTTATTTATTAAGAAAGGAAGGTGCTGGCGTATACATACATTATGATATAGATAAAGTATAGATAAACTTATTTATGAACGCTCTAGTATAATGCCGGAGGAGTTACGGAATGGACTCTAGGGCTAGGAAGGATGAGCTAGACGCATAACAAAAAGAGTGGCCAAGTCTTTCTATTCATAGAGTGGACGAAGGAAAGGGGAGTCGCTGGTCTGCAGTGGGACCTTAAAGACTTCAAACATGGGCTACTTTTTGGAAGAATGAACGCGGGACGCAGCTAGTAATAAATAATATAATATTACGCTGGTATGTAACGGTAAATAATGTAATACTCTTGTAACGGACAAAACATTGTTAAAAAAATATTAATTACATTAAAAAAAGTGTAGCCACTTAGTATGGTATTGCATGGAGGAATTCTTCAAACTAAGGCCGTATACAGAAAGAAAGCTGGAAACTTTTAAGCGCTTACCGGCGCTTGACAACGCTGGTCCGTTCTACACAAAGGAAGCTAGTTGTCGCAATTGTTTATTAATTTTAGATGGCAGCGCCCAGCGCTGACCAACGCGTGTTGAAGCTTGTCGGCACTTGTCGGCACCGTTCAGTGCTTATCGGCGCGCGTTCGTATATTTTCCTGCGAGGGTTACCAGCGCTGTCAAGCGCCGGTAAGTGCTTATAAGTTTCCAGCTTTCTTTCTAAATACGGCCTAAGAGACATAAGCTGATAATTGGATTATATCATGGATTTAGATTCCTAAATCAGTCTTTTAGACTAGGTTCTGGGTGTGATAGACCCACATTACACAAGGTATTATTGATTCTCATAATAATACCTAGTAAATATGACTAAATGAAACAAAAAGTCCTACACAATTAAATTTCACATACCTACTGGGTAGAAGGTATCCTTCAAATAAGTTCACGTGAACACAGCTCAAGTTTTCTAAAACCTAGAGAACAACTTTCTTCGAAGAAATATTTACCTTTGCAGCTGGTAATTTTCATTCCCAGTTTCTGTCCATCCTACAAAACTTAGAACAAAAAACACACCAACACGCGAGAAGCCATTTTATAACACAAGATTTATCTTCCAATGCGCATTCACCCCGCTACCGTATAGGGGTAAGAGTGCAAAGACTCGGGTAATATTCACCCCCAGTGTGCAACCCCCGCATGCCTGCCGTAATGAGCCCCAGCCCAACTTTCTGCAGAGCCGCGAAAGTAGCACGGAAAACTTTAACAGCGTCTTCGTATCTACGTCGACGGAGTGAAGTTGATACTGGGAGGTTATTTATTGGATGAGAAAATGTTGTCGGAAAATTATCACTGGCTTTTTAATACTTTTTTTTAGAGAGAGAAAATTTATATCACCCATAATGTGGCACGTAATCACTTACGTGTCACATTACGTTAACGTGTTTTTAAGAAAAGTGAGTTCTACGCAATGCCCATTATTTAATTATTATTGTAAATATTAATATTTTTAGAATGAAATTAGGTATATCAAATTAATGAACTATATTATTCAACGAGATGAATTACATTATTTTATTTTTATTAGATACTTACCTACACTAAATGTAAGGTCAATATTGGTGTCTATTCGGATGTCGCCAAAATTAGTCTAAACTAATTTGACATAACTATAAATGATGCCGTTCTTATTATTTTGATCGTTTTGACAGGGACAGCGATATTTTTAGTCCTATCAAATTAGTTTCGTCTAGTTTTGGCGACATCCGCACACCATTATAACGATATTGTGACTTGACAAAATTCACGCATGTGATGTGCGTAGATAGTATTCAGCTAGGTATTTTTGAATTTTACGAACGTGGATAACATTTTTGTATACACGATAGTCTTTTGTTTTTCTCATAGATCATCTATGACGTTTTCAAAAAACATATTGTTTTTTTTTCAAAAAGTTAATTTGTTTACAAAATACAATTACAGAAACATCTATTTGCTGATAGAACTATTAGAATAGAATAGAAATATTAATCGAGATATACATTATGTATACCTACTACTGGTGTCCCCGAACCAGACAAGGCAAAATTTATGAAAGAAAAAAGATAACAGAAAGCCGATTGTAAAAAAAATCTCATTTATTGTTTGTTATTGTATTGTTCACCTTTCAATGTCGTAAGTTATTAGTATGCAATGACCGTGAATACGTAAACATCTTTCCGTGTTCCCTTTCCCACGCTGACCGCTGTCCAACGTCTTGGGGTCAGTTCGACCCTTATTGTCGCGAACGGGTTAAAGGACAGTTGACGGAAAAATCCTGTTTTCGTTCCCATGTCTGCTTGACCGGTAATTTTTATTGTAATTATTTTTGGTTGCAAATGTGTTGTCACATTATTATTTTTTGGTGTAAGATGTGTAGTCACATTATAATAAGAACAGTGTGGTGATGAGTGAAATGCTGTGTTTATTTATAGAAAGATAGAGAAAACATTGATTCTGAACTGAAAATTTAGCAAACAGAATTTATTGTGCATTGTGTGTTTACAAACATTCCACATCAAGGTTGGCTAGTGTATAGGTACATCTGAAGCTCTAGACAATGTAACAATCGATGTCAAAAGCGATAGTAGAAAAGTCCAAAATGTATGGGTTTGTTGTTGTATCGGTTGGCTAGTCCCTTTGTACCTTTACACTAGCTAACCTCATTCACTTTGTATGTATGTATATTTAGTTATTACTTGTATCCATTTGTAGTAATATTCTTCCAAAACAATATTTATTAACAAAACGTGCTAAGACGTATTACGTAACCAAGTACCAAGACCGCTCGCATCCACTATACCCCGCTTGAGATAAATTTCGGAGCGTCAGTGAAATTTTAATAACTAATTTTCTTGTAGGACTTGAGCCCGAGGCGCGGCGTATGTACTGATTATGTATACTTATGTATACTTATACTGTGCTTTGTATATACTGATTATGTTTGTATATCGTGCTCTGTGCTGACGTAATTTTCTGTTTTCAGTCGTAGATTTATTTTAACAGCGTAATGTTCAGTTTAACTGAACATTGAGAACATTGTGTGTGATCAGATTCTACCCATCATCATGAAGACACCAGAGGGCCTAGACAATGTAACAATCGATGTCGAAAGCGATAGTAGAAATGTCCTAAAATGTATGGGTTTGACATATGCCTTAGATATGTCACGTGATCTGAGAGCAACCAACCGGCATTCGCTATGAAACGAATAAAGATTCGTAGGACAAAATTCGAAACAGATCACGTGACATATCTAAGGCATATGTCAAACTCATGAATTTTCTACTATAGCTTTCGACATCAATAGGGTATATGCATCGATTTTTTTTTTTGTTTTAATCGATTCTTTAGGTCATTCTTTAACCGAAAAATGATAAATCACTCACTGAATTTTGCAATAACAAAGTAAAAAAAAACAAATCAAAACTACAATCATTTTCAGGTGATAAAAACGCTGCCATATTAGCGCCATGTTTATTTGACGTCCACGTTCACACTCGATTAAAACCTTTTCTGACGACCTCAGTAGTGATCATCTCCGAAAAGAGGTTTTCCGAAAAATCTGAACATAACCTACAATACGAAATGTGAAGTGGGCAGAATAGTGTCAAATCATAGTGCAGCAAGCAGAATAAAAAAAAGAAATGTGAATAACGATGTCACGTCCGCTCTAGTTGTGAAATTTTGCGATTGAGATTTAAAATATAAATTTTCCAATGGTAAAATTCTACGATAAAAACATCTAAAAATTCTAAAATAAATATGTAGATATGTTTCTATATCAATAGAGAATACGTATATATTTTTTTAGCCATTTTGAAATCACATGCATATACCCTATTGTTACAAGACCAGACGGCCAACCGGCATTCGCTATGAAACGAATCGAAAACAATTGAAAGATTAGTAGTGGAACATTCGAAACAGATCACGAGACATATTTAAGGCATGTCAAACCCATACTTTTTGGACTTTTCTATTATCGATTTCGACATCGATTGTTACATTTGTCTAAGCCCTCTGATGTTAATTCCTAAACATGGGAGTAGGTAGCTTCTTCATCGTTTATTAAAGAGGCTTTATATTTAACTGTGTCAGTGAGTTATCAATAAGCCTGTAAGTACACCAAGTTATAGCTATAAGCGTGCAAATCTCGCGTCGAGCGCTTTTACACAACTTATATACTAGTGCAAATATTAAAATCGTTAGATACGCCCAAAAACTTTAGCATTATCTTTGCGTTTCTGTCAATAAACCCAAATGTTATTATTGCTTTTTATTGTGCAATCACATAATAAGAACATTTGTGAATAACCACACCACAAAAACACACAATTCACTGATTCCAAATGACAAAAACAAGTCTGTGAGCTCACAAACTTCATTTAGCAACAAACACGGCGCGATCTCACTACGGAAAGGGCCTATAAGTATAACGATTTAATTATTTTCATTTGTGTATAATGAGCAAGGGTTTTTTGTCGGATCTAACGAGTAGATGTCAAAAAATGCCGGTTGTGTAAAAGCTAAATCTGTTTTTTTCTCCAAGATCAGAATATGATCTTGATCCAATAAGAAATAATTACTTATTACTTATTCGTTTCTGCCCGCGTCTTAACACCTTTTTTCTATTTTATTCCATGGGATAAAAAAACAGACGATTTCTACTCCATGGGAACTAATTAATGTACCTAACCTATATCTGATTCCAGGATTAGAATTACCTGTATGTAAAATGTCAGCCCGATGCAGTTCTTTTGGCGTGATGAGAAAACAAACAGTCATCCAAACATCCACCCATCCACAGATATAAACACAAACTTTCGCAATCCCTTTAGTTTTAAGTTAAACATGTACTTTTGTTTTATCTCATGGAATAAAACAATAACAAAATAATACTTGTAGACGAATACAAGCCCATTAAAACTTCAGACTCTCTAAGATCTTTCAAACGCTATTATATATTCTGCAGAGCCAAAATCTCCGCTTCCTTGAACATACAGCGTGCTCCAAAAAAATCAATCCCAAAAACCGCCACACTTCGTCCGTCATCTTCCCCCCTTCCCCCACTCCATTTATCCACATTAATATAACTCGACGCGTGATAAATTGCTGCGAACCCGGCCCTACGTTTTCTTAGACGAATTTTGCGGGTACGCACAGGGTGTTCTGTTAGTGGGATTCAATTAGTTTCTAGCGGAATGTTAGTGGTTTTTGTCTTGGTGCAGTGATTGAAAGCGATTGAATATTTCCTTCCAACGAAATAGTACTACGTACATATAAAAAAAAAACAAATAATTTATTTACACAAAATAGAATGTCCCTTATTTTAATCAAACACCATGACGTAGTATTTTTTTATTTAGATAGGTAATTAATGCAATGCTTAGTAGAAAAAACTTTTCAAAATGTAAGCTCTAACTTCCTCATTTTTTTTATAGCGATTTGTTTTTTTTTATTGCGATTAGGTATCTTTGGATAAATAATAATTAACCATAGCAGATATATTTTCAGTCTACAAACCATGAAAATAACCATGAAAATGTATTCATTTTGAGCGGTTCTTTTGCACTAAGACGACTTTTTATCGTTCAATTATCTTTATAGCGCAGTGATTCGAATTCTCTTGTTTTTGATTTTTATGTCTTCATTTTTGTTCTTTTTGATCTTCATTTGAACACATTCTCACTTGATGGATGTGGCCGACGATGTAACATGAAGGTCTAGAAGATACCTAAGCGCTCTTGCCTTGAAGAGTAGTCTCTGTTTCTTTTCCCATATTTCGCAACATCCTGTATACACTTTCGGGTGAGTAATTACCGCCAAGGAGGCCTTTTCACTGGCAAAAAACATTTTCCTCACGTTCTAAGAACACGTCTCCTTCAGAAGTGTTTGTGTATGTATGTATATACTATATATGTATGTATGTGGGTGATATTGATGTATGAGGGTTAAGGGGTTAGGTTTTGAAGGAGGTTTTTTGATAAGATTTAGTAAGAGGATTGTTTGGTAAATCTTTGTAATACATATTTAGGTCGTCCATTTAGAAAATTACACTTATTTCTACCCGCGGCTTCACACAATAAATAATAAATATAGATAAATAAATAATAAAATCCTTTATTTCTCTCTCACACAAAGGTTAAGTAATATTTTATAAATACAAGGGTTATGTTTGCATGATAGTAATCCACTCTAATGCTTATAGAGAAAAATTTATAGGTTATTTATATGCCATGCAAACTGATTTATGGCATAAAAAGTAGCCTATGTTTGATTCCAGGATTAGAATTACCTGTATGCAATATTTCAGGCCGATCCGTTCAGTAGTTTTGGCGTGAAGAGGTAACAAATCCATCCATACATTCATACTAGCTTTCGCATTTATAAAATTAGTGTGATTTCTGTTATTATTTTTAAATGTTTTGGAGATAGAGTGTTAATTTTATTATTTGTATCACCTTCTTACATATTAGATTAATATTTCAAGATCGTAACTACATACACACTAATTATATTATTAAGAAAACTTTTATTCAGTGAAAAATAAAGGTCTCTATGACAATCTTGTTTTGCTTGCAAGTGGGCACTGGTGTCTTGGACCTTATTAATACAGATTTTCATAAGTCTATTTCAACCTCTGATAAAACCATTAAATATTTCTAGTACTCGTATATCACAAATATTATTAGGACATCCTTTTGTGAAAGACCTATTTATCTGTTTTGGTATATCTTCTTAATCACACTAATATTATAAAGGCGAAAGTTTGGATGGATGTATGGATGGATGTTTGTTACCTCTTCACGCCAAAACTACTGAACGGATCTGGCTGAAATTTTGCATACAGGTAATTCTAATACTGGAATAAAACATACTTTTTATCCCATTAATCTGTTCCCGTGGGATGAAAATCACCTTTTAATGTTTTCGTCTTGGAACAACGCGTGCGAAGCCGCGGGGCGCAGCTAGTATAGATATAATTGTAATAGAACATCACTGGTGAGTTCGTTTAATTTACAGCTGTAAACAACATTTTCTACAAAACATTTTTCACGATTTATTTTATAACTTTATCTTAAAGCAGCCTCACCTCCTAAGATCTTCACCTTTCTTATCTTATCTCACCCCCCCAAACTCTTATAAGTGCGAATAATAATTACAAGGGGCGGCGCCCCCGGGGGTGTTCGTTAGCCCTAATGCCAGCAGACATTAATCATTCCTTTCATAAAGAGTGGAGCCGTAGATAAATAAGTGTAGTATGTGTTTTCTTAGGCTACCCCTTCTTGAGAAGACGTTGATTGTAGTATGGATACGAATATAAGGATAAAAAGTATTTAGTAACAATGCCGCGAAAAACCTTCTACGATAAGATCTAACAAATAATACAATGGTGTAGATTCTGTTGTTTTAGAATTATAGAAAATTAGCCAAAATTAGGATTTTATGAATGTCAATTATACGATGGCTTTTCAAATTGAATAGTTATCTTCTATTTGACATCAAGACTTGGCGAGAACGATTGGTTCATTCACCACCTCCTTAGGGCGATACCGCTAAAAAATCTAATAATGGTGTCTATTCAGATGTTGCCAAAACTAGTCTAAACTAATCTGACAGGAATAAAAATGATGCCATCCTTATTATTTTGATCGTTAAGACAGGGACGGTGACATTTTAAGTAATGTCAAATTAATTTAGTTTAGTTTTGGCGACCTCTGATATACACCAATATCACATCACACTAATATTATAAATGCGAAAGTTTGTATGGATGTATGGATGTATGGATGCATGGATGTATGGATGTATGGATGTATGGATGTATGGATGTATGGATGTATGGATGTATGGATGTATGGATGTATGGATGTATGGATGTATGGATGTAAGGATGTATGGATGTATGGATGTATGGATGTAAGGATGTATGGATGTATGGATGTATGGATGTATGGATGTATGGATGTATGGATGTATGGATGTATGGATGCATGGATGTATGGATGTATGGATGTATGGATGTATGGATGTATGGATGTATGGATGTATGGATGTATGGATGTATGGATGTATGGATGTATGGATGTATGGATGTATGGATGTATGGATGTATGGATGTATGGATGTATGGATGTATGGATGTATGGATGTATGGATGTATGGATGTATGGATGTATGGATGTATGGATGTATGGATGTATGGATGTATGGATGTATGGATGTATGGATGTATGGATGTATGGATGTATGGATGTATGGATGTATGGATGTATGGATGTATGGATGTATGGATGTATGGATGTATGGATGTATGGATGTATGGATGTATGGATGTATGGATGTATGGATGTATGGATGTATGGATGTATGGATGTATGGATGTATGGATGTATGGATGTATGGATGTATGGATGTATGGATGTATGGATGTATGGATGTATGGATGTATGGATGTATGGATGTATGGATGTATGGATTTATGGATGTTTGGATGTATGGATGTATGGATGTATGGATGTATGGATGTATGGATGTATGGATGTATGGATGTATGGATGTATGGATGTATGGATGTATGGATGTATGGATGTATGGATGTATGGATGTATGGATGTATGGATGTATGGATGTATGGATGTATGGATGTATGGATGTATGGATGTATGGATGTATGGATGTATGGATGTATGGATGTATGGATGTATGGATGTATGGATGTATGGATGTATGGATGTATGGATGTATGGATGTATGGATGTATGGATGTATGGATGTATGGATGTATGGATGTATGGATGTATGGATGTATGGATGTATGGATGTATGGATGTATGGATGTATGGATGTATGGATGTATGGATGTATGGATGTATGGATGTATGGATGTATGGATGTATGGATGTATGGATGTATGGATGTATGGATGTATGGATGTATGGATGTATGGATGTATGGATGTATGGATGTATGGATGTATGGATGTATGGATGTATGGATGTATGGATGTATGGATGTATGGATGTATGGATGTATGGATGTATGGATGTATGGATGTATGGATGTATGGATGTATGGATGTATGGATGTATGGATGGATGTTTGTTACTTCTTCACGCCAAAACCACTGAACGGATCTGGCTGAAATTTAAAATAGAAATAGTCCTAGGTCTGGAATAAAACATAGGCTACTTTTTATCCCATAAATCAGTTCCCGTGGGACGAAAATCATCTATTAACGTTTCCATAGGAACAACACGTGCGAAGCCGCGGGGCGCAGCTAGTCCTAAATAAAATTCGACTTTGACAAGACAAAGTCGACCAAGTCCCAGAGATTTTCAACAGGCACTGTACCCGACTTCGTGTTATAGTGGTTATGCCATCGCCGTGCTGTGGGGAGGACGAAGAAAATTTTTTAATTACCATTACACATAGTGTTAACTAAAATAACCTAAAATAATTAATTTTGTTTTAAAAAACTATAAACCGACTTCAATTTTTATAGTTTTTTCATAAATTTTCATAGATTCAATTACTACCTGGAAATCACCAGCTTTCATACAAAAAAGAATCTGACCACCCAGTCAAAAGTTCTGAAGTAACATAAAAAAAACAGTCGAATTGAGAACGTCCTCTTTATTTGAAGTCGGTTAAAAATTAATGCATCAGTCTCGCTGACGTCACAGTAACGGCCCTTTTGTTCATTGGCCGGCTCGGCCAATACCGATCCAGTAGACGCGTTACTTAGGGTCTGAATTCGATTTATTTTATTTTCATCATCAGCCTATACTAGTCCACTGCTGGACAAAGGCCTCCCCTAATGAGCGTCATAGCGCTCTGTCTTCAGCTTGACGAATCCAGCATCTGCCTGCAGTCTTTCGCAGATCGTCAACCCATTTATTTTAACCGACATGACAAAAAGGAGGTTCTTAATTCGATTGAATTTTTAATTAATGCCCTCTGATCCCAACTGTGCGCAGTATAGCACTCAAACGTAATAAATTCTGCTAAATTCGAGTCTTGGATTGAAATAGCTGTTTTCAACTACCCTGTTTGTTTTAGGCGCAGTTCACAATATTAACCTATATCTATTTTTAACCGACTTCAAAAAAGGAGGAAGTTCTCAATTCGACAGTTTTTTTATGTTTGTTACCTTAGAAAAAAGACTAAAGAAGAAGTTTTATCTAGGCATACCAGACAAGAAAAAAAGAGAAGACACACCAGTCCATAACTACTGGTAGTGTTACATTGATACCACTCATACAACAACAGCATTGTAATATTTGACATGTTTTCTGTGAATAAATGATTCTATTCTATTCTATTCAGAACTGTTGACTGGGTGGTCCGATTTTCATGTTTATTTTTTTATGAAAGCTGGTGCTTCCCGTGTGGTCCTATTTTAATTTGGTTCTGTTCTGACAATGGGACCCATGAAAATTCATGAAGAACCTATACAAATTGAAGTCAGTTTAAAGTTTTTTAAATAAATTATTTTTTTATGCGTAGAGAGCTAAGAGATATCCTCAACCTCAACAGCCTGTATTGGTCCACAGCTGGATCCCCATGGACATGGGATATCCCATGGAGGGTAATGCATATAATCCCCACGCTGGGCATGCGGGTTGAGGATCGCAGTTTAGTGGCATAATTGTTCTGCAAGGGGTGCTGCTGCATGTTCGCTGGTGGATAATCCCATAGTCGCCTCTTACGACACCTGCGGAAAGAGTTGGGCTAGTGCAAATTCTAAGCACCATGTGTGCTGCTGGCTTAGAATTTGCATTAACCAAGTTCCAGATAGGTATACCTAACCTTAAACATGTAATTTCATTTTCATGATCGTAGATTTTCCAAATGCCACACAGTTCTTCTAAAAAAAGTAATCATATGAAATTGTACGGTACACTATGACATTGCGGGCCCATAGCACCGAAATCGACCCTGACAGTACCTAATATTTATCAAGCTGTTTAAATAGAAAAAAAAATGACTTGTCTAAGTGCTTATTTTGTAAGTCTAAAGAAATAAACGATTTGACTCTGACTCTGACTCAGTATGTACTCAACGACACTGGACCGACAGCTTATTCTAATTATAAATGGAGGAACTGAGATCTACTCGGACATCTCGCTTAAGAGTGTATTATGCATTATCTCCCTGTCTAAGCAGTAGGCTCATTCTATAAACTCATTTCGAACCTCACTCAGCTGAATCCGCGGTGAGATATTAGTTTTGTATTCTGTAAAACTCGATAATGCTTGTAGCGCCTCAGTGACGAGCGTGGTAATGAAATGAACTAAGTTGAGTGAGATTTTGACATTTGTGGACTTCGACTTTTTATTGACAATTACGAAATACATAAATTTTATTTCTTTTTTTGTATAAAACCCAAACAAAGATAAATCGATTTGTCGATTATAGCTGTAACGCGTAGGTTCAATCCCTAACTCATTTCGATACTCATCTTCACTTCACTTGTTCTTCTAAATAAACACAGAATACCATTTCAAGGTGAAGTGATTTTGCGTTCGAAGTGAGTTGGCTCACTTGAGTGAATTCGAGTTCGAAGTCGAGATTTTTACAGAATGAGTCTACTGGTCCTAATCAGCTTTGGGCAAGCAGTCTCAACATACATAGATGGCGACCGACATCGGTCGCAATGTTTTACCGGTCATATTTGAACGAATTTTGATTTTCTTTACAAGAATCATGTTTCAAATGATTCATTAGCGATTTATTTCCTTAGATACAGTAGATTAACATAAAGAAAAGGTAATTTTTTTAATATTCATATTGATTTACCATCGGAACTATTCATTTTTGTCGCAAACTACTGACCGATCGCTAAAAACTTATCGGGCTGTCTAATTTGCAGTTACCTTCACCGAAATCGTAAAGTTGACGGTAGTTTGCAACAAAAATGAATAGTTCCGATGGTAAATCAATATGAATATCAGAAATTTAAACTTTTCTTTATATTAATCTGCTGTATTTATGGAAATAAATAGTTACTGAATAATTTGAAACTTGATTCTTGTATTGACAATCAAAATTCGTTAAAATATGACCGGCAAAACTTTGCGACCGATTTCGGTCGCCATCTTTGTCGAGACTGCTTGCCCAGCTCCTTGAAGTATCGGAGCACTACTTTAGGTAACTGACAGCTTCGTTTCATCTTTTCTGTGGGTGTGGATGAGTTGATGCCTCCTAGAGACTTTTCAGTCCAGTTTGGCCAAATACAGGCCTCCTCTGTGGCCGTGCAGTGTAATACAACGTGTTCCACAGTCTCTTCTTGGAAGCAACTGGCTTGAGTCATAAAATAAAACCGTGCACCTACTTCCTTACCAACTAATAACTATCGCATTTTGTCACCTGTTTTTGGTCAAATAAATAAACAAATAATGCTGGACAATTCACAAAGCATTATCTAGCCCCAATATAAGCAGAGTTTGTGTTATGGGTTGTAGATATCTGATATACTTAATACAATACACGACATAGATAGATATTTTTATTATACATAGAAAACATCCAGAACGCCCTCAATAAAATATCTGCAGATCGTACAAATATTTGTCCTGAGGCGAGAATCGAACCCTCCTCCTGCGTCGCAGGCGGACCTTCGCCCACCGTGCCACAGAGATCGTCAAATGTGTCTTTATCTCTATCATTTTATATTTTCATACTCTTTCACAGCCAAATAATTTGTGAAAATACATCTCATTAGATACATTCTTTATCTAGTATAGAATTGGATCTGCTGTGAAATAAACTTCTTGATAGATCTATCGTGGATCTAATGAGAATCATCTAATGATAATGATGAGGTCTTATCCTCTCTATCATAACACAATTTCCTCAGCGTAGCAAGGCGGCGTTGCCACATAATTATTCATCTTAAATTGCACGTGTACGTGTATATGTACAGGCGAGCACAGTCTCTATATGAGCGTATATTCTGGCTAATGAGGAAGCGAAGAAACCGGGTTAGCAAAATTGCTGAAGAGATTTTTACGTCATCATTATTTTTTAGGTTCTTAAAAATTTTAGTCACAGCTGGTTATTATAATGGTCTACCAAAATATTAGCGAAATAAAGATAAAAATAATGTTTCTTTCGTTTTAAGTCACTCATTTAAATTTAGGTAGGTGATAGTTGGTACCTGACGTGTGCAAAAAAGACCCAATTTTAAGCATCGCTAATGAGTTCCTCGTTCTTACTAAGTCGAAACTTGTATTAGGAACGAGGGCTTCTTTGGCTAACTCAGGTTTTTTTCTCACAATGGTGTACTTAAACTTAAACTATAATAATAATAATAATAATATATGTTTATTTCAGAAAAAGGTTAACTAAGTACTTAAGTTTAAAATTAATTAAATTTAGCACATAATTCCATCATAGGGTAGTATGTAAGGTACAGTATTTCGGTTGTGTAGGTACATCGGATTGACCTTTGAGTTCAGACGATAATGTCACCTAGCTCTTACTAAGATAAACTTGTATGAAGATGCTTGCGCTCTTATTTCCGATTCTTTCGGGTTTGATCACTAGCGCATAAACATTGTTCTAACTATGTAAATACTAATACATGGTTTGCGATACTCTAACAAAGTTTACAGAATATAATATTGTGGTGTCCTAATTATTGACTAAAAAATATAAGTTATAACTATCTTAAGAATACTAATTTACAACTAAATGCCCATATACTAAGAACTAATCAATAGCAGACGCTCTGTCTGTTCATAATCTAAGTTATCCAAATAAAGTCTTAATGATTTCTTACATTCTCGGTTTGTGGTTTTATACAAAGATACAATTTTATTTAGCTTGTTGTAAAGATACGGTGCAAGGAATGGTGTGTGGCGATGAGCAAAAGATTTTTTAGTAGAGTTTGATTGGAAAATTTTATTTTTCCGTCTCTTATTTGCAACCTCTATCTGTGGAGCTTCTTTGTGATGTTTAAGGATCGTTTCTTGTATGAAAAGCTTTCTGACGGAGAGAACATTACAGTCCACGTTCCAATGAGAGTAAGTGAGTTTTGGCTGACCCGCCCCAGGTTCTGATGCAGTACAAAAGTAGAGTTTGAGGAACTAGGTAATTTAGTATCCAGCTGTGAGTTAGAGGTATGTTAGTCACCCCTTACGACTCTCGCTGGAAGAGTTGGGCTAGTATTAAATTCTATTGGCTTAAAGTACATCATCATTCCAAAAACCTTAAAGACCAGTTCAAAACAAAGACCTCAAATAACCCTAAAAGCATTCTCCCCGACTGTACCTCAAACTCGGAACCTTGTGGAGCTCAAATTACTCCTTTTGTAAGAAAGCGCGCTCGCTCGACGAAAATTTATAAATTTATTAAAGATTTCTCTACCGCCTTGGAATTTAATTATGGAGGGTGGATGGGGTATATTTTGAACATTACTGAAATTATGGCGGAGAAATATGGGGTTTATGATTTTGATTATTAAAATAGGAAGTTTGAGATCCGTATTTCAGGAACTTTACAAAAACTTAAGGGTTCGTGCTTCGTTGAAGACTCGGACAAAAGCTTTTAAAGCAACTTTTATTAAAAAAAATGACAATTAGCACACCATCATTTAGCCCCAAAGTAAGCAGAGCTAGATTATATGTATAAACTGCGTTCTTAAGAAATGGGATTTAAAATGACGTCATCTATTGTGTTTCTTTAAGTTCGCGTGTATAATATTATTAGAAGTGTATCATTGTCAGGTACCTAACTTACCTAAGTATATTTTTAATTACAAAAATATAAGTAATTAAGTCAAGCGATACCAAATTATGTAGTTGATGTTGTCAAAGAGATATGAACCGTGCAATCCATGTAATCGTACCTACGTGCCCACCACTATGCCACAAAGGTTGTCTCATGATTCACTATATCTTACAAAATAATTGAATAAGTTGAAAGAGAAAAATATCTACGTAGTCAATAAGTTATCGTCTTGTAGGATAACCTTCATAAAGTTTTCCATCCAAAATACCAACGTGAAACTTGCCAACAAATAGTTCAGAATATTTAAATAATATGATAATATAATGTTTGTTCTGGCCCAAAAACTTGTTCCTCCCCTTTCTGGAGCAATATTTCTTCATTTCCACCCCGCGAGGGGTGGATCCACATTTTAATTAAATCGGGCGGGTAAGAATCTGTATTTTCTTTGGAACAGGTGGGGAGTTATTTGTTTGGAAATAATAAGGGGGTAGGTAGTTTTCCTTTATCTACTTTAGAAGAGGGTACTTTTAATTCATTACTTCGGAAATTGCAAACGCCATCTTGGATTTCTAATTAAGACGAATAGAACTTACCTACTAGAAAAGTACCTACTTAACTAGACTGAAAACAACTTAACTTTAACTTCTTCAGCCCTTAAATAAATATTTTTTTACATCATCAACGCTTATAAGGAAGAATCTGATGCTAGTTGTAACAAGCTGGCTGAAAAATTGTAAGCAATGGTCGAAAAACAATTTTTTTCGCATAGGTTTATGAAATGGCTTACTATTAAAGACAAAAAAAAACTTCAAGCAATGAAATACTTGACTAGACTGAGTACGACTCAATTTTTACATCTTCAACCCATAAGAGTTCCACCGACATCAATAAGGCCATTGTCAGAACTGGACCAAATTACCATTCGGGACCACACGGGAAGCACCAGCTTCCAAATAAAAAAGAATCATCAAAATCGGATCACCCAGTCAAAACTTCTGAGGTAACAAACATTAAAAACACTCGAATTGAGAACCTCCTCGTTAAAAAACTTATTGTAGTTTTTCTTTTCAATAGCAGAAATGGTTGCAAAACTATATTTTTCTGTATTACTACTGTTGTGTATGTATGTTATATCAAGGGAATTCATGTAGAAATAAAACATGCAGGATCATCGATATATTGAACACAAACTTTCGCAGTAGGTTCTCTTACTCGTAATTTAAATGATATATTCAAACGCGGATATTGTAAACAAGGAGTTACTGACATTCGGAAGAAAAACCCGTAGAATGCTTTTTTCAATATGAATAGACTAAGTAATGTTTGATTACAATCTCACCTGATGGTAAGTGACGATGTGGCCGACGATGTAACATTTCCTTGTGAATACGTGTCTAAGATCTGGAAGAAAATACATTAAGAAAGAAAATACATTTATTTGGATCCAATTACATAACACATTACACGACACATACAGGGTTGTCAAAAATATAAAAAGAATTACACAATAATGAGACAAGGAAAGTCACATCACACTAATATGTATGGATGTATGGATGTTTGTTACCTCTTCACGCCAAAACTACTGAACGGATCTGGCTGAAATTTGCATACAGGTAATTCTAATACTGGAATAAAACATAGGCTACTTTTTATCCCATAAATCTGTTCCCGTGGGATGATTACCTTTTAATGTTTTCATAGGAACAACGCGTGCGAAGCCGCGGGGCGCAGCTAGTAGTTCATAAATAAACATTTACATGAACATGTAAATGTATTATTATAAAGGGCCAAAAAGGTCCTTGTCTCAGCATTATGCCGCTTCAAGCCGAAGCTATAATAGCGCTGATTTTCAGACGGAAGAAAACACCTATTTACTCTTAGCTTGAAAAGACCCAAGTTCTAGTTTCAAAAAAACAGTAGTAGGCAACGAGTTCCAAACCTTATTCGGCCTTCTTTCTGAGAGAGAAAAAAATATATATATATTACTATTTATGCAGCACATGTCTTCAATAACCGACCTCTGTGGTGCGGTGGGCGAAGGTCCGCCTGCGACGCAGAAGGTTGCGTGCTCGATTCCCGCCACGGGACAAATATGTGTACGATCTGCAGATATTTGTTCAGGGCGTCCTGGATGTTTTCTATGTTTAGTAAAAATATATATATCCTATTGATATAATTTATGTAGTATATTGTATTATGTATATCAGTTATCTAGTACCCACAACACAAGCTCTGCCTAGCTTGGGGCTAGGAAATGCTGTGTGAATTGTCCAGCATTATTTATTAAACTATACATACATGAAATATAAACTACGTATAGGTACGTGAGCTAAAGTTTCTGAAGCTCATTCTTCTAGATACCTCAATCCCAACTTCAACAGCCTACATATATTGGTCCACTGCTGGACGCAGGCCTTCGCCTGATAAGCCTTTTGTTGATTTTATCTCATGGGGGTCATCGCCCATAATCCCCACGCTGGGCATGCGGGTTGGGAATCACAGTTTGGTGGTAGAATGGTTTTGCGATAGCGCTGCTTCCCGCCCCCGGTGGATATACCTTAGTCGCCACTTACGACAGTCGCGGGAAGTGCTGGGGCTGCTTTCAGATACATCTAGATAAAGATAACATTCATTTATTTTACACAATGACAAAAATAAAATGGTACATACTATAAAAAAAATATTAAGGCTAATACGTGCTTAAATCTAACAATTCACTATAGGTACGTTAGTTAATAATTAAGTTTGTTTTAAAAAACTATAAACTTCTTAAATTTTTATAGTTTTTCATGGATTTCCATGGATTTCTACTGTCAGAACTGAACCAAATTAAAATGGGACCACAGGAAGCATCAGCTTTTATATAAAAACGAATCATGAAAATCGGACCATGCTTTCAGAAGTTCTGAGTTAACAAACATAAAAAAGAAGTTGAAGTCGGTTAAAAAGGTACCCAATCTCAGCATATTGCAGTATTAGGCCCAACACTGTGGTTTTCAGTTAGGGGCCCAATGGAGTGACGACAAAACACATCGGTTATAATGATCAATCTAGATATAATAAACGTTTATTTCAGACAACACACAAACAAAAAAAGAAATTACTTAAAAAAATATTAAAAATATTACAATGATCTGCTCTTAAACAAAAAAACATCCGCCCACCTGGTTAAATGCTAATTTAATTTCTCCCCATAAAAAACGCGCAAACAACAGGTTAAAACCGTAAATTAACGGTTGCGGTTACCGTTAAAACCAAGTGGTTAAAAAACCTGTAGATTACATGAACTCCACCGTGGGCAGTCAGTAATCAGTGCTCGGGGCGGGCGGAAAAAATAACGGTAGGAGAAAGTGGAGTAGGACTTTTAAATGAACTGAAACCTGGCTGAATATGCTTGGTGGAATTGTTACAGTATCAAAAATCAATACCGATTATTTCTTTAAACATACAAGAAATTAAAAATATCTATCTATGTAGTCTATCTGTATTATGTATATCAGTTATCTAGTACCCATAACACAAGCTCTGTTTAGCTTGGGGCTAGATAATGTAGTGTGAGTTGTCCAGCGTTATTAATTATTTATTTATTAAAAAAAAAGACGTGTGGCACTCGGGGACTGCCGCGGTAAAGCTATTGCATAGCATTTTGTATCAACTTATGCAATTATAATTTTATTTATTTATTTTATGCATGCAGTATTGCTTTTTCATTGATATTAATTCAAGTTACACTTTTTGAGCGTGGTGACCGATAAGAATTTTACAAGTACAGCTATTCACTGTTGTACATAAATACCTATACACCTATATACTGTCTCATAAACAGCTGCTTATGTATTCGTCCGATTTCGGAGCAGCTCGTCTCGATTCGTGCGAGTTTCGTAGAGTCGTACAATACGTCTAATCGCACGCACTCAACGCCGTGTCGAAGACTGAAACGACGTTAGACGATGCACGGCCTTCAAGTCACACCTCCTTGCCCGGCGGAGTGGGGAGCGTGAGGTTTTTTCGTTACGGAATGTCTGGATTCGGTCCCCGCGCTCAAGGCCCGCGATAGAAGCTATGCAATAGCTTAAAATACACTTATTTTATAAATATTATAATCATCAAATAGTCGGTAAAGGCATTTACTAGCCATTCACAAGGGTTAAGACGTGCTAGTACACCTCAACCTCAACCTCAACAGCCTATATTGGTCCACTGCTGGACACAGGCTTTCCCCTGAAGAGCGCCTTATTGGCGTATCTCATGGGGGGTAATGCCCATAATCCCCACGCTGAGCATACGGGGATCGCAGTTCGGTGGTGGAATTGTTCTGCAGGGGGCGTTTCTGCCTATCCTAAAGTAGATATTTTGCTAGTGCAGATAAGTACCTGAGTAGAGTCAGAGATGATTTCTTTATTTTATAAAATTATTATTAAAAAAAATATGCTCGAGTAGGTATAACTCATTATAAAAATATTAAATCGGTTAGGGACAAGTTTTTTACTCGAAAATTGTGTCCATAGAAAATTCAAATATAGACCAAAAGAAGCCTCTTGCTTTATGCCGATACTCACAAAAAAAACTCGCAAGACACTTAGTTGTTTTTATCATAGTAATTCTCTATACTTTTTAAAATGAGATTATGATATAAATTAGCCAATTCCACACCAGCCAGCACCCGCATCGTTCTTACAATAAATCACCGGCCACCATAAGCGCCACTTAAAAATCCATCCGCAGTTCATCCCCTAATCGCTGGGGGATGTTTCAGTAAAAGAACATGATTTTAGGGCATTTTTTACCAGCTTGTTACATTTCCTTTCAAAAGATGTGGAAAATATTGCGGCATGCCGTTAGTTTATGATACAGAATATCGAATATTTGTATACCGCTGGGGTAACTGAGTTCTTGAGTGCAAACGTAGTGTAGGACGCCCTCCGGCCAGGTGGGATGACGATCTGCGAAAGACTGCAGACAGATGCTGGATGCGTCAAGCTGAAGACAGGGTGCTATGGCTAATATAGGCTGATGATGTTGATGATGTATACTTAATATATAAAGAATATTATCGATTGACAAGTGACTCATTAGCATTCATAAGTTCACAGCTGAACACGCTTCAACTGTCATAGCACCACTCTAGGCCAAATGGATAAGTGTGCGCAGTGAAGGTGTTAAAAATATACAAAAGGAAAGCTGGTATCTTTCCCTTGGTAGGTTCTCTAAGTCGGCTCTTACTCTGTTGAAATCAAACAACAGAAGATAATGATGGCGAAGATAAACAATAGTTATAGAAGAATTAAGAACCCAACAAGAAGGCAGTTTCAAAAAATCCCAACGGCATTGTTCTATTTTTGAATTCTTTCACAGCTTAATTTAATAATTATTAATCGGGTATTTATCGCGTACCTTTGTTTTTATTTCCCCGACGTTTCTAACGCATTACAGCGATCGTGGTCACAAGGCGACTGTCTGACTCTTTCACAGCTTTTCGGGGAACCCAACAACGTTATATTTTTATATATAGTATAATATATAAGTATACAAATTAGAAAAATATAACGTTGTCGTTGGGTTCCCCGGAAAACTGTGAAATAATTCAAATTCAAATTCACTGCACATAGTAGTGTGCAAGAGCCCAGTAAGGATTTAATTTCGTGGTCTCCGGGGATTACCAGCCGTTTTTTCAGCTTGTTGGCTCCTCGACTAACAGACAAACACGTGTTTGTCACAATCAGCTCAGGACAGACAACAGTTACACCTACTCTTTGATAGTGGTCTATTTAAGTTGGTGTTCAAAGCAGATATTTCTTCAGTTATCTATTGGTGAACACCAACTGAAATAGACCACTATCAATGAGTAGGTGTAACTATTGTATGTCCTGAGCTGATTGAGACAAACACGTACTAAAAGCCTCATAAGAGTTTAAGACGAGGAACCAACAAGCTAAAAACGGTCGGAAATCCCCACGAAATTAAATCCTTACTGGGCTCTTGTACACTACTATGTCCAGTGAATTTGAATTTGAATTCTTACACAGTTTTTCGAAGAACCCAACGACATCGTTATAATTATTTTTCTAAGTTCCTTCCTAAGTTCCAGATAGAAAAATACTTTGTCTCTAACTGTGTCGTAATCTGTGAAAGAATTCAAAAATGTTAACCATTACATTAATAAATAAATTGCCCGCGGTCATTTTTTCAAGAAAACCTGGCTTACAGTCGCACTCAAAGGCGTTAATGTTTACATTAACTGTCATTAAGTAAAGTTTTTGGTGTTAAAATCTTTATTCAGTGATAGGTACCTTTTATAATATTATAATAATAATGTATGACAAATCACACAGCGTTATCTAGCACTAAGCTAATATATATAATAATCGTTAACTTCGCTGAGTGTGGTTGTGAGTCATTTATATTTCATACAGAAAGTTGTCAACAGAGGTTGTTGTGCCGATATGAAAGTGTTTTTGGTCTAATTTCTATGGTGAAATGGTAATATAAATCATAATATTTTTCTTTTCCATCGAATTTCATCATGTAGTGGCGAAATAAACAATAGGTAGTAGATTAATTCACTCGATACAAACAAAACACAATCTATCTAGATTTTAAATGACAAACCACAAAATCAAAATCTTATAAGAACAACTCACAAACATACCTCAAAATTTCACAGTTCAACTACTCACCGATAGATGGCTCTATCTCAACTAGTTCTTCCATATTCCGCAGCGCCACCGTCGCGTCGCACCCATTCCAATAAGACGAAAACATTTGACCCAAATCCAATAAGCTTTGAAAGCTTTTGTAAAAAAACTGCCACCCTCTCAGTTACAAGCCAATGACGCGGGAAAATACAGGAAAATACGCGATAAATCCGCTCCACTCGTGGAAAAAAAGATAAATTGAAAAAAGCTCGCCGATGCTCAGTCGTGCGCGGAGTAATTGGAAAGGGCGGAAAAAATGTATCGAGAGAGTTTGGGTTCCGCGAATTGGTTTTATGTTATTGGATTTTTGAGAGAACTATTATATCCATTGATTTATTAAAAAGGGAAGTTGAGGTACTGGTTTCTCAAAAGAGGCAAATTCAAATTGTGTAAAATTGTGTGCTCCCACCTCAGTCACCGTCTGACCGGCGGCACGCCCCGGTCGTGATTCGTGTGAAATATTGTTGTCTCGGTCTCACTTCGGTCTTAGATACGTCTTTACGTCTTTGTTCTTCTTTGTATTGCACAGATCTATAAACTGAAATATAACTGTGATCGTATGTGTTTGCGTGTAGTTGTAACACATGCCAATTTTTGAATAAGCGCTGGGAGAGCGTAACCTTTCTTCCCTTTTTAATTAATCAATGATTATATCTAAATAATTATCATTGTCAATACAATACCTAATAAATAAGCGATAAAGATTAATACTTAATGCTAAGTAGGATCTTACAATGCCCAAACTTTTCTTTTGATATCTATGGTATAAAAAAGAAAGTCGTGTTACTATTTATAACTCAAGAACGGCTGGACCGATTTGGCTGAAAATTGGTAGGGAGATAGCTTGGAACCAGGAGACGGACATAGGATTTTTATCCCGTTCTCGTGGGACGTGAACGATGACGCTAAAACTCATTTATTGCCTCAACAACGTTCGCCGGGCCAGCTAGTTTTTAATATTTGATTATAAAAAGGTACCTTCATAATTTATTTCAGTGATATGATAGTAATTTATAAAATACTAGTTTCTACCCGCGGCTTCGCACGCGTTTCTATGGAAATATTTATAGGTGATTTATATGATTTATATCCCATGGGAACTGATTTATGGGATAAAAATGTTTATATATGTTTCCAATATAAGAATTGCATATATTATGTAAACTTCAGCCCGATCCGAAACTTTTTAGTGTGCTAACTTACAAGTAAATTAATATTTTAATTTTTAAATATTGTTGGACAATAATTCACACAGCATTATCTAGCCAAGCAGAGCTTGTGTTATGGGTTCTTGATAAATAACACTACAAATATATTTTATTATACATAGTAAATATCCAGAACGCCTGAACAAATATCTGCAGATCGTTCACATATTTGTCCCGAGGAGGGAATTGAACCCGCAACCTCTTGCGTCGCAGGCGGATCTTCGCCCACCGCGCCACAGAGATCGTCAATCAGTAAAATCCATAATTGGATCAAAAACATTTAGATTAGCAAAGTGGATCAGAGTATAATGTAGCAAAATAACAATATAGTAAGTAATACTACTACGGAACCCAGAATTGCCATTCCGGTTATAAAATGATAACTTGTTCCCTGTGACGTCGATCGCTGTTGTCAGCTCTATCGAGGGATAAGTGTGATGCGAGCTTTATGAACAATATATTTCCTTTTTGCATTTTCACACTGAATGTTTGTTTGTGAACCTAAAGGATTCTAAATTAATTATATCAGATCAGTTGAGATACCTGTAGATTGTTTGCAATAGTCTGCAGTTACTAAAATTTTAAATACTTGTTCTAATTTTTTACCATAAAAATATCGTAGTGTGACAGTTTCATTACGAATCTGGGAAATACCTAAGTTTTGTAGATAACCCGCTTACATCCGTAATGAAGTTCAAATTTGTTTCTTTTATTTGTGTGTAATTTTCTTTGTAAATAAAGATATGAGTTACATACTATAACGATCTATTGTTTGGGTACATTTTTATCTTTGTTGTAATCATCTTCATATTTATAAATGTGGCCCATTTGCGCTTACAGTGCTAAACTCTGATACACGCTGATAATAAAGGATAATGGTTAGGTAATAAGAAAATATTACTAATTATTATAATTATTGTAGTTGAAATTACAATCTGTAATTAAAAAATACTGTAATAATAACAAAAGATTTATCAAAGAACACTTTCCAAAAATTTACGCTTATTGGTTCAGCTACTCAATACTAGATGGCGTGAGCTACATTGAGCTTGAATTAATGTCATCCAAATTTTCATGATAATAAAATGAATGACAGATTTTTGTGTGTATTTTATAAAGTATTATGTAAATTCATCCAATAATACTTGTAGACTAATCTATTCTACTAGATTAATCGAAATGTATATCGATATGCGTTAGAGTCAGTTGCACCTTATTTCTTATTTGATATTTAATTACTATTTATCAAGCTGTTTATATTTATGGTACAAAAATTTACTTGTCTAAGTGCTTATTTTGGAACATACATAAAAACAAAGTTTCAGTAGATATTGAATCCGTAGGATCCCGAACTAGCCTAGGCTGTATTTCAGGACCCAGGGCTTCTCATTTAAAGTTTGGGAAGTCAGAGTCAAATAAACGATTGGACTCTGACTCTGACTCTTATCCTAACTATATTCATAAACAAGAGGTGTACTCATGTATTTGACGCTGACTCTAATCATAACTGTATTATTAAATAAAAGTGGTTCCCATGTATTTTTATACTCAATCTACTTTTTTCTTCGCCCATTTCTTTACTGCCTAGGCTGTGTGTGCAGCTATAGACGTATTATCAGTCTCGGTGAGGCGAGCAAAGTCGATACTAATCTTCAAAACCCTACCGTAAAGGAGCACTATTTGTTCTGTTGTCACTGAACGCATACCTGAGCCCCTATATAAGTAGTTTATGTAAATATATATAGGTAAGTATATACATAATGTTATGGATGTAGTTTATTTTAAGCGTAATTTAATTAGTGTATTAAAAGTATTTTATGTATGCAGGGTGGGGCAAGGTTTTGTTCTTAGGAAACTTCTGTTTTATTTTGAAGAAAAAAATATTGCCATTTTTAGTTTTTTGAAAAAATTTACGGGTCGCGTTTACCCTTAAGGGGCCAAAAATTTGCCCCATCCTGTATAACCTTCATAAGCACACAAATCTCCTATCCAATGATCCTATCCATCCACGGTTGTCTGGTAGAAATCGCTCTTGAGCGATAGGACCGCCACTTAATACTTAGTTTGTAAGCTGTATTGTTGTATTGTTTCTTTCAATAACTTTGCAATTAAGAATTTTATGTCTATCTATCTATCTATCTATTAGATGAAAACATCACCTAATACAACTATCTCATATTTTAATATACCTACAGTTGGGATACGTCTTTGTTTCTCTTACAAAAATTAAATAAAAGCCTAAATTAATACTTACACTGATGTAATTCTTAAATGCTAGAATCTCAACTCTTATATAATACTATCCAAACTCACTATTATTTTTTCATTTTTAATGAATATAGGCTTAGTCTTGAAGCGTAATTGGAAAAAAATATATTTTTTTATTTCTATACTGCCCAAAAGACATTCTTGGAATATATCCTTATAAGATTTCGTTGGTTTACTCGCGCCCTAATTCTAATTCTAATTCTAAGTGGGGGAACTAAGATCTGCACGGACGTCTCGCATAGGAGTGTATTGTAATCGTTCCCTATATTATACCTAGATATATAATTATCATTTAACCTAAGTACCGACTTGTATTTAGTTTCTTAAGAGAAACAACAATAATAAATTAATCCTCCACCTGCTACGCTGTCCGCCCAGACAAAATAAAATAACCGTTACATAAAAATATTAATTTAGAAACCTTTCACGCTTGAGTTAACGACAGAAATCCCCGTCGGAGCACCGAACCTGCACTAAGTAACGCTCACGAATAAACAGGCAGACAGTTCATAAAAACAAATTAATTTTTATATCTTTTTGTAATGCTCTCGCGGATTTAAATATATCAGTCGTATGCAGAGTTAAGGGTCATTTCGGTAATGTACCGCTAGAAAGTCTTATGTCGCTTACGATGGTTTGCTTCTGAAAGGAAAACGGGCGAGTCAATTTTAAACTGGCGTTTCTGATAGATACGTATGTACAATGACGTAATTGTATCTAGCAAGACTAGATACAATTACGTCATTGTACATACGTATGTACGTCAAAGAAGACGACGAAGCTTTTGACCGTCAACCTTTCTGTATGCTGACTTTATACTGCCATATTGTGTGTATACCATGAGTTGTCACAGTTATATAGCCTGACGTTACTACAGTATTACGTAAATACGCATATAGTTAATCACAGCGCGCCAACTATCCGCTAGAGGCGCTTTAGAAGTTTCCATACATTTTTTTAACTACAGTCGCTAGCCAGTATACTCGTAGTTTGTCAAAACTCATGTTATACATACTGTTTACTGCAAAGTTTGCATTACTCTATTTTCTATATAAATGTGATGCGCTCTAAGTGGGAAGTTATAAAACTTTCAAATAAGTTACATAACCTTCACATTTCAATAGAAAACAAAGTAACGCAAAACAAATGTAAACACGAAAAAAAAGTATGTAGCAATTTAAACAATTCACAAAATAAATGTATATTTTAAAGGGCAATCAAAACCTACCTGTGCAAAAAGGCTTACTATAAAATATAAGATTATCTAGAGATAAAAAAGCTTGGGACGGATTTTGATCCAACTCAAAAAATAACAACGAACAGGCTAAACGTTTCTTCGTAACTTCTTTACGCTAGCCTACATACCGAAGCGATAGAAATCAAAAATATCACTTTATTTCCTTGTCAGTGCTTAATTTTATTACTTCACCTTTTCGAAGTGTACATTAATTGTATTTATGGAGATTATGAATGAATTTTGAGTCATATCCAAGGGGATTTCCTTAGATATCACTCAAATTATGCTGATACCGCTTTGGCTAGCTATACCGTGTAGCTTTGAATAGGTATTTTAGATCTCAACCTAGGTAGGTATAGGCCAATCGATGTCCCACGAAATTTCTTACCTCTGACAATCGATCAATTTGGTAGTTTTTGTACTTACCTAGTTGTTACTAGTTTTTTCTATTTATGTACTAATGCACGGGTTATGTTTAGGAAACGTTTAAAGGTGATTTCTATCTCACAGGAACTGAATTATAGGATAAACGTATAGGATAAACGCCAATGTTTGATTCCAGGATAAGAGTTACATGTATGCAAAAAATTCTGCCTGATCCGTTCAGTAGTTTTGGCGTGAAAAGGTTACCAAACTCCATCCATACCATGCATAGATGCATTCAAACTTTCCATTTATAGGATAAGTATGATATATTATTATTATTATGAAGTGAAGTAATTGCTATATTTGGTCATAATAAAGTTTTTTCACAACTAACAAAGTTAAATACACTACTTCACATCACACTAATATTATAAATGCGAAAGTTTGTATGGATGGATGTATGGATGGATGTTTGTTACCTCTTCACGCCAAAACTACTAAACGGATCGAGATAAAATTTTGCACACAGATAATTCTAATTCTGGAATCAAAGGCTACTTTTTATCCCACAAATCAGTTCCCGTGGGATGAAAATCACCTTTAAACGTTTCCAAAGAAATAACGCGCGCGAAGCCGTGGGGCGCAGCTAGTTTCTCTATAATTTGTCGAGCTAAAGCTAAATAAAATGATAAAATATTTTTTTATATGCCGCACTGTACAGGCATGTACCTTCAAACCTATTTCTAACCAAATCATAAACAGAATCCAGAAAAACCCCTGAAACCCAAAAACCCGGAAAATGGAAAACAACAAAAATAATTACACTGATACCTTCATTCGCATTAATATTAAAAACTTTAATGAAAAAATATTAAAAGGTACCCCAGAATTTTATCCTTTTTTCCATTAGACTCGGTCTCAAGGACATAGGAAGGCATGGAGTTTATTTTTCTAAAAATTGTTGTATCGTGTGAAATTAAAACAAGTTTTTAAATGTAGGTAGGTATCTGTTTATTCTGTTTTTAAACAGTATCAAGGACTAACATCAAAAAGATTCTGGTTAGATTAAGCCTGGATAGCTTAATCTAACCAGAATCTTTTTCAATAGCAAATAGACCAATATGTATCTCTAAACCCGGAACATGAAATGTCAAGATTAAAATTTCATTTTGTTATTGTTTTGTTAAATAATCAAATCAGCTATCTGTTGGTTGTTTGTTGTTTGCAACAGTCTTTCAAATTCAATTCAAATTCAAAAATGCTCTATTTCCATAATTACAACAAATGTTCACTCAGAAAAGGTCAAATAATATTTAAAAAATACACTGATATGGAAATACTTTTGATTTCGGGCGCTTCGGTGTGTAGACTGAAAAGAAACGACGAAGAAACCGTTAGCCTGTTAGTTGTTATTTTTCGAGTTGGAGCAAAATCCGACCCAAGATTTTTTATCCTCTAGAAAATCCTTTAATTCATAGTAAGCCTTTTGCACAGTAATAACTTTATATAGCCCAGTTGTAAATATTCTTTTAGTTTCTAATCCTTGATTATCATTTTCTTTGCTACCAACTGAGGAGAGTTATGAGGTTGACACCCTATGTTCGTATTTAATAAATTATTATCTTGTCGTTTGAAAGGCTAGGTGAGGTGATTCTACAGTGCCTCCACTCATCCATTCCTATATTATCAGGAATTCATGGTACCGTTTCAAAAAAATGTATACAAAAATGTAATACTACGGATATAATTTTGTATATTTTTTAATCGAAAAATAAACAACGACTCTACGCATTTTCTTTCCCGCTCTGAAAATAAGTACAGTCAACTTCATAAAACTCGTCATGGCAACCCCTTTTAGGCAGCCATATTGTGCGCATACTTTATAAATTTGTAAAACATCAATTTAATTGATAAAGAGATCCATTCCTTCTTGGTAACACTGGAGCTGGAGTAAAATCAATTATTTTTGATTCAAAAACTCTTTAAGCATTATATAAATTATATTTTAAAACAATTGTTTCTTTAGGGCCCATACACCAGCGAAAGTGGCGCCCCCAACTGTTTTATCTTATTATTACGTTTAACGCAGGATTTTTTTAAAATCCTACGTTCAGTTTGTGGTATCTATTATAAGTTATTTATTAATGTCTCTGTAATAGTTTCATTTTGTAAAGCTTAGAAAGAGATACGAAGTTGCGCTTTTTGGCCACCAAACTCTATTTTCGCATCTCCTCCTAAACCATATGAGATAAAATTATTACAGAGGTATTAAAAAATAGCTTATAATAGATACCACAAACTGAACGTAGGATTTTTAAAAATTCCTATGATAAACGTAAAAATATGATAAAATAGGTATCGCTGTCAGATTGGCTCGGGTATGCGCCTTAAGCTAATAAATTACATATATAATAAAGAGACTTGTTTTCTGAGTACTTACCTACTATTTTTAGATGGAAGAATACGTAAGTAAAATACAATAAGAACGCTTACGTCACGAGTTTATTAGAATGGATAACATTTTAGCTGAAGAAACTTCTACTTAGAAAAAAAACCACATGGCCTTTTCTCATTTTTGACACAGGAAAGCCTACAAAATCAATTTAAGAACTTTATAGACCAAAGAGATCAGATGAGATATGAAAATAGCTTTAGCCGATTTTATGCTGTAATGTGTATCTAATGTTCACCTTTCATTTAAGGTAGAATACAAAAATGTGTAGTTTTTATTTCAATTATCATATAATATCAAAATTTGTCATGCCAATGACGATACCACCGTCACTGTGACGTGATTAGTTTAGCAGAATAATAATAAATAATAATAAATAATAATAATGCTGGACAATTCACACGGCATTATCTAGCCCCAAGCTAAGCAGAGCTTGTGTTATGGGTACTGGATAACTGATATACATAATACAATACACTACATAAATAGATATTTTTTATTATATATAGAAAAACATCCAGAACGCCCTGAACAAATTTCTGCAGATCGTACACAAATTTGTCCCGAGGCGGGAATCGAACCCGCAACCTCCTGCGTCGCAGGCAGACCTTCGCCCACCGCGCCACAGAGGTCGTCAAATAAGTCAGAATAAGTAACCAATTCTGGGGTGAATTCTGAAACGGACGGAGTCCAAACAGAGTTAGTCTTACAGCGATCTAGTCTATTTGACAATCTAGTCATATCGAGATGTCGTCATAAAGCTTCTTACCCAATTAATACCTACTATGAGTATACTGAACACAAGCAAACAACGGGTTGGTCCTTCAATTGGAAAGTTTACGAACGACATACACTCTTGGGTGCAAAAATCATAAAAACAACAGTTAAGTACCTATTACAGATTCTTACATAATGTCTTACTTAGAAGACTAGCTGTGTAGTGCTGGCTTAGAATTTGCACCACCCCAAGTCTTCCCGAAGCGGCGACTAAGGGATATCCGGGGGCCGGGCAGCAGAGCCCTCTGCAGAATTATTCTATAGCCAAACTGCGATCCCTAACCCGCATGCCCAGCGTAGGGATTATGGGCATTACCCCTTATGAGTTAAACACTAATAAGGCGTTTATCAGGGGGAGGCCTGCGTCCAGCAGTGGACCGATACAGGCTGTCGAGGTTGAGGTTGAGGTTATTAAGAAGACACGGATAAAAAAGGTTAACATTAGAACGAAACTTTTATTTGAAAACCATTTTTTATATGTAAATTTGTCTTAAGCCATGTTGTGATTGCCTAAGCGTATGTATGCGTATTACGATTGCGGGAGAGGATTAGACAAAAAATGCAGTACAATAATACAAAATTCTTAATCCGACTGTACCCATACTTTTTATTTCCAAAGGAAAAATAAATATTTTAATCCACGGGTAACTTCGGTTTCTAAATTATATCCGAAAGGGTTTCAGCGAGGGTAAAGAAGTAGATGTTTTTATATTTCGTTATGAAGGGCTTATGTTCTTTATTTAGGCAATATAATCGTAGATACAGCATTTTATAGTTGCTTTTCTTCTAAACCTAAAGCTTCACTACCACAAACGGCTGCGATATTTCATAAAAATAATAATTTAATCTATTTCTCCATTTTTATTTTTTTTCAAATTTACGACGCGGAGGACTTTAAGGCCCGTATTATGAAAGTTTGCTCAGTCATAGAGCTTATGCTTAAGTGACGTTTATGCCATAGAAAAGCGTTGCTCAAGCATAGCTCGATGACTGAGCAAGCTTTCATAATACAGGCCTAAGACAGACGGTAAAGACACTTTGACGGAAGTAGCACGAATCAAAGCAGAATTGAGAATGAAAAATGCTGAGATGAAGACCATAAAAAAGAACATGATATTGTATTACAATTATTTATTATTATGTAATTAATGTGTGTATTTATTATATAATTAATGTTATACTCATGTATAAATATATGCAATGCAATTGATAACTACCGTTACCTACTAATATTATATTAATTATGAAACAACGTGTTTCATAATTATAACTATCAGAATTATGACCCTTATAATTATGAAACAACGTGTTTCATAATAATTATAAGATGAAACTGAGCTGAAAACTTAAGTTTTCTCAGTATTTATTTTCCTGTTACGTGCGGTATAATAAACTATTGTCTCAACTATCAATCTGAAACTAAAACCGATAACCAATTTACCTATTTCAAGTTCAAGTTCAACTTCTTGTTTGTGGAAAAAATCGTAGTCAACGTGGCCAAAGATCCGGCTAAGATTGACAACGATGGACGCGAAGACTGCTGGAGTGGAAACCACGACAGCACTCCAGGGGCCTAATTCCACTATTTTTAAAACAAAATGCCATAATGGCGCCATACGATTGAGATAGAGATTGAGTCGTAAATTTATTTGATATTCGCTTACCATAAGATTACAATCTGTATGACTTATATATAATAGCGTGTCAATAATGTGGTGGGGCATATAATCATAATCATAATAGTCCTAGATATGGCATAAACAAAAAAAGGTCGTGTTAGTAGAATACCAAAAGGTGTCAATGGCGGTGATTGTTACGCGATAATGGTGTCATAGTGAGGCGATTGTGTTAGTGGAATCAGGCCCCAGATATGCGAGGTGCTATTTGCAAGCATATTACCTTTGATGTCGAGTTGTGGACTAAACAAATATCAACACAAAACATAAAAATATCGTCTTGATCCATTGTAAGTTTAATGACAAATAAGTGATACTTATGTATGTTGTTCTTTCTAATAGGCAGCCCTGGAACCCAACCTCGATCTCTGCTTGATTAATTCTTTTTTTTTATCGTGACTCAAGCGTGGTTCTATGACTAAGCAAGCTTACACAACATGGTCCTAAGAATATCGTCTGTAAAAGTCTATATAAAAGACCTCTCCATAAAACTCCCTTAATAAAAAACGCAAACTCATTTTTACAAAAACCTAACACAACATTATCTGTAAAATTCACTTAGCTACTTACCGAACTCGGAACAACACCCCTTAATGTACCCCAGAAAAATGCTCTTAACCCCCTGCGTCCCCCTTCCACCCCCTTAAGGGGCCAATTTTTGCAAGGGTCCCGATTTTCTTTTACCTGCTACGTTTTAACGATCTTTTTGAAGATGGGGTGGGTACGCTTCGGCAATTTGTTTAATATAGGGGTTGCCTTAATTATTTCTTTTAGATAAGGGTAAAAGAACAAATAGATTTAAGAAACTATTTTCATTTTACTTCTTGTACCAATATTATAAATTTGAAAGTTACTCTGTCTATCTCTCTGTCTGTTTGTCTCACACCTAAACGGCTGATCAGATTTTGATGAAATTTGGCAGAGAGCTAAATTATAATGTGGGAATAGATAAAAATTGCATGCGAAGCCGTAGGCAGTATAATATAGTTGATGATAAAAATCGATGCGCAAAGAAAAGCAATACGCAATAAGTTTAACTATTTGATTTACTTTACATACGTATTGTGGTTACCTTTTAACGTTTTATACAACATAGATATAAAAAATACTCAAAGTAGATATTTCTTATAAACGAAACTATAACCTAAGTATCCATTTTATTCGTAAGTAAATCGTTTTTTATGTGACTGTTAATAAATAATTCATCATAAATAGCTAATGATAAGGTCAACAACCTTCCTCGATCGTAACTCGAGCTCTGGGTTCCATGCCATACACTAAGCGTTTTCTAATTGAGAGATAAAAATAATAAATTATGTTTTAAAAAACTATAAACCGACTTAATTTTTATAGTTTTTTCATGAATTTTCATGAATCCCATTGTCAGAACTAAAGAAATTTAAAATGGGACCACATGGGAAGCACCAGTTTTAATATAAAAGCTTTCAGTCAAAAGTTCTGAGGTAACAAACATAAAAAAACAGACGAATTGATAAACTCCTCCTTTTTGTGAAGTCGGTTAAAAACATAATAACTGTATCTCTAGTTTTTTTCTACATAAAAGGTCTCTCATCTGTAATTACTAAAAAACTCGCGGGTTCTTTAGTCAGTTCCAGATATATTATGCAATCTTAAATTCGAACAATAAATAATAAATAATAATATAATAATAAATAATGCTGTACTATTCACACAGCATTATCTAGCCCCAAGCTAAGCAGAGCTTGTGTTATGGGTACTAGATAACTGATATACATAATACAATACACTACATAGATAGATATTTTTTATTATATATAGAAAAACATCCAGAACGCCCTGAACAAATACCTGCAGATCGTACAAATATTTGTCCCGAGGCGGGAATCGAACCCGCAACCTCCTGCGTCGCAGGCGGACCTTCACCCACCGCGCCACAGAGGTCGTCAATATAAAATAAAAAGAAAAAAAACATTAAGACGAAGATCTTGTTGGAAACAGTTAACAGCATTGAAAATAATTATTTTAACTTCCTATGTTAGATTTATTTATTAAACACTATTATACTCTGCAACACAGTTAATACATTATATATACCCCTCTGTATAATATACCACAGGCTATATAATATTAGATCTAACTTTTTATGTAACCAATATTTAAAAAACTATTTGGTATTGTTTAAGCATTAAGTAGTAACTCTATGCAAGTTCACTAACTCACCTCATCCAGGCAACCATTCTTCATCCACCCCGCTCTAGAACCGTATTCGCCCACTGATGGGAATAAGCCCTCTCTTTTTTATCCACTAAAATCAACGCACCTAGTTTTAGGTTTTTTATCTAAAACAACATAAAATCCCTAATTTTCTAACAATAGAAATAAGGGTTCTTTTATTAACCAGTTAGAAAAGCTGCTATTAAAAAATACTGCTCCGAAATAATTTGAACCCCTCAAGGGGTAATATCTATAGGTATACGAAGAAGGGTATATTTTTGTGATAAGGCAGATTTATAGAAATGAGTCTTCACTGCCGCCGCCGGCTTGCGGTGTCTGCCCCCGCCTTTTGGGGGTAGGTAAGTGTGGATATGGATTGTGTGAGAGCCGTAGAGACATAACCTTCAAGATTAGCCTACCAACTTAAAAAGTGGTTACATACGAGTTTAAATTAACAACCATTGAGTGAGTGACATTGTTGTTTTTACTTACTCGTTTTTTTCATAGAAAATGTATGGGAATTGTTTATATGAATTATTGCGAAAACTTATGATTTGATTTGGTATGATACTTTGGGAAAAGTGTTCCTGGTTTGAATTAGAGCCGATTGAGACCAACTTGTTCTTTTTTTGACAAGTGTCATTTTTTGGGCGAACCGTAAGTACTTTTTTTCAAAACACTCACAAAACACAAAAATGACAATATTTTTTTCTTGAAATAAAATAGAAAGTTCCTAAGAACAAAACCCTATAACTACAAAAGAAACGGTAGCTACCCTTAAGTGGCTAAAAATTTGCCCCACCCTGTATTTATTTATTTATAATAAGCTGAAAAACAATGGGATACCAAGGGCACTACATTTATTTCGCTGAAATCATAATGTATTTCCTTGTATAGCACGCACGAAAAGCATGCCACGTTTAATTTGATACATTCAGTAGTTTTAGTGTGAAGCGCAGCTAAAAAACAAAAATAAAGAAAAACATAAAAAATAAAGTTTATTGATATAGAGAGTGCCCTCGAAATATCTAAATATATACAATCTTAGTAAATAATTGTTGTAATCTATTACAGTTTTATTATAAGTAAGTAAAGAACAGCAGGAGATAATTTTGTATAAAAATGATTTTGTTTGATTGCCTAAAGCAAAATAAATTCCACAAAAACATATTATTATATCGAGGGCTGGAAGTGGCGTATCTCAAAGATTGGCCATAATGACTTTTAGTTATATTGTATTAACAATATAGCTAAAAGTCATTTAGGCCAATCTTTGAGATACGCCACTTCTGCTTTCTGCCGTCGATATAATATACTCGTATATGTCACGCGTCGTTGGCGTCGTTTTGAATAGTCGATAATAAGCCATCTCCATCCTATCTGATCCCTTTCCATCCCTTTGTCTTGCCTCCGTATTTTTTCCCCATTACATTTTCATTTTATTTCATATTTCTCCTTTGGGGGTGCAAAGGGTGGATAATAAAATTTTTCCCTTTTCTCCCGTCTCTTTTATTTATGGGGTGGTTAAGGCACAGAATATGTTTTTCCTACATTTCGGTAATGAGCCAAATTATTAGGGATGTTTTTCAGATTGTCCGCCATCTTTTTTTTTTCTTTTTTGAGAGTTTCGGTTACTGTTTGGAAGAGATAAGTGGCTTTATTTCATTGAGAAATGTTATGGTTTTTATTTTGCCGTAGGTTTTTTATATTTTTATCGGATTATGTCGATTTTATATGTTAGCAGAGGAAGATTGAAATGATACTTTTTTTTATCCTTCTTCTTCTTGAAGAAGTTAAAGAAGTTCAGTTTTTGGTACACCCCCCTGCCTTTCTTAAATTAGTTTAATTCTCTCCATCCAAAGGTTGCCTGGAAGAGATCGCTTCTAAGCGATAAGGCCGCCCATTGTACTCCTTTTATGTAATGTATCCATGTACCTAATGTTATTTTTATGGTGTACAATAAAGTTTTTGTATTGTATTTGTATTGTAAGTTAAGACTTAATACATATCACAAGCTCTGCTTAGCTAGGGATGGATAATGCTGTGTTTATTGTCCAACATTATTTTTACTTTTCAGCAGAGTTATTAAATGCATCGATGAATCAAATGGTGTTTTGTAATAGTTGCAGGAATATTTAACACCAAAAATATTATCATTAAAAAGGACGCGTTGTTGCTGGCTTGTTTCTTCCAGAAAAGCAGGTATCATTTATTAACTTTGACTTATTACATTAGGTAAGCCATTTCCGTATCATTCGGTTTATATTGTAATTTTACAAATAAAGTTTTCTTACTCTTATTCTTCAACCTCAACAGCCTGTATTGGTCCACTGCTGGACACAGCCCTCCCCCTGATAAGCGCGCCTTGTTCGCGTTTATCTCATGGGGGGAATACCCATAATCCTCAAGCTGGGTATGCGGGTCGGGTTTCGCAGTTTGGTAGTAGAATTGTTCTGCTCCTGGTAGATATCCCTTAGTCGGCTCTTACGACACGCGCGGGAAGAGTTAGTGTGGTGCAAATTGTAACCCGGCACCGCACAGCAATTTACATATCCCACTTCTAACTTTTGTAAAAAGTCGCAAATATGACCCACCAACAGAAAGTAACCAACTTGTGCCAACTTTGGCCAAATTTATGTTTTTTGCCAACAACGCTATCTCGCTAAATGTCGGAAGTGGAACTATATTTTTGGCTTTTTGTGGCCATTTGGCTTCATTCCGACAGATAAGAAGTTTTAATGCTCTTTTTATCGTTATATAAAGGTTAAGCTTAGAACCGGGTCTCGATTCTGCAAGTTTGTGGATATAGAGAGAGGTATAGTTTATTTTTAGAACAATTGTCTATTCTATCAAGTTGCCAAAATGTTAGAATTATTTATTTATCTCAGGAAAACTATCAGCACATACAACAAATTAATAAATTGATGGAGTACCTACACCGTATTTTTCTTATTATATTTTAATTAATTTAATTAGCTGCTAATCTGTTAGTTTAAATGTATTAGCTTACCAATAAAATTAAATCTTATTTATTAATAACTTTAATTGTAATTATTGTCTCTTAGAATACAATAAGTTTATTTAGAAGTGTGATCTAAGGTAAATATACCTAACTGAGAATGTTTTAAAAAACTATAAACCGACTTCAATTATCTGATTTTGTCATGGATGCCACTGTCAGAACTGGGCCAAAATGGGACCGCGCGGGAAGCACTAGCTTTCATTTAAAAAAAGAATCATCAAAATCGGATCAGTTCTAAGTTCTGAGTAAACAAACATAAAATACTGTCTAACTGCGAACCTGCCGTTTTTTCTGACGTCGCGTCGGTGAAAAAAAATTACGAACGATTAATAGAAACAAATTAGAAATAGACTGTTGCAAACAATCTAATTACCCTACATCTTTATTTGTTTGGTTATTTTCTATTAATAATAGTTTTTAATGAATGAAAGTTGATGGAGGCCGCTCGCTATTCGTGGCATCCTTTAAGGGAGGCCTATGTCCAGCGGTGGACGTATACGGGTTGATCATGATGATGAACGGCTTCTCAGAGAACCTTGTTAAGAACTTATAAACTTTTTAACAGAGTCTTTAGTCCCTATACGTTGAACATACAAAGGTATTAAAAAACTGCAAAGCAAAAGTTTCTAATACAAAAAATAAGTACCCTATAATATGCACCAATGAAATCCCTTTACTAAACCAAATCCGCCCCAAAAATAGACTCAAAAATACTTCCGCGTTATCGCAAAAACTCCTTGCGGTAGCACACATTCAAACATCTACCCTTGTGCGGGTAAAATTACGTGTAAACACATAAAAGGTGTGTCTGTGTGCGTGCTAGCCGCTTCGCCACCATTGGGCACGCGGCAATTTCTTTATTGATCCATATTTTCTTCTTCTTCAGACTGGCCGAGGGGGGTCCCCCACCCCCTGGGAAGGTGTTTTTCTACAGTTTTAATGAACGGTGGGGGAAGAAAGGTTATTAATGCTTTTTAAGCGAATTTTCGCGGGGTAATGTTTTGCATGTTTTAAGGAGTTCTTGAGTTGAGGTTTTTTTGTTTTATGGGCTTTGTTGGTGTAGTGGATAAGTGACGTCTTTCTGGTTGCATATCTCAGATGATGATTCTGAGTAATTTGGTAATTAGGTAGGTATGAAAGGTACTATTAATGAGAGAAAAATCTTTTGCCCTTCAGTTTGTTCGTGGATATAACCGTCGACGCGGCACTATAATAGTTATAGAGTCTCGCAGATTATTGTATATTTTCACTCCTATCAATTTTGTTTTTTTGTTTGTCAATCTTCTTGTGGGTGGTGTAGCTTTAGTCGGTGACGATATCTTGTAGGGTAGTAGGGGTAGTCGCTTGCAGTTTAATGAAATCGACCGGTGCAGTTCTCTTCCTATGCGTTTATGATACCTTCTCAGCAAACTTTTATACCACATAACTATTATAAATTGTTCCAGCAACAACCTTTTTATTCATTATGAATGTAAGCGGGTTAACTACAAACCTTATTTGTGTTGGAAGAAGTAGCTTTCTTCCAACACAAACAAGGTTCGTCAAACTACGAAAGTTCCTATAATAAAACCTTTTTATTGTCAAACCCCAATTTTTCAAACTTAGTTACGCTTTCCTAAATGCTTTTTTTATCGTGAATAGACCTTTGTCGAACCACAATCTTACCTGATCACTGACGATGTGGTTGAAGATGTAACACGAAGGTCTAGAAGATACCTATTTACACTATTCATTTGTCTTGAAGAGACCCAAATATAAGGTGGCCGGAAAAACATATAAGTATTGATGGATGTGGATTTATTTGAGGTAACGGATAGTAATCTCTTTTATCTCGTATAATAATTGGTTTGTTTGAAAAAACTATAGACCGACTGGGGATCCATAAAAATTCTGACTGAGAAGACTGATGAAGACTGTTTGCTACGAGTCATCATGCTGTACGGACGTGTGGTTCATTATCATCAGCCTACATTGGTCCACTGCTGGACATAGGCCTCCCCTAACAGCTGGTGGATTAGTGTGGTTGAAATATGGAACTCCTCATTGCCCTGATTAATTGATTTTCGAGTATAACCCTTGTAGGTAATAAAAATGGTGTTTCTTATAAATAAATTGAACTTTGAATGCTAAAAGCATGGAACAAGTGATATACTAGAGAGTCGACGACACCTTGAAATTAATAATTAAAAAGCTGAAATTACTGCCATATAAAATATTTCCCCTCAAACTTTATTACCAGACCAGAGATGACGTATAAAGTGTGTCAGCAAAATCTTACCCAACTTACAAAGACCTTCTTCGACCCCTCTTCGTTAAAAAAATACCCCTACTTCACCCCAAAGCTAAGAAAACGAGGGCTCTTCTTACAGCGGTCGAGTCGGTTTTGTTTTCAGCGTAAATGATGCAAAAAGGCTTAAGAAAATTATGATGCTCCCCCCCCATTGTTGGAAGATGGATGGTGGGGGGGGCTTCTTTATTGTTTATCTACTTTATCTTGGGGTTGTTCATTTGAATACCGCGGCTATTTCGTGGAAATATCTTAAGGTATTTTCTAACTGGTTATCTTGTGCGGTTATCTTTTCGTAAAGAACATATTCCCGTATGGAATATAGGTTGCGGGTTTAAGTCCGTGTTTTTGTTTACTAATACTACGGTTTTAGATATTTTTATTCTCAAAAGAATTTACATAATTCGCTTACTGAGAACTTAAAACTTAAATATTGTGCCCTAATGCGTAGACTTAGTGTGATTAAAATGTAAATTTAAACTTACGTAAATGTATTACATTGCTTGTAAAACATTCATTATTGACAACAAAAGATAATTAACTACGACTATATTTAACATCTAAAAAAAATTGCGGGTAGCTGGTGATAAGTGTTGATTTTAGTTAATTTAAAAGTACCTACAAAAGAAATAATCAACATTGTATGATATTGCAGGTTAGTAGCTTGTAGTAGACTACTTGTTTTTTCGTCCTACCTCTTATCTTCTGCGTTTTAACTTAACAAAGCACAGACATATACCCCATAGCTTATTACAAGTGGATAATAAATTCAGTGATGCACAAAATCCTCAAACAGTTGTTTTACTAGAAAACATCCACCCATAATCTCCCATAGGTTATGGGCCCAGCCAGACTAGCTTGCTAAAGTGTTGTGTAAATCATAAAAATAATAACATAAAATTTCGATCTACGAAATGGATCAAATAAAATCGAAGCGGAACATTAGGCCTTTCGAGGGCGAAAAATATAGCGTGTGGAAGTTTCGAACAACTGGAGAGATCAAACGGCGCGAAAGAAGATGCAAAATAATAATGTGAAGTGTTATCACTGCGGTCGCAAGGGACATAAAAGAAATGACTGTTTCTACTACAAGAAAAACAATCAGAATCCGCCACAGAAAGCGGAAAGGGCTCGGACTATTCAAGCGGTGGAAATCGACAAGTCCAATGAATTCTCTGGGTTTGCCTTCATGGCCGGCGAATATTCAAACCAGGAGCAAGGAAACAAAATTACATTTTTATTGGATTCTGGCGGATCGGACCACATAATAAACAGGGAAGATCTTTTCGTTTCTCATCTAGTTTTGCAACCACCACCTAAAATTTCAGTAGCTAAAAGTGGGCAATTTATTTCAGCTACAAAAAGGGGGATGCTTCAAGTAACTACCAACTTGGGCGTTCAAGGAACTTTGGAGGACGTTCTGTTTTGCAGCGAGGTGCCCTACAACCTTCTATCGGTCTCCAGGATGCAGAGCGCTGGGTACTCAGTAGTATTTGGACAGCACGGCGGCACCGATATATGCAAGAACGGTAAATCGATTATGCAAGGTAAGCCTGTAAATAATATTATTACTGTAGATTTTGATAATTGCGTTAATGTGACCGGCTCAGCTTCCCAAATGTGCACTACTGATAAAGACTGTTATAAATTATGGCATCAACTATTAGGTCATATAAGTAAAGGCAAATTCTTAGAGATGAAAAATAATGACATGGTTGATGACATCAATCAAATAAGTTCAGTATCACCTAATGATGAGTTATGTAAGGCATGTATAAATGGGAAACAGAGTCGATTACCGTTCAACCAAGGTAAAGACAAAAGTTATGTAAAGCGACCATTATTTATTGTACATTCTGATGTTTGCGGCCCAATCACTCCATCAACAGTGGATAACAAAAATTACTTTGCACTTTTAAGCTATTGCATAGCTTCTATCGCGGGCCTTGAGCGCGGGGACCGAATCCAGAAAATCCGTAACGAAAAAACCTCACGCTCCCCACTCCGACCGGAACAGCGGTGATACTTTTTAGTTTTGCCATCTATCGATGAATAGTAGAACTTTTAATGACTTTTGAAATATGACGTTTGTCTCTTCAGCAACTCGCCTCTAGATGGCATTGCAATAGCTTTACCGCGGCAGTCCCCGAGTGCCACACGTTTTTTTGTTGATGAATATACATATTACTGTGTGACGTACTTACTGACCTATAAATCAGACGTGTTTTCTGCCTTCAAAGATTTTGTAGCTAAAAGCAAGTCAAAATTCGACACAAAGGTAACTAAGTTGTACTGTGATAATGGCGGGGAGTATTTATCCACCGAAATGAAAAGTTACTGTGTTGAAAAAGGTATCACGTATCATTTAACGGTACCTAGAACTCCGCAACAAAACGGTGTATCTGAGCGGATGATGGTTCGAACTGTAGTTGAAAAATGGTGCTCAGTTAGACAAAGCATTTTGGGGTCTTAATGGCTGTTTACTTGATAAACCTTACACTGACTAAAAGTTTAAAATATGATAAAACACCATATGAATTGTGGCATAATAAAAAACCACAATCTTATCTCAACGTGAATTTGTCTGCACCATTGCATTAAGCATCACCCCATCTCTTCCCGCGGTTGTCGTAAGAGGCGACTAAGGGATATCCACCGGGGGCGGGCAGCAGCGCTCCCTAAGCAAAACAATTCTACCACCAACCTGCGTTCCCCCCGCATGCCCAGCGTGGGGATTATAGGCATTACCCCCATTAGATAAATGCCAACAAGACGCTTATCAGGGGGAGGCCTGCGTCCAGCAGTGGACCAATACAGGCTGTTGAGGTTGAGGTAACAAGTAAATTAGTAAGGTTCCCTTCATATGATAAACCTACCTATGGTACTAATAACAAAAAACAAGAACTGTTTAGCAGGTAGATAAATGATAATATATTCCCTGAGTAAATGAGATATTCCCTGAGTAACTTTAAAATTAAATGCATTATGAGAACAAAGGCTGTACTCGTACAGTAAGCAAGGTATTGGACGCGATCGGGGGGCCCAAGAAATATGTAAAACAGTACGGAACCCGGCAGGGGCAGGGGCGGACTCAGGACGAGCTAAAAAACAAAAACGTAGTACCTAACTTTTTGTTGACTTTACGAAGTCTCTTCCTCATTAGGTTATTCACCCCCAATTACTCAAACACTGAGTTACGTTTATGTATTCGGGGAGACCAGGGTTAAGTTCAAGAAGTGGTAATCGTCTAAAAACGTCTTGGGTAGATGACATTATCAAAGTCTCTATGCACCTGTATACGAAAAGCTCAGGACAGAGGAGGCTGGGAAATTGATGGAGGCACCAGCAGTGGGTGCCAGCAGTGGGCGCCATGCCATATAAATAAGCAGAGCTTGTGTTATGGGTACTAGATAACTGATATACACAATACAATACACTCCATAAATAGATATTTTTTATTAATTAAACATAGAAAAATACCCAGAACGCCCTCAACAAATATCTGCAGATCGTACATAAATATTTCAATCGGGCGAGATCAAACCCACCGCGCCAGAGAAGTCGTCATGTTAGATTTGTTTAAAAAAACTATAAACCGTTTTCAATTAGGTATATGGTTTTCTCATAGATGCCATTGTCAGAGGATTGAGCAAATAACAAACTTAGAGCGAGGTGGCATTATCTGACCCTAAAAGGTTTGTCACAAGTAGGTATCTATGCAATAAAAGACTAAAATAACCTAACATTATATAAAATGAAATAGATTGTAAGTACCTGCTTTGTAAACCCATATCTGCGAATAATTTTTTATTATTATATTATTATTAAGAACTGGACCAAAATGAAACACACGGGAGGTGCCTAGCTTTAAAATAAAATAAGAATCATCAAAATCGGTTCCTCCAGTCAAAAGTTCTGAGGTGATAAACATAAAAAAAAATACTCCTCCTTTTTTAAAGTCCGTTGAAAATCATTACATAAAAACGCCACATTATTTTTGCAATTCAAAATTCCAATCATTTTGATTAGGTAAGAAACTATTGCGTATTCACAAATAATTTAATCGTTAGAGAGATAAAACTTAGTATTTTATAGCGACTTTTATAGAGAATCGATTTATTTTATAGTCTGCTAGCCATCTATCCAGATTTTAGTTTAACAGACTCGTAAAATATCTATTAACCTACATATTCAGGCATAAAAAGTTTATGGTAGAAATATTCGTAAGGCGTAGACCGTCATGGCATAGTGATGGAATAGCTTAACAAGGAATAATCTCAGTAATTGAATATTGGTTCATAGTTTTTAGGGTTCCGTACCCAAAGGGTAAAACGGGACCCTATTACTAAGCCTTCGCTGTCTGTCTGTCCGTCTGTCAGAGTCAGAGTCAGAGTCAGAGTCAGAGTCAGACTTACAAAATAAGCACTTAGACAAGTCAATTTTTTACTATGTAAATAGCTTGATAATGTAAGCTTTGTTTAATAAATTTGTAAAATAAGCAGAAATATTCCATAAAGAACAGCTAGCCTGAGTCACAGCGCAACCCAAGCAGGGTGATTTGTGTAGGAAACTTGCTATCCAAGACGGCCCGAGCAAAACCGATGTTTGTTTACGTGGGAAAAACCATCTCGAAGCAACCCGAGCCGAACCGATGACGACTGTTTACGGGCTCTGCCGAACCGAGGAGCGCCGATGCGAAGCTTCGGGTGGCTCAGTCGGGTTCCGATAAAAAGCCACGACAACGGACCGGGCGGCCATTCCATGGCGAGACGCCAATTACAATAACAAGTGTAACAAGTGTATCAGTATAACTAAAATACTGCTGTTAATTAAAATGCTATTAGAGTTAAATCAGTGCTGATAATTATTGTATTGGGTAAAATAAATACCGAGAAAGTCTACACGTGTTTCCTGTTCCTCCTGACTTTGTAGTAAGATAACAAGTCAGAATTGGGATTCTTCCAAAGAAAAGGTACGTAATTAGTGTTGTTACTAATCTTTTCTACACGCCCAGTATATACTTTACCTTTCATCCCATTTGGCCAGCCATTTTAGAGATAATGTTAACGATTCCGAGTAGTGTCGTTTTGCAAATTAATGGTCGGAACGAGGCTATTTCAATTGTGTATCTTTCTTTCTTGATTTTTGTTCAATGACCCCCCAAATGCCAAGCAGGCCATATTAAGGCAATTCAAACTCGAGCCTGCAACTGCCAACCCATCCATATGGCAAATAGTCAAGGATCGTTTTTACTGGAAAATAAGAAAGTGTGTGTGGTGCTTTTAGCATGTACCCCACGTGCCAATGTGATTATTATAATGTATGAATTTTTATTTAAAAAACACGTGGCATTTTGAGAAGATGGCAAACATAAATTAACTATGGTTAAAACTTTGACAACAAATGACATTAATAAGCTAAGTAACATACGTTAGGTTAATACGACAATTTTCACATAAAACGAAAAATCATTTTCCTATTTTGAGCAATTGATGTCGTTGAAAATTCTTTTTCAGCCCAGGAGTTACATGAGATGAAACGAGGAAGAAACTGGACCGCCTGCAGAGACGCCGTGAGGATCCTAGGCGCTTCAGGTCGTGGATGCGGGTTCTCCTTTAGTCACCGGTCAGCGGTCACTGCCAATCTATTAGGCGTTACCTGCTGCTACGTGTAACTCCATGACACATAAATCTAGAAGTGTAATGTAAATGTAAATGTTAAAAATGTAATTGTCAAAATGTCAAATGTATAAAAGAAAAAAAATCAGTCAAATGTTAAATGTTAAATGTTAAATGTTAAATGTTAAATGTTAAATGTTAAATGTTAAATGTTAAATGTTAAATGTTAAATGTTAAATGTTAAATGTTAAATGTTAAATGTTAAATGTTAAATGTTAAATGTTAAATGTTAAATGTTAAATGTTAAATGTTAAATGTTAAATGTTAAATGTTAAATGTTAAATGTTAAATGTTAAATGTTAAATGTTAAATGTTAAATGTTAAATGTTAAATGTTAAATGTTAAATGTTAAATGTTAAATGTTAAATGTTAAATGTTAAATGTTAAATGTTAAATGTTAAATGTTAAATGTTAAATGTTAAATGTTAAATGTTAAATGTTAAATGTTAAATGTTAAATGTTAAATGTTAAATGTTAAATGTTAAATGTTAAATGTTAAATGTTAAATGTTAAATGTTAAATGTTAAATGTTAAATGTTAAATGTTAAATGTTAAATGTTAAATGTTAAATGTTAAATGTTAAATGTTAAATGTTAAATGTTAAAGGATAAAGGACAAAGGACAAAGGACAAAGGTCAAAGGACAAAGGACAAAGGACAAAGGACAAAGGACAAAGGACAAAGGACAAAGGACAAAGGACAAGGACAAAGGATAAAGGACAAAGGACAAAGGACAAAGGACAAAGGACAAAGGACAAAGGATAAAGGTGATAAATGATAAAGGTGATAAATGATAAATAATAAATGATAAATGATAAATGATAAATGATAAATGATAAATGATAAATGATAAATGATAAATGATAAATGATAAATGATAAATGATAAATGATAAATGATAAATGATAAATGATAAATGATAAATGATAAATGATAAATGATAAATGATAAATGATAAATGATAAATGATAAATGATAAATGATAAATGATAAATGATAAATGATAAATGATAAATGATAAATGATAAATGATAAATGATAAATGATAAATGATAAATGATAAATGATAAATGATAAATGATAAATGATAAATGATAAATGATAAATGATAAATGATAAATGATAAATGATAAATGATAAATGATAAATGATAAATGATAAATGATAAATGATAAATGATAAATGATAAATGATAAATGATAAATTATAAACGATAAATGATAAAAATAATTTATAAATAATGAATGTTAAATATTAAATGATAATTAAATGAATGATAAAAAAAAAACAAAATTATGACTAATAATAAATGATACATGATAAATGATAAATAAATAAATGGTACATGGTAAATAACAAGTGATAAATGATATAAAAAAAATAACTTACAGTAAATGATAGACATATGATAAATGACAAATATGACTTCATATTATACAAGTTAACTATTATAAATAAAAGATGAATAATAAAAAATGATAAATAAATAAGTAATAATAAATGATAAATGGTTAGTGATAGATAAATAATATATGACAAATAACAGACTACACATACTAAACAAATGAAGAATACAAATGACAAATGATAAGTTAACTAATATAAATAAATGATTAATAATATAAAGAGCATAATGATAAATAAATAAATAATATAAATAAACAAATCATAAGAAATGTTACATGGTATAAATAAATTAATGATACATGGTAAATAAATAATAAATCAATAAATGATGAATGATAACTTATAACAAATGGTCATTAATAATAAATGATAGATAAATAATACATGGTAAATGACAAATAACAAACTACACAAATGACGAATACAAATTCTAAATGAAATGATTGATGAAGTTATCGCCAAACGTAACGCCTATCCAGTTTGAAACTATTTCGCTTTGCGTTAAAAACAGAAAAATATCGAGCAAGCCGGGGTTGGTAACTATTTATTTCACAGAAAAATCACTCTAGTGGTGGTAAGGCGCAATTTTTGTAGGTTAAAACTGAAATAAAGTCAGAAATAAAATTCATAAAATAGATATCTCAAATACTTATGATGGTGCTTTTTTTTATCACAATCATATTAAACTCTCAGATTGTTATAAGGAAAGTCAACATTGCAATAAATGCAATGCTTGCCGCTTTTAAGGTGTTCAATCAAAATAATAAGAAAAGCAATAGATAATTAAAATCTAATAATAATATAACAACAAAAGAACATTTAGGACAGACGTAAACAAAAACCACATAACAGTGGTCTTACAAAAAGAAAGTGGTGTCCGAGTATGTACTCCCATTATTGATAAAATTCATAAAATTGTATTTCTCTAAGTGCTTATTTCTTATGCCACAAAAAGGGTGATTGAAATCTGCATCGCAAAAATATCATTTCGATGGTAGTTGCCAAACATAAAGGCAAAGGAATTTGCTAAAAAGTTCGGAAATTGTAATGACGATTATAAAAAAAATAAAAGGTTCTAATAAAAAGTAATAATGAAATGATCATGAGAAATAATGAAATAGTAAATATAATGGAAATACTGGACCGGATAAATCCGACAAATAACTAAAAGATGATCTGTATTAACGTTTGAAAACAAAAACGATTTGAACATTAAAATTGTGGTTCTAGTATTGTTGTAGAGATGGAATTTGAAATAATTAAAGGTTCGAATTCATTATAAGAGAAAAAACAAGAAATGATAAAAATAACATTCGTTTAGATTCAGGTTATTAGTAGAATCAATCAATTTAATTCCTTTAATTTTGTAGTTTCTAATAGTAGAGTAGTATTGAAACACACTCAATATTATAAAATTGGTAATGTAACTAGCAATGTAGTATGGTAACTAGCAATGTAGTAATGCAGTAATGAATCTTATGGCACAAAATCAATGATAAGATAATGTAATATGGAAATAAGAAATGTAACAATGCAGCGATGAATCTAATGATGACACAAAACCAATGATAATGATAAAGTGTGTGCGTCTCATATTATTATATAAATTCACTCTCAACAAGTATTTCCTCACTCTTATAATCCAATGAGATGGCAGACGGACATAGCCGGAGAGATAAGGTGCAGGATCAAGCTTAACATGCTTCTTCAGAATGTATTTACACCTATTGAGTACCTAGATATCACGAGGTCGTGATTTGATTATCAGGATGGACGAATTTGTAAGCTTTGTTTAATAAATTTGTAAAATAAGCAGAAATATTCCATAAAGAACAGCTAGCCTGAGTCACAGCGCAACCCAAGCAGGGTGATTTGTGTAGGAAACTTGCTATCCAAGACGGCCCGAGCAAAACCGATGTTTGTTTACGTGGGAAAAACCATCTCGAAGCAACCCGAGCCGAACCGATGACGACTGTTTACGGGCTCTGCCGAACCGAGGAGCGCCGATGCGAAGCTTCGGGTGGCTCAGTCGGGTTCCGATAAAAAGCCACGACAACGGACCGGGCGGCCATTCCATGGCGAGACGCCAATTACAATAACAAGTGTAACAAGTGTATCAGTATAACTAAAATACTGCTGTTAATTAAAATGCTATTAGAGTTAAATCAGTGCTGATAATTATTGTATTGGGTAAAATAAATACCGAGAAAGTCTACACGTGTTTCCTGTTCCTCCTGACTTTGTAGTAAGATAACAATAAATAGTTATCATCAAATAAGAAATAAGGTGCAATCGACTCTAATTCACTTAAATTGTTTGTCCACTACCGGAAGAAGTGAAAAAGAAACCACCAGCAACTTTATCGCTTATCAACTTTACTAATACAATCTAACAGTTCTTACATACTATTGTAGAACTGGGCGACATCCGGCCAAGCATTAACATCATTAATGTGATCATCTATGAAGTAATAGGCTTTCTTGATAAGATAAGATTCGTTTTATACAGTTTTAATTTACGAATAGGGAGCTCAGTTGTCACCAGGCTGTATCCCGTGAACCGTGATAGCTGATGTTAGCCGATAGTTGATGTTTTTAAAGATGATGTATTTCTGTTGCCACTATAACTACAATAAAAGTAAAATCCTTGAGAATCGCTCACCGAGGTTAAACAACGTCGGACGCGGTCAGTACTTGGATAGGTGACCGCGTCACGTTTTTTTCATAGATAATGGTACGGAACCTTTCGTGCGCGAGTCCAACTCGCTCTTGACCTGTTTTTTAAGACAAAGCCTTATTACTCTTGTTTAGTGTGACTACCAAATTTTATTCCAATAAAATACAAGAATGATTTATGTATACCATCAAAAATACATTACAAAAGTACAATGGTTAGCCTTGTCGCTTATTAGCGATCCCTTCCAGGTTTATTGTCAAAGCAAAAAGAATAAGATTCGTGTTCAAGTTCCGTTGAAGTCAGGATTTTTTGGAATATAATTTGATTTCTTAAAATTTAAGAAGAACCATCTCTGTATAACTAGAGCTAAGACTTACACCATTAGATCTGCTCTTGTATTCAGAATGCTCTAAAACTTCTTGAACTATGATAGTTAAAAACAGAAGTAATGCTAAATATCCCGTTATGATTATAAGAGCTTTTAGAATACTTTTATGAACCTTCAGCTTCAGCTTCAGCTACGTGGTATACCTCAAAGCTCAAGCTTATTGAATTTTAAGAAAGACCTACAGCTTATTTTATTAAAAACTAACTGCACCCCGCCGCTTCGCACGCGCTTATCATATGGAAACGTTTAAAGGTTATTTCTATCCCACGAAAACTGATGGATGGGAAAAAAAGTCTTTATTTGATTCCAGGATTAGCATTACCTGTATACAAATGGTAGAATGGTTCTGCAGGTGACACTGTTGCCGATGGATATTGCTTAGGCACCTCCTACGACACCCGCGGGAAGAGTTGGAGTGGTGCAAATTCTACCACACCACATGACTAAGCGACTATAGTATCTAGTAATAAATAGATAGCGGACCAAAGACCAAAAAGATCTGCATGAACTGCGGTCAAAACACTGTTACTGGTTCATTTATATCGTGTTAGTTGCTAAATAAGTATTTAGCAACGAAATATTTGTCTAATAAATAAGATCCTTAGTCCGGCCCTGAGTCTGTCCGCGCGCGGGGGGCGTCCAACACACCACTCCTTTTTACGCGCGCGCCTCACCTGGGGAGAACAACATTTTCTTTAGATTGCGAAAAGGTTTTCCATCTGCGTAAAGATACTTCGAAAGTAGGTATTTAAAGAAGACGTCCTTGTTGTGAAGAGAAGATGTAAGTTGAATGGATATCAGGACTGAAGAATACTTATACCCATTTACTTGGATTGATCCTAGTGTAAAGTTTGCCTTAACTATGAACTAATAACTTAAATGAGTAACATAAACTTACCCTTTTTATGCAAGTATATCTAAGCTGTTGTGTCTCAAATAAATGATTTATTATTTATTTATTATTCACCGTAGGAGCACAAGGCACACTTGGAGACCTCAGTTAAAATAATACTTATTGTTACTAACTCAACTTTAATTTATAAGGGTTATACGTGCTTAAATTATAATCCAAAGCCAAAGTCAAAGCCAAGTCCAACATTATTAAATTACTTTTATGTATTAATATCGATGGGTTCGCTTTCTTAGACCCGATGGCAAAAAGAAATCCTGGTTTTAGAGAGTAGGTTATTCCTGTGAAAACAAACCATTGTCCACACTAAGACGTCTGTTAGAGTCAGTAAAGGCAAAGAATGCTTAGATTATCTAAAAAAAATAAACATGCGCCAAATGTTTGACACCCCTGAAGCAAGAAGGTGTGAGAGCCGCGTCGCCTCAAGAATGCTACAATTTTCCTGAGTTTTCCATTTCTCGGCCCTCCTACCCCCACCTTCCTCCACCCCTGTTCCCCAAAGGGGGGTGAAAAAAGAAATGGTCTCTCGGTTGCCAGGCAACGGATTCCTTGGGACTTCTTTCGTGGGGCGTTCAGGCTTGTATTTTTGCTGCGAATGATAAATGTTTTGTTTGAATATTTTGAAATTTTGTTTGATTTTTTGTGTGGTTTTTGTTTTGTTTTGAGGTAGATTATCTGTGGATAAGTCATTTAACACACAATAAGTATTTATCTGTTTGTGTGTTAGCAAGTGTGAATTAAAACGCAGGAAACCTTTAATACTATACAGGGTGTTCGAGAGGCATTGTGCCATATTGTGACTGGGAGTAGGTGGAACCAAGTGCAATAACTAGTTGCAATAGAGTTGTTATATGAAAAAAAGAATAGAAACACGTTTATTGCCAAAAATACACAAAATAAATTAAGACTTAGGTATACCTATTAGTTATATTACCATATCTCGCGAAGAACCGACAACCGATGGGGTAAACGAGTTCTTGAGTGGAGACCGCAACTCGGCAAACGTTGTGTAGGGCGCCCTCTGGCCAGGTGGGATGACGATCTGCGAAAGACTGCTGGCAGATGCTGGATGCGTCAAGCTGGACAGGGTGCTATGGCCCTCATTAGAGTAGTATGTCCAGCAGTGGACTAATACAGGTTGATGATGATACCTATACCTATTAGAATAAAACAAATAAATTAAGGTGAAAGAGTAATTCAGGATTTATATGAATGTATGATACACAAAAATGTTGGTCTGACAAACAGTCTGTACAATGGATTTATATTGTTACTAGCTGTGCCCCGCGGTTTCGCACGCCTTTTTCTGTGGAATCGTTGAAAGGTGATTTCTATCCCACGGAAACTAATTTATGGGAAAAAAATAGCCTATGTTTGATTCCAGGATTAGCACTATCTGTAACCAAAATTTCAGCCCGATCCGTTCAGTAGCGAAAAGGCAACAAACATCCATCCATCCACCCATCCACCCATCCATCCATCCATCCATCCATCCATCCATCCATACATCCATCCAAACTTTCGCATTTATAATATTAGTGTGAAGTGTGATAATGTGATTTCTCATGAAAAATTGTAAATGGGATAAATAATTCTAAGATTAGAATGACTTGTATGCAAAATTTAAGCTCGATCCGTTCAGTAGTTTTGGCGTGAAGAGGTAACAAACATCCATCCATACATACATCAAAACTTTCGCATCTATAATATTAGTGTGATTTGATATGAAGTGTGATACACCGGTTGAGTTGGAGGGGTCGATTCTCACGTCGCGACCGCCGCCACGGCTAATCAACACAATGCTTTAAGCTAAAACTATAACGAATTTAATCTGTATTACTAATTTATACTTAAAATAATAATAATTATAATGAGAAAAGATTTCATTGTTCGTTTGTATTGAATAAGCTGCAAAATATAAGACCGATTTAAAAAAATCTTTCGCCAATAAAAAGCTTACTTTTCAGCGCCTCGCAGTTTCACCCGCGTTGTTCCCGTTCCCGTGGGAATTCCGGGATAAAGTATAGCCTATGACACTCCCTGAAAAATAAGCTTTCCAATGTCCTGCTGTTTCGGAGCCTATTCAATACAAACAAACAATGAAATCTTTCCTCTTTATAATATTAGTATAAACTTCATCTTTGTAATTAATAGGGTTAAGCTATCTGCAGACTGATAAAACAGTCTTGAGGTAGCCATTATGTGGGTATATGAGTCCAATAAAGATTCAATGATCTATTTATTTATCTAAGGAAAAATCGTGAACTATTTTTGTTTTTAACAAAAGTACAACTGCTCTGCTGCATAGCTGCATGAAACCAGAGACTGAGGCAGCTGAAAATAAAACTAAATAAAAACGTCGCCCAAAAAGTCATCTACAACTTTATAATTAATTCCATAAACTTTCTACGTCCGGGAACTAAAATTTTGGCGCAACAAATCTCCGTCGGTATGAAAATATAAAAATCACAGCAAAAAGGCCTATGTCCAGAACTTTAAAACCGTTTAAAACTCAACCTTAACTGCTAGAGCACAAGTTTGAATTCAAATCACGAGTTAAACTTTTTACGACTTTTCTGCGACTACCCTCAAAATCGTAAATCTCAGAAGCATTCACGACAAAATCTACTCTACACCTTTTCAACACAGGCTATTTTTCTTTGAAGTTTCTGGTGACATAAAGCTTTTGTGATTTTAAAATGGCGGCTTCTAAGACAGTGTCGGGAGAAATCCCGACTGTTCCCCCTCCCCCCACTTCTTTGCTGTGTTAATTTACATTTTAAATTGCACTTACATAGCCGAACGGCGACTTGGTCTGTTTTGTAGCGTCCTGTATAAATATAAGTACCTAGAGGGGGAGCAGCCTGTATAGTAAAAACAGCGTATTTTCATGCTAATTTAATTAGTTTTCTTTTGTCTTTCTTTGGAAGTTAATATTAGTTGAAGGGGTAGTTATAAGACTTCAACGTGATCTCAAAAGGATTTCTATATAAAGATAACAACTAACAGGCTAAAGGTTTCTTCATCGTTCCTTTTATTTAGTCTACATACCGAAGCGACTGAAGTAAAACATATGAGTTATTCCCATGTTGTTGATTGTAATAAATAGAGTGTCGTGTCGCTTAGAATTGCATGCACCACCCCATCTCTTCCTGCGGGTATCGCGGCGACTAAGGGATATCCGCCGGGTGGCGGGCAGCAGCGCCCCCTGCAGAACAATTCAACTACCAAACTCCGATCCCCAACAAGCATGCCCAGCGTGGTGATTATGGGCATTACCCCCCATGAGATAAACGCCAATAAGGCGCTTATCAAGGGGATGCCTGCGTCCATCACACATAACACAAGCTTTGCTTAGCTTGGGGCTAGGTAATGCTGTGTGAATTGTCCAATATTATTTATATTTATTTATTGTTTTATCATGAAAATATTATGCATGAAAAAAGAAATCCTTTAGAAATCATATCATCAGTCATCACACTAATATTATAAATGCGAAAGTTTGTATGGATGTATGGAAGTATGGATGGATGGATGTTTGTTACCTTTTCACGCCAAAACTCTGAACGGATTGGGCTGAAATTTTGCACACAGGTAATTCTTATCCTGGAATAAAACATAGGCTACTTTTTATCCCATAAATCAGGTCCCGTGGGATATAATATAAATCACTTTTAAACGTTTTCATAGGAACAACGCGGGCGAAGCCGCGGGGTGCAATTAGTAACATATATTTATTAACTAGCACGTGACTCTTTCTAAATGTTTTGCTTGAGTAAAGGTGTAACAAAATAGGTAACATATAACTTAAACTTTTTGCTTTGTAGCTATATTGTTTTCTTTGGTAAGTTGAAAAGCGGGTTTGAAAGATTATTCTCAGGAAGTATCAGATTTACTACATATGTCAGTAAAATTATTAATCTGGTTTAAGTCGTAATTTTTTTACTATTTTCCTAGTCCAAAAGTTCATCCGAAAAACAGTGAGAGAAAACTGTTTGACTTTAGTACAAGACGCAATCGTGACTTTATTGTTCAGCAGGTAAAGGATTTGCGTAGTCTCCTGTCGACACGATATACGAACTGTTCCATATTGTATGGAAATATCACGTCTCGATAACTTCAAATAGACCTCTGGTCTCTGCATATACAGATTTTGCCTAGTGTGGAGACCACAGGAAAACTTTGCCTGAATTCTGCTTTCAAAACGATTTTTTTTTAATTTTCCAACTTAAGCTTTAAGACTCTACCGGATTTTGATATATCTTTCGGGTACATTCACAGAGCAATCCGTTTTATCGTAGCTGCTTCCAATAAAAAGAGACTGTCGAATACGTCCTCAACCTGCATGCAAAGCGTGGGGATTATAGTATTACCCCTCCATTATATAAACGTCAATGAGGCGCTTTTAAGGGGCCTGCGTCCAGCAGTGAACAAATACAGGCTGTTGAGATTGAGTGTGGGCCACAGAGGCCAGACACAAGAGAGGCATCAAGTCTATCCAGAGGCAAAAAAAGCTAAAACGAAGCTGTCAGTCACCTAAAGCTCCTGCTCCGATACTTCAAGGAACTGGGCTGGTTAATGCCTTTTTAGGCATGGGGATAATGCACAATACACTCCCATGCGAGATGTCCGTGCGGATCTCAGTTTCCCCCTAAAATCGTCATCGTATCCGTTTTTATTTGGCGGATGTAGTTGTAGTTACTGTGGCCTGTTTGCGTATTATAAGATACGCAAACAGGCCATAAGAAACTAGTACTCGGAATGACTACATACAAACCAGTAGGCCAAGAACAGAGTAAGTATCAATGGTGATGCGTCATAAATAAAGTTCTCAACCCCATCATGAATCTAGACGATGGACCCAATAGGAATCATCATATTTGTCTATTTTTAGCATATTACTGAGTTTAGAGGTCAAAAAAAATTTATTACATGAGCATATGTAGGTACAGGTAATGACGAACATTGCAGCAAGTTTTTTTCTTTCTCTACCGGAAACGGAATCAAAGATATTTCTATGGAGTACTGCTTTACTCCGTCATTAAATTACGACATTGACATAACATAATAAATTTCATTTGTGGGTTTCCAACAGTTGTTAAAGTGAGTTAATCATTTGGAATCCAGAACGGACTGCTGTGTGAACGTAGGTACACTTATCAAAATCAGCACACATTAGGAATATGGACATGCCTCTCCCAAGGAAGTACCAACGAAATAACAAAGCTTAAACGTATTTATTAATAAGATGCCATGGTTATTTCGCGCTTTTAGTCTTAACTTTTGCTTTGGTCAAGTTACAACAAAGTTTGGCAGCTTTGATGTCATATCACAGATCCTGTGAGCTTTGAAAATTCTGTTTCGTTCGTAACTAGTTACTAGAAAATTTTAGTATCAAAAGTCAAAAGTTCTGAAGTAACCAACATAAAAAAAATACAGTTAAATTGAGAACCTCCTCCTTTTTTTGGTAATAACAGTTAACCTAACTGTTATTACCAAAACACTAATTTTATATACTGGTACTGTGCGTGCGTTGATTTTTTTTAAACGCACGCATTCAAAGACAATGCCACTGTTTTTTGGCGTAAGAGCGTATCTAACGATTTACATTCTTTGCCTGTGTCTTTATTTCATTTTGAATCTGACGTGGAGAAACTTTCTTTAAAATGTTCGACAAACTCGAAAAAATATGTTAATCTGAATATCATAAATTACAAACATTGATTGCCCAAAATCATTTCCATCCGGTATAACATCAATAAAAACATCCTTTATACCTTTACTTTCGTTTTCAAAGGGCTGTCATGACATGTGTACCTTATTATCATAGAATTTCTTTAAAACCCATCTACTCTACTCCAAATTAATAAGGCTGAAATTCCAACAATAAATAGTACAATAGATCAGCCCTATAGAATAGATATAGGTAATTCTCGAAGTAAACCCAAAGCAAAGGAGGTAAGGGTTAAATTTGAATGGGGTTTCGTTGTGTGACAGGTAGGTGAAGAATTTGGAGGAAGTAGACATTTTAAAATTCAATAAGTTCCTTCAATAAATAAGCGATCGACACCTTGTTGAGATGGGCAAAGAGTTTAAAGACAGATAAGATTTTTACTATAAAAGTCTAACATAATTTGACAAATTCATTATGATTGTAAGCGGGTTTACTACAAACCTTGTTTGTGTAGGAAGAACACCAACGTCATCTCTTAACTGCGCTGAAAACTTAAAAATAAGTTACTTATTATTAAAACTTATACATAAAATAATATGATGGTCATCACACTAATATTAAAAATGCGAAAGTTGTATGGATGTATGGATGTATATTAAAAATAATGTAAGTAAATTTGGCATACATAGGTAATTCTAATCCTGGAATCAAACATAGGCATACTTTTTATCCTTTAAATTTCGTGGGATATAAATCACCTCTAACAGGTTCATACCTAATAGTTTCAAGCTGTACTATAAGCCGGATACTGATCGGTGTTACGAGGCGTAACGTCCCATTCGCAGCGAACATGAAAAGTTACGCCGTGTGTCAAAATCCGTCTCGTTGCACGTTGCGGGCGCCTTATTTCCCCGTACTGTCTGCACACGTTATACCACCGTACAGCTGTGTGGGCTTAGAATTTGCACCACCCCGACTCTTCCCGTGGGTTTCGTAAGGGATAAAGGGATATCCACCAGGGGGCGTTCAGCAGTACCCCCAGAACAATTCTACCACCAAACTGCGATCCCCAACCCGCATGCCCAGCATGGGGATTATGCGCATTACCCTCCATGAATTAAACGCCAGCAAGGCGCTTATCAGGGGGATGCCTGCGTCCAGCAGTGGACCAATACAGGCTGTTGAGGTTGAGGATACCACCGTACCGGTTAGTGCCTACTTAGCTTTATAGTGACCCAATAAATAATCATCATCATCATCATCATCAGCCTATACTAGTCCACTGCTGGACATAGGCCTCCCCTAATGAGCGCCATAGCGCCCTGTCTTCAGCTTGACGCATCCAGCATCTGCCTGCAGTCTTTCGCAGATCGTCATCCCACCTGGCCGGAGGGCGTCCTACACTACGTTTTCCGAGTCGCGGTCTCCACTCAAGAACTCGTTTACCCCAGCGGTTATCGGTTCTTCGCGAAATATGGCCGGCCCACTGCCACTTCAGCTTGCTAATTCTTTGAGCTATGTCGATAACTTTGGTTCTCTGTCGGATGTATTCGTTACGAATTCTATCCTTCAGAAAGACTCCGAGCATAGCTCTTTCCATAGCTCGCTGAGCGACTTTAAACTGGTGGACCAGGCCTATCGTGAGTGCCCACGTCTCAGCTCCGTAGGTCATGACGGGTAGGACGCACTGATTGAAAACTTTCGTTTTCAAGCATTGCGGTTTGGATGACGAGAAGACTCGACGTAGTTTTCCAAACGCTGCCCAGCCTAGCTGGATCCTCCTCTTGGCCTCCTTCTCAAAATTGTTTTTACCCAACTGCAGAATTTGTCCAAGGTAAGTGTACTCGGAAACAATTTCGAGAGGGTGGCCATGTACGACGACCGGTCCCGGATCAATGAGGCCATTGATCATGATTTTGGTTTTATCCAAATTCATGCCGAGACCGATGCATCGCGAGGACAAAGCTAGGCCGTCCAGCATCTGGTTGAGCTCCTCCAGCGACAATAAATAATAAATAATAATATAAATAAATAAATAAATAATGCTGGACAATTCACACATCATTATCTAGCCCCAAGCTAAGCAGAGCTTGTGTTATGGGTACTAGATAACTGATATACTTAATACAATACACTACATAGATAGATATTTTTTGTTATACATAAAAAACATCCAGAACGCCCTGAACAAATATCTGCAGATCGTACATACATTTTACCCGAGGCGGGAATCGAACCCGCAACCTCCTGCGTAGCAGGCGGACCTTCGCCCACCGCGCCACAGAGGTCGTCTAATAAACTTTCTTCATCTTTCCTCAGTGCCCCATCTACAATAAACCTTATCTTTTCCATAACCCGTGACCAAAACAAACACATGTTCCACCAACTGTCACTAAAGTCTTGTTTGGACAAGTTTATGAGGTTTCACTTTCTTTACTTCGATGACAGATTGCCCAAGCCAGAATGTCCACCTGTTGGGAATCTTGGGAAGGGTGAGCAGTTAAGGGTTAAGTCGGTTGTTGTGTGTTGTTATGTTGTGACGTTATTGTGAAGTGATTTGTTATTGAAGATTGAAATTTTGTTTTTGTTTTATTAAAATTGTGTGATATTGAAATGTTACCTCAACCTCGACAGCCTGTGATAGTCCACTGCTGGACGCCCCTTAATTACGCGCTGGGTTGTGAATCGCGGTTCGGTGGTAGAATTGTTCTGCTGAGGGCAGCAGCACCCGTCTCTGGCAAATTAAATGTTTCAGAGAGGGCACAAAAGGTACGTTTAATAGTTTAGTACCCGAACAAATCAAATGGTTAGAAACTATGCCATCTTTAAAAAACTTTGTCACAGTTGAAAATGCCCTCCTCCGTAATAGAAGTAGATAGAGTTCCAGAAAATACAAAATATTGCTACTCTTTTACCAACATTATAAAGAAGATTAATTTGAGTTTCTAGAAGAAACTCAAACATTTTATTATTAATACTAAAGTTATTTACAACGGGATATTTAACATGATTTGAGTTTTCAGCTTTCCAATACGTATCAAGCGTCATAATCATGGAATAACTGAAGTCACTGCGAGTGAGTTTTAAATAATTTGAATGAATATCCCGTTGTAAATAACTTTAACTTATTTCAAAATTATATTTATATGAAAGTCAAGAGTCAGTACCTATACCTACTTAGATATAAATTTACATACGTGGCGCTACTAAATCTACCAAAACAGAGTCCAAAATTCTTCCTCCATCGTTTGAAAAGCAAAGCACATACCGAAACAATAGAGCGCCAAATATTCAGGTACAGTCGAGTGGCAAATTTTTAGTGTGACGTCATCCGGATATCCGCACCCGGCAACTATACCTCTCCCGGATAACCGGTGTAAATCTTACATTTGTAACCGGTTGTACCGGGAAAGGGGATGGTGGAATTTTCGTAGATTTTGAAGCTACATTTTCGTTGCATCGGGATGTGAAAATATAATCCATCTTTGTCATTAATGTATTAATTTTATTATTATGAAGGCCTTTACTAATAGAGAAAGTTATAATTTAAAAAAGAAACAAATTAGAACTAACATTACACATTATTGTGTGTTTCTAATCAATCATCATCATCAGCATTAGCCTATATTAGTCCACCGTTGGACATAAGCCTCCCCTAATATATTATGTTAGTATGCGTATTTTGACTACATACATTAAATGTAGTCATTAAAATCCGCATTTGCTGAGGGGGCTACTTAGTAGCAACATTACAAACCCAATACTTAGGTAGGTACCCACCTACTTGTGTTAATTTTAGCTTCCCAATAATTGTTCATTATACATAAGTAGAATTTTATTTTATTTTATTGGTAGTGTAGTGTAGTGATTAATAATTCATTTTATTTCTTCTTTCTTTCTTTCTGTTTCTACGAAAAAGTTCGCAGACTAAAAATGTACGTACCTTCGTCAAATACACGTCGTATTTGACGAAGGTACGTACATTTTTCTCTCTACAGTCTATATTGATCCACTGGTACCCAGGCCTCCCCCTGATATGCGCCTTATTGGGATTTGACGACTTCTGTGGCGCGGTGGGCGAAGGTCTGCCTGCGACGCAGGAGGTTTCGGGTTCGATTCCCGCCTCGGGACAAATTTGTGTACGATCTGCAGAAATTTGTTCAGGGCGTTCTGGATGTCTTTCTATGTATAATAAAAAATTTGTATCTATGTAGTGTATTGTATTATGTATATCAGTTATCTAGTACCCATAACACAAGCTCTGCTTAGCTTGGGGCTAGATAATGCTGTGTGAATTGTCCAGCATTATTTATTTATCTCATGGGGATAATACCCATAAATCCCACGCTGAGCATGCGGGTTGTGAATCGCTGCTGCCCGTCCCCGGTGGATATCCCTTAGTCGCCTTTTACGACACCAACATTTCCATAGACACTAGTTCCAACAAATTCCTCTCTCGCTTCCCCCGGTACCACATATCAGCGGAAGCGTGCAATAATTCGCGGTTGTTTTCGCGAATTCTTCCCGCGCTCGCGTGACGTCACACTTCCGGTTGCCGCGCTACTTCTGTTGTTTAATCTGAGGGTAGTTGTGGATTACAATTACCTTAGGTGCTAAAGTTTGGTTTAGTTTGGTACTTTATAGTTTTGTAGTAGATAAATAAGAAGTTAGAGTGAAACTAATTTTATTTATATTACACCATTTTTATTATACTACTTACTTATTAACTTATTGGATATTAAATGATTAAGGAGATTACCTCAACCTCAAAAGTCTGTATTGGTCCACTGCTGGACGCAGGCCTCCCTCTTATGTTATGAGCACCTTGTTGGTGTTTATCTCAAGAGGGGGTAATGCCCATAATCCCCACGCTGGTTTTGGCTGGGAATCGCTGGGCAATAACCATAATCCCTTCGCTGGGCTATAGTTGGGGATCGCAGTTCCTCTCAGTGGATATCCCTTATCGCCTCTTACGATACCCACGGGAAGAATTGGGGTCGTGCAAATTCTAAGCCACACATTTTATTACTCGCCCCAGTTTAAAAGTAGCACAATTGTGTGTTAATACGTTATTAGTTATTACTATAGTAGGTTATTACGGGTTTGGATGTACATCTATGCAAAATCTCAGCCCGATCAATTCAGTAAAAACTAACAAGGATCTGTCTTAACATACACATTTATACTAATACTAATAAGTAGGTAATTAATGTTTTGTGCTTCTACAAACATAATATAATTTTGTCATTGTTAAAGTATAAAAGAGATAACTTTACATTATAGTCTAATAAAAACCCAATAAAACCAATACTCATAAAATTCAATAGACATACATGCGTGAATAAAGTTTTTTTTATTTTTAACCCTTAAACAACAGATGTCCATTACGTGACCGATAATAAAAGACTTTTTATCGGTTGTCCGTTTGTCCGTGACTATTATTGTAGTTTTTTGTTATTGTTTAAATTTTTCAATAGATATATTGTAAGGGATGGTCAGTTATATAGGGTGACCAGGTTTAAAATATTGAACATAAGTTTAAGAAGTCAAAAACATTATCGTAACTCGATTTAGAGGAGTTTCAAAAATGTTTTAGGTAGGTATCTAATCTACACGTTGTTATTAAAATACTAGTATAATTTTTAGTGAGCGAAATATTTTTTTCTGTAGGTAAACCTCAAACCATAATAATCTTCATAACTTTTTGTCATAATGTGTATTTTTAACCAAAAAAATAAAATTACTCAAAAAGATCACGGATTACACTTTAGTTCCTTTACTTATTCCTAAAATAATTCATAATAATAGATACATTTGGTCACCATAAAAGTGCGCCGATCAAAACCGGTCGCAAAACCGGTTTTTCCGGCTTTGACCATTGAATGACCCTTTCTTTTTATCCGACTGAGGAAGGGTTCCGCATTGTCTGGAGAAAAGGTCACTCGGCAGATGTTACCTGTAATGCGACACCGGATTTCTTATTTGCTAATATTATAGATTTTTATTTGCATATGCAACTAAAATATTTTCACTGTTTCATACAATAAAACAAAAATAAATGTAAGATTTGGTATATTTATTCTTGCTTAATTAAAAATCCTACTGAAATATACTTCATAATGTCATTCACTTTTTATATAAGCAGCGTCAACGATTCAGTCAAGGAAATCAATCCAAATTATATTTCGTTCAAGATATTATTTATAGGATTGTCATAATGCCTACTTTAAATAATCTCAATCTTAGAGTAGCACTGCATAAACTCCTTTAAATATTCTTCTAGAATAAACTTCTAGAAAAAAAGTTAACAACTTTATTTCGCAATACCATTTCACAACAAATGGTCACTTCAAAGAATCGCCATTTAAAATCAGCTAGTTCCGGTTTGACCAGAAGTGACCCTTTCTTTTGCATTGTCTGGGACAGAGGTCATTCAGCAGATGTTACCTGGCACGTAGCGAGGGTTAAATTTAAATATTTTATTTTAATTTTGACTATTTTGTAAATTGGCTAGTGTTGCCGCAAACAACCCGTGGTTTTTTAGTCAAAAAGTTCAGGTAAGTAATTTTATGCTGAGTCCAGATATTAAGGTCCTTATAATCTTATGAGTGGTAATAAATATAACATTTATTTATACTTATAATCATCAATTCATCACACTTCACACTTAAATATCATAAATATAATAGAATGTGAAAGTTTATATGGATGTATGGATGGATGGATGGAAGGATGGATGTTTGTTACCTCTTCACGCAAAACTACTGAACGGATCTGGCTGACGTTTTGCATACAATCCTCGAATAATTAGTAAGGTATCTCGCAAATTTTAATAAAAAATAATCGAATCTAAGAAAATACTCCGATATTTAGGACACACAAAAATAAAGTTTAATGTCCGTAGATACTATCATAGGCATCGCATGATCCCTACCAAACCATAAAAAGCTATAGAGCAGCAGAAAATAAAATGTCAAAACTATTCGATGCCTCCGTACCAAGCAATTTAAAACAATCGATGAAAAACAGACTCGTTGGATTTCAGTTTTATCGAGCATTCGCGTGTTGTCGCTTTGATGAGATGGGACGGATTTAGGTATACCTACGTTACATATATTCTAACTCCCTTATTCATAACTAGATGCGCCCCGCGGCTTCGCACGCGTTGTTCCTATAGAAACGTTAAGAGGTGGTTTTCATCCCACGGGATCTGTAACCTATGTTTGATTCCAGGATTAGAATTACCTGTATGCAAAATTTCATCCGTCCTGTAGTTTTGGCGTGAAGAAGCAACAAACATCCATCCATCCAACCATCCATACATCCATACAAACTTTCGCATTTATAATATTAGTGTAATGGTCTACTAACTTAACACACTGCTAAATCTCGTTCTGTCTTTTTCTTTTTCTTTTCGACATAAGTCAGACTGAGAAATAACACTACTTAGCAGCCGTTTTATGTCAGCAGACCATTATGAATAAGGGGTTAATAGTTGTCTTTGTCCGTAGAATCTACCTGAAATAATAGACAACAAGGTCGGTACCGGCCTTTGACATTTGACCTGAATAAGTACAATAGCTGTGTGGTGCTGGCTTAGAATTTGCACCGTCTCATCTCTTCCCGTGGGTGTCGTAAGAGGCTATTAAGGGAAATTCGCCGGGGAACGGGCAGCAGCTCCCCCTGCAGAACAATTCTACCACCTATGGACATTACCCCCTACTAGACAAACGCCAATAAGGCGCTTATCAGGAGGAGGCCTGTGTCCAGCAGTGGACCAATACAGGCTGTTGAGGTTGAGGTTGAGGAAGTATAAATGACAGCGTCTGTTATGCAATAAGAAGCTATGTTTTTACCAATACGGTATATGCATGTGACTTCAAAAAAGCTAATATTTTTTTTACGTATTCTCTATTTATATAGAAATATATCTGTATATTTATTTTTGTATTTAATGTTTTTGTTGTGAAATTTAATAGATTTTATAGAAATTTAAGAGTCTCATCAGCAAAATGTCTAAACGCAACGCTATTGGCATGTGAAGCGTGACATCATACTTGAACATTTTTGTATGGGCATGAAGTTTTGACTTTGAGTTTACATAGGGGACTCGATGATCCGTGACGTCATAAAATGCAATGGCTAACATGGCACCGTTTTTATCACCTGAAACTGAGTGTAGTTTTACTTTTAGTTTTTTACCTTAATAATTTAATTTTTTTGGGTGGTGCTTTTGGGATTTTTTTTTCGTATACCTAAGTATTAACCTAAATAATCGTCCATGCATATACCCTATTGTACCCGCTAAGTTTTTTAAGGATCACTTACGTTTTAACCGACTTCAAAAAAAAGAAGAGATTCTCCATTCGTCTCTTTTTGATTTTTTATGTTTGTCACCTCAGTATTTTTGTCTGGGTAGTCCGATTTTCATGATTATTTTTTTATTTGAAAGCTGGTGCTTCCCGTGTGGTCTCATTTTAATTTGACCTAGTTCTGATGATGGGATCCATATAATGAAAGTCAGTTTATAGTTTTTTTTAAACAAAATCAATTATGATATGCAAAGTTTGAAAGCCTGTGTTTATCATCATAATTTAGTCTATACTTGTCCACTCCCCATTGGCATTCCTGTACCCAGGATCTGACTCTAGTCTTACGCAGGTTAATTCCAATAGTGTTCTTTGAAAATAACTTAGTCCGCTCCTGACACTGAAAATACGCAAAGCCATATAGGTAATAACTAATAAGGAATAACAGACAACGGCATGGGGTAAATAAGGCACTTATAAATCGTTCAATAATGGTCTACTCTTTCCGTAAAGTATGCGTTTTGTGGCCTCCTTGTCAACACCTCCCCTTAAATTATATGCTTTTTAAATAAGTAGTTAGTGGGTTGATGCTTCTGTTTTGCTTGGAATAACGAAATCATTTTAATAAGTAACTAAAACAAGTTATTCAAAATAAAGGTAAATAATATTAGAAATAGGAATAGGTACTTTACTACGAAAACCATTCGTTTGATGAATTAACTACGGATGTATGCGGGTTAACTAAGAACCAACAACGAATCATCCTTTCGCCAACATTGTTGTTCTTCCTACATAAATAAGGTTTGTAGTTAACCCGTTTATATCAGTAAGAATAAGTTACCTACCTAGATAGTGACCTCTGACTCTTATCTTGGAATACTTACATCGAAAACACATAATCTGATAAAGCTTTAATAAGCCGACAAGCATGACTCAGTAAGTCTGGTAGAATGATTGAGTTTGCTTTAAAAAAACTATAAACCGAGTTAAATTATTTAGTTTTCTCAAAGATGTCATGTCACAACTAGACCAATAAAAAAAGTATCATCTAAATCGGATCCCCCAGTCAAAACTTCTGAGGCAACAAATATAAAAAATATACAGGTCGAATTAAGAACCTCCTCCGTTTTTTGAAGTCGGTTGAAAATATGAAGTACATACGTAAGTAGTAAGTGTAAGTATTACAACGACTATTTTTTAAATGTCCAAGCCACCAAACACGATAAACTCATTGAATCCAAAACAACCAACAAAAGAATCCAAACAGAAGGTATCGCTTTACCAATTTTGAATGCAAGGAAACGACCCAAAATGCAAAATACAATATTGTTTTGTCACGGAAACCAGTTCAGCAGCAGCTGCAATAAAATCCTGACTTACAAAACATTTAAAAAAGGATAAGGAAGGGTCAGCAAAACCAGATTGACCAGTGCTATTCATAAATAGACAATAAAGTAACGGTCCTAGCGTTGACCCCTAGGGGACACTACCGGTCACTTCAGTTCCGTTGTTTCCAAAACCGGTTAGACAAAAAGGGATTTTTTGTTCGCTTATTGTTATTATTTTGAATGTCCACGTGAGTATTAGAATGGTCAGCTAAGGATTAGTTTTGTGTTAGTTACGTGTGGTCGACTGTGTCGAAAGGTTTAGTTGGAGTAGAAAAGTGTTAAAAATTGATTTGTGATAAGAATTTCTATAGTTTAGTGCTTCTTTATATACCTAAAAAGGTATGGACAGGTGCCGTGAAAAAATCAAGAAAGTGGCTTAAAAATCGTTTGTATGCATTAACATCCTTTCCATAAATTTGTTTTATATGTCAGTCAGTTACTTCCCACGCCATCAAAAAGCTTCTAAAGTAGAAAATTAAAAAAAGGTTCCTTAGCCGTCACAAAAAACCACCCCACATTATCACCTCCATTTTGTTCGGCAAATAGAATTAGGCGTGAATTAAATTACCCCGGGAATTAACAAGGATAATACCCGGTTCTTGGTTTTTTCCTCTTTTCCCTTATTTTTCCCTTCAAACGTTTTTTTTTTGCTGACACGTCCCTTGACGCGGGAGAATTACCCGCCAATTTCGAAGACTAAGTGTTCCCATTTTGAAATATAAACTTTTTCGTGTTTCATGAAAGATGAAGGTTGATGGATGTTCTTAATTTGAATATTTAAAAGGCTCATTAAGATTCCTGTAATGTTTTTTCCAGCAATTCTAATCCTGTTTCTTTTAAAAATTACTCGTCGGTTATTATTATTAGTGCCTTACCTACATTAACGAAAATAGGTCTTCTAAAGATGCAATTAAAGTTTACATTGCTGCTGGCAGTTATAAACGATATTCGTTCTAAAATGGTGCTTAATATAGGAATATCTTTCGGGAGTGATTCACGACCATAGAGATTCATGATAAGACAAACTCATACCGATCATAAATAGATAATTATTAAAACAAGTTCGTATTTTGAACTTTTTTATTTTTAGATTCACGGCATTTGTTTGATTTTGTAAAGTATTGATTATTGTTAAGGTATTGAGTACTTATTCTGTAAGTACCTATCGTAAATGTCAAAGTAGTAAGTACTTTAAAGATTTATGACGAAAATGTAAACTGACATTGAATTGAATACCATTGTAGACAAAAAAAACTTATTATCTACAAAAATAAGTATTTCACTTCCAGTAAAAACAAGAACGCTTCTGGAAGGGGAATAAAATTAAGAAAAGGGGTCTTTAAAATGTCAAAAGAAGGCGAATTTCCCTAAGGGGTTCAACCCCCTTAATTATATCTTTTAATGTGATGTCTGAGTGCATTTTTACCCCCCTTCCTTATACATAATGACTTCGAGGGGAAGAAAAGAGGGTGATTTTTGGGGATCGGAATTATATTGAATTTTTAGGCGTGGGTGTGTAAGAATTAGAAAATGTCTGCCGTTTTGTAGCGATGTTAATATTTTAAAGCAAATAAATTGTAAGCCCAATAATACAGTCCTCATTTTTATTTGAACCTTTCAATATGTCATGGCGTAACATTTTAGAAATAAAAACACATTTTATTTTTTTCTTAATCTTGAATTGATAAATTCTTGATAAGTACCTACAATCCTACATAGAATACGCCTAACTTTAAGAGATCAGACATAATGAAGCTATTTTCAGGCCACATAAGGTTAGATAAATAATTTTTTTTTTCTTAATTTGTGAAGAAAAACATGTAATACAATAAATACCTATTGTTGTATCGTATAATCGTTTAGTTAGAACCAAGAAAAACAGATACAAGTTAAATAACTCGGTTATTTTAGAATGAGGTTCAGTGTTCATGACAGTTAGGCCCGTAGGCCATTATGAAAGCTTTCCCAAGCATTACTTAAGCAGTCATTACGGGAGTTCTACTGAAGCTTGGAATCACTGCTCAAGTAAATCATTATTATAGATATGTTATTTTATGTTACTTTGAAAGCATAATTAGCATAATTAGCAGTAAAAATTAGCTAGTTGCACTAGAAAAATCTCGACTTGAGTGAGTAGGGTTTTGTCTATGGTCTACACATTTATCTAAGCGAAGAACGTTCTTTTACCTTATCAACCTGACTATCACAATATATTTTTGTTGATTTGGTGGTTTTTGTGAAATGAAACGCAACGATTTTAAATATTTTTGGATTCGATTACTCAAGCATGGTTCAACCACACTTGAGTAAAGATGAATTCAAAGAATTACTATGCAGAGATATGAAAGTTTGAAATCGTTCTTGAATAGGCAATTACTCAAGTAATTTGGTAACCGTTCAATAATGCGTAACAACGTGGTAACAACGCATCATTACATGAGGGTTACATGAGTGAGTGTAGATTTTGACATTAGTTCCCAAGCATTGTTTTAAAATTAGTATTTACTCAAAACTATACAAAAGCATCACTCAAGCATAAGTCCATGACTAGGCATGCTTTTATAATACGGGCCTTAGTCACTTTCAGTGTCAGTGACATTTTCAGTATACTTTCTTCTTACATTTCTCAATTTTTTCGCATCGCAAAGGCTGACAGTGAATGTCTTAAAGAAATTTAGGATCTTCAAGCATCACCTTAACCATCGATGTACTTTCTAAGTAAAATTCGGAGATGACGTGCTACCTTTTTGATAGTGAAACTCATAAATTAGGTCCAATTAGGTCTACCCACCTCTGTCATAGAAATCGAACACACATATAGGATCACAGTTATCTGAAATAAAATAGTTTTATTTTATTTAATTTGTTTAGTTGGATAGGACCGGCGGCGGCGACGTCGCGCAATGTTTTGCATGTGTATTGTGGTCTAGGTCGTATCTTTCTTGTTCATTACGTAGGTAAATGCAAAAGATTGGAAGTAGCGTGTCTTTGTATCTTTGCGTTTAGTTGTAACACGATACAACTAGGCCATTTGCTGAGTTAGCATATGGAAAGCGTACCATAATATATCTACAAAATTTACTTAGAACTATGCCCGAGCCAATGTGACTCTGACACCTATTTTATGATATTATTATGTTTAACACAGGAAATTTTAAAAATCCATCGTACAGTTTGTGGTACCTACTTATCAATTATATTCGTAAGCTATTTTTTAATACCTCTGTATTAGTTTTATTTTGAATAGTTTAGGCAGAGATGCTAAAATAATAGGTACCTATCAAAAAGTGTTTGGTTTTCTGAAATATCCTGTGTTATACAGAATAATAAGATAAAAGAGGTGGCGGCGCCACTTTGTCTCGGGTATACGCCTTAATGCACTTATTTTAGAAACGGTTTGTTGAAGTTGTTCAGAAATTGACTAGTAGTTATTTTTCTAGATTACCTTTCTATTACAAACAGACGTGCAAACTCTAGCAAGATTATCTAACTGCCGTTCCTTCACAACCTGAATAGCAAATATGAATAAGTAGCAAATTTATAAAAACCGCCAATAATGTGATTTTTGTTTGATTTCAGAAGACTTACGTCCCATTGCACGCATCAGCGCAAGAAACAAACTCTACAAAGTAACTCCACCTCCTTGGGATAAAATGTACAGGCAGGAAATAAACAAGGTTGAATGGAGAGTGGACCGAAATCAGGATGTTGAAATGTCGAAAGATGACACCAATGGATGAAAGTGTATGATAAAACTTGGGAAATTCTGACAGAGATAATCAAAAGACGGAGATAAATCGAGATGTACGAGAAAGAGAAAAGGATCTAGCTTAAACCGTTGCGGCTGAAAAAGTGAGATAAAAGAACTTTTTTGAAAATAAATAGGTTATTTTATCTCACTTCTCGATATAATTAAGTCAAGGAACTCAATTTAAATTACTTTCGATCAGCTTACCAACGAATACTCTAACGCAACTCAAATTGAAGCATGTCTCAAGTCGCGATTTATTTAGTTTTATATGAAAATCTGTCAAAAATTAATCATTTGAGACGTTGTTACATTTTTTGTTGCATACGACTATTCGATGGCTAGTTCGTTACAAACGAAGTAGCGAGATAAAAATCTTTAAGCCTAGATGAAGATCAGAATCTATCTTTGTAGCAAAATAATAAAAAACTAACCTTATTTCAAGAAAATCAAGGCGATCGATACCTACAAAATTTCAAAATCCTCATCTGAAGTTTGAAAATGGAACTCAAACTCGCCCGCGGAATTCCAATGACGAATCGCGTAGGCTTTTTCTTGTTTCGAACTCCCATTTCACTTTTGTCGCTGCAACCGTTATCACTGAAAGAAACCAACCTTATTCAAATAGAAAGAAGGTTGGTCTTGAATAAGGAGCGTTTGAAGAATTGGTATTGTTATGTTGGTAAGTCTCCCTACTGTCTCTACCAAGGATTTATCGTCTTGCAAGGGGGAAAGAGTGGAAAAATAAGAAAGGGTTGTTTTTCCTAGGGGACGGTAGGGGGAAGGGGGTAAGGGGGAAGGGATTCAATTAAGGCGGGCGTGGTGCGATTAATTATGCTTTCAAAATTATTGTGGAAGAAAAAAAACGACATTTTGCGCAGATGACGCGGATACGGAAGGTTTTATGATAGCTAAATCATTTTCTCTTCATAATCATTATCTTCTCAAACATTAGAAGTTTTTATTTAATTTTGTTTTGAACGTAAAAACAGGGTTTCGGTGGTTTAGGTAGTAAATCCGTAATGATTTCGTCAAACTACGTTAGTTTTTACTATAAAAACTATAAGTAGGTACTGCTTCGTACGCATTGTTCCTATGAAATCACAAGTAACTTTTGACTTGAAACTGATATGTTATAAAAGTAGCATAATTTTCGCGACTTTTTTTATTACGTTTAACACAGAAAATTTTAAAAATCCTACGTACAGTTAGTGGTATCTATAATAAGTTATTTATTAATGCCCCTGTAATAGCTTTATTTTTTCGCATCTGCAAAAATGAGTGTGAGTATAAAGCCTTTTGCAGCTAGTCACCTAATGTTAAACAAGTTAAGGCTGATTGTTATCCAGTACCTAGATAAACCTAACATAGGCTTTAAGGCATTGCTAACCAACATATGAAACAAAGTTTTAATGAATAAATTAGCAATCTATCCATCTATCTATGTAAACGTAAAAGGAGAAAAGTTAGGACTTGTAAAAAGTACCGTATTCTTAGGAATTACCTTAGATAATAAACTTCAATGGGGCACAGAGTCAGAGAGTCAGAGTCAAATTGTTTATTTCTTTAGACTTACAGAATAAGTACTTAGAAAAGTCAAATTTTTACTATGTTAACAGCTTGATAAATAGTAATTACTATCAAACACAACATAGATAAGCTATCGAAGAGACCTAGACAATCCGTCATCTTACAGACTTGGAGGACTTACAGACACATCTAGACTTGTTTATTTCAGCTGCTTCCATAGTATTATGTCTTATGGTATACTGCCTGCGGGGAAACGCTAGAGATATTTACACCGTATTTATGCTGCAGAAGAAGGTAGTTTATGCAATCTATAAAATGGGTTCCAGAGAATCCCTACGTTTATTTTTATTTTATAAAAAAGCTTGGGACGAATTTTCTCCAACTTGAAAATTAGCAACTAACAGGTTAAAAGTTTCTTCGTTTCTTTACTTTAGCCTAAATACCGAAGCGACCGAAATCAAAACTAAGCGAAACCGCTAAACCGATTAAAAAAAAACATCTTCAAAAGCTTACTTTTAGTGACTTTATTTTATCCTGGAATTACTTCAGAAACGGAAACTACTCGGGTCAAACCACGAGGTGCTGCTAGTCTAAAAATATTTCTAGAAACTTCCACAAAACCTTCATGAACCATGACCTACCAGCTTCGTTCAATCAAAACACACATGCCCCACTAACGTACATACGTAAAGGTTAAAGACCTCGCGTGTATTGATAGAAATTAACATCTAATGAGCGGGAATAAAGTTCATTTGACATTGTGTTTTCGTGTGTTATTAAAAGTTTGAATATAGAATTTGAAATAGTGACGCAAAGTTTGACAGTGGCATCTTATGAAAGTTATAAAGTGTTTGAAAAACTGTGTTTCTTTAATTTTTTTAGTTGGTTGGCTAGATTATGTAGGTATTATGTAATGTAGGCAATTTTCATGAGACATCAAACAGCTTACCACTAATATAAAAAATGAGAATTTTTTGATGTTTGTTATCCTTTTACACCAAAACTCCTTAACGAATCGGGCTGAAATTGATAATAATAATGTTGAATAATTCACACAGCATTATCTAGCCCCAGGCTAAGCAGAGATAGTGTTATGGGTACTAGATAACTCCCGCGTCACAAGTGGACCTTCGCCCACCGCGGACCCACAGAGGTCATTAGCGTATGTAGGTACCTACGTAAAGTGCAAAATAAAAAATCAAAATAAAAAACTATTTATTGCCAAATAGGTACAATAACAGTACACTCAGAAAAGGTCATAATGTTTTATTTCTGTCGTTTCGGTACATTTTTGAGTCTAAACCAAGATCAGGTTAACTGTTAGTAATTGTCTAAACCATAATTAAGTAGCTACTTTTATTCAAGAAAATCACCTAAGAAGCCGCAGATTCAAAAATATAAAAATAAAGCATTACCTTAACCAATATAACCTAAACCTTAAAATAGGTAGGTACATAAAACCTTTTCAATGATCGTAATAACAGAACTTTCCCCCAACAATTAAAATTTGAAATTCAAACAAAGAACAAAGACGATTCGAATTTCAAAAAGCAATTTAAATTTTGAACGCAATCGAATCCTCAAGTCTTGGCCCCCACCTCGGAACACTTTTATTCTTAGGGGCAGAGTCCACCCCATTTAAAAGAAGCCATCTTGGGATTGGTTGGGGTGCAACCCCCTGTTGTCCCCCTAGGGGGAACCACTTTTCTCTCGGCGAAGTGTTGTTTTAATTCTACCAAATATCTTTTCGTGAATACCTCAGAAGTTCAGATATAATTTTCTTGGGGAATATTTATACGTTTTAGGTGTAAAGTCGGAACGCGTTTCTCGAATCGCGTCTTATTTTATATTTTAAAAGTTTGAAAACAGCACTTATTTTTGTGCTTTTTATTATACCTGCATGTGACTCTGACTTTCATTTTCACAGACTCTCAAAATTCGTTTCATAAAAGGTTACGTAAGTATAACCTCCTTGCATTAGAACTTCATAGTTTTAATTCAGAACGTCTTTGCGTAAACAAAGGAACGACACGCTTAAAACTGAATCTAAAAATGGCGGCACGTCGCCGACCTTATTTTCATTAAGTTTTCCTATCGCGATTTGATACTGTCACTTTAGCAAAGCTCGTAGATTAAACCCTGAATGAAAGCTTTCATTTGCATAGAAATTAAAATTTACCTGGACTGGAGCTAGTGGACCAAGTGCTATTCCTTTGGTGAACTATGGCGCAGAATATAAAATAGTCTATGGCTAGAATCACAAAGCGGATTCCAATTTTGAAACCGTGGCTGCGGCTTGACCTAGCATTTTAAACCTTTTTGCTCTAGGTACTTTATTTTATAATAGAGCTAGGAATATTTTTAAAAGCATGTAATAGACGTTTTTATAGTCATTAGTCTCATTTTATAGTAATATCTTCATTTGACAAAATAAAAAGTGGACGATGTGTCCGAAGATGTATCACGAAGGTTTTTACAAGATAGCGATTACTATATTTTGAAATAATTGGATCCATTTGCCAGGAAACTAAAAAAAATACTAGTGACTACTTAATACGTCATCATCATCATCATCATCATCAGCCTATATTAGTCCACTGCTGGACATAGGCCTCCCCTAATGAGCGCCATAGCGCCCTGTCTTCAGCTTGACGCATCCAGCATCTGCCTGCAGTCTTTCGCAGATCGTCATCCCACCTGGCCGGAGGGCGTCCTACACTACGTTTGCCGAGTCGCGGTCTCCACTCAAGAACTCGTTTACCCCAGCGGTTATCGGTTCTTCGCGAGATATGGCCGGCCCACTGCCACTTCAGTTTGCTAATTCTTTGAGCTATGTACTTAATACGTAGTACGTATCTATTTTCGGTAACTCAATACCTACGTTCCTACAAGCTATCTCAGATTTTACATGATAGGCTTTTCCCCGTGGCTTCGCATGCGTTGTTCGGGACCAAAAGTAACCTTTATGTTATTCTAGGTCTATAACAATTAGGTACATGAAGCAAAGTTTCAGATCGATGCGTTCAGAAATTTTTCATCTATCTCTATAACCAACCAAACAAAACTTTCGCCTTTATAATATTAGTGTAACTACCTCCATTTTATTTCAACAAACCTGTATTCCAAATTCCTTTTGATTTACCATTAGAAAACTCTGCGCAACCTTCAAATAAACCATAAACAAAACCGCTAGAAAGATGAACGAATAATAAAAGCCGCTGGAATGGTATTAAGTCCCGCATTGCCGGACCAGGAACGATTGAGGTAAAAATATTGAAACAAGTAACTTATTTCAAATAATAAAATAGCTCGTACGCAACTAATTCATATACATATATTATTACCTACACAATACAACGAAATTTTATAAAAAGACGGTATTTTCTAAATGCTGTCATACAATTTTTTAATGTACATGTAAAATATTTTATTGTACAAAATACTGTAAGTAGGTACGAAAAAATATATAAATAATAATTATAAAATACTTACATGCACAATGCGCGGTCTGAAAATACAGTACCCAAAGCATCTAAAGCAAGAAAACTTTACAATGTATTCAAAAAGGGGGAATAAAAGTGTAAAGAGGATTAAGAGGGGGAGATGTAATAATAAAGAGGTATATATCCCGTAAAGTCGATTATAACTCGACTGTAATGACTGAAAGAATCCGACGCGGTTTTCGTCGTACCCCTACTATATTTTTGCTCGAAAGAACTCGAACGGTTTTAAAGTGTCTTTTTTAACTAGAGGCAGGAAAAATGATTTAATAGATACTACACTACTAATAAACTAAAATAAGAACCAGGTAAGCGTTTTATCTCCATGATGAACCTTTTTATCGATTGTTAAACTTCGTGTTTTTTTATATCTTGTGTTTCTGTACCAACGATAACACTGGTACTGTGATTACCTGTGGTGATTACCGAGATATATCAGACATACATTTTACAAAATACAGAAGTATATTTGTATCTGTATAATTTTTTTTGTTATATTATGTACCATTATCTATCCGCACGTTTTATAAATTAAATAATAAAAAAAAACCTCTTTTAGAGTTAAGCCCGCCCATATACATGTCCAGTACCTATGTTAACTTTTATGTATGACGTGTGTGCAAAAAATAATAAAAAATAAAAAAACCTGTCAGATAGCATCGGTGTGTTTCATTTAAACCTTATTCTAACAAATCGCGAAAGTATACAAAGTCTTATCCTAAATACCGAATACTTTACTTTGTTTTACTACTAACTTGGCACACGATTATTTTACTAAGGCCTATAATGCTCAAATATATGTGTGTGTGTATGTGTTTTCGCGCGTGGCTAGGATGAGCTAGGCCATTGCTTTCTTCTGTTACATAATACAGGGAGTTTTTGGGTATGATGGGTCATAAAAGTTTTGGGTTTAGTTACCAAATACTTGGACGGATACCATAATTTGTACCGGCCCTTTGAGTTTCGATCCAGTCGACAGCAGATTCAAGTTATTGTTGCCTCCAATGGCCAGGATATTCTAAGTTTGTATACAAACATGTGTTACAGGTAACCAGGCTCTCACTGCGTGGCAGAATTGCAGTTAGGTAATACATGATAAAATTATGGCAAGTGTAAAACTTTAGAATAAATATCTATTTAATAAGGCTAGGAGTGATAAGAGTTTGTTATACCAAATAAATAAAAACAAACAAAATTCGAGTAGTCCAAGGTAGGGGCAACTTCCCGCCAACCCGAAAAGCCGGTGAGATCACGTATGCCGATAACATTACGAAGTTTCCACATTAGCACAACTTTTATTACACTTATCTTACACCCAGCCAGGTATGCGAGCAAAAATGTACGCTGCTACAATGTACATAATATCGATTTTCATGTGAACCAAAGAGATTATAAGAATGTAATGTGATTGATTCGTCGTATGTAGGTATTCGACCTTCAAACAGAATTCTTCATGCCTATCGGTTTGATTTAAAAACAAAAGACTCGTTCTGTTTTTAAAATTGTTTGTGGTGTATAATTTATGAAACAAATGTTTTTTTAAGATTTGAATCTCGTAAGAGGTTTTTTATATGGCAAAATAGAAAACAGTTTCTAAATTTCTTACTGAAAGACAACGCAGACAAACAACCGACCTCATTTCGAATTCTATTACCGACCTTCTAAAAACGATTTTCCCATAAATATATCCTACAATCAGAACAAATGACCGAGGCTAAGTGAGTATGGAGTCGGGTTTACGACAATGCCTATAAGAAAACGGGCGGCGCGTTATAAAATTTGCATTCGGCGGGCGGTGCAGGCGGGGAGGCTGGAGGGGGTGGAAATGGCTTTTTTTTATTTATTCAGGAAAAGTACTTTCTTTGTTCTAATAGAGATTGCACAACATAATTATAAAAAAAATTAGAACGAATAAAGACTTTCAAAATCGTTGTACAAATTAGTAATTGTACGAACTGTCCGACAAAGAAGTTAACTGCTACAAAACGTATAGATAATTTACTGGTAATACACAATTGATAATCTTATATTTTAAAGCAACCCACGACACAATTCACAGATTGCTGTATGAGGTAGTTACTAAAATTGCTTCTTGAATTTACATAATAGTTATAAATACCTACCTGATGGAATTATGCTTGCTGAAAATAGTTGAAGCTGCCGATGTAATCAAGTTCGAATACTTTTTTGGTTTTCGTGTCCCTGCAGCCGGTACTGATAAGGCTTGTGACAGTTTGAGTACTGGGGGGTTATGCTCTATGACCAATTCAACGTCTTACACAGATACGTCAAGATATCGGCGGGGAATGAACAAAACCAATACAGTTTTGTCCCATTCCCCGCCGTTATCTTACACAGATACGTCGAGATATCGGCGGGGAATGGGACAAAACTGTATTGGTTTTGTCCCATTCCCCGCCGATATCGTGACGTATCTGTGTCATAGAGCATAACCCCCCTGAAGTATATAATATAGTGATATATTGATGTCGATTCTTTTGTTTTAGAATTTGCTAAAATTAGCTAAAATTATGATTTAGGCATGTTAAATGATACATTTCGTCTTCTTAATCGATTCCCAACGATTCCTAGATCCTTATTTTTGATGTTAAAAAAAAGATAACTATTGAAAATGAAAGAATATTTTATTGTAGTAACAATAAATCTAACAGATATTTTCCTACGGTTTCCACACTAGGCAAAGCCTATATCGTGGAGACCAGAAATACGTATTCAATTTGAAAAGCTACCGTATAGTTGACATTCGTTCGTTCGTACCTTTTCTGATATCTGTGGTTCGTATCGTATAGTAAATCATAATTTGGCTTTAACCACACTTATAATATATTTATATATTTATGAAATGTTTACTTTTATCTCTTATTTGTTACTAACAGCAGCGCCTCGCAGTTTCACCCGCATAGTTCCCGTTCCCGTGGGAATTCCGAGATAAAATATAGCCTGTCACCTGTAAAGTAAGCTTTTTTTTAATGATGAAAGAATATTTAAAATTGGTCAATGAAACAATGAAATTTTTCCTCATTATATTAGTATAGTTAAAGATAGAGCTGTGCTTACATAACTTTTCAAACAAGCTCACTCCACATCACTTAGCCACCCAGGGGGGTTGTCCGACCTCTTTGCGAGGCGAAAAGGGGGGCAAAGTCTAACAGGAAAAAGGAGGGTAGCAAAATTTCCATTTTCTTACGTCTTTCGCTTTATGCAGCAGTTTTTGATTAACGGACGAGTACGAACGAAATTTAATTATGTATTCATCCCCCAAGGCTTATTTACTTCAGATATTTACTTGGGGGTTTGTTTTGTATCTTTTAGAATGATTTTCATGGTTTTTGAACGAAGATTTTAAAGGCAAAAGCTTCGTTTGGAAACATTAGCTAATACTATTTCAGTAAGCTAATTTTAAAATGGGCGGTTCCTGCTCGTTCCTTCAATACGTCCACCTCGACAGCTTTTATTGGTCCACTGCTGGACGCAGGTTATTGGCTTTTATCCCATACTCCCCACGCTGTGAATGCGGCTTGGGGATCGCGGTTCGTTGGAAGGAATTGTTCTATAGAAGGCGCTATCAAAAGCTCTGATGTTATTCTTTACATCCTCATCATAACCATCATCATCAGCATCAGTCTATATTAGTCCACTGCTGGACATAGGCCTCCCCTAATGAGCACCATAGCACCCTGTCTTCAGCTTGACACATGCAGCATCTGCCTGCAGTCTTTCGCGGATCGTCATCCCACCTGGCCGGAGGGCGTCCTACACTACGTTTGCCGTGTCGCAGTCTCCACTAAAGAACTCGTTTACCCCAGCGATTGTCGGTACTTTGCGAGATATAGCCGGACCAATGCCACTTCAGCTTGCTGGTTCTTTGAGCTACACTTTGTATTACGTCCTCACTGAGGGATCCATTCCTTGCCTCAGAGCTAACACGATCTTGTCTTGACTGATGTCTGGCAGTTCATCGTTATAATGGCGGGTTTCCCGGTAGCGGAGAGTCTGTTTGAAAAATAAAATAACAATCAATTAATAGAAATAAATAGGAACTAGTATTTACAATTGAAGCAATTGAGCGACCTACTGACCGTTGCAAACAACCTACAGGTAGTTCAACTGATCTAGATCCAAGCATCCCTGCCTCTGATCTCGTTAGTCAACTAAATCTGATTGAGGATATTGGGCAAAAAAATTAAAACTAACCGTCAATTTACTGTGCACAAAGGCTTACTATAAAATATCAGAATATCTAGAGGATAAAGAAGCTTGGAACGGATTTTGCTCTTACTCGCAAAATAACAACTAACAGGCTAAAGGTTTCTTCGTCGTTTCTTTACTTTAGTCTACATACCGAAGCGACCGAAATCAAAAAATACCACTTTGTTTTCGTACTTGAATTTCAATTTGAATAGGCTACTACTACTGACTGTTGCAAACAACCTACAGGTAACTCAACTGATCCATATCCAAGCAACCCTTCCTCTGCAGGGGTATATTGATTCAGATTCGAATTTGAATTCTATGTCGACAGATCTATAGAACGCTTTTTTGATATGTCAAAAGTTTCCGTGTTTGCTCTAAAATTTAGTGTTATGTATACCCACCCTAGTATAAGTTCTGTTTATAAAATAAGGATATTAATTATTCTTCTATTATATCGAATCCGACGGCCTTCCCGACGATTTAATAATTAATTTTATTTTTAAAATCTATAAACTGACTTCAATTTTATTAGTTTTTTCAAAAAATTTCATGGATTCCGAATAAAATAGGACTACACGGAAAGCACCAGCTTTCATATCAAAAAAAAAATCATGAGAATAGGACCGCCCAGTCAAAAGTTCTGAGGTAACAAACATAAAAAATACAGTCCAAATTATAACTTTCTCCTTTTTTGAAGTCGGTTAAAAAAACCCTGCTCAATAGCGTTACAGTAGAATAAAAAATTATTAATTTTATTCTACTGCAACGCTATTGAGTACGATATATGTACCTTACATACTAATCTACTAATTAGAGGGTCGACTCTTAAGCCGCCCGCCGGCCGTGACTGCCGTGGTAAAAAAAAACCGCTAGTTTCCACTAGATCCGAACCTGTTCTTCGGTAAAAGAAAACATTCATACATTTCTAGCTAAAATGTATGCGTGAAAACGAATTATTCAAATCATCCATGGATGTGCTTAGCTTTTTGGTGTCGGCTTAGAATTTGCACCACTCAAACTCTTCCCGTGGGTGTCATAAGCGTCTGAGGGATGTCTACCGAGGGTCCACCCAGCAAAAACTTCTATTACCAAACTGCGATCCTCAACCCGCATGCCCAGCATGGGTATTATGGGCATTACCCCCCATGAGATAAAAGCCAATAAGGCGCTGGGTGGAGGCTTGGGTTGAAGTTGAGGTTGGATGTTATTAGTATTTTTTTGGATGTGATGGGAAGGAGCCAAAAAACTTCTATTCGATTATAGATAGATACAACATAATAATAATAATTGATTTTGTTTTAAAAAACTATAAACCGACTTCAATTTAATTGTTTTTTCATGGATCCCATCGCGATGGAATCCATGATGCATCGTCAGAACTGAACTAAATTAAAATGGAACCACACGAGAAGCACCAGCTTTTAAATAAATAAAATATCTTGAAAATCGGACCACCCAGTACAAAGTTCTAAGCTAACAAACAAAAAATAATAAAACTACGGTCCAATTGAGAGCCTCCTCCATTTTTTGAAGTCAGTTAAAAATAAATCTTGTAAGACTTGTGCTTAATGGAATAAGGTAAACCGTTTTCCTGATGGATTGAATTTGAAATTAAATCCTATCAGATTCGAGGTTTTTTTTATTTGATGAAAAAACCCCTCAATATTACATTTTGTTTTTAGGTGTACAATCATAATCTACAAAGAAAAATAAAAACTATCCATATTACAATCAGTTTTGCAAAAAAATATGGCCTTAGTATGGCTACTCACCGATAGATGGCGTTAAGTACAATTATTGTGTTTAAAACAAAATGTGCACTAGAATCTCTGTTATTGTTTTGAAAAATAATAAAGATCTCTGTAATATAAAAAGATCGATACTAAACAAAATCAAGACACAAAAGTTAATTACCTAGGTATCTATACTCCAGCCAAATTCGATGTGATGTATAAGTAAATAAACCGTGCGTGCTGAACCTAAAAATAAATTTCACTACTCACACTCGCAAAGTAGGTCGGAAGTTGCCTGGGAAGCGGGATGAAAGTAATAGTTTTAGAAAAGAATAGCGAGAGCTATTCTACCATGGCTATTTTGCCATGTCTAGAGACCAGAGCTATTCTAGCATTCGGCAGAGATTAGTCTCTGCCCAAGGAAAAAAAAGCGGAAAAGCAGCAATCCGTTCTTCACTTGTTTTTTTCAAATTGGAGAGTTTTATTTATGTTTCCGTACAGCTGAAATTTGTATCTGAATCTGGATCGTTAGAATGAGTTCATCTGATTCAGGTATGGATTTATATTTTGATTTCACTCGACCTGTTCTCTAGCAAATTTTTGTTCTGCTTCCGACCAGTATTGATAATTATGGATCAGTTGAGCTACCTGTAGATTGTTTACGCTTCCGACTGGTAGGTTTTGATATGGATCAGTTGAGCTACGATTAAATTGCTTACGCTTCCGACTGGTATTGATATGGATTATTTTTTTTTATAACCATATCATAATCATATAGGTATTACTTAGCCATTTTTACATTCCTTGTATTCGTGCTGAAAAGCACAGTGTTTACCTCAGGTGAAAGTAATTTATTTAGTCCCTCGAACTATTAGCGGCCTCACTAAAGTTATTTCATATTTCATTTATTTTGCTTACATGTACAATTCAATCTTATGTCTAAGTGAATGGTTAGTTGTAACTAGGTATGTACATGCACCCTGAAAGGGCACTGCAAAGTTGAGTTCGAATTTACAAAATGTCAAATACTTAAAGAAAACTTACAGCAATTAAAACATAAAAATAAATCTTATACAATATAATAATTATGTTTTAAGCACAAATAAAAGTAATAAATTGGATTTAGAATTAGAGCTAAGAAGCCAGAGTTTTTTGCCAGTAATTAAATAGGTAGAAAATTGGTGAACCGAATAATGATATTTTTCTTAAATAATTGAAGCGTGTTGCAAAAGGGATCTCTTTCTTTATTTTTTAAATATAATTGTAAGTATTCTATTATAGTTTTTCGCCAATATATGGTATGGGCTTTGGCTAACCAGTTCGAGTTTAATTGTACGTTTAGTTAAAGTACTATTTTGTTCCTATTACGTCGATCGTAGTCAATATTAATATCTTGATTGGTATAAACAAGTTTTTATGTTTCAAAAGTTTTATGTACACATTTCTATAGCATAACAAATACCTGTCTGAATTCAACACGTTTTTTATTTATACTTACCTACTTTCATCTCTTGTGTAGCAATGTACTATTTCTTGATGTCAAATGTGCTAGCTATTTTTGCCTGTCATATACCAGGAGAAAACAGGAGAAGACCAAAAGTATGAAGGGGGCCGATCCACCACAAGTTATGTACCTACCTACGAATAGCTGGTTAAAATACGTACACCGGCGCGCGACTAAGCTGACCATGAAGACATGAATTATGAAATTCCATCGAAACTAATTGATTACTAATAACTTGAATATTTTTATTTTAGAGTGACACATTCGTGGTTTATGTGACAACGGTGTTTAAACTAACACCATAAAACCTCTTAATTCCCTATAACCTACTTAAAATCATACCTATCGAAACAACGCCATACGTGCATACGCAAAACATAGCATTGTCGTCATAATTACCAATTTCACGACAAATCGATTTTCAGATGAAGATGAATAAATCAATAAATCTTCGAAATTAAAACCTCAGTGTTCAATATTTTTCGGAGCATAGTATTCGTAAAGATATTGAGATAAATCTTTTTAAAGACCCGTTAATTCTAATAACAAAATGATTCGTGGTTTTTTTGTTTGTTTATTTATGGGATTGATATTAGCCGTAAAACTGGATAGTGCGTATTCTGAAAATAGATAACACAAAAACAAGTGTTTTTTTTTTAAAGCTGTGATATTAAAATCATCAATCATTAAATATAGTTCCGTGATTTCAATTCCAAATCTTTAAGTACTCAATTCCCGTGTTTTTTTTTTATGTTTCTACATGTAAAAGCTATTACTGGTATTTACTTCCATTTTGTGATGGTATACCTACATCTAAAAACATGAATCAAACTCAGAATTATAAAACATTAACCATTTAACAACGATTATTATAAATAATTGTTTAACATAAATTATGCTTTCAGAATACTTAATTGTAATACAAATTTCAAAACCTAAGAAACTCATAAGAATAGACCATAGGCCCGTATTATGAAAGCTTTCTCAGTCATCGATCTATGCTAGAGTGATGCTTAAGTATAGTTTTGAGTAAAGACTAATTTTAAAACAATGCTTGGGAACTCATGTCAAAATCTACACTAACTCTCAAGTAACGATTCGTTATTACGTCTTATTAAACGTTTAATAAGCATTACTTGAGTAATTGCCTATGAACGATTTCAATCTTTCAAATCTTTGCCTAATAAATCTTTGAACTCATCTTTACTCAAGTGTGGTCTGAACCACGGTTGAGTAAGGCTTGGGCAGGATTTCTACGCGCTAAAGCTTTTTTTTTAATGAAGTGTCAAAAATGTTTGAAATCGTTGCTTTTCGCTTCACAAAAAACATCTAAACAACATAATGCTCTTATAATAAATTGTGATATCCGGGTTGATATGATAAAGGAACGGTTTTCGCCTAGATAAATGTGTAGACCATAGAAAATATAGACAGAGACTCACTCAAGTACCTAGAGATTTTGCTAGAAGGACTAGCTAAGTAGCGTCAGAGTTACGTTCTATAATAAAGATTTACTTGAGCAGAGATTCTTAGCTTGAGCAAAACTCACGTAATGACTACATAGTATAATAAAAAATCAACAGAAACACCAGACTTGGACAATTCCAACTTTATGAAGGAGAGAGAGGACTTCTGGAAAAGCAAAGAGAACTCAAAGAATGTATATGGAGATAATTATGACCGTGACAGAGACAGAGATGATCAAAAATACGATAGATATGACCGATTTAGGAATGATAATGATAAAAAAGATGTTAACAACTTTAAAAGAGCTGATGAAGACGCAGTTGAAGATCATAACTCTGCTGATTTTTACGACTCTATAATAAATTATGCTGATGACAGAATCGTTGGAGGAAATAAGGTTGAAAATATCAATTTATATCCGTATCATGTTGCATACGGGATAGCCTGTGGTGGAGCACTTATTGCTAAGAACTGGGTTTTAACTGCTGCTCATTGTGAGTAAGTAAAACTAACACTTTTTTCTATAAATTTACGCGATTAGGATACGTACATAATAAAAGTAATGGTCAAATATTGACACCTTGACTTACATTTCTTTACGAAATTATGTTGTTTACATGAAAAAGCGCCACGACTTATAACTGTTAGCTCGTAATCCACTAAAAATATAACTTAAACTTATGAGGTTGATACGAGTTGTCAATGATAACGATCATATAGATATTTTGCTCTCACTGTTTTTAGCACTTAACCCCGAATACTCAAATGCAGATCAGGTTTAAGAACGTCTTAAATGACGAACATTTTACAAATTATCATGGAAAATTTACGAAAATTTGCGACTGCCAGGGGTAAGTCCATATTTATTAAAGATAAGGACTTAAGCCGAATACTCTCACTCAGGGTCCAGCTTTAACCAAAAAAAATGTGTCACATCCAATAATGAGTTGGTTTATGTTAATCAATATATGAATAATACCAGAAATCCAATAAGTCGTATAAAAAGGTAAGTCTTTATTGTAATATTTTGGATGGTCTGCAATGATGACTTTCCGAAAGGTGATACGAGTATAAGATTATTATTTTTTTAGAGTGTCCTGATCATGGACGAAGATAGTGATGAAGAGATGTTAATTTCAAGTAGTTGCTGGTAGAAAATAATTAAGACTCGAGGTTAAAGTTTCTGCTCAAGCTATTAAGATATGATATAAAAATATATCCAGCAGTGGACTAATATGGGCTGATGATGATGATTATGATAAAAATATAAAAAAGTAAACGAATGCAGAGAAATGTTACTGTTGGCGGTAAGCAACACGCCAGTTTTATACCTCTGAAAATTCTCCTAACCAAAGTCACCATGCAATACCTATCAAGATCTCGATGCTTCTGTACGTTCTTCAATGAATATTCTACATGACTGGGAAATAACCACCTCAACACCAGCTTGAACCAGTTGGTCTATGGATGGTGAAGCGGCTGGAGAAGTGACTTGAGCTCCAGCCACCCACAAGCATACATCCTGACTCCAGCTCTGAAGCTGGAAAAAGTTACACTCTTACTTTATCAGGTGAAGTCTCATGAAACTCGCTGATAACTAAAGTTCTCACTATCATCAAGATACTTCTGCTCCATTTATTTGCCAGCCCACATACCATTACCAGCTCTTAAAATACAACTAATGTAGAACTGAGGCTTGAATCTAGTGTTCCCAATCATTTTCAATACATATTGTGCTGAAACCGAAATTAGAAACTCTAATCATGCTCAAGAATTAGAATTTTCTGAAGTGCTCCTGGTATCTTGCCCACCCAACCAAATACAACAGATGACCCTGATCATGATCCAGATAATAAGTACTTCCCATTCTTCTGACGAAGAGAGTAGCAGTAATGGGACCCTAACCGAAAACCAGCGCAGTATTGGGCAAATGCCTTATACTGCAAAATGCTGAGCTAGGGTGCCTTTTTATCATTGGGTAAATAGGGACAATGTTTTGTTAGATTTAAGTACTTATTCGTTTTATATATCCTATTAATTGTTGTACATACCATTCCTTTTATATTGGGTAAAATAAACAAAATTTATCATTTTTATCTTCAGTAACGTCTAACAGTAGTACCAAAAATCTTCAACATGTTATTAACGTCACTGCTCACTGCTCGTAAGTCAGTTATTGTAAGATTTTTTAAAAATAATATTGAATAATGAGTTAGGCAGTACTTGAATAATCTGTAGAAACCTCAGCAAACTGTCAAAAACCAAACCATCCGAAGAAAGACACGGGCTAAGGATGTGATTCAAAAAATACTTAGCCTTAAGTGGAGCTGGGCTGGTCATCTCCAACGTCTAAACGCAAACAGATGGAGTCCCCGCGACCCCCGCGACTCAAAACGGAAGAGAGGGAGGCCGCTAACCCGTTGGAGCGACGATCTGGCAAAGACTGTAGGAAAACTCTGGTCTAGGACTGCTAGAAACAGAACTGACTTGAAACGTTTGGAGGAAGTTTTCACCGCCGCAGGTGGTGAAAATACTACTGACGTAGAACTGAGGCTTTTATTAAGAGTTTCCAATCATTTTCGATACATATTGTGCTGAAACTGATATTAGAAACTCGAGTCATGCTCCAGGATTTGAAACTTGTGAAGTGCTCCTGGTATCTTGCCCACCAACCTCCCGTATTGAGCTAACCCAAACGAATACAACAGATGACCCTGATCATGATCCAGATAATACTTCCTGTTCTTCTGACGAAGAGAAAAGCAGCAATGGGATCCTAACTAAAAACCAGCGCAGTATTAGGAAAATGCCTTATGCTGCAAAATGCTAAGCTAGGGTCCCTTTTTACCCAATGTTTTGTTAGGGTCAGAGTCAAAGAGTCAGAGTCAAATCGTTTATTTCTTTAGTAAAATAAGCTTAAAAAATAAAGCTTTAAGTACTTATAAGATTTACCTAATTTATTAATTATTGTATGTACCTACCATTCCTTTTGTTATTGAGTAAAATAAACATTTTTTTCTTTTTTTATCTTCAGTAACGTCCAACAGTAGTACAAAAAAATTTTCAACATGTTATTAACGTCATTGCTGACTGCTCGTAATTCAGTTATGGAAAGATTTTTTTTTAATTATTAACATGTAATATAATATAGCCTTTATTTCCGAAATTTTACAATGATTTCTTAAATTAACACTAAAATAAAAACTGTTACATTAAAATGTCTCTTATTTCGGTGTGCCTTACGGCAAAGGCCTCCTCCAACTCCTTCCATTGTTGTCTGTCTGCCGCGACTCTAGTCCATAGGGGTCCTAATGTCATTTTTAGGTCATCCTCCCATCTTATTGCTTTACGACCTCGAGTTCTAGCTCTATCCCTAGGGTACCATACTGTCACCTGTTTACTCCATTTCTCCTTTTTGCAACGAAGCATATGTCCAGTCCACCTCCATTTAAGTTGGTCAATACGCGACAGTATGTCTGTTACTTTGGTTTTCTTTCTGATGTCTATATTTCTTACTTTGTCCAATAGTTTTAAACCTAGCATGCTCCTCTCCATGGCTCTCTGACACCTTGCTAGTTTGTCTCTGTGTCGTTTTGTCAATGCCCATGTTTCACAGCCATATGTGATGCATGGCAGTATACATGTGTCAAAAGTTTTTTTCTTGATCTTCATGGGTAGTTTCTTGTTTTTCATGATTTCTTTCAAAGCCCAATACTTTTTCCATCCCGTTGCAATTCTCTTGTCTATCTCTTTGGATGTCTGATCATTTAGCGACATTATCTGACCCAGATACACATATTCTTCCACGTATTTAAGCTTCTGTCCATTGATGGTTATGTCTACGGGAACTGCGTTAGTCATCATTTTAGTTTTACTTATGTTAATTTCTAAACCTACTTCTCTGCTTCTCTCTATTAGGGATTGTGTCATGGATTCCAGTAGTAGTGGATCTTCTTCCATTATAACCAGGTCGTCTGCAAATCTTAAATGGCTCAATCTCGCTCCATTTATGATTAGTCCAAGATGTTCCCAGTTTAGTTTTCTGAACATTTGTTCCAGCACTGCTGTAAATAGCTTTGGTGAGAGTGGGTCGCCCTGCCTGACTCCCCTGTTGATTGGAAAGACATCTCCTGTAGACTCAAGCCTGATACAAGCTTTGCTTTCTCTGTAGATGTTTTTGATGATGTTTATGTAAGTGTTTTGAATTCCTTGTTCTTTAAGACTTTGCCATACGGATTCATGTTTTAGGCTATCAAAGGCCTTGGAATAATCTATAAAGGCCAGGTAAATGGTTTTGTTGTATTCGTTGTATTTCTGTAGGAGCTGTTTTATTGTATGTATGTGATCAATCGTACTGAATTCTTTTCTGAATCCTGCTTGCTCCACTGGTTGATTTTCTTCTAGCCTGACTGATATTCTGTCCAAAATTACTTTTGCGAAAACTTTATATACATTTGAAATGAGGGATATGGGTCTGTAGTTTATTATTAACATGTAACTAATTATTAATTAATTTTCTAGAAAATACTCCAAATGAACCCTTTGCTTTTTGATTTCCTTATAAAAATGAGCAAATTATCTACAAACAACATTTTTGTTTTATTTCATAATCATCTCTGGTAGATTTTAGAGCTTATACAAGAAATGTATAAAAACAGCACAACGCGGGTTAAACTGAATCAGCTGGACCAGACTTTTCCATTGGCTCTCTCTCTCTCTATAGCGTTAGTACTTGAAACAATCTTTAGAAACCTCACCTGGGAAAAACAGTGTCAAAAACAAAACCATTCGAAGAAAGAAACGGGTTAAGGATGTGATCCAAAAAATACTTATCCTAAAGTGGAGGGAACCTAGGCCGGTCATCTCCAACGGCAACAGAACTGACTGGAAACGTTTGGAGGTTGCTTTCACCACCACAGGCGGACCATAAACTACTCACAACTAGGATTAAGACAACTTTATACTAACCCTTTTTAACCTTTAAAATTCAAAACTTCAGATCTGTTATCATTATTAAAGTGCATCGATAATAAAGCTATTTTTATTTTTATTATATAAATTTTATATACACGTTTAGAAATTTCCATGTTCAAAACAATTATTTATCAGCCATTGGATTGGCTGATAAATAATAATAAATAAAATAAAATTCGTTTATTTCAGGCACACAATACAAAATTAGGGATCCATATCACAAAAAGAAATAACTAAAATACACAAAAAAATTATTATACACAATAATTAGAATACACAATGTATGTTAACGTCAGAACCCGGCGCATAAAGCTACCGGTCGTCATTTCTTGTTCACGCCCAAGTGGACGGATATCCAATGTAAAAGCTAATGAGTAATTTACTTTCAACATAATTTTGTTCACTAATTAATAACCAAGATCGTGATCATTAGCTCTTGAAAGAGTTGGGGTTGAGCAAATTCGAATGAGTGATTTAGGTACAATAGTAGTAGGATACGTGGACAAAGACAATTATTACGGATGTAAACGGTTTAAATACGAACCTTATTTGTGTTGGCACTCAACGTGCGCCCACGCGCAGTGCTCGAAGGGATGTGGTACACGGGCGTCTAGAACCGCACTCGCCCTGAAGATATCCCTCGTTAATGGATGAAATGTTGGTGTTCTTCCAACACAAATAAAGTTCGTAGTTAATCCGCTTACATCCGTAATGAATTCATCAAACTCAGGATAGTTTTTATAATAAAAAAGACAATCATGGTGTGAATGCGCTGTAATGTTTACTGAAAGTTTTACAGAGTCTTATCCTAATTTATTTTCTCTACAGAGATGATTCGTACATAAGGATCGGTTCGAAATGCATGGAAAAAGGCACGAAGATCAACATCAAAAGGTTAATAAAGCATCCGAACTGGTCAGATGACGAAGAGTATGACTTTGACTTTCAACTCCTGGAGACAGCAGAAAATATTAAGTTCAATGATAACACTCAGCCGATTAAACTAGCTAATATTGATGATATGGTGCTAGGGAAGATCATTACTGTGACAGGATGGGGGGATACTACGCAAAATGTGAGTAAACTAAACAAGAAAGTGGATGGGCCAGGTAAGTTCAGTACAGTAAGGGTGTAACGGTCCAGAAAAGCTAGACCATTTATTTACAAATATATATCTTATAAATATCATAATTTGAATGCATTAATTTAGATTATTTCGCTTTAGAAGTTCGATACTCACAGCTTGGATTAAATTCTATTTGGACTTTTACAATCTGTAAAGTCAGTCTGTCAGGTTTCTATAACATTCCACGTCAAGATGGCCGCCGTTGGCATCATGTTTTGATTTTCACAAATTATTTTATTTTTGTTTTTCTGCAATAGGTGTCGATTTTAACATAATTTTGTGATAAAACCATTATTTAAACTACGGATTGTGCAATAAATTATTTTAAACTACGGATTGTGCAATACTATTATTATTATTATTATAATAAAGACATAATTTTGGAGAAATCTCCGAAAATGGACGGTACCGAGGAAGAAGTGATGCCTTGTACCGAGCCGCCGCCGCCGCCTTCAGGCTTGGCGCCCGCCCTGGCCAATCGAAAACGATTATTATACGTTGAAAATGTGAATTTCGATGATGATGATGGATTTATTCAAGTACATCGAAGGAAAAAATCTAGTAAATCACGTGCGGCTGAGAAGATTACTAGTAAGAGATGTACCAGTGGAGACAATTATTACGAGGTATGCGTTGCATCATTTCAATTGCTACCAAAACAAATCGGGTTGGCCATGCTTCTGAAAAAAGAAGGCATCACCAGCGCCGTACGTATAAAGTACAAGAATCCTTATCGAGTAGTCATTAGTTTTGATACTTAAGAGGAGGCAACCAAGTTGATAGAAAATAAAACATTCGCAGAGACAGGATTACGTTGTTATTTAACGAGCGAAGTGGGCATAACTTATGGCATTGTAAAGTTCTTGGAAGTCGACGTTTCAGAGGAGAATTTGAGAGAGAGTCTTAAATGTGATTATAAAATACTTACTGTTAAGAGATTAAACCGTATGTCAGAAGAGGGCCAATGGGTTCCGAGCGAGACTGTTCGTTTTGGTTTTAAGAGCTCCAGTTTGCCTTCACACTTGTATGGATATGGTTGCAGATTTAAGGTGGATCCTTACATGTTCCCTGTGACGCAGTGCGGCTCGTGCTGGAAGTACGGCCATTTGACGCGGACCTGTCCCACAAGGCGGACGACGTGCCCCAAATGTGGCGGATCACACACCAACTGCGAGACCACCGAGTTACGCTGCGTCAATTGTAGAGGAAAGCACATGGCCCTGAGTAAGTCCTGTCCAATATATTTGAAAGAGAAAAAGATTCGATCCACCATGTGTCAAGAGAATAGTACTTATAAGTTTGCGGCTTCAAAGTACCGTGAAAGTAAAGAACGTAAAAGTACTCCATCTGCGTTTGCCTTTAGTGAGGTAAATAAGAACAGAAGGTTTGATTTCACTACGCCCACCATATCTTACAGTCAACGCGTTGCAGGAAGATACCAATGCAGGCTGAGTCAAATATTCTTGAGCACGAGGAGGAGAGAGGTGTGAGTGAAGTAGAATCTAAGGACAGTAGCGAGGAAGGATCGCTATGGCAAACTTCGAGCGGTAAGAAAAAGAAGAAGAAGAAAGAAAGAAAGCAGAGGAAAGAGCCACATTGTAGCGTGGCTGGCCCTCGGGGTCCTCAGGTACTTCCCGCGGCCTCCTCGGCGGCTATGGTGCCGCGAGTGTCTGATGTTCTTACCAAAAATCTTAGTTTAGCTGAAAAAGTTAGTGAGGTTTTAAAGCTATTTTTAGATGAACTTATTTCGTTTGTAGTGGGGATGATTAGCAATGGAGATGTCTTAACAAAGCTATATAGTAACTATAGTATAGTATATATATATATATATAATAACTAGGATAGTAACAATGTTTCTGAAACCGCGGCCAGACCGGCATCGGGCCCTGTAAGTTCTGTTGCACAATTTCTATATATTGTGCAATGGAACTCACAGAGCTTGATGCCCATAAAACATGACCTCGAGCTTTTACTGTGTACGGAAAAAAATGGTATTTGTATTTCAAGTGAAACTTGGCTTGATTCGGACACAAGTTTACGTCTAAATAACAGTTTTAGAAGAGGAACTAAGATGGATGATGTTGATTTCAGATTAACAATAATAGGATACCAGCTGTATCACATGTCAAATACCTATGAATCTGGCTAGATAAGTCGTTACTGTGAAGAAAACATATAAATGAGATTCATGAAAGTACAATGAAGAAGTTAAATCTCTTAAAGGTTCTCACTGGTGCATCTTGGGGCCTGCATCCTAAACATCTTCGCTAGTTGTACATATCTCTGATTAGAAGTAGGATAGATTATGGATACTTCCTTTATGACACAGCGGCAAAAACACATCTAGTAAAGCTGGATAGAATTCAAAATATAGCGATGAGGGTCATAGGGGGCTTTATCAGGACAACTCCTGTTCATGTTATGGAGTGTGAAGCTTGCCTACAGCCTTCGACGACAATATCTAGGAACAAAGTATTTTCTAAAGGCTTAATCTTTTTCTAAAAATATAACCCTAGATTTATTTAAAGAACTGCAAAATCAACGTGAATCGAGATATTTGAAGAAAAACCTTTACTAATCTCTATTTTTGGCGAAATAAAAGTAGAAATATTAAAGTCAAATTATATTCTAAATATATTTTCATTAAATACTTGGGTATCTGATATTAGAATAGGTTTTATTTTGACCAATGGAGAAGGTATTGATCAGGGAAAAAGCCACTACGATGATAGTGAACTTAAGTATCACACATTGTGTATGCTTAATTCTAAGTATAAGGACTGGCATAAATTATTTACTGATGGATCTAAGTCGGAAAAAGGTATCGGTGCGGCCTTTTATGATCCCATTCGCAATGTGAAGGAGTTGTTCCTAATTAAGTCAGATGTAAATTCTATTATGTCGGTTGAGCTCTTTGCAATTTCTGAAGCACTATCTTATGCTACCAGTCTGAATTCGGATAAACTGGTAATAACTCAAACTCAAACTCAAACTCAAAAATGCTTTATTTCCATAAATACAATAAATTTACACTTAGAAAAGGTCAAATCATAGTAAAAAATACACTGACACGGAAATAAAGTGGTATTTTTGATTTCGATCGCTTCGGTATGTAGACTAAAGTAAAGAAACGACGAAGAAACCTTTAGCCTGTTAGTTGTTATTTTTCGAGTTGGAGCAAAATCCGTCCCAAGCTTTTTTATCCTCTAGATAATCTGATTTTTTATAGTAAGCCTTTTTGCATAATAAAGTTTTGACAATTTGTTTGAATTTATTTACTGATAATTTTTGCAGCTCAGTAGGGGTTTTGTTGTAGAAGCGTATACATTGCCCTTTAAAAGATACATTAATTTTATGCAGCCTAGTTGTGGGTACAGCGAGTTTATGTTTATTTCTAGTATTTACATTATGTATATGTATAAAACAAAGTCTCACACTCTTTTGGATTGATAGGAACTGAACCAACTGAAATAGAATCTCTTATAAATTCACTTAGAAATAATTGCAGCACCGGTTGGGACAATATCTCTACCCAAGTTATTAAGCAATGTAAAGAGTATCTAATTTTACCCCTGACGCATATATGCAATCTTTCTTTTTCGACAGCTGTATTCCCAAATTCTTTCAAAAATTCTATTATACTGCCCATTTTTAAAGCAGGTGATAAAAAGGTCGTGAGCAACTATAGGCCAATATCTATACTCCCGGCTTTATCAAAAATTCTCGAAAGAGCTCTACATAACAGGTTGGTCAAATACCTAGAGAATTCCAACCTTATCTCAGGTAATCAGTTCGGCTTCCGGAAAGGGCGCTCTACGGCTGACGCAGTTACGGAACTAAACGATTTTATCGTGGACTGCTTGGATAATAGAGTCAAATGCATGGGCGTATTCCTTGACCTTGCCAAAGCATTTGATACAGTCTCTATCCCTCTACTGCTGAATAAAATGGAAGGTCTAGGAATACGGGGTAACCAACTAAAGTTATTCGAAAGTTATCTTACAGGTAGAACTCAAAGTGTGAAGATAGGAGATTACATCAGTACGGCTCTACCTGTAAGCTTTGGAATTCCCCAAGGCTCTATAATTGGTCCAACTCTATTCTTGCTCTACATAAATCAAATATGTAATATCCAGATCGATAATTGTAAAGTTATATCGTTTGCAGATGACACAGTGCTCTTATTCAGAGATGATACTTGGCAAAGGCTTTTTAAACGAGCTCAGGATGGATTCAATCAAGTATCAAAACAGCTCTACAGTAACATCCTGACTCTAAATGCGACAAAAACTAAATTTGTTACCTTCTCTCTTCGCAAACCAGGACAACCGCACGTGGATCTTAACCTAAAAGCACATTCTAACCAATGCCTCTACTCACCAAGTCATAACTGCAATTGTAAAACTCTAGATAGAGTCTCTACTATTAAATATCTTGGAATTACTATAGACCAACACATGACTTATGAACATCAGATAAGGGCCGTCACTAATAGAGTTCGTAAATTAATCGCTGTCTTTAAGCTTATTAGGCACGCGGCAGATAAAAGCCAACTGAAATCCACTTTCTTTGCGCTATGTCAATCGCTCATACTCTACTGCATTAGGGCATGGGGCGGTGCTGCAAAATCATACCTTTTGCCACTGGAAAGAGCGCAAAGAGCGGTATTGAAAGTCGCTTTTAACAAGCCTTACAAGTATCCCACTACTGAACTCTATAAAGAACTGCAAGTACTCTCCGTTAGGAAAGTATTCGTACAGCAACTCGTCATAAAGCAACATAAAGTTTCACCTCAATTAAACGTTTCCCGTAAACGCCGTAAATATAAAGTCTTTACGTCAAAATCATGTAAAACTTCGTTCGCACATCGCCACGCACAGTTCTTAGGACCTTACATCTATAATAACCTAAATAAAACTAATGATTTACAACAAAAAACAAGCCTCAACTGTAAACTTTTCATCACACGGTACCTGCAAGACCTTGAATACGCACAGGTAGAGCATATGTTGGAGGTACAATCTTAGTTTTGGGTTGCATATCGTTATCTTGTGTGTAATTTGTGTTTTTCAGTCTCTTATTCTTATTGTTATTAGTTTTTCATGCGATGTTTTATGTATTTCTTAGGTTATAAATTCCTTCTATTTAGTTATATTGTGTTAGATATTTACACGGTTTCCTTACTCGTCGTTGTTAGTTTACTTACACTTACACTTACGTTAACTTATTTGTAGCCGAAGGGAGGAGCCCTCGTGTCTCTATACAAGTTATTCTAACTTAGTGAGAGCGAGGAGTCATTTTCTTTGACGTAGTAGGTTAATATTAGGTATGTTTGTACTAGACTAATCATTTGAAAAATTGTTAACCTATCCGTAAATAAATATTTTTATTATTATTATTATTATTATTATATCGCAATTTTTTGGGAAACTATTGATATTTTTATGAGTATACAACAAGTTTTCATAAATATATTGACTTGGTACTGTCATTATATTTATTTCTTTGAATTTATCACGTAGGGATTCTCTGGGACCCATTTTATAGATGGCACGAACAGCCCGCTTCTGCAGCACAAATATGGTGTTAATATCTGCAGCGTTCCCCCAAAGCAGTATACCATAAGACATAATACTATGGAAGTAGCTGAAATAAACTAGTCTAGATGTGTCCACGTCTGTGAGATCACGGATTTTTTTGACTGCATATGCTGCAGAACTAAGTCTCTTCGATAGCTTATCTATGTGTGGGCCCCATTGAGGTTTATTATCTAAGGTGATTCCTAAGAATACGGTACTTTCTATAATTTCTAACGTTTCTCCATTTACGTTTACATCAGCCTTAACTTGTTTTACATTAGGTAGAGTAAATCTAATACATTTCGTTTTGGTTCCGTTAAGCAAAAGATTGTTGACACTAAACCAATGAACTACCTTTGAGATTGCATTGTTTACATCGTCGAAATTAGTGTTTTGTCGTTTCATTTTAAAAATTAATGAAGTATCATCAGCAAACAATACAATCTCGTGATTATTCTTGACAAGATGAGGCAGGTCGTTAATATAAACTAAAAATAGGAAAGGACCGAGGATAGATCCCTGCGGTACACCCATTGTAGCTACAGACCCCGAAGACCGTTTCCCATTTATGTCAACTCTTTGTATCCTATCACTCAAATAAGATGTGAGAAGATCCAAGGAGGTGTTCCTTATTCCATAGTGATGTAGTTTCCTGATTAATGTTTCATGGTGTACGCAATCGAATGCTTTAGACAAGTCGCAAAAAATGCCTAAGGCATCTTGCGACTTCTCCCAAGCATCAAAAATATGTAATACTGACTGATAGTTGAAGCGCCTGCAGCATATTGCTAGCTGCGTCTCTGGCGCTAGAGCAGAGTCAGTGGCATATGCGATACTTAAAAAGGTATTAAACATGTTCAACATCGGTGTCCAACTTAAATTGCAATGGGTACCTTCGCATATTGGTGTTCAGGGTAACGAGGAGGTTGACCGATTAGCAAAAGAGGCAATTTCATCAGGTGCAGAAACTTTTATTATACCTGAACACTCAGATGTATTCAATAAATATAAATTCAAAATTTTTGAGAAATGGAAAAAGCATTATGTTAATATTTCAGACACAAAAGGAATTTGGTATAGAATTGTACAAAGCTACCCACCTCGTGTACCTTGATTTGTAAATAGTAAGATTAAGAGATGTTTAATTGTAACAGCACATAGGCTGCGTTCCGGGCACATGCCTCTTGCTAAATTCAAAAAGCTTATGAATATATCAGAGTCTCCTAACTGTGATCTTTGTGGAGTTATAGAAGATGTACATCATCTTCTCACGGAGTGTGTACGGAGCCAGTCTTTAAGATCACACTTGGAAACGCACTTTGAATTAAATCTGTTAAATATTGGCATTTTTCAAAGTATCTTAGCGGGCGCTTTGCACGGCGGCCAAGATTTTGTATAAAATGGTTTATGATATTTTATAAGATAAGCATTTAATTAAATGTATTAACTGGGCTGACGTAGTCAGTGTTTTGCTAAAAGCCCTTTTAAAATATAATAAATAAATAAATAAATAGGTTTCTATAAAAAAAATAATTATGAAGGGTAGAATGAAAAACGTTTGACAAATTGGTCATTACGGTGGAAATTAAGTCAGATAATAATAAAAAGTCAGATTTTACTAAAATCGTGAAAATGAAAAACCCATTCAATATTTCATAATTCAGTTCTTTCTTTAGAGAGTTTTTTGGATCAACGGTTCTGTTCTGGCGCTCGTTGGCCTGAATTCTTTAGTCTTTTTTTTTTGTTTAGATGTTTTGGTCTGCTAGAGAATAGTTCACGCAGATAAGAAAGGTTGAGGGACCAATTGATATAGCAAGCAGAAGAAATCGATTGTATTTGTGAGTGTAGTATTGTATATAGTATGCAATACCAAGGTCATTGATACTTCGTTAACTTACATAGAGATAAGTGGAGTGAAACAAGAAGCGGTCGAGGTGCTTAAGTCAGAGGAGTTCTTGAGTTCCGAGCAGTTTCTGAAGACGCCTTTGTGTATCTAGTGTCACCTAGCTAGGAATAGGTAGGACCTATTTGTTTCTATGTTGGAAAGAGACGTCGGAAGCAGAAGGTTCGTAGAATTATGTATTAGTAATAAAGACCTTAAATATCTATTGTGATCTGAATGGTTCTTTGTGTTAGTTATAAGATATCGTGTATCTTTTCATACTGGAGTTGTATCGGGACTTGAACTGCTGCTTTCAGCCCGTAGGAATTTACTAAAAATAAGCGTTTTACTTCTAACATTCTACTGAATCTATCGTATTTTCTTTACAGCTACTCTCGCAGTAGTTGGCTTGATTTTACTGAATTTTTCTCAAGCTTCTCAAGTTCTCTGTCGGATGTATTCGTTACGGATCCTATCCTTCAGAGAGACTCCGAGCATCGCTCTTTCCAGCTTGAGCTGGTGGACCAACCCTATCGTGATTGTCCACGTCTCAGCTCCGTAGGTCATGACGGGTAGGACGGTATGTTACTTTGGCAAAAGTGTTCCTTGTTGGAAATGGAGTCGATTAAGACCAACTTGTATTTTTACACATCGCTGCTTCCCTGCAACACAGCCTCGACTCAAAAATGTCTAAAATCGTTTTTATTGCAAAAATGCTTATTAAATTAGTCGTTTTATGCTGTGTGAAAAAGACACCCAGGCTTTTAGCGATAGTTTTCAAAAAAATACACAAACGCCCCTTTGGTTCTACCTAATTTGGTCGGTTAGTTCGGAGCTACACGGCCTTATTGTTAGTTGCAACCAGGACATCGCCGTGTGGGCACGTCGCTTAAGTGCTAAGGGGTCACATTCCTAATAATTTGGTGATTTTGTAATGAAAATTATAAGCAAAATTGTCGTTTTTTAAGATGAGGCTGCTTTGATCTAAAATTTCATGTAAGTACCACAAATTATGTTTTCAACTAAGGTGTCTTATTTTGTGATGGGGCGGCTTTTTTTATAAATGTTAGCAAGTATGTAATAATTATTTAAAATCAATATTGTCATTTTTGAATGTTACTGCTTTGAATATAGTAATATTAGGTAGAATCTTATGTTTTTCTAATCAAAAAAGTCGTTCTTGAAATGTGGCAGTGTTTGATATCATTTTACCGTCATTTTAGGAAGAACCCTTAAAACTAAAACGTTTTTTTTACATAAGTAGCTTCTGCTGGCAGCTCTGAACGCTTTTTTCTTGGACTCAAAGCAGCTTATGTGTTAATCTTGTCTACATCTATATGAAGTGAAGTGCCTGATCAGTTCGGTGGTTTGTTTAAGTGATAAACGTCCATAAATCAAATTATACCTATTATAGATTTTAGTACAGTGGGATTGTTTTTGTAATGTTTTCTTATTTTAAGTTTTCTTTATAGCTTTTTAATTACAGTAAAATATGTACAATGTCTTGATAGGAAATTATAGGTAGAAAATTACGGGCATACTTTGTGGTTTCAGTAAGATTTTAGTGGCGGTGGATTATTTATTTGTAAAATAAATTACAGGATAGAAAGCAGAGCTCATAGGATGTAAGGAATGGTCACAGAAAACCCGACTTGGCATTCACCAACAACAACTCATAACATTTCTCAAGTATAAGAAGAACAACTTGTACCGAACACTCGAGAAAATTACGCCCAATCTGTTAATTCATTTGATACCAATAGCTAGCTTAATCTAGTCTATCAATTCTTGATGATTACGGCGTCATTTTGAAGCCAGGAAGCCCCTACTTTGTGGTAGAAGACAGTGATTAGAAAATGATTCCATCGACATTTTATGCCCCATATCGAGTCGAAGGCCAAATTTGATGGGATAAAGCTGGGCGTCCTGGCTAAGGTTCGGCGGTGCTTCACGCTGGGACAGCTCCTTAGTTCATATAAGGCACGAGTCCGAACTAGCATGGAGTACTGCTGCCACCTTTGGGATGGCTCGGCTAAATACCAACTTGAAGCTCTCGACTCGATTGAAAGACGCGCTGTTAGACTTGTAGATGATGTCTCGTTTACAAAGTCTAGCCTACAAAGCCTCGATCACAGGCGGCGTGTTGCCAGAATGTCAGTGTTCTACAAGTACCACTTTGGTGATTGTGCGCAAACATTGCACGACCTTGTCCCATCTTCTCCCTTCCATCATAGGACCAGCAGACGCAAATCATACCACCCATTCCTGGTCGACATACCACAGTGTCGAACCAAGAGATTCTCTTCTATTTTCATAATATCCACAGCCACAGAGTGGAATTAACTTCCTGCATCTGTCTTCCTTCTCTTCTTGGAGTCTTCAAATCTAGGGTAGATCTTCGCTTTCTTAAAGTGAGTTGGTAGCCAAACGCTTGTTTACTACCAGGCGTATTACAACATATTCATTAATGAATTCAATATCTCTTTTGGCAACCAAAGAAAGAGAAGAAAAAGAAAAAGACAAGGAAAATGTCAGCAACAACTTTGTTGAAGTCTACGATTTGTAAGCAGTAATGCCGTGTCCTCTAGGTGAAAGGTGAAAGGTCTTTTACTACATCTCAAAATTGAATGTGCTAAACTTTACAATCACTGAACTTGGCACCAAAAATACCACTTGCTTTGTTTAGCATGAGGGAGAAGGAGCTAGAGGTGTCAATGAGTGTTCTGTTCCTATTATAGTATTAAAACAAAGATCTTAAATAGGATCTTTTAATCTTATAGTTATTTTAATACATTTTTGGAACTGTCGTTATTAGAGAATGATGCCTGTAAGGCTTAATTTTTAATAAGAATTTTTCATAGTTTAGTATGTTATTCCTTTCTTTGATTAGTTTTGATGTTTTGACTACTTAATGTTTATTTTTCGAAATAAACTAACTATTTTTTGTTACTTGCGCCATTTGATTTAATAATTTAATAGACAAAAATGATTTTTTTTTATAATCTAAACAGACTTATCATACTTTATCCGTGTTTCAGTAATAGCTACTCTAAAATTAAAAATACACAAGGGTTAAGGGACAAAAGGCGCAGGTAATGGTATACTTCATTTATATAATATAAAACATAAACATGCAAAAAACTAAAAAAAATGAGTTGCAAAACTTTGACAGGCTCTCCTGAAAAAATTGAAATTTTGATTTGAGGCTGTTTTGCAGGGAAGCAGCGACATGTCTAGTTTCGCTTTGCAAGAAAATGTTATGTGATAACGTCCACTGAAACAGTGGACTAGTATAGGCTGATGATGAGGTATGATGAGGTTCACTGAAACGCACACGCTACGCACGAATACGAGATTAATGACGTCATTGCTGCACGCATGGCTTACTCGAATATGGCGTCTTCTATGGGGCTCATTAAGGGAGACTTATGTCCAGCTGTGGACTAAAAGAAATCTTTATCAAATTTTTTGTAATACTAACACAATGATTTTACTTCTAGGGTACACAATCGTGCACCCTTCGAGTTATCAGGGTGCCTATTATCTCCAAGGAGAATTGCCAGATCGTCTACGATGGTAGCTTGACTGCTAGGATGTTTTGCGCTGGATACCCTCATGGGAAGAAAGATTCTTGCCAGGTACCTGACTTTTATTATAATTTATGTATATTTATGGAGTAGGTATGTATTATATTCTTTGTAAGTCATTATTTATTTTGTAAGTACCAGATATCATATTACATGCACACAGATATTACCCCATGTATATCCGACGTTCCTATCCATACCAGGTTGTCTGGCAGAAATCTTGAGCGATAAGACCGCCAATTGTCACATAGGTCATAATTATTTCATTTGTAAATTGTTTCTTAGCTTTAAGTGTGCAATAAAAGTATTTTCTATCTATCTATCTATTATCTGACTAGTATGTGCCCGCGGCTTCTCATGCATTGTTTGGAATCGTTTAATAGTAAATTGTGACCCAAGGGATGAAAGTAAATTATTTAGTCCCGAGACGGAGTTTGGCGCCCGAACGCTAATAGTTCGAGGGACTTAATAAGTTACTCTCACCCGAGGTAAACACTGTGCTTTTCATCGCGAATACAAGGAAAGTCAAAATAAATAAGTTAAATTAAATAATAAATAATGGCTAAGATATACCTTCCCAACATCCTCAACAGCTTGTATTGGTCCACCACTGGACGAAGGCCTCCTCCTGATAAGCAACTTATTGGCGTTTATCTCATGAAGGGTAGTGCCCATAATCTCCACGCTGGGCATGCGGGTTGGGGATCGCAGTTTGGTGGTATAATTGTTCTGCAGATGGCACTGCTACACACCCCCCGATGGATATCCCTTAGTCGCCTCTTACGACACTAATATCGTTATTCAAAAAAATATCCATATCATTACGAGTAGGAAGCGTAAACAATCTACAGGTAGCTCAACTGATCCATATCAATACCTACCAATCGGAATCGTAAACAATCTACAGGTAGCTCCACTGATCCATATCAACATCTACCAGTCGGAAGCGTAAACAATCTACAGGTAGCTCAACTGATCCATATCAATGCCAGTCGGAAGCATAAAAATAAAAACATGAATTAGCTTAACCCTAGCTCACTAACCTTATTTTCAAGTAACATTGTCACTAACCTTTCGTTTCTCAGACTACGAAATAAAATATCAATAAAAATGTAATCAGCTATTTTTATTAAAAAAAAACGACCACAATTAGCAGTCTCATTTTTGAGGTAGTCAAATAACTAAAATAGTTTTAGAAACAACCTAGTCGGAACAGTTATTGCACATAGAAACTGTGTGCTCTCAAAAAATGGCTCTTTTGCAGCCCTTGCGGAAATATTTTGTCATACGACGTTTTTTGACAGGGCAGTAGCTGCAAATTTTGCGTGTCCTGGGTACTTCTTGACTAGATTCTTCCTGAGAGTCACCAATATGCAGGATCTCGGCGATGATTTGCTTTAGATATTGTTGGAAAGTCACAGTGCTATATCGTTCTTGCAGCCAAGGTTTCATAAGTTCATCTGCCACTTCCAAGGCAAAGGACCTTCTTTTCATGGGTTTCTTTCCATTCCGGATCGCGTTTGACACGTGAATAACATATGCATTCACAATAAATATATTTAGTATATTGTAAAACAAACACAGCGGCCATCGGTTGGTTTTACGGTTTGTACTCATGATCGAGCACATTTGATCTACTGAATCAACAGCACCTTTGCCGAACGAGGTTGCTGCTGATGTTGTGATCGTTCGTTCTCAGTATCAACCTGATCGGCGCAGGATTTCTGCGATGACTCATCATCGGAATCTATAACTATCCTTCTACCATGGCCGCGACGTGTAACAAAGAACTCGTCGTCCAATGAATCTGCGGCATCCTCGTCACTTTCTTCAGTATTGATGTGAATTTCTGTCTCGAAATTATTATCCGACTCCGATTCTGATATTGACTCCGTATCTGTACCAGCCAATCACTCCGCTATTTTTTCGTTTTGGCCTCTCAAATCCATCTGAAAGTATAAAAAAACAAAAAACAAATGGATTTCAAACAACAAATTACCTTCCAATAACATAAATATAAATCACCAACGTTATAATATCTACCATAAGTATAAACCACTATTTATTACGTTATATAATGTTAAAATAATTAATTTATATTGAAATTATAAGCAATTAAAAAAAAATAACAAATGCATAATTTGGAAAAAAAAGTAATGGTTGTTACTAACCTTTCGTCTGTGGGGCGACGATTATGCGAAATATCCCAATCAGTGCAACGTGCATCCGCAATGAGTGTTTGCGGGTCACTAATTATGCGAATTAGGAAGGTACTAGAAATGGGCAGGGTGGCGGGGGCCGGGAACATACCTAAACAACATATGCGCGGGGTACGCGTAGTCTAATATACGAATGGTTAGTGAGCTAGGGTTAAGGACAGATGAGCGAAATCAGACGTTAAAACCATATGTGAATCAGATCAATTCATGTACAAATCTCTGCTATACGCAAGTATAAACAGAACTCTACAACTCGAAAAAACAAATGAAGATCAGATCGCTGCTTTCTTTCCCGCTTTATTTTTTTTTATTAGGTAGATTCTAGTCTCTGCCGAATGGTAAAATAGCTCTCGTCTCCACATTTTTTTGTATTAAATTTATTGTTGTCTGAAATAAACGAATTGAATTGAATAGGCGTAAGAGGAAGGCAGAAGAAAGCCATGGTAGCGAGAGCTATTCTACCATGGCTATTCTGCCATTAAATTTCATCTTCATCATTGAAAAAATGTTAAATATTTTTTCCGAAAACTATGTTATTTTAAAGGAATAGTTGAAAGTAAATTATAATATGGTAATTATATTAACCTATTGTTCTTTTTTACATCGCGCTGTATGAATTGCGTCATCCCAGACGCAGAAGCCATCTCGCAAGAAGTTGAAGTTAAATGGCTGTTTAAGAAGTTCGAATGCATGGTGACGTGACAGCTTTCACTACTTCTCACTACTTTTCGTCCCTAGGGACAAGTATAACTTTCATCCCGCTTCCCAGGCAACTTTCGAGCTACTGTGGACGTTAACACGTTCATTTTCTGGCAAAGACAATTTAGACACGTGCGTGCGCAGCATTGGAGCTGTTTTGAATAACTTTTTCATCACTTATACTCGGAAGAGTATGAGTGATGAAAAAGTTCCAAATTGACTTTGCCAGAAAATGAACGTGCTAACGTCCACTGCAACCTAGGAACACGTTACGCAGACAGGACATACAAAGGTTTGTGTCCAAATCGGGGGAGGAAAGGTGATGGAAGAATAGGGTCGGCGAGTGTGTGGAATGGTGGGCTCGCTGACCATGTAGTGTGGGAGGAAATGGGGAAGCTAGTCTGGCCGCGGTAGGTTTATGTTCTCATGGTTTGGCGAAAATGGAGAAAGAGGGTCACTGAAGATTTTGTAGCTATAACGTCCTTCTCAGGGCGTCGAGTCCCACATAATTCAGCCCTTGTATCTGATAAAGTTAGGAACAGCATGATTTCGGGATGGTCACATAAAAAATGCTTCCGAGGGAGTCAAGGGTAGTTAGTCTTTGGTAAAAACATATTATTCTGTTTATTTTTATGCCACGGGCACAGAATTACGGGATAAAAAGTAGACTATGTTTTATTCCAGTATTAGAATTACCTGTATGCAAAATTTCAGCCAGATCTGTTCAGTAGTTTTGGCGTGAAGAGGTAACAAACATCCATCCATCCATCCATCCATCCATCCATCCATCGATCCATCCATACATCCATACAAACTTTCGCATTTATAATATTAGTGTGATTCCGTCAGTTACATTATCAGAAGATATTGGACACATTTTTTTTACAATCAAACAAAATATTACAAAAATAAAGCACATTAAAGTTTGCATGTAAAAACCTAGGGCTAGCGATTATATTTAGCAAGGTGTAAACCTTGCTAAATATAAATATTTAGCAAGGTGTAAACCTTGCTAAATATAAATGTCTTAAGCTGTGGAGTCACGCGGATTTTTAACTGCATTATATCTTCATATTTTTGTTATAAGGCGCATACCCGAGCCAATATATTATGACAGCGATATCTATTTTATCATATTTTAACGTTTATCATAGGATTTTTAAAAAATTCTACGTTCAGTTTGTGGTATCTATAATAAGCTATTTTTGAATACATCTGTAATAATTTCATCTCAAATAGTTTAGGAGGAGATGCAAAAATAGAGTTTGGTGGCCAAAAAGCGCAACTTCGTATTTCTACCTAAGCTTTACAAAATGAAACTATTACAGAGGCATTAATAAATAACTTATAATGCCATGGATTTTTAAAAACTTGCTGCATTTAACGTAATAATAAGATAAAATAATTGGGGGCGCCACTTTCACTGGTATTTGGGCCTTAAAGCAAAGAAAAAATACGTGTGCAATATCTTTTGATAACCTAACTGACGGGCCTCTCCCGTCAGACTCAAGAAAATGACGTATTTGTAATCAGTTGATTAAACACAGACATGAAAATTGTTTGGCGAAAGACGAGGCAGTATGGCCTTAATGGCTGTATGCTGTATGGCTGTATGTAGGCCTAATTTGTCCTAGGCGACATATAAAAATAAAAATAAAAATAATACTAACTGATGGGATTATTGAGATATTAACGTATAATATAGAGGATACATTGAGAACACTAAAATAGTTTTTTTTCAAAACAATTGAATGATTTTTGTAACAATTCCGATGGGCTGCTGCAAATAGAATTGTTACAGAAATCACTCAGTATTAAAACCTTTTAAACTTTCGCGATTTGTTGACATAATTTAATGATTATGACAGCGATCGTGGTCGACGTCGCCCCGTTACCACGATCGCTGTAATGCGGTAGAAACATAGGGGAAATAAAAACAAAGGTACGCGGTAAATACCCGATAAATAATCATTAAATCACTCAGTATTGTTACATTCTATTTGCAGGGTGATTCTGGCGGTCCAGCGGTGGCACACGACCGCCTCCTCGGCTTGGTTTCCTTCGGCTACGGCTGCGCCACCCCTGGCGTCTACGGCGTCTACAGCAAAGTGGCCATAGTCAGTCCTTGGATCGAGCAGGTCACAGGTTTGAAGCTGGACTAGACTTTGTGTTAAAGTTTAAATTGTGATAGTTGAACGAGTCTATCGGTACGGGTCATTGATTTATTAAAAAGGGAAGATGAGGTACTGGTTTCTCGAAAGTCACCTCAAATTGTGTAAAATTGTGTGCTCCCACCTCAGTCACCGTCTGACCGGCGGCACGGGCGGTCGTGATTCGCGTGAAATATTGTTGTCTCGGTCTCACTTCGGTCTTAGATACGTCTTTCCTTCTTTGTTGTTCTTTGTATTGCACAAGACTGGAAATTGAGCGTATGTGTTTGCGTGTAGTTGTAACACATGCCAATTTTTGAGTAAGCGCTGGGAGAACGTAACCTATCTCCCCTTTTTAATTAATCAATGGTACGGGTAGGTACAAGTATTTTACAGGGTGGGGCAAATTTTTTTCTTCAAAATAAAATAGGAGCTTCCTAAGAACAAAACCTTCTAACTACAAAAGAAACGGTAACAACCATTAAGGGGCCAAAAATTTGCCCCACCCTATATTTGTTATTTATGGTAAAGAAATTATAAAAATACGTATTTGTGAACCAATCACGCTGCCTGATGGAAGAAGTATGGAAAAATTATATTTTTTATTTTGAATATTGTTGCTGTTTTCGTTCTGCAAGGAGTAAAACTACCAGAAAAATAGTTGAACTAACTAAACCGCTGAAATTCATTGCTGCCTTTGGCTGAATTCGGAAAATAGCTTCAACTATAATATCATAATGTTTTTTGTATAGGGCTTTATTGGTGTAAGTAAAGAAGAATTTAATTGTGAAAATGATAAATAGATAAATTTGGAAAAACAAAAAATACTTCTGTTTTTTTATACATTGAATCCTTAATTTTACATTGTTTTTAAATTTTGCGATTTTTTATGAGACTACACTGCACTACGACCCTCGTTAGAAGGCTCAAGGTCGCACGAGTATATTACCACTATTTATTTATTTATTTAAATTCTAACGGTTGTAAGAAACTATATTATTGTATTACTTGTATTTTAAATAGTATCAAGGTATCTTCATAGGTTTCTTTTCTTATTATTACAGTAATACAATATACTTTTTTGTCATTATTTTCTATTCTACTCTAGACAACAATCCCTGTACTGGCTGGAATCCCATTAGATTTGAGGTTGTTGTTTGATTTTACTAAAAACCCCTCAATATTACAATTTAATTATTTTTAGGTCAACAAATATTAGCTACCCAGAAAAATAAATTTATCCATTTTTATACAATAAGTATTCGCTTTGCAAATTTTATGGCCTTAGTACGGCTACTCACCGATAGATGGCGTAAAGTACATGTTGCTAGTAGGAGTATAATTATACGTACTACACCATTTACGTGTCATGTGAAGATATACAGACACAGTATGTTAATATTAGCATAAAAAAAATCTTGCTACACATTTTATTGGTTATTAGAATTTATCAAAATATTTTTTCTCTCGTGTAACAAACTGCATAGATTTTTAGTTACCAAGCTCTGTCCTAGATGGCGCTGTTCTGATACTGCAACGATATGGCGCCCGACTGCCACTTCAGCTTGGTAATTCGTTGAGCAATCACTTTGGTTCTCTGTCGGAAGTATTTGTTACGAATCTTGTCCTTCAGAGAGACTGCGAGCATAGCTCTTTGCTCGACTTACAAAATCAGTGACAATGAAATGAAATAACTTTGATCCCCCCAAGCGCCTTATGAGCACCCGTATGCACATAAGAAAAAAGGCCCCGAGCGGCTTACGTGTATATGGTGCTCATAAGGCGCTCGGTGCCATTGTTTGGCTCTTTACCATAAATGTCGGAATGATGGACTTCCATTGGCGGGACTAATGTCAAGCTTCATTCAATACGAAACGAAATACAGCCAATAAAATCAAATTGAGACCGGAAATTGTTACCATTTGAGCAAAATTGCCAAGCACCCCGCTAACGGCTTAGTTGGCCGCCATCTTCTATAATATCGACAGTTTTTGCGTTAAAAAACCGCTAACATCGACAAGTTTTTGCACGCGAATGCGGATTCGCACGCTCACGTGTTATTTTACGTCTAGCTATAGAATGCTTTTGAGTAGGATGATTCAGCTTACTTTATCTGAAAGCTATGCAATAAAGCTATAAAACTGGCTATAAATGTTTTTTATTGTGTTTTTGATTAATTTTACACAGAGGGTCTGTGTATTTGGTAACATCATTTGAAAAAATGGTCGTAAAATCGGAGTATTCCCATATTCCGCACCTTTTTTCTCCGCACCTCAAACTCCGCACCTATTTTATTCCCATTTTCCGCACCCAGAATGAAGTAGTTGCTAGTGATGGGGGTCTTGATATAACTTTGATGTAACAAAATAAAAATAAAGGTTTCTTCGTAGCGTTTTTACTTAGATATGAAAAATAAATATAATAAATAAATTACGACAACTCACACTGTACGAGCACGTACATTGTGCATTGCCCTAATTAATGCGATCCGCGCATTTACGCCAGTCATCAATTTTAGCAATACTTTTTATTATATTCAGTTCGCGATCACCTGTCAATCGACACACGCGTCTCACTATCATTCCATTAGTAACTACAGTTTATCGTTAAATATATCAGTTAAAATTTATCTCTTGGTTTTACTGATGTATCCAGCTTAGTTACTATATAACCTGGTGTACGACCGTACATCATTTTTTTTTAAATTTTAAAACTGGTATATCAACCTCGCGAGTGCGTAAATACCGTAAATCAGTGAGGACTTCCGCTAACAAGTGGAAATATCAGTGTGAGCAAGCAGCTCACTGGAGCGGGTATCATCCGATACCTAAGGACGTAAGCCAGGCCGGCTTGCGACCGCCTCCGCAGCATCTGCAGGAGTCAACAGACACCGCAGGAAGGACACTGCATCAGCAGGGCGTCAACAGACACCACACGGACGGACGTAGGAGTAGCAGCACCGCGTCACCGTTCATCCAGTCCAGAAGATATCAAGTAAGATCTATCCATTTTTATCTTATTTTACTCTCATAACTTACGAGTACTAAGATGTCGACTATGGAAGAATTACTATCGGCTCAAGAGCGAATCGCTTCTGCGATTGAGCAACTTTATACAAATTTCAAGAAAGACGGTTCGGATAGGAAGACCGCAGACTATATCAAGCGAAGGCTAGACACTCTAGGTAGCTACTGGAACGAATATCAATCGAATCATAATACGCTGTGCGGATTAGGTATTACGTCTGATCCATATTTCACAACGAATCAATTTGAAAGCAGTGGAGAAAGATACACCTACATCAGGACAGCTATTCTAAACACAGGAGCGAGGGAAGGGACTCCCTCCTCTTTTATCAAGCCAGCAACCTTTAGGCCAGGGACTCCATCGCAGGAATCCTCGTATCAGGCTCGGGGTAGCAACAGCAAGACCGATGAGATGCTGCGAAAACAAAGCAGTAATTTTAAGGCATTCGAGCATACGATTTCAAACATCGACTTAGATTCTATATTGGAGAAATGGGAATTTGATCACTTGTTACGTACCATTCAATCACGTTGGTCTACCATCGACACCCTTCATTGGGAGCTAGATAGCGAATCGGCTAGTCAGAGAAGCCCGGAATACGAATCACACTTTTTTCAAGCTGAGAGAAAATTTAATGAGATCATAAAAGCTATCAATAGGAAATTTTCCTCTGTCTCTCACCGTGAAAACACTACTCCAAAAATGGAAATTCCGACCTTTTCTGGCAACTATCATCAATGGTCTAGTTTTAAAGATCTTTTCACTGAAACCATTCATGCCAGTCCAACTCTATCCCCTGCTCAGAAAATGCAATTTCTAAAAACTAAAGTAAAGGGTGAAGCGGAAAGGCTTATCCAGCATCTTTCCATCTCAGCTGATAATTATCAAATCAGCTGGGAGCTTCTGAATAATCGCTACAATAATAAGCGTCTCATATTAAATTCTCTCTTCGATTTAATGCTCAATATCCCAGCGGCGCAGCAATCGTCGCTAAATCATATCAAAAAAATCCATGACGTAACTCGCGAAAGTCTCAATGCTATCAGAAACTTGAGAATTAACGTAGAGTCATGGGATCCTCTTATCATTCATCTCATGTGTCAAAAGCTCGACACAGAGACCTTCAGCGATTATCTCTCTTCTGTGAAAGAACCTAAAGAGGTGCCTAATCTCGAAGAATTTCTATCATTTTTGGAGAAGACATTCACAACAATGGAATCCTCACGAAGGAAGTCTGATCCAAAACCTGCTCAACAAAATCATAAAAATCAAAAATCCTTTCATAACTCTAATACGAAGCCGTCATCGACCGGACGTATTGAGCAATCCTCGAACAGCAAAAATGTTTATGCCACGAAATATTATAGGTGTGCAATTTGCAAAAATAATAAACATTCCATTTTTATTTGTAATAAATTCCGTGAAATGTCACCTTCGACAAAATTTCGAACAGCCGAGAATCTAAAATTATGCAAAAATTGTCTTTATTGCCACAATGGAAACGAATGTATTTCCGAAAAACGCTGTCGCGAGTGCAATCTTGCACATAACACGCTTCTACACGACGCGTTTTCGCTAAACTCTAATGAGGCCGGGGCATCGACTTCTAGTAGTGCGAATGTCAGCGAACATAAACAGGGTCAAAAGCCAACTACTAGGAGTTCACACGTGTCTCAAACTGAAATACCTGAAATCCTTTTAGCAACAGCTGTGGTAAAAGTTGAGACATCCAACGGTTCCTTTATCGAAATGCGCGCTCTTTTAGATCAGGGTTCTCAGACTTCTCTCATATCTGAGAATGCTGCCCAACAGCTAGGGCTGCCTCGTCAAAAATGTCAAGGCGTGATCACAGGAATAGGCGCGAAGCAGTCGAACTGCAAAGGAGCTATAAATATCAAATGCGTTTCGGCCAATAACAACTTTGAGTTTCAGACGGATGCACTTATCATGAAAAATCTTATAAAAAATTTGCCAAGCTTTTCTTTTGCCAAACCTACTTGGTCTTACTTAGACCATATCACTCTAGCCGATCCTGAATTCAATCAAAGCCGTCCTGTAGACATCTTGTTCGGAGCAGATATTTATTCCTTGATCTTATTAGAAGGTATCTGTCGAGGCGAGCAAAATCATTCCCCTATTGCGCAAAACACGCGTTTAGGGTGGATCTTGAGTGGTAGCGCAAGAACTCTTCAATGCAATGTGATCATTAACGATTTAGAGGAAATCCAGAGATTTTGGGAAATCGAAGACATTGCGGAAGAGTCGAATCTATCATTAGAAGATCAGGAGTGCGTAGAGTACTACGAAAACACCACCACTCGACGAGAAGACGGCCGGTATGAAGTACGGTTACCTATGAAAACTGATTTTGAGAATAAGTTAGGATTTTCAAAAAATAAAGCGGTTGCTCAGTTCAAATCATTAGAAAGAAAGTTTATTAAAAATCATGAAATGGAAAATCATTACAAATCATTTATGAAAGAGTACCTATCAATGGGCCATATGGCACCCGCTGTCAGTAGCACCAAACCCGATTTTTATTTCACTCATCACGGAGTGGAACGAGCGGAATCTACAACTACTAAGTTTAGAGTAGTGTTTAACGGCTCAGCCAAGACGTCGTCAGGCTACAGCCTTAATGACGTCATGAAGCGCGGACCTAACCTTCAGCAAGACCTTCAGTCGGTAATTATCAAATGGCGGCAATTCAAATTCGCATTTACTGCAGACATTGAGATGATGTTTAGGCAAATTTGGATAAACAAAGAAGATCAAAAGCTGCAAAAGCTCATCTATCGAACTTCCGAGCAGGAAAATATCAAAGAATGGGAGCTTTTGACTGTTACTTACGGTACCAAGGCCGCGCCTTTCTTAGCAATGATGACCCTTCGTCAGTTGGCATCAGATGTTAAATCTCAGCAACAATACAGCGCAGCAGCTGCAGTCCTCGAAAGCTCCTTCTACATGGACGATCTCGTTCATGGGGCTCATCAGTTCACAGCACGCAAAACGATTGTGCGAGGACCTTATCAATCTACTTGAAACCGCCGGATTCAATTTAAGAAAATGGAAATCGAATGTTGCCGAACTGTCAGATGCAAACATGCACAATACTCAAGACAGTTTCGACTTCAAGCAACCTGAATCTTCCAAAACTTTGGGTCTTAGCTGGAATCACCAGCAAGACATGTTCATGTTTAAGTCTAAAATTGAACCGAGGGCCGAGAACGAAACTAAAAGATCATTCCTCTCGGATATATCGAAGCTATTTGATCCCCTAGGCTGGCTAGCGCCATTATCAACTAAGTTTAAGATAATTTTTCAGAAAGTATGGTTGTCCGCAATCAAATGGGATGACCCCCTGCCGGAAGAAATCATATCTGAATGGATCATAATAAAAAACGATATCATAAACATTAATAAAATACAAGTACCTAGGTGGCTATCAACTAACGAAAATGACGTAATCGAATTGCACGGCTTTTGTGACGCATCGACTAAAGCCTATGCATGCGTTATTTACTGCAAAATAAAACGGGGCAATCAGCCTATTATCACCATACTGGTTGCTAAGACAAGGATAGTACCATGTGGGAAAAATATCTCTCTCCCCAGGTTGGAGTTGATGGCGGCTCATCTTCTCTCAAAGTTAGTACTTAAAGTGCAACAGTGCTTAAGTACCTACCAGCTTGAGATCTATGGATGGTCTGATTCCATGATTGTCCTAGGATGGCTTAGCGGAGACCCAACTAGATGGAAGACCTTTGTGGCCAACAGGGTCACTGATATCAAAATGACAATGCCATCAACATGTTGGCGTTACGTCAAATCGGAAGAAAACCCGGCGGACTGTGCCAGCCGAGGATTAACAGCATCACAGCTGATCAAACATGACTTGTGGTGGCAGGGACCATCATGGCTATCAGACTTCGATGGACAAGGCAAGCAGCCGGCATTTACCACTGACCTGGAGATGAAAAAAGTCCGACAAGTGAACGCTGTCACCGAACAAGATTTAGAAAACAATATCATTTCTCAGTTACTTTCTAAACATAGCTCTATAACCAAAGTTACCAACATATTATCATGGGTGTTCAGATTTAGAGATAACAGCAAAGAAAAATACCTTTCCCTATCTGAACTTCATAGAGCTGAAATATGCATCATCAAACATGTACAGCAAATTGAGTTTTCAAGTGAAATTAAAAACATCACTGAAAACAATCAAGTACATTCCAAAAGCAAACTGTTACAGTTTAATCCATTTTTAGACGAAAACGGAATCTTACGAGTTGGAGGACGGCTAAGAAATTCCAATCTTTCGACGGACATGAAGCATCCTATCATAATATCTGGCAACAGCCGCTTAGCCGAGCTTCTGATTGATCAAGCTCATAAAGCTTCTTTTCATGGCGGAGCCCGCCTGACATCAGCTTTCTTAAGAAAGAAGTATTGGCTCGTAGGAGGAAATAAAATTGTTAAAAAACAGTTACGTGGATGCGTTAAATGCCGCCGCCACGATCCTATCAAACACGAACAAATAATGGGAGAATATCCAGCAGCCCGTACCAGGAAAGCCCGCCCATTTCAGCATACAGGGGTTGACTTAACTGGATTTGTCGATGTCAAGTCTAGCAAGGGTCGCGGCATAAAATCAACCAAAGGCTATATCGCAGTTTTCGTGTGTATGGTCACCAAGGCCGTACACTTGGAACTAGTCTCCGACTTAAGCTCATCGGCTTTCCTAGCAGCTTTACGAAGAATGGCAGCGCGAAGAGGCGCACCTAGTCACATATACAGTGACAATGGCACCAACTTCGTAGGCGCTAACAAAGTTCTCAACAGAGAATATTTAGATCTACAAGCCACTTTAGATCCAAGCTTCTATTCGGCTATCACCGATATGAAGATCCAATGGCACTTCAATGCTCCAGGCTGGCCTAGTGCGGGAGGTCTATGGGAAGCAGCGGTGAAAAGCCTTAAATATCACCTAAAAAGAGTCATCGGCGAACAGAAGTTGACTTATGAGGAATATTCAACGTTGCTTTCTCAATTAGAAGCTTGCTTAAATGCGAGGCCTCTCTGCCCTCTAACTGAGGACCCTGAAGACATGGAATATTTAACACCAGCACACTTCTTAGCTAGCGGTCCCACACTTACTATCATTGAGACCGAGAGGGACTTGCGTACTAGATGGCAACTCACTCAAAAAATCTTCGAAGATGTCTGGAAGAAGTGGCAATTGGAATATCTAAGCCAACTATCGACGCGAAGCAAGTGGCGTCAACCACAAGAAAACCTTAAAATCAATGACGTCGTCATCATTCACGACGCCAACCTGCCATCTGGGAAGTGGCCCCTAGGCAGAATAACAGCTCTCCATCCGGGGAAAGATGATTACGTACGCGTGGTCACCCTAAAAACTAAAAATGGTGAGCTAAAGCGGCCTATCTCTAAAATTTCTAGGTTACCTATTATACATGGTACCGATACAGTGCAACAGGACTGTAAGTTTCAACAGAAACAAGATAGAGTTTGCTCAGCTACAGTCACCAATCGAACAAAGAAATCGTACCTATCACACTATATATTTATGTTGTTTACGCTACTTTTTACAATGATGGCAATTCCCGTCCACGGCAAATATCAAGTTACCAACTTAAATTCGAGCCAAGGATTTTACTTCGATCATATTAGTAATATTCGACTTCAACGAGATCAATGGAATCTAGTCATATATTACGACATGGAGCCCTATTGGCAAAGCCATGACTTACTTATTAAATACATTAATCATTTAGACGGAGTTTGCAACGATCAAACAAATAAAAAGATAGCACAATGCGACATAGTACTTCTTCAGTTACATCATGGGCTCAATGAACTCGCACACTACAACCACATTTTGCTCGGTAAGCAGCTCCCACGGAGTGCGCGCTCGCGACGACCGCGCGGCCTCATCAACGGGGTCGGGTTTCTAGCTAACAAACTGTTCGGCGTACTTGATCAGGATTTTGCAGAGCAATATGAGCGCGACATTGAAACTATTAAAGATAATGAAAAACATTTAGCAGTACTTTGGAAAAATCAGACTTCTATCGTCGAGGGGGAATTTAATCTTTTAAAGAGAGTAGAATCTTCTATTGATAAGCAAAGTAAAATCTTTAACCAGCATTTAAATAATCTTGAAATAATGTTTAATAAGCAAAGAGACGATTTACAAGTAGTATCAAGTTCCTGTGACTTCACTTTATCATCAGCTATCGCACAAGGTATCCTAGCCAGTCTACAGAATATACAAGAAACCGTCATCGATGCCTTAACGAATATTTACGCCGCAAGATTCAACTTTCACCTTGTTACCCCTGAGCAGCTACGAGACGAGATGAACACCATCACTGGAATGTTAACCAAGGACGTATCATTGCCCTGGAATCTTCAATCAGATATAGCTAAAATGTATCATCTACTCTCCGTCAGAGCTAGAGCTTCGAATAAGTTTATAATATTTGAAATCAAAATTCCCTTAGTCGCCAGAGACAACTTCGAACTTTACAAGCTCATACCAATCCCACAGCAATTTGGAAGAAAAATGACGAGCCTAGTTCCGAAATCAGAATATGTAGCAATAAATATGCAGAAGGACTCGTTTGTACCACTCGCTGAAAGAGACGTACATAGTTGTGTAGAGTTGGATAAGGACTTGCATCTATGTCCTCTACACCAACCTATTTATCAAATGAAATTAGACGAGAATCTTTGTGTCAAAAGCCTATCCGACCAGTGTCAATCATCATCATCACCATGCAAGAGTACCTGGACTGGATTGAACAAAATAAACACCTACTTATATTCCTGCTGCGGTCAATGCTCTGTACGTATCATATGCGAGCATCAGATTACCGCTGACCAACTACATAGGTCAGGAATAATAAGCATCGATGAAGGGTGTATAATCAAGAGTGAAACTATCACGATCTTCGCTCACAAAACTCTAGCAAATACTCTTCGAGAAGAAGCAGACGTGCTGAAGATTGAGATCCCTCCAATCAACAGCATATTCAACATATCAACTCCTCTGTCTCCCATCCTAAATCAATCTGATTACTCTAATCACCAAGAGTATTTTGAGGAGATAGACAGGCAGCTTAAACAGCTTAAAGCTAGCGCAGCAGAAGGAGTACTGACTGACAGAGTCAGCTATCATGACGTCCATCACTACGTCGCTATCTATCTGGTGTTGTTCGCGGTCGTCGTCGGAGTCGCAGTCCTGCTGTGGCGCCGCTGGCGGGCGCGAGCGCAGCCCGGAGCGCCCGCCGCGGCGCCGCCCGCCCTGGCATCGCCGCCCGCGCCTCAGCCTCGCGCAGAGGGAGCGCCGATTGAACTACGAGCTACAAGTTTCGAGCTTCCTACGAAATGCGTCAGTGAAAGTGCAGTGCATGAGTGCTCTGTTCGTAGTGAGCCTGAGTTAGAAAAGTCGTTTAGTGCGCGTGTGATCTCAGATAAATCTAGTTCGCCCGTATTTTTCGATCAAAAGTTCAATCGTACCGCATGAACTATCAATCAATGAATCAATTCAAGACAACAAGACTGGACAATTAGTTATTCTAAGCAATTATTATTTCATCATTTTGTAAACTAAATTGTACCATCAGCATCACCTTGTATCACGTCATTCACCTATCATTTTCTCCAGCATCTTATCCTCAATTTCTGGCCCGGGAATATGTACGAGCACGTACATTGTGCATTGCCCTAATTAATGCGATCCGCGCATTTACGCCAGTCATCAATTTTAGCAATACTTTTTATTATATTCAGTTCGCGATCACCTGTCAATCGACACACGCGTCTCACTATCATTCCATTAGTAACTACAGTTTATCGTTAAATATATCGAAATAATTAAATATATTAATATTTTAACTATATATTAAATATATAGTTAAAATTTATCTCTTGGTTTTACTGATGTATCCAGCTTAGTTACTATATAACCTGGTGTACGACCGTACACACACATCTAGTCCCAAGTTATCACTTTTTTTCGTTGTCTTTTTTAAGCTTTTTTTATTTGATGAAGAGTTGTTGAATATATCTTGCCCAAAGGAAATATAAGAAATTTTGATATTGAGGAAGCGTGAAAGGTAGGTATGTCTTCTAAACCTTCGTGATACATCGTCGGCCACATCGTCACTTTCCATCAGAATTTCCAGATTGAAATCTAACAAAATTAAATTCCGATGTGTACAGGTACGTAACGATAATAAGACGATAATAATATATATGACTATAATGTATAAGACGAAAAGGGTCCTAATTTTGCGAGAATAATTTTGTTACTATTTAGAAAAAAATCTAAATAACATAAAAAATATCGAAATTAAAAAACCTAAATCAAAAGTTGATTAGATATACGTATGACTACTCCAGCCGAATTCGATGGGAAATATCACATCACATTAATATTATAAATGCGAAAGTATATTGTATGGGTGTATGGATGTTTGTTACCTTTTCACGCCAAAACTACTGAACGGAATCGGGTTGAAGTTTTGCATAGAGTTAATTAAAATTCTGGAATCAAACATAGGTCACTTTTTATCGCATAAATCAGTTCCCGTGGGATATAAATTACCCTTAAACATTTAAAACGCGTGCAAAGACGCGGGGCGCAGCTAGTTTGTAAAAAAAACATGCATACGGAACCTAAAAATTTGTTATGAAAGTAGGTTTCAAAACTGTTTTTGTAGATTCTCTACTACTATGGATATCCAAAGTTTGTAAGTTAAACACAGAATGCAAATATGGTGGGAAGTTATTTTATTTTACGAGGGTAAGGAAGGTTATTTTATTTTAGGCTCAAAAAGAGGAGAGAATAAAAATAAATGTGTATGTGTGTCTCGCGTGGCGACGTAACGTAAGACGTAGTGGGTTCAATCCAGAAGAAGTGTTTGTACGATCTGCAAATATTTGCTCCGGGTATTCTGGATGTTTTCTATGTATAATAAAAATATATATATCGTATTAGGTATATCAATTATCTAGTAGGTGCCTACCCCTATCACAAGCTCTGCCTAGCTTGGGGCTAGATAATTCTGTGTGAACTGTCGACCATTACTAACACAACAAAGTAAACAAAGATTAATTTAGGGAATATGACGAAATAGAATAGAAAAATCTTTATAAGTGTTTTAAATACACCAAACTTTTTCCAAATACGAAACAAACTAACAATAAAGTACAATTTTCATTTGCGAACAAATCAAAGCCTAGTTTATTTTTTCGTAAAATTCGCTTGTTACGTTAAAGTTACGTGGACTGTGCAATGTGACAAATTTATCGACAACCTTATAATTACCTATAAACCTACTTAAAATCATACCTACCGAAACAAGGACCTTTTAACCGAAACATCGTCACAATGCCACACGTGCATACGCAAAACAAAAAGCATTGTAATCATAATTACCAATTTCACGGCAAATCGATTTTCAGGTGAAAATGAATAAATCAATACATCTTCGAAATTAAAACCTCAGTGTTCAATATTTTTCGCAGCAGAGCATTCGTAAATATGTTGAGATAAATCTTTTTAAAGACCTGTTAATTCTAATAACAAAATGATTCGTGGTTTTTTTGTTTGTTTTTTTATGGGATTGATATTACCCGTCAAACTGGATAGTACGTATTCTAAAAATAGATAAGTGTAAACATAATGTATTTTTTATATAAATTACAACCGTTCCGTGATTTCAATTCCAAATCGTTAAGTACCTAATTCCCGTATTTTTTGTTTCTATTTATAAAAATTAAGACTGATATTTTCTTCCATATGGTATACCTACATTTATAATACTAGAATGAAAAAACACGAATATAATACAGAAATGACACCAAATTCTGCAATAAACGTAAAAATAATTTTTTATCATAAATTGTGGTTTCAGAATACGACTTGATTGTAATACCAATTTCAAAAAGACCCGTCATAGTAAATAATCTCATACAAATACCCATTGCACGCACAAAAGAGCAAAACAACATTCATAAACCTAAGAAACTCATAAGAATAGACATAGAAAACTATGAAGAACCAACAGAAACACCAGACCTGGACAATTTTGACTATATGAAGGATAGAGAGGACTTCTGGTCTAGCAAAGAAAACTCGAAGAATGTATATGGAGATAATTATGACCGTGACAGAGACAGAGATGATCAAACATACGATAGATATGACCGATTTAGGAATGATAATGATAAAAAAGATGTTGAAAACATTAACGGCTTCAAAAGGGCTGATGAAGACGCATTTGAAAATCAACACACTGCTGATTTTTACGACTCTTTAATAAATTATGCTGATGACAAGATCGTTGGAGGAAGGGAAGTTGATATCAATTTATATCCGTATCATGTTGCATACGGGACCAACTGTGGTGGAGCAATTATTGATAAGAACTGGGTTATAACTGCTGGTCATTGTGGGTAAGTAAAACTTTAACATAGGTAATAATTATTATTTTGAAACTTACGCAAGTAGGACACGAACACAATAAAAGTATTGTTAATTTGGATTAAGCGATGACATATCTTAGTAGCAAGTTGCACGTGAATGCTCTCGAACGGATGATCCTATTTTCATGAAATTCCAGAATTAGGAAAATACTATAAATAAATTATTATGCAATAGAAGTGGTCTAGGGATGTACAATAAGGCAATGTTCGAGACTTATCTTGTTCAAATATATAGTTACACAAATAGTTAAAACCCCATTTGAAAACTCGTAATTATATATATCTCAATTATAACCAAATATTTTTGGTTTTTTCATGAAAATCGGTTCAACCAATAAGAGAATTTTGCCTCGCAATCTAAGTTTGGGCTAAACTACCTACCAGAGGAAAAACGAGCAATAAGAAGAATAATAAAACGAGTACTATAAAAAACGAGACGACGATTATTGAGAAGCACAATCATCATACGACGAGGTATTGGATCCATTAATCTCCAACTCACTTTTGCTTATGATACTAACAAGTAACTTGGTCAACATTACACATTGAGCGAGCCCAAAAGGACAACCAGAAGTGGTCTGAGCCTACTATCAACCCGACGGAGTCAGAATAAATTTGTGATGACGCGGCCTATATTTAACCGAACCGTTTGAGGTCGTGGCATGATAACAACTTAAATAAAATATGGATGTCACCGACCTTTAGTCGCTTTTAAAGTTAAGAAAAATAACATAACTTGAGCTTGACACTTATTGTGTCTACTAAGTGAAGACACTTTGTTTACGTGTTCTTATATACAAATAGTTACTAATATTATCACTACACAAACTTGAAAGGTTTGGTTATTTTGAGCCAAAAAATTCTGCTCTGCTTTCATAATATCGACAGCCAAAGAGTGTTGTGTGTGGCCAGTGAGTGGAAAGAACTTTCCTTGTCTATTTTCCCATTAGAGTACAGTCTTGAACTCTTCAAATCTAGGGTAAATAAGTCCTTCTGGAAAAGCGTGCTCCATCTTAGGCTACATCTTCGCTTTCTTAAACTGAGTTGGTAGCCAAACGCTTGACCGTCATCAATAAAAAAATCTCTTCTTCTCTTTATCTTTGTGTAGACACATATGAAAAAAGAAAGAAATAAAATATTTAGCCTTACCAATTAATAAGACAGACTTAGGACTAGACTAGGTACAAGTAGGTACTGAAATTAAAACTAGGTAAAGAAGAATAATAAAGAGTAGAATAAAAAAGGGACTCCAGCCGAATGTGTGGCTGAGGTGGAGACGCTACGGTTTTCAACACTGGTTTTCAGGTAGAGTCGAAGGACTGAGTGATTGAGAGGGTGAGACAATTATTTTAGAGGAGTATACATGGACAAAGATAAACATGATGACAATGTGAACGTGCTGTTATCTTTTTTGATAACTTTACAGTTTTTTATCCTTATTAATTTTCCCCACAGGAAGAAGCCATACATAAGAATCGGTTCGAAATACTTGAACCAAGGCACGAAGATCAATATCAAAAGGTCAATAATACATCCAAACTGGTCAGGAAAAGGCAAAGAGCATCCCTTTGACTTTGACTTCCAACTCCTGGAGACAGCAGAAACTATTAAGTTCAATGATAACACTCAGCCGATTAAATTGGCTCATATTGAGGATATGGTGATAGGGAAGATCATTACTGTGACTGGATGGGGGAATACTGAGGAAAATGTAAGTAAATAAAACAGGGAAGTGGATGAGTCAGGTACATACAATAAGAGATTTACCTGACCTATCCAAAACTGACTTATTTTGAAATTTAAGTGACTTAGAGTGAGAGTGAGATTAGGGAGCATGGACTGGCCACATTGAAACCATTTTTCATTTATTGCGCCCACTCTACTTTTGACATTTAGGCTTTCAATAAATTCAGTTGACCATCGTCAACGTCAAGTAATGTGTATGAGATAGTCCAAAGCGAATCACTACAATCTCGCCACATAGGCTCTTTATAACAATAGTGCGACGGACAGGGCTCTGCTTAGATACATCTATATACTTTAAAGCCGGGAATATCTTACAAGATAAAAAGTATTTTAAGTTAAGTTTAGTCAAGTTGTACATACATACATACACATTATGTACCTTACAAATTTTGGATGATATGGAGTCCATATCATAAAATCAAAATTATTAATTTCGCGTATACCTACTGTGACTGGATAAGGGTTATCCAATCAAATCAAAAAGTTTTAGGGTACATTCTACTCTTAGATACTACCTAACTAAACTACATAAATAATAATTATTATCTGTTCCGAATCTTAGAATACTAAACAGGAAAGTTGATGGCCCATCAACTTACTAGGCCCTAGTACAGTAGGAGATCGACCTGACCTATCCAATAAGTAACGACTCATTGGATAGGTCAGGTAACCAAAAATGTCGCCATCCTCTTTTTATGAAATTCTGATTCCGTAAAATTTTATAATAACGATAATTCGTTTAATACAATTTTCAAAAGTTAGCTCAATTGTTTCAATTTACAATTGAGCTTACTGCAAACAGCTACAATTTATTTTATTAATATATAAATGATAAGTATTATTCTTAAGTAATTTTCTTTTTCAATAAAGTTTATACTGATTATTTGAAAGGTAACCTAACATAAGGCAAGGAAAAAATTATAAAAAGTAGTATAATAATGTGGTTACAAACCTATTTTTTTTAATCGAGTTTGACTCGATATATGGATTTGCTCAATAACAGGACACACATATTTTGTATAAGAATAAGGAAACAAGTGACGGTTTGCACGTGACTTCAAAAAAGCTAATTATTTTTATTACGTATTCTCTATGTACATAGAAATATATCTGTATTTTTGTTTCTGTTAGTTTTGTATTTTTTTATTATTTTTATATGAACTTTAATCATTGAAAAGTAGATATTTTAAATCCCTATTCTGCACCTAACCTTCTATGATGAGAATCAACAAAACGCATTCGCTTGCACCGACCTTGGATTGACACAAATTGATAAGCCACGCAATTATAGCAGGTAATAAAAACGGACGAACGGCAGAGGAACGCCTAAATCTTTATTTAAATTTATTTTAGATTTGCTCGAGCAAGAAATTCATCCATAAATGAATATTTCCAAATCGTTTATAATAAATCATTATTCCGGAGCCGGAAAAAAGGATTTTTATTGTAGAATAATGTATATACATTCTCATTTCAGTGAACTGTGTTCTTTTGAAAAAAAAATTCTTTAAACTGATTTTAATACTAGCTGCGTCCCGCGGCTTCGCACGCGTTGTTCCTATCATCATCATCATTATCATCAGCCTATATTAGTCCACTGCTGGACATAGGCCTCCCGTAATGAGCGATATAGCGCCCTGTCTTCAGCTTGACGCATCCAGCATCTGCCTGCAGTTGTTCCTATGAACACGTTTAAAGGTGATTTATATCCCACGGGAACTGATTTATGGGATAAAAAGTAACCTTCAGATTCCAGGATAAGAATTACTTGTCTGTAAATTTTCGACCTCGATTCGTTTAGTAGTTTTGACGTGAAGAGGTAAGAAACATCCATCCATCCATACAAACTTTGGCATTTATAATATAGGTAATAATAATAATAATAAAAATATTTATTTGCGCATAGGTTTACAATTTTTCAAATGATTACTGTCTAGTACAAACATACTACTATGTCAAAGAAAATGACTCCTCGCTCTCACTAAGTTAGAATAACTTGTATAGAGACACGAGGGCTCCTCCCTTCGGCTACAAATACCTAAGTGTAACTGTAAGTAAATAATATTAGTGTGAAGTGATATTTTCAAACAAGGAAATTATAATACCTACGAATTTTCTGTGATAAGTTTAGTAACGCAGCACCAATGCAAATTAAAACTTTATTGGTTACGCCTCCATCATGTTTTAATTAAACTCGGTTTGAAGGTTAATAAAAACATGCTAGAATCCTACACAGCTCGTGCCTTGTGAGCGTTGAGATTTTTAAGCTACATTCATTGATTAATTAAGACGGGAAGATGAGATACTAGTTTCTCGAAAATGGCAACCTCATATTGTGTAAAATTTTCTGCTCCCACCTCAGTCACCGTCGGACAGGCGGCACGGGCGGTCGTGATTCGCGTGAAATATTGTTGTCTCGGTCTCACTTCGGTCTTAGATACGTCTTTCTGTCTTTTTTCTTCTTTGTATTGCACAGGACTGGAAATATAACTGTGATCGTATGTGTTTGCGTGTAGTTGTGCCAATTTTTGAGTAAGCGCTGGGAGAACGTAACCTATCTTCCCTTTTAAATTAATCAATGGATACATTCCCACTGCTGCACGGAAAGACTAACGCACGTGTGTCTAGCTCTGCTTTGCAAGAAAATGTATCTAATTCTAATTCTAATTCTAAGTGGGGGAACTAAGATCTGCACGGACGTCTCGCATAGGAGTGTATTGTGCATTATCCCCCTGCCTAAGAAGGCCCTAACCAGCCCAGCTCCTTGAAGTATCGGAGCAGGACTTTAGGTGACTGACAGCTTCGTTTCAGCTTTTCTGTGAGTGTGGATGGGGTTGATTCCTCAATGAGGCGCTTCAGCCCTGTTTTGTGTCTGGCCTCCTCTGTGGCCGTGCAGTGTACCACGACGTGTTCCACAATCTCTTCTTCTTGAAAGCAGCCACGACATAGGCTGCTGTCTGTGGCTCCGGTCTTGAAAAGATGATGGTTCAATTCACAGTAACCTGTGATGATGCCCACAAGATAATGTATGTGATAACGTCCACTGCAATGCACACGCTACGCACGAATACGAGATGACGTCATTGCTACGCGAGTGACTTACCTACTCGAATATATAAAAGGGCCCTTTCCATAGTGATACCGCGCTGTGTTTCTAGCCAAACGTAGTTTGTGACCTTACAAACTTGTCTTTTTCATTTGGTGTGAATTGTGTGTTTTTGTGGTGTGCTTGTTTACAAAAGTTCGTGCTATGTGATCGAACAACAGGTTTATTGACAAAAACACTAATATTATCTACTTTAGTAGTTAGTCTAAAAAATGCCACAGGTTTTGGGTGTAATAGCGTGTCTAACGATTTAAATCTTTGGCGTCTACTATGGGGCTCATTAGGGGAGACTTATGTCCAGCTGTGCACTAATATAAGCTGATGATAATGGGGTTTTGAGAAAATCAAAGGAAGTGTGAACACAACCTTGGATATTAATCAATTATTTTGTAAAACTAACACAATCCTTATACTTCTAGGGTCCATATTCGAGCGTCCTTCGAGCCGTCAGGGTGCCTATTATCTCCAAGGAGAACTGCCAGAACGTTCCGTTCCCTTACTTCAGGGGTAGTTTAACTGCTAGAATGTTCTGCGCTGGATTCAATGAGGGGAAGAAAGATGCTTGCCAGGTACCTGACCATTATCATCTGACTAGTTTTCGCGGCTTCTCACTCGTTGTATGGAATCTTTTAAAGGTTATTCAACACAGCTCTTTTATTATGTAGAAATAGAAGAACTGTATAAGTCACAACGCCACTGCTGCTCACGTGTCTAAATTGACTTTGCAACAAAATGTACCTTTGAGTTAACGTCCACTGCAACCTAGGAACACGTTACGCAGACAGGACCTACACAGGTTTGTGTCTCAATCGGAAGGAAGAAAGGGGACGGAAGAATAGGGTCGGCGAGTGTGTGGAATGGTGGGCTCACCGAGCATGTATGGGAGGAAGAGGGGACGGTAGTCTGACCGCGGTAGGTTTATGTTCCCGTGGTTTGCCGAAAATGGAGAAAGAGGGTCACTGGAGAAGTTTCAGTGGGTATTACGTCCTTCGCAGGGCATCGAGTCCCACATAATTCTGGTCCCCACAGATCAGTCCATTCGTCAAAAAATTTCCTTGCCGAATTTATATAAGAAAGGAACACGCTACGCACGTATCTACCTACATATGTATTTGAGACAAATGACGTCATTGCCAGACGCGTGGCTTGCTCGATATCTATGACGCCCACGCAGCTCACACTGTCAACGCTACACAAATGGTTCACGCGTGCGTAGCTTCAGTCACTTTTGGTTCCAAGCCAATCTGATCCACTTTGCAAATCCATTAAAGGATCAGTTTCCATAGGAGCACGTTCAGCAGTGCACGTAGGAGTATGTGTGCTGATGAAAATGGAGAAGAATGATTCCGAGATGGTCCCATAAAGTGTAGTGTGTGTAGTTTCCTGGGTAAAAATATATTATTGTATTTAATCCGTCAATTAGATTATCAGAAGATACTGGAACTGTACATGTTTTTTCTTTGTGTGATCAAACAAAAAATTACAAAAATAAAACGCACCGTAGTTTGGGAATGGGGGCGGTGACGTCACACACACCTTGTTAAAAATGTCGCAAGGTATGACTGCTGAACTTTAGCTGGCTATATTTTCATATTTTTTTGTATTATCGACATAAGAAGAAAATCGCGTCCAATATCTTTTGATAATTTAACTGATGGCCTAATTAGATTGAGAACACTAGCATAGTTTTTTCAAAACAATCAACAAAATTATATAAGTACAACATAACAACATAGGTCAGTTCCTTAGGTCATTATTGTCATTATATAATATGTATTATGTGTGTAGGGTACAATAATATTCATCTTCAAACGCCACCGTCTATATTGTTCTTTTATTTCCAGTCCATCCAAGCTTGCATGGAAAAGATCACTTAAAGCAATTAAGCCGACCTTTGTACGACCTTGATTGTCTACATCTCCTTCTGTATTGTATTTTATGTCATGTGGTACATTAAAGAGCTATCAATCTATCCATCAATTTATGTAACTGTCCTATTTCCAGGGTGATTCTGGTGGTCCAGCGGTGGCATACGACCGACTCCTCGGCATGGTTTCCTTCGGCTACGGCTGCGCCACCCCTGGCTCCTACGGCGTCTATAGTAAAGTGGCCAAAGTCAGACCTTGGATTGAGCAGATAACAGGCTTGAAGCTGGACTAGACTTTATTACTATTGTGTTAAAGTTTAAATTGTGATAGTTTAATACTTGTACATTGTTTATTGTCATTTGAGCCACTCAAATTATATAAATACTTATTTGTGAACCAATCAAGCTCAATGATGGAAAAAGTATGCAAAAAAATTATATGATATTTATATTTTTGATATTGAATTTATTTACTCTTTTGTTCTTCAATTAATAAAATTTCCAGAAAAGTAGTTGAACTTACTAAACCGCAAAATTCATTGTTACACGTACTTACCTTTGGCTCAATTCGGAAAATAAGGAAAATAACGAAGAATTTAAAAATGAAAATGATAATTAGATTATTTTGGAAAAACAAAAAAGACTTCCGTTAATTTTACATTGAATCCTTATTTTAAGCATCCAGCAACCTTCACCGACGCCCACGCGATGGACCGATGACCTTCACAAGGTCATCGGTCCATCGCGTGGGGGCCTACCAACACTGCGCCTTCCTAAGTTGTCACCACTGAAAAGCTTTGCGGGCCCTGCGGTTGTCGTCGGTCCTACAACCTATGTGCCTTGCTCACTGCCTTTAGTTTTCACGTCTTCCACTAGTGGACAAAACATGTAAGTGAATTAGAGTCAATTGCAGCTTATTTCTTCATCACCATCATCATCATCATCAGCGTTTTGCGACGCACTGCTGGGCATAGGCCTCTCTATGCTTATGCCATTCGCCTCGGTCATCGGTCCTACCTTATTTCTTATTTGATAATAATTACTATTTATTTATCAAGATTTTTGTATAGTAAAAATTTTACTTGACTTAGTGCTTATTTTGTAAGTCTGAAGAAATGATTTGAATCTGACTCTATGGCACTGAAACATGGTCTTTTACTATGGTCCTCATCAGAAAGCTCAAGGTCGAATGAGTTTATTACCAGTATATTATTGTATTAGCTGTGACTTGTGACCTGCAGCTTCGCAAGCGTTGTTCCTATGGAAACGATTAATGTGATTTCTATCCCACGGGAACTGATTAATGGGATAAGAAGTAGCCTACGTTTGATTCCAGGATTATGATAACCTGTATGCCAAATTTCAGTCCGATCCGTTTTATAGTTTTGGCGTGAAGATGAAACAAACATCCATCCATACATTTCATCCATATAATATTAGTGTGAAGTTCAATTTATTATTTGATATATTTTGAACAGTATAAATGTCTCCGGGCATGACCTGATCCCACCATCCCCCTTTTACTCCAGGACAAGCAGACGCACAGCGCAATACCATCCATACTTGGTGGATGTACCCTCCACTCGCACTAAGCGGTTTTCCTCCTTGTTTATTATTCGCACCGCAAAGGAAAGGAACTCGCTCCCTGTCTCTGTTTTTCCAGCCAATTGCAACCTGGGTCTCTTCAAGACAAGGGTGAATAGGTATCTTCTAGACATTCGTGATACACCGTTAGCCGCATCTTTATTTCCATCTGGTGAGATTGCGGTCAATCGAAGGTAAATTTACCGTATAAAAAATTGTGGAAATGTGAAAGTGCTCCAAGTGGGAAGTTTACACAACTCACAATTCCATGGGAAATAGAGTAACGCATATTTAACAACATGGCAGTTCACATTCAGGATACTGATGATTTGTTTACTTCTTATGTAAGTAAAGTATGGAGGATGTAGCAATTTTACTAGAAATAGTTTGAATGCCAGTAAAAAGGTTATAAATATTATTATCAATGCGTAAAAACCAGTCAAAATGTTTTATTATTGAGTCATAAGTATGTTTGTGTTTTATATTGTATTGATAAGGTTTACTGTAGTTTCTGGGTATGTAATTCAAATAGAAATAATAAAAGGCACTACATTTTTTTTTAATGGAGATTGTTTCTTGTAACATCTGTAGATAGAAGACAAGAACGCTGGTAGGGCTACAATCATTGATTCATTAAAAAGGGAAGATAGGTTACGTTCTCCCAGCGCTTACTCAAAAATTGACATGTGTTACAACTACACGCAAACACATACTCTCACAGTTATATTTCCAGTCCTGTGTAAACAAAGAAGAACAAAGACGGAAAGACGTATCTAATACCGAAGTGAGACCGAGACAACAATATTTCACGCGAATCACGACCGTCCGTGCCGCCGGTCTTGCGCCGGTCCGACGGTGACTGAGGTGGGTGCAAACAATTTTACACAATATGAGGTTGCCATTTTCGAGAAACTAGTACCTCATCTTCCCTTTCTAATAAATCAATGGCTACAATTGAAGTTTTACGTATACCTAAGCCTACCAATTTAAAGAAAGAAATTCATATATTCTATGTCACTTTGTTGCTACAAAAGATTTGAATTTAAATTCCTCAGACCCAGATGAGAACATGATAGTAATGCAGTAAAATAAGCATTTGGTCAACAGCTTATCCACAGCTGTCAACAGCTTATCCACAGCTGTCCACAGCTGTCCACTGCTGGACGCAGGCCTCCGCCTAATAAGCGTCTTATTGGCAGCTATCTCATGGGGGTAGAGGATCGCAGTTTGATGGTAGAAATGTTCTGCTGGAGGCGCTGCTACCCGCCTCCGGTAGATATCCATGATAGCCTCTTACGATACTCGGGGGAAGAGTTGGAGTGGTGCACATTCTAAGCCAGCACACGGCAGAAATGATAAAGAAATAAAATAATTGATTTTGTTTTAAAAAACTATAAACCGACTTCAATTGTATGGATCCCAGTGTCAGAACTGAACCAAATTAAAATTGGACCAAACCTAAAGCACCAGCTATCAAATAAAAAAATATCATGAAAATCGGGCAACCCAGTCAAAAGAACTGAGTAAACAAACAAAAAAATATACAGTCGAATTGAGAACCTCTACTATTTTTTGAAGTCGGTTAAAAATAAGCATTTTACCAAACTTCATCGTCATCATCATCATCAGCCCTTACTAGTCCACTGCTGGACATAGGCCACCCCTAATGAGCGCCATAGCGCCCTGTCTTCAGCTTGACGCACCGAGCATCTGCTTGCATTCTATCGCAGATCGTCATCCCAGCTGACTGGAGGGCGTCCTACATACACTACGTTTGCTGAATCGCGGTCTCCACTCAAGAACTCGTTTACCCAACGGTTAGTTTACCCAGCGGTTATCGGTTCTTCGGGAACCGGCCCTTACCTCAGTTTGCTAAATCGGGACTAACCTAACCTAACCTAACCCAACGGTTAGTTTACCCAGCGGTTATCGGTTCTTCGGGAACCGGCCCTTACCTCAGTTTGCTAAATCTTTGATCCATGTCGATAACTTTGGTTCACCAATATTTTGTAGTTAACCAATATTTTGCTACAATATCCAGACTTGTAGGTGGCATCAACGTTAACATCGAGCTGGGTACATTCCAAGTGAACTATGCTGACAAATGTGGTGCTGTCATCATACATGCTAGGTGGCTGCTGACGGCCGCACATTGCGGGTAAGGAAGAAAAAGCTGTTTAGAAACAAAATGCTGAACAATCCACACAACATAACCTAGCCCCAAGCTAAGCAGAGCAGTTTTTGTTTTATCGACATATATTATTAAATACGTGTCCAATAAATAAATGAATTAAATAAATGAATCATTCTGGACAAATTCACACGGCATTATCTAGCCCCAAGCTAAGCGGAGCTTGTGTTATGGGTACTAGATAACTGATATACGTAATACAATACACTATATAGACAGATACTTTTTATTATGTATAGAAAACATCCAGAACGCCCTGAACAAATATCTGCAGATCGTACACACATTTGTCCCGAGGCGGGAATCGAACCCGCAACCTCCTGCGTCTGCGCCACAGCGCACACAGGGGGCGGGGGGGTGATGCCTATAATCTCCAAGCTGGGCACGCGGGTTGGGGATCGCAGTTCAGTGGTAGAATTTTTCGCTGCTGCCCGCCCCCGGTGAATATCCCTTAGTCACCTCTTATGACACCCACGGGAAGAGATGGGATAATAAAAATTAATAGACACAGGAATTTTTCTGAAAACTATAATTGTGGCATATTTACAAATCCTTTTTTTCATGACGAATTTACTTTGTGGCAAATGTAAAACAACTCTTTCAGGGCTTCAGGAACCTTCATCCGAGCTGGTAGCTCCAAACGCCTCTCAGGCCCGAAGATCTCGATCCAAAGACATCTCATCCACCCCTACTTCAAAGAAGGACAGTTTGACTACGACATCCAACTGTTAAGGCTGTACAAAGAACTGCCAATTGCACGTAGGAAGAATTTTGCAAAAGTGAGGATCTCCAAGGGAGGAGAGAGGGAAGATGATGATATTAAGGTGTTCGGGTGGGGATATCAGAAGGAGAAAGTAAGTGGAACAACCATTGATTTATTAAAAACGAAGATGAGGTACTGGTTGCTCGAAAGTGGCAACCTCAAATTGTGTAAAATTGTGTTCTCCCACATCAGTCACCGTCTGACCGGCGGCACGGGCGGTCGTGATTCGCGTGAAATATTGTTGTCTCAGTCTCACTTCGGTCCTAGATACGTCTTTCCGTCTTTGTTCTTCTTTGTATTGCACAGGACTGGAAATATAACTGTGAGCGTATGTGTTTGCGTGTAGTTGTAACACATACCAATTCTTGAGTAAGCGCTGGGAGAACGTAACCTATCTTCCCTTTTTAAATCAATGGGAACAACAGAAATTATCTGAGCGTCTTGTCGAAGCGACGCTTGACCCGAGAGCTGGTGAGTATCTGTAGCTGCGCATCAGCCAGCGTCTTGTACCTTTCGGACTGGTATCGATATGGATTATTTGAGTTACCTGTAGATTGTTTGCAACAGTCTGCAGGTAACACAATTGATTCAATTAAAAATCCGATTCTAAAGCAAACTGACATTCGGCTCTGTGTGTTTTTTTATGTTTATTCGCCGAACCGATTTGGATGATTATTTTTCAGTTATATAGAAAATAATCCCAAAATGGTACTACAACACTATGCTTTTGAGTCATGTAAAAAGATTCGATTAATCCGATACCTTTTTCGAAGTCTTATTAAAAAAATGTCCTAATTAAAAAAATATTGTCATCCGTCAGATTATCACATATTTATATTTATTTATTGATATTGGACACATATTTTTTTTTCATCATCATCATCATCATCATCAGCCTATACTAGTCCACTGCTGGACATAGGCTTCCCCTAATGAGCGCCATAGCGCCCTGTCTTCAGCTTGACGCATCCAGCATCTGCCTGCAGTCTTTCGCAGATCGTCATCCCACCTGGCCGGAGGGCGTCCTACACTACGTTTTCCGAGTTATATACATTTATATATATATATGTATTTGTATGTTTTATATATTTTCTTTTGCCAATCACAAAACAAATGCTACATGCTAAAAAATATCAAAATGTGTTACGCATCACGAGGAACTTTAACTAGCTATATCTTCATTATTTTTGTTTAAGGCGCATACCCGAGCCAATCTGACAGCAATTCCTATTTTATCATATTTTTACGTTTATCATAGGAATTTTTAAAAATCCTACGTGCAGTTTGTGGTATCTATTATAAGCTATTTTTTAATACCTCTTTTATAATTTTATCTCATATAGTTTAGGAGGAGATGCAAAAATAGAGTTTGGTGGCCAAAAAGCGCTACTTCGTATCTCTTCCTAAGCTTTACAAAATGAAACTATTACAGAGGCATTAATTAATAGCTTATAATAGATACCACAAACTGAACGTAGGATTTTAAAAAATTCCGGCGTTCAATGTAATAATAAGATAAAATAGTTAGGGGTCGCTGGTGTATGGGCCTTAATCGACAAAAGAAAATATATCTTTTGATAACCTAACTGTCAGACTATTTAAATTTTTAGGACATTAACCTATTGTGTACATACAGGGTGACTACAACGACCATCTTCAAATGATAAAAGTCCAGAAGGTGTCCATGGAAGCTTGCAGTGAGATACCCAGGTTACTGAACAACACAGTGTACCTAACGTCTAGAATGTTCTGCGCGGTAGGGGCAGGTCAAGATGCTTGTCAGGTCAGTAAAGTCATCATCATGATAATCAGTCTACACACGTCCACAGCTGGATATATTCCTCCCCCACGGAACGCTACAAATAGCAGTTCTTACTTGCTTAGTTACGCTATCAGGCTTATGGCGATCTAGTCCAAAAGCTTTGTTGTCCACATCGCGTTAGGGTTATAATAATAATAATAATAAACAATCTTTATTGCAGGAAAAATGTAGATAGATTACAATAGGTGTTTAGAAAGTTCTTAAAATAAAAATAAAAACTAACTACTGTATCCTGCAATTGGCGGTCTTATCCCTTGCAGAGATATCTACCAGACAACCATTGTGTGTAAGGCACCTTATGTCAAAGGCTACCTATGAGCTAGTTGTATCTAGCTGTGTGTTGGCCTAAGCCAGTGTCAGTGAGTCGGACACCAGGGTTGGTCACTACCCCCGAACTAGTTGGTTAAGACTTTAGGACTTAGAATAGAAGAAGAATTATAAAGAACTAGCTGCGCCCCGCGTCTTCGCACGCCTATCCCACAGGAACTGATTTATAGGATAAAAAGTAGTATGTGTTATTCCAGGCCTAAAGCTACCTGTATGCCTGTAAATTTCAGCCCGATCCGTTGAGTAGCTTTTGCTTGAAAGAGCAGTAAACATACATACAGACATGTTTACAAACTTTCGCGTTTATAATATTAGTAGGATATTAATATATAAGACTAAGGACTCTAGGCACTAGGGCTTGGAATCTCTTTCTTACTACATCTGGAATCTCTTTCTGACTAAATCTGGATATCGAGTTTTAGTCAGAAAGCAATTTAGTCACAACCTCTATCTAGTCAAATCAAGAAGCTTCTAACCCGAAAAGCACAAGTTTAAATGAATAGATAGATGCACGCATAGATTGAAATCGTTAGATACGCCCTGACCACCAAACACTGTAGCAATGTTTTGAAATGTGTCGCATCATGTCCAAAACCTGTGCAATCTACACAAACAAAACAAGCGAACTGAGAAAATAGTGTCATCTCTTTTTCTCACACATTAGTTGCAAACACTACTTTCTTTTTCGTGCACTCGCCATTTAAATTTGTTATTGTAGTCATTTTTGACAATGCGGATGATAAAATAAAAGTTATTTCATTAACTCGCAATACCTAAGAATGAAATGAAACCTCTGGCTTTGTTTGTGTTTCTAGAATTACTGTTGCGCTTTCAAAAGGCACATGATATTTTGTGACGCTATAAACTGCTCGCAAAAGTCCTTCACAACACGTCCGGCTAACACTGTGCTTAGATATATATACTGAGTCCAAGTTTATGCATGCGTAAGGTTCGACTTGGACACAACACGGCGCGGTCTCACTGTGGTAAGGGCATATCTAACGGGTTCAATCTATGGATGCACGTATAACTGTTACTTCTTTACGCCAAAACATTAAACGGAGTGCCGATTGCGAGTTCCACAAAGTTTTTCTAATGACTTTACTATCACGTAAATCGAGTCATCGACAAACGAATCGAAAGTCATGCAAGTGCGATTCCTTTTCGATGCAAACTATCACCGCGAACACGGTTTATTATTTTTGTTATGGTGGTAGTACGGCAGAACCGTGAGATGAACCGACCAAATTCAGAATTATATTTTTATAAGTATTTTGTTCAGAAGTAGCTGTATATAACGCTATGGTTAACTAAGTGTTGCTTTTGTTTATTGTCTTGTACTATGTTGGAGTGAGTGGTCGTGACTGGTGAATTACGAATTATAATATGATAAAATGAAAACAAGCTCGTCCCAATTTGATTTGTTGGTGACGTTCATGGAGCAGTAAGTCCTTTGATGTGTTCAACGTTGAGTAAACTTTTTTCATCGACGGAGTAAAAACAAAGTTGATTAATATGTTTTGCTACTCCAATTGGCTTTTGATATGATCCAGAAGTAAAACAGAATAGAGCCGTGAGCACCTGCGAAGAAATTAATTAGGTGTCTAAACTGTAGGTACTTATGGTTTATCCATTTTGAATGAAGCATGTTAGTAAACAAAGTATGATACAAATAACAAAATCTCACTTGCTTGGCGTCGAGTTTCAGATATAATTGTAAGCATTTTTTATTGAAGGGAGGATCTAAAATCGACAAGTAATGTAAATTACGTACGCGCCAACAAAGTGAATTTTAGGTTAAGTATGGGCGGTTTGTTTTATAAGTACTAACACATTCATGGCCCAAGACGCTCATGCCAGTCTCCAGCTGCGTGACGTGATGCTGCGGCGCGCAGCATCATTGAATGGGCGCTTACGTGCGGTCTCATTGTTGGTCTGAGGGTTCGGTCTGACTTCTATTATTATCATTGATTTATTAAAAACGAAGATGAGGCACTGGTTGCTCGAAAGTGGCAACCTCAAATTGTGTAAAATTGTGTTCTCCCACATCAGTCACCGGCTGACCGGCGGCACGGGCGGTCGTGATTCGCGTGAAATATTGTTGTCTCAGTCTCAGTTCGGTCCTAGATACGTCTTTCCGTCTTTGTTCTTCTTTGTATTGCACAGGACTAGAAATATAACTGTGAGCGTATGTGTTTGCGTGTAGTTGTAACACATGCCAATTTTTGAGTAAGCTCTGGGAGAACGTAACCTATCTACCCTTTTTAAATCAATGATTATTATAAAAAATAAATAGGTAGCAAAATCTAAATAATACGTAGATAGTTACATACTTTATGTTCCAACGAAACGCGTTGAGAAGCCCTTAAATTCGTTAATCGTTTTAGTTCTCTGCACAAAAACTTAAAAGCTGTCTTTGTAAGACGATACCAAGCTTTAAATTTATGCTCCGTAAGGTCCAACAACGGGTCGAAAGATGCACGAGTTCTTGCTTCTTTAGATGCGTCGAAATTGCGGTCATCTTGTGCCTTAGCAACCGCTAACATCCTTCAAGCGAAAAAAAACCGTCTTGCCATAATTTTATTGAAAACTTGATCTTTTCACCTCTATTCACTAAGAAATTTTACGTGAGTGCCCTAGGACAACTTTTCGAGCGCGTTTACTATTCAAATGTCAAATTTTGTAACTCGCACTTGGGTGACTCTTCAAACAACCAATCAAATGCGTTGAAATTCTCACAATCGAATGTGCGTGACCGCGTCGATGATCAACGCTCGAAAGAGAATCTCGCACTCACAAATTATGTTTCTAGTTTTTGCCACAAGAGGCGCTGTGGGATGAAGGGAGGAAGGGATTGAACCCTTGCAAATTATAGTTAACTTTCTCACGATCGAGTTAATAAAAAAACTCTCACTCGGCACTCAGATCGGACTGAAATTTTTACGTGCCTGGTAGGTGTAGGCCTACATAGGTATTATGTAAAATTTCAGCCTTTATCATTGATTTATTAAAAAGGGAAGATGAGGTACTGGTTTCTCGAAAGTGGCAACCTCAAATTGTGTAAAATTGTGTGCTCCCACCTCAGTCGCCGTCTGACCGGCGGCACGGGCGGTCGTGATTCGCGTGAAATATTGTTGTCTCGGTCTCACTTCGGTCTTAGATACGTCTTTCCGTCTTTGTTCTTCTTTGTATTGCACAGGACTGGAAATATAACTGTGAGCGTATGTGTTTGCGTGTAGTTGTGACGCATGCCAATTTTTCAGTAAGCGCTGGGAGAACGTAACCTATCTTCCCTTTTTAATAAATCAATGGCCTTTAGGTATGGTTTTGTACGCGTTTTACTGGGAGAAAACGCAATCGAACAGATTTTATCGGTTACTAAATGGGCCGTACTGAAATTTTTCATGGGTTTAGGTTTAGGCGTGTGTCATGCCGATTCGATTACGTTTCATCACAGTAAAATGCGTGCGAAGTCGTGGGCAGTTGGTAAATCATCAGGCATGCCCATAATTAAGGTATAAGATAATTAATTTTGCTCAAAAAATTGTTAACCGACTTCAATTTTTATAGTTTTTTCATGGATTTTCATTGATCCCATTGTCAGCGCTGGACCAAATTAAAATGGAACCACACGGGAAGCACCAGCTTTTATATAAAAAAGAATCGCAAAAATCGGACAAACCAGTCAAATCTTCTGAGGAAAAAAAAATACAGTCGAAAAATGGATAGAAAGGCTTATTCCACTAATCCCCGTTGAAAATCCCCGTCAACGGGGAAAACTGAACTTTTTGTTCACTATTCCCCGTTGACGAACGCCTAGAACAAAATGTTAGGATACAGAGACATAAGACTTGCGGTTTTCCAAGAAGAAAAATCAAAAACTTAGTTTTTTGCTTTGCTTATCAAGTACATAGGTCCTGGTCCTAAAAATCTAATCTCAAACAAAATCATGTCTTCTCAATTCCAGGGTGACAGTGGAGGAGCAGCAGTGTCCTCATCATCAGGTCTGCTGGTGGGACTCTCCTCCTTTGGGTACGGCTGCGGGCGAGGTCTGCCGGGAGTCTACACCAACGTCACGGAGACCAGCGTCAGGGGATGGATCGTCTACCATACGGGGGTTTAGAATAAATAAATAATGTTAGACAATAGGGTATATGCATGTGACTTCAAAAAAGCTAATATTTTTTATACGTATTCTCTATTATATTTTTATATTTTATTTATTGAGGTAAACCACAGCGTTACAATTTTCATATAAATTCTTAAAATATATATAACACTAAGGCCAAAAAGGATTACACGGATATTAAACAAACAGTGGAACAGCAAAGTAAGTCTACAGGGTTACAGGAAAAATGGTGCTAGATCCGTGAAGAGCGTGGAGTACTCATCATTTCTGACTTATTTCACTATGAAACACCCTGCCCTAAACTTAACCCTTTTCGAGTTATTCGACTTTTAATTTTTTTATTGAATATTGCCGATTTTTAGGCTACTAAATTTAATTTTGTTTATTTTGTGTATCTTATTATTATTATTTTTGCATTTTTACATGTGTAATAAGATGCTTTAGGACGTCAATTATTAAAATAGTGCATAAGCTAATTGAATAGACCCTAGTAGACAAGTAAAAGTAATGAAATAAAAAAGAAAATTAGAAAGTTTATTTTTCTCTGAGAAATATCTAAAAAAAATATTAAGGCAGTTGTTCGGCAGATGTGTTTTAAAATATCTACGTTTCATCAGCTATCTAACGAGGTATAATAATCTAGGGTTTGTATTACATTTCGTGGAAAAAAGTAGTTGGGACGCTCCAGGTAGCAGTTCTAACGGTCCCGCGCCTATTGTCCTTCAAGTTAAGACGTACCGTGCGAGCGAGACAAGTGATGATTTATGTAGGTGCGGATGAAAGAAAAAATGTGTAGAGACCGGTTAGGGCTGGGAATACAACAGGGGGTATTGTTTTGGTTGTCAGTCTGCTTTTGTGCTTCGTACATAGTAGATGTGATATCGTTTTGCTCTTTTTCTCGACTTGGCTGTGATTCTGGACTATTTCTTCTGATTTGTGACTACTGTGCTTGTTAACCGGACTCTGATTTGTACCTGTGATACGGAAGTGTTGAAGATGACGTCCTACACACCTGAGGAATATGCTGATATGCTTATTTGTTACGGATACTGCGATTGTGTGTCTGCGCAAGCTCGCAACGAATACATAACTCGCTACCCCGGTCGTCGAGTGCCGGATGTGGCCGTTTTTGACAGAGTTTATCGAAGACTTCGAGAAACTGGCTCTGTTTTGAGACGAAATACAGACACGGGAAGACCACGAATTGACGACGAAGAACAGGACAATGAGATAGTGCAACGCTTTCGAGCGGATTCGACTACTTCCACTAATATTGTTGCCCGTGATCTGGGACTTTCGCAATGGAGGGTTTACAGTGCATACTGCTGGCCTATACCCGTACCGTTACACGCCGGTACACGTTATTGAAGAAGGAGACCCCGCGAGAAGATTGGACTTTTGCAGATTTATGCTAAATGCTGACGTAGAAGACCCAGATTTTCTAAGAAATATCTTGTGGACGGATGAGTCCAAATTTGATAAAGATGGCATAACTAATTATCACAACGCCCATTACTGGGCCCCAAAAGAACTAAGGAATCCCAATAAGAAAAGAGTGACGGGGTCCCAACGAAGATTCAGCGTGAATGTGTGGATGGGCATTATCTCCAATCATTTGATTGGACCTTACTTTCTCCCGGATATTCTAAATGGGGAAAGCTACGAAAAGTTCCTGAGAGCAGACTTGAGTGATTTGCTGGATGATTTGCCACTCAACCTGATCAGGGACATGTGGTTCCAACACGATGGCTGCCCTGCCCATTTCAGGAGAAGTGTCAGAGACTGGCTAGACACAAATTACCCAAACAAATGGATAGGACGAGGTGGGCCGTTGCCATGGCCAGCAAGAAGTCCGGACCTAACCCCCATGGATTTTCATGTGTGGGGGTGCATGAAAACTCTTGTGTACAGCAAGCCAAATCCAGTTTCGTCTGTGGAAGACTTAAGAGAAAGGATTGTGGATGCAGCAAATAAAATGAGGACCACGTTGACCACTGGAGTAGTGAAGACTGGTCTCTGTAGAAGGATGCGACAATGTATCAGAAATAGAGGTGGCCATGTTGAACATGAACTGTAAAATAAGAAAAAGTTGTGTGAAAACATTTAATAAATGACATTTCATGCTTACCTATTGTTTTATTTTACTTTTTAGGGCTAAGTATAAATTTTCTTCCCCACTGTCGCCTATGAAACTAATTTTTTTCAATGCATTTGAATAAAACCCAAGATTATTATACCTCGTTAGATAGCTGATGAAACGTAGATATTTTAAAACACATCTGCCGAACAACTGCCATAATATTTTTTTTAGATATCCCTTAGAGAAAAATAAACTTACTAATTTTTGTTTTTATTTCATTACTTTCACTTGTCTACTACGGTCTATTCAATTAGCTTATGCACTATTTTAATAATTGACGTCCTAAAGCATCTTATTACACATGTAAAAATGCAAAAATAATAATAATAAGATACACAAAATAAACAAAATTAAATTTAGTAGCCTAAAAATCGGCAATATTCAATAAAAAAGTTAAAAGTCGATTAACTCGAAAAGGGTTAAGTTTAGGGCAGGGTGTTTCATAGTGAAATAAGTCAGAAATGATGGGTACTCCACGCTCTTCACGGATCTAGCACTATTTTTCCTGTAACCCTGTATAAGTGTGACAACTTAAATTATCTTAAATTAAAAGTAATTGTAGTAAAAGTAACAACTATAACTATTATATAAATGTATTTACTGATATATAAATATATCTATTGATATATAAATATATCTATTATTTTTATTTTTGTATTTTATGATGTTTTTCTTATGAAATTTAATCATTGAAGAGTAGATATTTTAAGTCTCAACAGCAAAATGTCTAAACGCAACGCTATTGGCACGTGAAGCGTGACGTCATACTTGAACATTTTTGTATGGGCATGAAGTTTTGACTTTGAGTTTACGGGACTCGATGATCCGTGACGTCATAAAATGCAAGTGCTAACATGGCAGCGTTTTTATCACCCGAAACTGAGTGTAGTTTTACTTTTAGTTTTTTACCTCAATAATTTAATTTTTTTTGATGTTATATTTTTTTAGTTTATGTATTAACCTAAATAATCGATTAAAAAATAAAAAAAATCCATGCATATACCCTATTCACACAACATTACCTAGCCAAGAGCTAAGCAGAGCTTGTGTTATGGGTACAAGTTAACAGCTGATATACTTATTACAATGTATACAGAATAAAGTAAAAATACATAGCAACAATTTCAATCGAATAACTTTTTTTTATACTAGATTTTTTCTACCCGTAACTTTTTACATTCTTTTCTGAGATTAAAAGTAGCGTAGTCTCCGTCCAGTAATGTAATCTACTTATTAATCGACTTCAAAAAAAGGAGGAGGTTCTCAATTCGAATGGTTTTTTTCATCAACACACAGGCAGACGGTATTTTTTCTGCTTATTTGTATCATACCATATCAGCGCATCTTTTGTAATGGCTTGTTTGGCCCCAAATTAAACAGCATCTGGCTATAGAACGTATTTTCTTTTATTTTATTAAGTACTATCGGCGCCCCGTGGCTACGCAGGTGTTTTTCCTATGAAAACGTTTAGATTTTTATCCCACGGGAACTGATTTATGGAATAAAAAGTAAGTAAGTAATGTTTGATTCCAGGATTAGAATTACCTGTATGCAAAATTTCAGCCAGATCCGTCCAGTAGTTTTGGTGTGAAGAAGTAACAAACATCCATTCATCCATCCATACAAAAATATTTGTGTGACTAGCTGCGCCCCGTGGCTTCGTAGGTGTTTTCCTATGAAAACGTTTAGAGGTGATTTTTATCCCACGGGTACTGATTTATGGAATAAAAAGTAACCTATATTTGATTCCAGGATTAGAATTACCTGTATGAAAAAAATTCAGCCCGATCAGTTCAGTAGTTTTGGCGTGAAGAGGTAAAAAACATCCATCCATCCATACATCCATACAAACTTTCGCATTTATAATATTAGTGTGATGTGATGTAATGTGATACAACAATCAGTTCTAATATTTTTGTTTAGTGGCTGTAATTATTTGTACAAGAGAAGTCAAAACAGATAATTCAGTATGAGAAACATGTTTTGGGCATCATTTTTTTTTAACTTTCCTCACCTAGCTAGAATTACCTACAAAAGGAAAATGAAAATCAAATTCAAATTCGAAAATTTTTTATTTCCTTAAATACAATAAATGTACACTTAGAAAAGGTCAAAAACACAAAAAAAATCGTCATAATTTTTTCCTAAACGAAATAGGTGTCTTCTAGATCTTCGCAATACATCGTCGGCCACATCTTCACTTTCCATCAGGTGAGATTGTGGTGAAAAGGTTAAAAAGTTTTGCCGTTGTTTTGGCCATATATCTTCACTAGGACACAAACTTAAGTCTTTATAAATTGGCAAACCTGTGATGATGAATCGAGTAGAAATTCGGCTTGGAGGACCAAATTCGGCCAAGTCGAATTTCGACTACAGCAGCCAATCTCATCGAAGAATAGATGCGCAGGACACATTATAGTGCACATCACACACATGTGCACAGGTGCACATTCAATTCCCTCACTGTCATAATCCGATGGGACGACACACTGTCACGACCGGAGAGAGGTCAGGGCAACCTGTACCTCAACAGCCGTCCACTGCTGGACGCAGGCCTCCTCCTGATAAGCGCCTTATTGGCGTTTATCTCTTGGAGGTTTATGCCCTAAATCCCCACGCTGGGCATGCGGGTTGGGGTAGCAGTTTGGTACTATAATGTTTCTGCAGGGGGCGCTGCTGCCCGCCCCGGTGGATATCTCTTAGCCGCCTCTCACGACAACCGCCAACAACCACCCTGTACAATACAAGCTAATCGAGTAAATCTCCGAGCCGTGTGGTGCCGGCTCAGAATTTGCACCACCTCAACTCTTCCCGCGAGGTCCTGAGAGGCGACAAAGGGATATCCGTCGGGGGCTCCAACTCGCATGCCCAGAGTGGGGATTACAGGCAATACCCCCATGAGATAAAAGGTGTTGTATGTAGTATTATAATAACAAGGTGCTTATCAGGGGAGTCCTGCGCCCAGCAGTGGACCAATATAACCTGTTGGGGAGGTAACCGACATGTAAATGTTTTAACTATTACAGTTCCCCGTAGTCTAGTGTAGCTCATCGAAATCCATCATGTAAATTCACATTTCTCGAAAGCTTAGACATTAAACATGTTTATGTACCATCGCCAAACGTCATGCCTATCCAGTTTGAAACTATTTTGCTTTGCGTTAAAAACAAAAGATATCGAGCTAGTCGGGGTTGGCAATTACGAGTATTCACTTCGCAGAAAAAATACCCTAGTGGTGGTAAGGCGCAATTTTTGTTGACTTTGAGAAGAAAAGAGAAAATTACAATAGAATCCAATTAGAATCAGTATTTACAATTTAAACAATTGAATATTTACCATGATTTGAGTTTTGAGCTTTCCAATATTTCGGCACAGTTTCATGCGCCATGATCACGGTTATTCCGTGATCCGCATAAACCTGTGCCGAAATGTTGGAAAGCTAGCTTAGCTCAAAATGCATGGATTTTTTTAAATTTTTTAATCGATTATTTAGGTTAATATATAAAGGAAAAAAAAATATAACAACCAAAAACTTTATATTATTGAGGTTAAAAACTTAAAGTAAAACTACACTCGGTTTCGGGTAATAAAAACGCTGCCATGTTAGACATTGCATTTTATGACGTCACGGATCATCGAGTCCCATTATGTAAACTCAAAGTCAAAACTACATGCCCATAAAAAATGTTCAAGCATGACATCACGCTTCAGGTGCCAATAGCGTTGCTTCTAGACATTTTGCTGTTGAGACTTAAAATATCTACTTTTCAATGATTAAATTTCACAATAAAAACATCATTAAATACAAAAATAAATAAACAGATATATTTCTATAACAATAGAGAATACGTAAAAAACATATTAGCTTTTTTGAAGTCACATACATATACCCTATTGTGTTAAACGTTTGACAAAGAATATACAAGAAGTTCAGCTGATCCTTATCAAAACTTGTCGACGCGCGACGTCCCCAAGACGCTGGCTGCATTCCCCCGCTGTATGGCAATGCTGATGCGCTGCGCCAGATACTCACCAACTCTCGGTTCCTCGTCTCGCTTCGCCCAGATGCTTATATAAATATTTTAAAAAACTGGGCCTTTATGTGTAGCAGACAAAATTTGATGGACACGTACAAAGATAAACTTTCAGCTTTTATCCGAAAAAGCTTTTTATCCAACATCCAATAAATCCTAGATACGGTACGAATTTTCCATTCCGATACCCATCAAAAATCCATCTGGCGATCCCTGCTGTAGCAAATTGGAAAATATCTACCGTTTCTCATTTTCACATTTTTCTATCCCCCTTATATACCACCCACCACCCAACCTTTATATATTCTGTAAATGTAATTATACGTTCAATTTTGTATAAGGTACGATAGTGTGAGTGTTCATGTGTTTATTTTATCTACACTGTTTGTATATTGACGTCCCCCCTTACCACCCAGTGGGAGATGGGGGGGGGGGTGTAGTCATCGTGATGATTCGAGTCTGCCCGGGTGTTAGAGCGAGACGGATGAAGTACTTAGCTATAGTGCGGTACTTACGATGACTCGGCTCGAATGTTCTGGAACATTTTCGCTATAAATGATTAAGGTTTTTGATGAGGTAAATTTATTCAGATTTTCAAGGCGTAAAATTTTATTAAATGCCTGATTAAAAGATACATCATATATATTTATAAGTTATTATTATAATATTTACGACTTTCATATTGAGTTTTAACTTTTTTTATGAAAATTGCATGTTACGTGCATACCTGTTTATAAAATTTTATATCTATAATGAATGATATTTATTTTATCCTTATCTTTAATCGTTTCCCATCATCCTAATATCATAGAGCAATACAAATATATCTGTTGGTAACGTAAGGAATTCATACTGGGTACCTACTCATTTCAAAAGTCACTCTGACTATCTGTTCCCTTTTCACGCCTAAGCGTCTAAACTAAACAGATCCGAGTGTAATTTAGCAGGTCAATGGTAACCCGGTATGGGTAGGATAGAAAAGCACGTGCAAAGCCAGACAGATATGGGATACATGAAAAGAGCTTGCAAAGCTGTGGGCAGCAACTAGTGATTCATAAAAGTTTGATCATACAAAGAAATTGCACAGTATCTTACGGTATATATTATGAATGCCTGTTAGAACTGGAATAGCAAAACCCTCATACAATTGCAAGCATAAAAGCATTGCTTTAAGATAAAACTATGGTCATTTTTACATGACTACCAACGGAGGTTATGAGGTTGATACCCTATCTTTGTTTGTATGTATCTAAGTAACTGATTTAATGTTCCGACGTTGCGCTGAAACTACTCGTTCCATTTCATTATTACTTACATAAAGCTTACAAAAGCGTGCAAGCTCCTCCCGTCGTTTTGCACTCTTTTCTTATTAAAAATAGCCTATTATGTTATTTCAAGTTCAGATCTGTATTCTTGCAAAATTTCAGCCCGATATATTCAGTAGTTTTGACTTCGTTGATCAAGGCTTCGGTCAAACATCTTCACAACGGCACAAAATTTCGCCTTTACAATAATAGAAGATAAAGATACATTTATTTATTTTCATGCATTATTCATTCATGAGCACGTTTCAAAAACACAAAGCGTTTTAAATAAAAATGTCTGAAAATTTCGACAATACACTTGCATGCGCTCTCACATAAAACACAACTACACTTGGGTGCATAACTACATAAAGGTAGTAAATAAAATAAGCCGAGCAAGTCCTGCCATTCAATATATTAATTTCCAATAATTTTTACACTGCATTCGCATCAGCAATGTACCGTCAGTAAATAAAATTAAAATGTGCCTATTTTTTGTCTCATACACTGTGGCCAAAAACATGTTAAATGGATTACGAATAAACTTCATGAAAGAATCAAGAAATCATTGCATACTCTGAAACATTATTTCCTACAGTTATTAATATGGATATTGATTAATAGACTCCACCTAAAATATTATGTTTTAAGCCTTTTCCAATTATAGTAAGTATTTCACGTGGTCAACATAAATATAGCAGAATAATAAAGTAAAGTAATTAATTGCACCATATTTTGATTATGAGGTTCCAGAATAATATGATTTTGTTTATCATTAGGTAAAATAGCAGTTAATTTGGAGTTTTCGTCACTGAAGAAGTAAAATAGGTAAGTTAAGGCCCTTATTGAATTGGAAGGTACCTGTTTATTGATAAAACAGATTTCGGTTTCTCTATTGTCGTAAAAAATTTACGTCACAAATGTTCAACGTTTATAAAGGATTGGCGTAATTACATTTACGCAAGTCAAAATATATTAAGTATTGACTAGGTCGACGTCTCGATGAATCAATACTATAGAGTAACCAAACTAAGGGCTCAGTTTGCTCTCTGAAAAAAGAAATAAACACAAATGATGCAAGAAGAAACTGACAGATAGTCAGTTTAGTCCTGGTAGAGTAGCATGTTCTGTTTAGACGTTTGTGCCAGGATTCAGAGGCATTTGTTGTCCTATGGGCTGATCCAAAGCAGTTCTAGCCTCGTCCATACTTGTGTGGTCCAGCCAATGGCTAATGAAGTATTCATTGAACGCCGTTACCTTTTGGTTTGAAGGAGCCTCTTCCATGACAAGTTAGAGACAAGTTACAAGAAGTGGAGTCAGTTTCTTTCACCAGTTTCTTCCAATTTTGCTCTGTCCTCATTGTCATTTTCGAAAGCCTACCTCTCCACCAACATTTTTCCCACTTTTTTTTCTCCCTCTGGAGCTTCGCTATGTGTCCGCTTCATATGGATTTAGAAAAAAATGTATGAATCAATTGACGGCAAGAATAGTATGAGTGATACCCTCACGAATACATCTAAATTGACCAGCTGGTTCACTGAGTATTCAGTATGAGATATAGAGTATTCTCCAGTATTCTCATACTGAATTTTCATTCATATATATAATGCATAATACTCATTATACAGTAAAGCTTCATGATGTTGTATAATCTATATTTTGAAAAGGTAAATCTAACTATACAATTTCAGTAAAACAAATCCAGTCCCTCTCACTGAAATTGTGCAAACACATAATTCATCACAAATGCACAATCGCCTACTTTCAACGTGTCACGTACTCACTCATCTGTCACTTTAATATTTATCAGCCTTTTATGCCAACCATACCCATAGTTTGGTCTGCCTTACTCTAATGAGTTTGATGGGAGATTTTGAGCTTTGATACGTGGAACTATGATTCAATTTAGCTATGACAAGTTTATATTTTTACTTTGATTAATAATGACAATAGGCTCTGATAAAAGTATGATACTAGCTACTCAAATCCCTAAGTCCTCTAAATCCATTGATGAATCTTTTGGACCTTTATTTATGTCTTAACTTAATTTTATATAAGTACTTAATTACATGACTTATTATTTGTCGTTCCGTTATGATCTTAGTTTTTAACGAACTTAAGTTCAAAATAAAGTTTTTTATTAAAAGTGAGGATTTGAACGCTTGTTCAAGTTGGTACACGATTATAGTAAGTATAATTAGTTAAAACAACTGTTATGGCCGTAAAGTGAAGTTTCCGATTGAGAACTGTATTGTATATTCTGTGTTGCAGTTAATAATGACGTATAGAATTTTGCGAACACCCTTTATCCAGGATTACTCGATAGCGTGACACCCTGTATAGTTCGGGAAAAAGATTTACATGGCGTTTACTTTTGACAGATTTCAGTAATGGATTGCTTTTTCTGTCTGGCTGGATTTACATTGACGACGCCATTTTTTACTGTTATTAAATTAAACAAGTACTTTATCATTATCAGTAGATACTGAGTAATATTATCTTCTATTGTATTAAATAATCATTATTAAAGCTTAGATATATTATTTGTAACTCTTCACACCAGAACTGATTATTGCTGAAAATTTGCATAGACTTTAGAAAGTTTAGACCAGAAATATAATAGCATAGATCTAGCTAAGAATACAATAGAAAAACAATTATTTCGACACACATTTATGTACATAGACAACGTATGAAACTAAACAAAGAACAAGGAGTTTTAGAGATGGATTAAACCAGAAGATGAAATGAGTGAACTTGTTATGTTCGTGTTCGTGCCATCTATAAAATGGGTCCCAGAGAATCCCTACGTGATAAATTCAAAGAAATAAATATAATGACAGTACCAAGTCAATATATTTATGAAAACTTGTTGTATACTCATAAAAATATCAATAGTTTCCCAAAAAATTGCGATATACATAATGTAAATACTAGAAATAAACATAAACTCGCTGTACCCACAACTAGGCTGCATAAAATTAATGTATCTTTTAAAGGGCAATGTATACGCTTCTACAACAAAACCCCTACTGAGCTGCAAAAATTATCAGTAAATAAATTCAAACAAATTGTCAAAACTTTATTATGCAAAAAGGCTTACTATAAAATATCAGATTATCTAGAGGATAAAAAAGCTTGGGACGGATTTTGCTCCAACTCGAAAAATAACAACTAACAGGCTAAAGGTTTCTTCGTCGTTTCTTTACTTTAGTCTACATACCGAAGCGATCGAAATCAAAAATACCACTTTATTTCCGTGTCAGTGTATTTTTTACTATGATTTGACCTTTTCTAAGTGTACATTTATTGTATTTATGGAAATAAAGCATTTTTGAGTTTTGAGTTTGTTAGAAGGAATTAATAAACTTGCCTATTATGTACTGCCTATTATGTAAGTACCCGTGAAAATGTGGAAGAGCGAAATACCTACTCACTGCAGATGCGTCTACTTTAAATATTTGCAAATATATTCTTTGGCCGGAAATCAATAAAGGTAGGTACTTATAGGATAGGTTCCCCCTACGGTTGATTGGGAGGCTGTGTACCAACCCCTCATTACGTGAACAAAACTAACATCAATCTATTTTAATACAAGTATCACATAGAAATTAATATCAAATAACTAATGAATTCTAAAACACGCACACATAGCACTTAGAAGCTCTAGAACCGCCTACCATAAAGTTAAAACTCTTTGTATATAAACTCGAAATCATTATTTGATGATTTCGTGTACGCGAGTCATCGGGGTGGGGTAGGTCGGGTGAGGGAGGCCCTCATCCCCTGACCAGGGTGGTCACTGCAGCGGTGCAAAGCCTCCCAGCATCAGTGTGGCCGGCGAGGCTCCTGCCGACGCGTGTTTTCCATCTACGCACCGCGCAAAAATACTTAACCGCGCAAAAATACAAAAAAAACATCATAAATTTCTATAAGAAATTAAAAGTTTTGTAAAATCAAACGGCCTAATCAAAAAACGAATTCTATAAACCAATTATTTGGTTCGAAATTCAAAATTTGCGCGCATGCGTCTTTAGAGCCCCCGCTCGCCGTCACATTCAATGGATAGTTTTATGCAATAGACAGCAAATCATTTTTCTTCACAATATAATCAATAGTTTTTAAGTGATTCATAACCAATAATAGTATTCAGCAACACTTGAACTCTCACAATAGATTAATAACCGGATTAATTTCTACAAACTGTAAACTAGTGTTAAGGCAACTGAAGGAAGTTCAACTTGGATCTGTCGTAAAGGGCTAAATAACATCAACGACCATCCAGGAGGAGCAACCTATAACCATCAAGAAGAAGAGGAGATTCATGGGAACACAACTGAGGATACCATGGAATCGTAGATGCAACCACCCATAAGTTAGATGCGCGAGAAGAAGAAACCCCACAAGATTTCATAGCAAAGGGGAATTTAGAAACAGCAAATAAAAGCATCGCCATTTGACGATAAAGAAACACGTTTTTTCGCAATAGAACAAGTTTTATGTTTATATCAACCGTTATTATCGAAACCAATAGAAAGGAGATTTAAAACATTTGATTTCTTTAAGTGAATTTAAACAAAACTGGTTATTTTTGGAACTTTTCAATTGATTTACTTTGGGTTTTATATACAGACTCTCTATATATTTAGTAAAAAGTAATTTAGTGAAAGACTCTGGACTACAAGTTAAGGCTAAGTGATATTTGAGACTTTTGGCAGATAAGTGTTTTTCGGGACATATTTCGACCAATTTTCATCGACCGTTCCTGATTGTATGGAAGGTGAAAGCAAAATAAGAAATTAAAAAATTGTGCCTTAAATTGGCCTTAAATTATTATAAAAGGTCAGCCAAAAAAATTGAAAAAAAAACTAAATTTACCATTTATCTACCTGTTAAAACGACTTCTACATTTGTTTGATAGTACAAAATTATAATAAAATTAATATTAAGACTTATTTAAACGTTTCCGTTATTTCTATACCTATAACGTTTTTATATGAGTATGTATATATTTTAACGGGCTATAAGGGCTAGTCATACAATAAAAAAGACAATACTAGAAGAAGAAGAAAATAATAAAAGAAGACAGAGATAGGGAAGAAGAAAGAAACCAGAAGAAAAGAAGAAAAAGAAGACGACTATCATCACGCTATAGACATTCTACCGAACAAACTGACGAACACTTCAACAGAAACCATCCAGGTAAGATTACTTTTAAAAAAAATTCAACTGTTACTTGTAAATTTTTGCCACTATTATGAGTATGTAAGAAATCCTATACACGCGAGTGACGCGCCCATACAAAAGGACAATGTTGATAAGAAGAGAATATCTTGACAAAATTCAAGATTGGTATTACAGGATGAATTTCTTTGCAGGGCTTGAATTGGTTTAAAGAAAAAGCGCCAAAATATAGATTTGATACGTTGAAATGACGCATTTTCCTAAACGCTGCGAAAAATATAATTCCAACATGGCGTGGCGTCATTACCTCCACCAAATGGATATATCTATTTGTCTCACTCGCACTTACTGAAGTCATCCACGCGTCGCGCGAAACAAATTCAGGACTCATTTTCAGATGCGGAGAACAAAAATCTATATCTGTTTTGTTTGTTACACCTTTAATCTTTTTCTTGATTTCGTCTTCGTTTTCTATAAGTTTATCTGCTTTCTATTCATCTACAATAATATCAAATTCTTCAAAATAAAAAAAATCACCACCATATTTTTCTTGACTTATAATTCTAAGTAAACAACAACATGTAGTATGCTCGACGAATGCCAAGAATGGAGTAGAAACATTTGCTTCTAACTTTCGTTTTCGCCAAGTCAAGTTCAGGTTTTGCCGATGACTCGGCTGGGTGCTAGTGCGCATGCCCAAGTCATCACAGTCATTGCCCCCCCGAATATTGATCCCGCTTGGAAAACTGCGGGGTGGGGGCGTCACCACCATGATAGTTTTCACAACGCTCAATTATGTAGGGTGGGGTGGCGGGTGAAAAAAATGTATACATCAAAATGGCGGACTCTACTGGATTTCGTATTAAAATCTATCGGTTACGCCTCCCTTTCGCAGAATTTATGACGACAGGCAATATCGACGGGATATTTTAATTACAGTCTTTTTGAACGAAATTAAGCTATTTGGTATGAAAGCTTTTGCTGAAGGTTTTCATAAATAAATTTGATGTTTAAGATGTAAAATAATTATAATTTTTACTTGATGGGAAGACTTTGTTGCATAACGCCGTCCTCATTAAAGGAGCGAACAAGGATTCTAAGGATATATCCCGTACATTATAAAGAAATTCCTTTACTGATAAACTAACTTAACCTTACGCCAAATTAATAATAAGACTTGTATAATACTCAATATAGACGTTTTAGCCTGAAAATTATCTTCCATTTTTGAACCATTCGCGTAGATTCTTAAGTCTATGTAAATAGTTGTATACGACAAAAGGTTTGCCGTGATACGGCGGTTCGTTGCAATTTTTACATGAAACCGCATGATATCGACGCACTGATTTGCGGCCAGCCGTCAACCGCTCCGGTTGACTCGAGGTTGCGGTGGCGGTGGACCGTAGCGATACAGAATGCGGTGTGGTGCAGTTTCTCGATCCATCAGTCACAGTCATCAGTCCATCAAGTCTAATATTTGTATGTAGGTAATTTTTAGGTGAGTCTAGGAGGCCCCATTCGGACCGCTTAGACTCGAAACACAGAATAAAACGTACAGTCGCCGTGTACCGCCGACGGCATAGAATTTGCACCACTACTCTTCCCGCGGGTGTTGTAAGAGGCGCCTAAGGGGTCTTTACCGGAGGCGGGCAGCAGCGCCTCCTGCCGAACAATTCTGTTACCGAACTGCGATCTCCAACCCGCATGCCCAGCGTGGGGATTATATGCATTATCCCCGATGAGATAATAGCCAATAAAGGTGTTTATTGCGTCCAGCAGTAGACCAATATAGGCTGTTAAAGTACAGTCAGACAGATAAGAGTCAATTTAACGCTTGCACCGCAGAGCGTCTAAAATTTTAATCATCTTTAAATAAATACAAAAATCAGAAAACAATGAATCTCATATTCTAAGAATCACAAATATTGTTATTTCATTTGAGAAAACTTTTTAAAGATGGCTTTAATTTTAATCATAGTCATTGACGGATTAACATTCTTGTTTTCTCCACAGCCTCCTTATGCGTGTATAACCCTACTGTTTGACATTAGATCAATTCCTTGAGATGATAAAAGAGATACATCAATTGGAACTTCTTGTTCAGTTACCTTAGCTGCAAGTCGTAGGCCTCTAGTATGAAAGCTTCTTCCCCAAGCATTACTTATGCAGTCATTACGTGACTACTTATGCTAAGTGTCTCTGCTCAAGTAAATCTTTATTAACTCTGACGCTACTCAACTAGGTGTACTAGCTAAATCTCTACTTGAGTGAGTAGGGTCTTGCCTATGGTCTACACATTAATCTCGGCAAAAAACGTTTCTTTACCTTATCAACCTTAAAATCATGTTTTTTTTTGTTGTTTTAATATTTTTTGTACAACGAAACGCAACGATTTCAAACATTTGTAGCGCTTTATTTAAAAAAAAGCTTTGACGCGTCGAAATCATTTCTAAGCTTTACTCAAGTGGGATCCAGACCACACTTGAGTAAAGATGTGTTCAAAGAATCACTAGGCAGAGATATGAAAGTTTGAAATCGTTCTAAAATGGACAATTACTTTGGGGCTTACATTTCTATTCATTTGCAAAATTGTTACTTTTATTCAACTAGTTATATTATTATATTCTACTTTATACCATTCCTATGAAATATATTCGTTATAATGAGCTTACTCAATGTCCTTAGTTCTTACACTATTCAAAATCTATTTCCTTTTTGCCGCAAAATTATTTACAAAATACCCTTTAAGTACTCATTCCTAGAATCTAAAATATTCTATGTAAACACAGACATGAATGAAAACATAACTAAAACTAATAGAAATAACAGACAAGAAGTAACGTCACACTAATATTATAAATGCGAAAGTTGGTATGGATGTATGGATGGATGGATGTTTGTTACTTCTACACGCCAAAACTACTGAACGGATCTGGTTGAAATTTTACATATAGGTAATTCTAATCCTGGAATCAAACAAAGGCTAATTTTTATCCCATAAATCAGTTGCCGTGGCATAAAAATTACATTTAAACGTTTTCATAGGAACAACGCGTGCGAAGCCGCGGGGTGCAGCTAGTTATGAATAAAAACTACAATAACGCATAATTGCACACGCATACTGAAAAAGATACAAATATAGGTAAATTCCGAAACGGACAAGTGACGAAAGAAATTTATGAAAAAAACTTTCAAAACTTAAATTACTCCTGCAATTTGGGCTCTTATGATACCAGTGTCTTAAAGTCTAACCCCCTTATTAATAATGGTCTGCTAACATAAAACAGCTGCTAAGTAGTGTTATTTCTCAGTCTGACTTAATGTCAATAGAAGACAGCGAGATTTAGCAGTGTGCTAAGTTAGCAGACCATTATGAGTAAGGGGGTAAAAGTGTACCTACAAAGAAAATTACAATCAACTAATGTAGTCTTGAGCTACCATAGTAGATTTTTTGCAACAGTCTGCAGTTAGCTCGATTGTTTAAATTGTAATACTAATTTCCAGTTTTTTGGAATATATTTCATCTATTTCTTTTAAGAAATCAAATTAAATCTCAAAAAAAATACTTTGTTGGGACTGAAACCCGCGTCCTTCCCTCAGTACGGAAATGAGATTACTTAGAAATTAATAAGTATTTCTTTTGTTTCACAAACTCTTTGTTTACAAAAAATATTTTAGATTCTAGAGCCGAGCTTAGACACTAATCTGACATAAGTGACCTTATATTATGTCCACATAGCAAAACCAACGTTAAAATATGACGAAGATAATGATTTATATGAAAAAAACATCTTTTTGCGTCACATGTACATCGTCCCTAATGTGATTTCAATTTAAATAACTTACCACGTACTCTTAAGAAAAACTTAATCATCTATACGACATATATTATAAAATGTATATAAAATATAGTAAGGCTATTTAACCTTTTTATAGGATTGCGTAAGGCGGGAAAACATATGAATAGTCTTCATCTTCATCATCATCATCATCATCAGCCTGTATTAGTCCACTGCTGGAGATAAGCCTATCATATTGAACGCCATAGCGCCCCGTCTTCAGATCGACGCATTCAGCATCTGCCTGCAGTCTTTCGCAGATCGTCATCCCAACTGGCCGGAGGGTGTTCTACACTACGTTTGCCGAGTCCCAGTCTCAACTAAAGAACTCCTTTACCCCAGCAGTTGTCGGTTCTTTGCGAGATATGGCCGGCCCACTGCCACTTCAGCTTGCTAATTCTATGAGCTATGTCGATAACTTTGGTTCTCTGTCGGATGTATTCGTTACGAATCCTATCCTTCAGAGAGACTCCGAGCATAGCTCTTTCCATAGCTCGCTGAGCGACTTAAGGCGCATACCCGAGCCAATCTGACAGCAATTCCTATTTTATCATATTTTTACGTTTATCATAGGAATTTTTAAAAATCCTACGTTCAGTTTGTGGTATCTATTATAAGCTATTTTTTAATACCTCTTTTATAATTTTATCTCATATAGTTTAGGAGGAGATGCAAAAATAGAGTTTGGTGGCCAAAAAGCGCAACTTCGTATCTCTTCCGAAGCTTTACAAAATGAAACTATTACAGAGGCATTAATAAATAGCTTATAATAGATACCACAAACTGAACGTAGGATTTTTAAAAATTCCTGCGTTCAACGTAATAATAAGATATAATAGTTGGGGGCGCCACTTTCGCTGGTGTATGGGCCTTAAACAGCGCAAGCAGCTTATCTCATAGAGGTAATACATATAATTCCCGCGCTGGGCATGTGAGTCTGGGATCGCAGTTTGCTGCTAGAATTAATAATAATAATAATAATGCTGAACAATTCACACAGCATTATCTAGCCCCAAGCTAAGCAGAGCTTGTGTTATGGGTACTAGATAACTGATATACATAATACAATACACTACATAGATAGATATTTTTATTATACATAGAAAATTATCCAGAACGCCCTGAACAAATGTCTGCAGATCGTACACACATTTGTCCCGAGGCGGGAATCGAACCCGCAACCTCCTGCGTCGCAGGCAGACCTTCGCCCACCACGCCACAGAGGTCGTCTGTTGTTCTGAAGGAAGCGCTGCTGCCGCCCCCGGTGGATATCCCTTAGTTGCCTCTTACGACTCTTACGGGAAGTGTTATGTTGGTGCAAATTCTAAACCAGCACCACACAGCTATTACCTTAGTAATTACTAAAGACGTCGCAGAATTGTGTAACAGTGTATCAATATAGGCAGTTGCGCTTGAGACTGTAGTCAAACGAGAGTCTATAATAAAAAAAATGTTGTAATGTAATAGATTTTAAGTAGTTCTTATTCTAGAAACTTGTTAAATACTAATATGAAAAGGAATACCAGCAGGGATATTTTAATTCGTCGGAAAGGCCGTCGGAATAGAATTCGAATTTGAATCTGACGTTTTCGTTTCAGAAACGAATCGAATGATCTATAATTTTGTTTAAAAAAAACTATAAACCGACTTCAATTATAATGGATCCCATTGTCAGAAATTGACGAAATCAAAATGTGACCAACGGAAGCCAACTTTCAAATAAAAAAATGAATCATGAAAATCGGATCACCCAGTCAAAAGTTCTGAGTTAACAAACATAAAAAAACAGTCAAATTGAGAACCCCCTCCTTTTTTTGAAGTCGGTTAAAAGGCCAGGTGGGATGACAATCTGCGAAAAACGGCAGGCAGGTTGTGGATGCCTCAAGCTGGAGACAGGGCGCTATGGCACTCATTATGCCTATGTCCAGCGGTGAAATAATATCAGCTGATGATGATGATGATGTTGCTGAAAAAATACCAACCGTCCACTGATGGAAATCACCATAGATCCAGGAAGCGGCTTCACAAAAGCCACTAAAACAATATTTGCGAGAGCGCACGAGTAGCGTTCGCGCGTTTTGTATGCACTTCGGAATGCACAGTGAAGAATGTGCAGTAAAAACTATGCGGAGTACGGCTGATGGGCTGCTCTACCTTAGATAGATAGAGTTTTTATACTACACATGCTCGGAAAATTGCTTATGCCTTCCCCAAAAAAATCTGCTCTACTTTTATAATATCCACAGCCAAAGAGTGGAATACTTCCTGCGTCTGTCTTTCTATTAGAGTACAATCTTGGAGTCTTCAAATATAATAGAATAGAATAGAATAATTTATTTAGGTAAAGAAAATAATGTTACATTTTGGTTAGACACTACTAAGAGCCTATGGTTTACCTAGACATAGGGTTCTCATCTGGCCCATTAAGAGGTAAATAATATTTTAATTAATTTATGTACTTACTAGCTGCGCCCCGCGGCATCGCACGCGTTGTTCCTATAGAAACGTTTAAAGGTGATTTTTATCCCACGAAAACAGATTTACGGGATAAATAGTAGCTTATGTTATATTTCAGTATTAGAATTACCTGTTTGCAAAATTTCAGCTAGATCCGTTCAGTAGTTTTGGCGTGAAGAGGTAACAAACATCCATCCATCCATCCATCCATCCATCCATACATCCATACAAACTTTCGCATTTATAATATTAGTGTGATAATTTATCACAACATCAACACTTTAAAGTCTAGTTTATCACTGATAAACTAGACTTTAAAGTGTTCAGAAAGCTTATCTCACATGATAATCTAGGGTAAATAAGTTCCTTCTGGAAAAGCGTGTTCCATCGTAGGCTACATCTTCGCTTTCTTAAAATACGGTAGAAAATCCGTCTTTGTCGGCATACCGAAACGCGGGAGGGAAAACTCTATGGAATTTAATTTGTCACTCGTGTAGTTGGTGAGAGAAATGTATGAAAATGCATTTTTAACGTGTCCTTTTTTTAATTTTCCAAATTTATATAAGTACAGTATCAGTATTTAAGGGACACATTATTAGGTAGGCAAGCAATGAGATGGAGAGGAGACAAAGAGATGATTATTCAAAGAGACATATGAACAAACATCTGCATTATTTTACTTGTGTCCAGCTACCTTAGCTAGATTGTTTCAAAAACATTGAATATCTCGTACGTAATTGAAATTTTTGGTCGAAAATAAATTTATATTAAATAACCTTCAATACTTAAACGCAAATCAGATTTGAGCCAGTCTCAAGTTGCGATAAAGTCTGTAAAAAAACCCATGAAGGTATATCGAGGGAGGTTCATAATTTATTGTTATTCTTTTTTGTCAATAAGAGATTAATGTATTAACTACTTCAAATTGTCCACGGAGTTTGCACTCTTTATTATAAAAAATGCAGTAAACACACATATATGAGCAGGCAAGTAAGTAAGCTGAAAAAACTCCTAACTCAGTATTTTTTATAACTTTTTCAGCCATTGTTTGTGTGTTTAATTATTCGATTCGCTCGATAGCTTTGATAGTACTCTAGTTTCATGTTTTATTAATACTCAAATTCGCTGAATAACCTCTGAATGATTGATTTGATTCGATGTTGACTGTTGTTGAATGTGTTTGACATATTGTCATATGAATTCAATATTCATATGACATGGCTAGTAAAATTAGTGCCAGAATATTCGCATCCCGGTTTGCGGAACAAAAGTCTATTTAAATTCTAGATAAATTTAAATTTTCGGTCATTATGTTTTTACCTGGTGCTAATATTCGGGGAAAGATGATACTGTATAAATTGATCAGCAGTGCAGTTTACGACCTGACACCAAAAACTGTGGCATCCTCGGCATTTCTCTGTATTTTGTGTGTAATAAACAATAAAAATAAAATACAAAGAAATGCCGAGAAAGGAGAAGAGAAACCAAGGTAGTACACAAAGTTGCTTAGTAGTTATCGCTATGACCGATCTCTTCCAGGTAACCTCGGGATGGAATGGAGTCAAATCGTTTATTTCTTTAGACTTACAAAATAAGCACTTAGACAAGTCAAATTTTTACCGTATAAACATCTTGATAAATAGTAATTACTATGAGAAAAGAGAAAAGTATTATTCGTGTGAACTAGTTCAATAGTCTACATTATAATTTCTTGAATAATATTGGCCGAACTATCTGGTAGCTTTTGACTCAGAGTGGTTGGAGTCTGAAAAAGACCGGAGGGGGTGTATTTTTATAACTCTATTTTTATGATATTTCGTCTAACTGCTGGGCAAACACTGTTTGCCCAGCAGATAGACGAAATATAAAAAAAAAAAAATATTAGGTAAAAGATGAAAAAAAATAAGAGGTAGAGCATACTCCAACACATCCATCGAGCGCAACGCGTCAATTTACCCACAGCATCATGTTTTTGTCAAAGAAAAATCCGTCTTATTACATTACGGACATCGCACGTCGTGTCATCATAGGTTTTGCAATCATTTGTATTATCGATATGTGCGGAACCAGTCGTGAGGGTTTCGTTCCAGCCTTGTGGAACTCTATCTGCATAAATTCATCGGGTACGGTGTATGGGATGGCTTTTTTGGCTAATTATTCCTTTTTTCGATTTTTGTTAAAATTATTATTACTAAATTGTTTATGTGTCAAACGCTTAATTTAAATTTGAGCAATAAATTGGCGAGTACCTAAAATAGTATTTTACATATATAAATAAATATACCTGTTACGTAAATAAATTTGAAGCATCCGATTTTAAAAACAAAGACACGGTTACTTAAAGTACTTTGTAAATATTACGGAAAATGTAAATTATCATAAAGATATCAAGTAAATTAGGTACCTACATCCAGATTTAAGTATTTGCAGAATTGTGATTGCCACGAGACAACGCCAAAACACCTGATCAGATCGAGATGAAATTTTGCACACATGTAGTTCTAAATCTAGATTAACATTAGGTTTCTTTTCAGCCTATTAAAATGCGTGCAAAGCTGCGGTCGGAAGCTTTATATGAAATAAAAACCCTCTATAATTGTACCTCCGAACAGTATCCAGTCTTACCGTTAGATTACTGGTATTACCGTACAAATATATAGATTACCGTACAAATATTATAGATTGACTGTGTTACATTGTAGGTTCATAAACCAATGGTATTTCCTTTTGAAGGTATGGTTTTTTATGTTTTTTATATCGAGATAGATAGATAGATAACTCTTTATTGTACCAGACAAGCATAAAATACAATACAGAAGGAAATGTACAGAATCATGGAAGTACAAAGGCCCTTATTGCTTTGAGCGGTTTCTTCCAGGCAACCTTGGGATGGACTGGATATAAAAGAACAATATAAACGGTGGCATTTGAAAAACAACATAAGGAACAGAAAGCTATATAAATATACCTAGAGACATAGTAGAGGTCTAGAGATAGTTAAAAGAAAGCTGTTGCAATGCGGTAGGCCTAATAGTCCACAAAATGGTAGATTATTATACTCTTAAATAAGCCTGACGATTCGAAAATTCCAAATAATCCGTTGGTTAGATTAACAGAAGATATTAAACAAGTATTTTTTTCTTTTCAAATTCAAATTCAAAAATGATTTATTTCCATAAATACAATAAATATACACTTAGAAAAGGTCAAAATTATTAAAAATACACTGACACGGATATAAAGTGGTATTTTTGATTTCGATCGCTTCGGTATGTAGACTAAAGTAAAGAAACGACGAAGAAACCTTTAGCCTGTTAGTTGTTATTTTTCGAGTTGGAGCAAAATCCGACTCAAGCTTTTTTATCCTCTAGAAATCTGATATTTTATAGTAAGCCTTTTGCATAGTAAAGTTTTGACGGTTAATTTACTACTGATAATTTTTGCAGCTCAGTAGGAGTTTTGTTGTAGAAACGTATACATTGCCCTTTAAAAGATACATTAGTTTACGAAGCCTAGTTGTGGGTACAGCGAGTTTATGTTTATTTCTATTCTATTTTGTCGATTAATCAAAAGATTATGAAGATGTAGCCAGTTAAAGTTCCGCGTGACGGAGCCGTGACGTCACTACACCACCGTCAAACTTTGACGCGCTTTTTTTTGTAATTTTTTGTTTCATTGACAAAAGAAAAATATGGATCCAATATTTTAACTTATGGACTTATTAGATTTTTAGATTTTTCAGGCCTGTTAGGTGTTGTTATGACGAATGTGATCAAGAAAGTGCACTTAAAGTTTTATCATGTCTGTTAAGTTTGTAATGGCAACGAAAATGTCTTATTTTATATTCCGAGTGGTTGGAGGGGGGATCGGGGGATAGTAAAACAGAGAACAAGTGAAGGTAAATTAATAATTTTCGACTTTATACTGCGTCATTTAACTCGTACTTTGTATTAAGGATATCTTATTATCAGTTATTATTAGTAGTTATCTTATATAAACTTGGACTTGGTAACCTACATTAAAACAAAATAAAACTGTCAAATGGAGTATTAGAAATCCATCAAAAAATCTACGGTATAAGGTCATACGCCTAAGATAATTATAGAAAATTTGCACTCAGTAACTCTGTTTTTTTGGCAAATGTGCTTTATCATAGGTATTGACTGTAAGCTAAACCTTTACACCACGCAAAAATAAAAATTGTAATGGACCGTCACAACAAAGAAATCTTCAAGGCTGAATTCGACAAAAGAATTTTCCAAGACCCAATCGCCAAAAGAAACCCAAAATTCCATGTTCAATAACCACAAAGGCAACATAACGGCTCCGATTCACAGCATCCCGCGTGTCCTAGAAAAGACGCCCACAGACATTTCTTTCCACATCTAATACCACTATACCTAACTAAAATTCATAGTGAAATAAGTATAAGAACCTAGCTTCAAAAAACTTTCAAACTCTACCCACATAACCAACATTCTTACACAACGTATTTTCCACTATATTAGGAGTTAGCTAGAGTTGAGAATTGAAGGGAGAAAGGTTTGTGGTAAGACCTTTTGGTGGATAGGCAATCATGGTTGTGCAGGCCAATGCACGATGCATACAACTAACTAGTGCTGGGATGGTGGTAGAAGCGGTTTTTAGTGGTGGGATCATCGTTATTTTCGTTGAGTTACGTTGCAGAAATGATTAATAGTTGGTAGAGTCGGTGGGAATTTCTGTTAATTTTTCATAGCTGTATTTTATGTTGCAGAGATGCATTAATCTGTAGGTACCTTACTAGTTTAATCTTCCAAAAAAGTTATTTTTGGTCAGCATTATTTTCTTAATTTTACGCTGCAGAAATGTCTCCAAATTGGTAGAGTCGGTGGGATATTATGTTTATTTTAATTTTAGTATTTATGCGATGTGAAACGATGGACCAACGACATAGTCTGTTAGTCATGGTCTCAGGGAGTCGATGATGGATGTAGGTGGCTTAGAGCCGCTATTCGTGGCGTTTGGGGGAGGAATATTATAGTAAGTAGTGGACATATATAGCTGATGATGATGAATTTTGTCGCAGGGAAATATGCTTCAATCAGTTTTATGTTTTTATCTTCCAAATATGTAGTTAACCTTTTTTTATAATGTTACCTTGTAGAAATGTTTATAAATTGGTAGAGTCACTGAACCAGTGCGTTTATGTCATTTATTATCGTAAATATTTTTAACAGCAGCATTTCATATCTACGAAAAATATCTTTAGGGATTAAATTTTCAAACTTTTTTGTCTCAACACAAAAAAGAGTTTATAATAGTCTATAATGTAATACAAAGTTGTTCATATTTTTTTGTTTCTGCAACAAACTAAAAGCTACATAGTGCTGTCAATTCACTGCCGTTTTGGGTGTTAGTTTTTTTATGTACAAAGTGATTTTGATATTATGAATCTATGTTTCTTTTGTTACGGAATCTCTATAGAAACGTGAAAAAGTTTCTATTTCATAACAGTGTTATCAAGCTGTTTATATATTAAAAAATTGACTTGTCTAAGTGCTTATTTTGTAAGTCTAAAGAAAAAGAAATAATCGATTTGACTCTGACTCTGACTCATAGAAACCTTTTCAGTTGTCAAACTTGAAAACCGTTATTCGAAAGCTTGCAAAAACGTTGCGATAACTGTTTTAGTAACCAACTCTGACGCAGACCGTCTATGCCTGTAAGCGCTCAATATAGGCTAAAACATATTATTATATGCAAGACGTTTCTTGTACTACGCCAAATCTAGGGATGTGCTTTACTATCGACATTGGAGAAATCGACTAAAACAACCTTTGTGGTCGGGTCGATCCATTTAGATGTTTCATTTTATTTCAAAAAAGCTTTACAGTTTGAAATAGTTAAAACAACATTAATAGAAATAGTACTTCCCCCTCTTACATAAATGTAATGTAAGGTTATATTTGAAGTTCAATTAAATTTTCCTTTTGGTTTTCCATATTGGTTTGAAGTAAAATAACTATAAAACTTACTTTAACGTACATAACATTTGATTACTTGGTTTTAGAAAGTCTATCAATATTGTCTTTGATCAAGAGTTATTATATATTTCAGATCAAGACCTATCATTCCGATATTTATGCATACGTTAATCATAAGAGCAGTAAACATGCAAAACCGCTTTTCAATTTACTGTTCTTAAGAATAGATAAAGGTCTAATGTCTAGATTCTAAGTTCCTAGCTCAACCCTACGCCCCGCAGGCAAATATGAACGAATGTAAGTTGACTTAGAATAAGTATGTACTAGAATCGGTCGCCAGTGTTAGATCATAATGTGTTGAAAGTGCATGTGCGCGCAACACTAAGAATTACAACAATGAAAACGTAGTTTCTTAAAAAAATAAAAAAATGTGCTGACTCTTGCTGCCGAGATGGTAGAGCACAGCTTTTTTTCGGCCCGCCGTCGAAAAATCGATACCCGAAAATGTGAGCGTCAATCACTAGCTGAATTTTTTTATGTGTTTTTTGTAATTTTTGCCGTCTAAATTAATAATTGCGGTTAGTAATCTGTGAAATTGGAAATAAAAAACTCCGCGATTAACAAAAAATTGCGTCATCGGCAAATTTGCCGCGTTCGCTACAAAGCGAGTTTTTTAAGACAATTTTATACGTGAAAAGGGACGTTTTGTGAAGTTTCAAAGGATTTTGAGGTCAGTTTTTATTTTAATTATGCTTTTAACGAATTTACAAATTTATTTGAGTCACACGCGTATTTTATATTCCTGAACGAAGAAAACCGAAATAGATTTTACTTTCTGTTTCTTTTTGTTAAGTTAAGGTATAATAAACAGATTTTTTTATAAATATATAGTAAATATAATAATAGTTTTTACCTATAGTTTTACTATAGGTAAAACTAATAATTAAAAAAATCTGTTAATCTTTTAAATTCAATTTAAAATACTTTTAGTGACATTATTATAATTTGACAATTACAAAGTAGTTTCTTGAAAATAAGTTAAACCGGTTAAATAAACAAAATCATTGCGTAATTATTGAAATTTTACAATTAAATTGCTAAGGTCTTCGCGAGTAGTTATAATTATAATACAAATTACCTATTTACCTGATAGTTAAATTGAATTGAATTTATCTCTAAAATCTTATACTATTTTCCCTTTTCAACTTTGTTCTTGCAGTTAATTTAAAATATATTTTATTACATGTAAGTATGCTTGTAAATAAACTCCATACAGAATCTACGCGTTTTATTACTTATGTTTAACTAATTTAAATTTCAGCATTTTTAAATAGGTATTTTACTGCTAATATATTGATGATTTTGCAATTATAATCGCAGTGATTCCTATAAAACACTCGTACTCGTTTTATCGTTTAGATTTATCATACAATTTTCTTACTACAGGTTGTACGTCTCCTCTTTTCTCTTTCTACAGTTTTATAAAGGTATTTTAGTGGACCAAGGGATTTTAAAATATCCACCGTACTCAATCATGCAATATGACTGTCATAAAAGTCCAAAAATATCAATCAATTAAATTGATCCTTGCAATGTATTTAAACGAAGGTTTTTTATTTCTTTCTTAACAAAAAAAACCGTTACTATTAACTGTCGATTATTCTTATGATCGAATCCCAATAACTTTTCAAATTATATTATAAAATTTAGTTTTTATTTAATATGTCTGTGTCTAGATAAACCAAACATAGCCTACTAGCATAGACCAAAATGTAATATTGTTTTTTTTACCATAATAAATAATTCTGTTCTGTTCTATTTTAACGAATTTCTCTATTGACAAAGAAATATAGTACATCTAATATTTACAATTGCATTGAACATTATCATTATACAACTAAAAAAGCTATTGGGACTTATTCAGAAAATTTGTTTATTTGTAAGTTTTTGGGTTTTGATCAGAATATTGAAAATAGGAGCAACATTTTACGTGTATAAAAGTTTTTGGAAAGTTTGGTTATAATTAGGGAAAATACAGGTTCTTTTCATATCAAGCTTCTTATTCGCTGTAGATAATAATAAATGTTAGTTTATTGTCATAATGTTTAGTGATTTTGGAGATCAATAACACTAACTTGTTTATGTACCCATGTTATTCAGGGTTAAAAACTTTATCGAAGCCTCAGTAAAATCCAGTTATAAATTTAACGTGAAGACGAAATAAGAATTAATAAATTTGGCTTAAATAATAAATAAACATTGATTCAAACTTCTGCATTCGTAATATTAGCGTGAAAACAGTAAACTCATAGTTTTATCGCTAAAAAAACACAAAACAACATTAAATCACAATTTTATCCTTAAAGAAACATTAATAGTCACTTGCTTCATTGAGTAATCATAATGTCATAGATGCGAAATATAAAGAATCATTAAAACGAGCTAGCGCTCGCTGAACTAACGCGGTGATTATGGAAAAACTTCCATTGTTTGGGGATGGGATGTCTACCAGTGCACGTATGTATGTATGTATGCTGATGAATAAGCTTTTTTATAGTTAGCTTGCTTCTGCTCTTGGCTTCACACGTGCTTTTCAAGTAATCTATCTCCTTCCCGGGATATTGCTTACTTCTCTATCAAATTTCAGTAACATCCGTTCAGCCGTTTAGGTAAACAAATAACTGACACAGAGTTTCTTGCGTTTTTTTCATTTTTATAGCCGAAAATTTAGGCAATATTCATTGTTCCGTCGTTAAAAAAGATTAAAGTGCTTATTGTTGTGTTTCGGAATGTGGTCCGGAGTATCCATCTTCTAGACCTTTGTGATACATCGTCGGCCGCATCTTCGCTTTCCATCAGGTGAGATTGCGGTAAAACAAAGGTCTATTTCTGATAAAAAAAAGCGTACAGAAAGAATTACACTAATATTGGTTATAATTGGTTCGATATCTTTACGCCAAAACCACTGTGTGACACGGGTTGGGCTGAAATTAGGTAGATTTATGCCTCGAATAAAATAAGGGCATTTTTTATCGATTAAATTAGTTCCCATGGGATAGATATAACATTCAGACGTTTCTAGGAATAATGCGAGCGAAACCGCCGACAGAAACTAATAATGATAATTCCTATTCGCGTCCTTCTTAATTCGGAAAAATACGTTCTACCACGGATAAAATGCAAACATTGATTATCAATCGACTTGGATTGCATTTGCATCATAATCTTACAATAAAAAAAACATACCGACGAATTGCAAACCTCATCCATTTTTAAAGTCGGTTAAAAAGAGTTGCACATCTATGCACTTTTATTACTGTTTGCTAACATACATACAAGAGTAGATATAGATACAGATCCTTGGTTTTTCATAGCCATGTCTCATACAAGTGGAAAAATTTAACGACAAAGCGAAAAACATATGCAAATATTATACAATTAAAATGTATGGATGTGACTGGAAAAACTTGTTGTAAAACTGTGTTTTGATGATATTTCTTGGACATTTTCTCTGTTAACATAATAACAAGAAAACATTTTTCTTGTTCAGACTTAGAGTGTAGCACACGAAAGTTCCTTGAAACGATGACTCCTCTTTTATTCTCTTTTTTTTAAGTAACATAACCACATATTATTGTAGTGTTACAAATATTTTATAACGTATAGAGAAACTTTTATCTCCGAAAAAGGTCAAAAAGCCTGCGTTTTAGTAGATAGCGATAGCGGAAAAGGCAGAATAACGACAGTTTAAAGTAGTTGAGTTGGTTTTAAAAAACTATAAACCGACTTCAATTATATGGTTTTCTCATTCTCTTCTCTTCTTTCTCCATTTTAGATGTCATTGTCAGAACTTGACCAAATCAAAATGAGACCACACGGAAAGCACCAGCTTTCAAATAAAATGAAGTCGAAAATTTTAGGTTTTTTTAGTAAGTACCCATAGTGTGTACCCTATAATAATCAAAACTTTTAGGTATACAGAGTTTTTGTTAGATACTTATACAAACATATAAAGACATGCTGTCTAGCACAAACCTTTAGCTGATCAACCTCAACCTCAACCTCAACCTCAACCTCAACAGCCTGTACTGGTCCACTGCTGGACGCAGGCCTCCCCCTGATAGGCGCCTTATTGGCGTTTATCTCATGGAGGGTTATGCCCATAATGCCCAACGTGGGCATGTGGGTTAAGGATCGCAGTTTGGTGGTATAATGTTCTCCAAGGGGCGCTGCTGCCCGCCCCCGGCGGATATCCCTTAGTCGCCTCTTAAGACACCCGCGGGAAGAGTTGAGGTGGTGCAAAGGTGTAAAGCTGATCACCTTCTTCTTAGTCGGTCACTCTTGGCAGAGTGGTCGTGGTCATGATGGGGTCCTGATGATGGCTGCTCGCGGAAAGGACCAAATCGATCAAGTTAGATGTCATTATTGAAAAAGGGTGTATTCCAAAGCTCGCACCTGAAACGTTATCCTGACCTTTACCTCCGTAAAGACACTGGCCTCGTTGGTCTAGCGGTCAGCTTGATCAAATCCCGGGTCGGATAGTTGTGATTGCGCTTTTACTAGTAGGAAAAATATACAGTCATTGCCCGGAGTCAGGAAGTTGGCAGTGCTACACCCCCATGTATTCTACCCTACAAAATATCCACAAGTAAAATTTTAATTGCATCACATCACACTACTAACTATCACACTATATAATATTATAAAGGCGAAAGTTTAGATGGATGTATGGATGTTTGTTACCTCTTCACGCCAAAACTACTGAACGTATTGAAATTTTGCATACAGGTAGTTTTAATACTGGAATAAAACATAGTTTACTTTTTATCCCATAAATCTGTGCCCGTGGGATGAAAATCACCTTTTAATGTTTTCATAGGAACAACGCGTGCGAAGCCGCGGGGCGCAGCTAGTACATTATAATCAAATAAAAAAATGGAGGGTTTTATTGATTTTCTGTTCATTTAAATTTTTTGTCGACTTGTGGTAGAACCAGAGAGAAAAAGTATTTTTTACTGAACCTCGCATTGACAATACAATACAAAAAGCTATTTGGTGTACATAAGACAAGTAGGTACAATGGGTGGACTTATCGCTTAAAACAATCTCTACCATGCATTTATTCAGTCTCTACACTTTCAACCAAAAAGGAGAATTAATAATGTTGTATTGCAGTTTTTTTACTATAGCTTTGTTATTTGATATCTTTATCATTTGTTTTTGTGGATTTTTATGATTATTTCGCTTTCATACAGAGAATAATCCAAGGTTTTATTGCCGAAGAATTACTATTTCTCCCACTCGTTATCCTCGTGTCCCCAATGTAAATATTTAGAAATTTTAAGTTGGATTTGGGTTACGTAAAAACATAAAATTATCTCGGTTTTCTTTGAAACAATAAGATGGTATCTATTAGACATCAAAATGTGTGATGTATAGGGAATACATCACACCTTCCTAAACGCACACATATAAAGTTACACGCACACGCATACCGGAGTTACGTAACACAACTTAAAGGCAATAAGTTGTGGAGTGCCTATTATGCATACGTGAATGCAGCGCGTAAGTCCATTGTCTTTAGTGAGACGACAAGAGTTGTCGTGCTTTATTTTAGCTTTCGTGCTTGATTCCGTAAGAATGCAATTCTTATGGAATTGCGGTCATTTTATACACTAACTGCATTTATTGACAAAACTTGGTATAATGAAAGCAATCGTGGTAGTAATCATGAATAATGGATCTAAAGGTCACAACATGTAAAGTTACATTATCAGCTTTTTAATGATTCCTTAAAGGATGTTACAAAACACTGTTGTGACTAATTTTCAGAACTAATTGTGTAATCTCAGTAAAAATTTTACATTGTATTTATATTTTTATCCATACGACCGATCTAGCCGACTGTTTTGACAAGTTTTGAAAGAAGATGCAAATCTTTATTCAGATATCATTAAAGTTATATACATGCAGTTATCTGAAATAACCACTGCGTGAAAACACTTATGGTTTTTATACAATCAGGTAGGGGCATTGGTGGTACCGGTGGTGGCACGTTGATAATACCGTCTGTCGACGATATACTCGTTTCTAGAATATCCCTTTCGCCAATTCCCGTCGGACAATGGACATGCACAAAAGCGGATCGCCCAGCTACATACATGCAAATTTACATACATTTTAATAAAACTAGTTGGAAAAATGCGGCATTTTGTACCGGGAACTGAACTGAGATTTCACGATAAAAATACTTGCTTTCTAAGCACTGTGCCGATGAGGTTCAAACATTGCCAGCCTTCGATATAATAATTGGGTTTGTTTTAAAAAAAACTATTAGCTGACTTCAATTTTATGGTTTTCTTATGGAAGCCATTGTCAGAACTGGGCCAAATTAATAAAATTAAATTGGACCACAAGGAAAGCACTAGCTTTCAAATAAAAAAAGAATCATCAACGTCGGATCACCCAGTCAAAAGTTCTAAGGTAACAAATATTAAAAAATACAGTTTTTTATTATCAATAGACCTTCGTTTGACCGCAATCTCACCTGATGGAAAGCGAAGATGCGGCCGACGATGTATCACGAAGGTCTAAAAGATACCTAATCACCCTTGATTTGACGAGACCCAGGTAGTTGGAATGCCTAGAGAAAACGAAACTGCAGACGAAATACCTACTGAAAGTACATAAGACTGTACCTAGAAGCAAGATGAAACATCATCACCTGTCTTAAAAAAGCATCGCCTCTTTCGTAAAAGCATCGCATCTCTTCAAGTACTGCAGGCAGGATGTTGGATCGCGCCCAACAAGTCTGGATTACGTTGAACATCTGTATGCACCGGCTTACGTGGTTTCTATAAGAGAAAAGTTCATTTGATTACCTAGTTTATTTTAGTTTAAGTATAGGGTTCTCAATATTTGCAACAAGAATATTTATTGTCTGTTGGTTTTTTTGTCTTGAAAAATTATGACGTAACATTATCATTATGTTCCGTCATTCATAATAATTCAAGACAAAAAAATCTACAGACAATAAATATTCTTGTTTTTGCAAATATTCCCTAATAATTGATTTTGTCTTAAAAACTATAAGCCGACTTCAATTATACGCACAGCAAATAAATAAGTAGAAAGTATTAGCCAACTTCCACCTCGAGACAAATGATTGTACGTGGATTGTACGATACGCGAAAGATATCATCAGCATTAATCTTTCCGTTATTGACGCTCTCGCTTTGCGTCCGGCATTTCTGACGCGCAGTTTTAGCCAAACCTTTAAGGTGGGTATCAGTTGAAAACCTGACTGAGCTTAACGAGTAGACTTACTTATAAGTCGGTTGAACTTAGAACTTCAACCGACAGTCAATGATGATGAAAAACTAGATTAAGCTTGAGTAGAATAGAATAGAATATAATATTATGTTATTTGTACCTTAATGAACAAAATCAAACATGGCTTAAAATAAATGACAAAGCATCGGTCGGTTAAGGTCACAAAACGGTCTCTGTCTCAGCATGAGCTGGTTGTAAACACGTTACAATCAAAGCTAATCTTCCGACAGAGTCATTTGGTGACCAGACACCGTAGGGGACTTAGAATTCGGTTGAACTAAGAACTTCAACCCACAGTCAATGATGATGAAAAACTAGATAAAGCTTGAGTAGAATGGAATCGAATAGAATAGAATATTATTTTATTTGTACCTTAATGAACAAAAACAAACATAGCTTAAAATAGAAGACGAAGCATCTGTCGATTTTAGTTACAAAACGGTCTCTGTTTCAGCATAAGCTATTTGTAAACACGTTACAATCAACGCTGGTCTTCCGACAGAGTCATTTGGTGACCAGACACCGTAGGGGACTTAAAATTCGGTTGAACTTAGAACTTCAACCAACAGTCAATGATGATGAAAAACTAGATTCCTATTCCATATCTCAGCTTACTAAGCACTCGGTTAACAATGGTTCTGTTTTGATAATAAGTGGGCAGCTTACCGGAAAAACGTCACGTTAGATCTAGCTATTAGTAAGTTAAGTTTGTAAACTTTGAGTCGTTCGGATTCTTCGGGAAACGTTTCATAGATATAATAATAATAATGATAATGCTTTATTCGGTAATAAAAGATACATAATAAGCTGTATTTAAGCTATAGCTATATTTAAGATATAAGTCAGCTATATTTAAACACTAGATTAATAAATGAAAACACCTTTTTAAGTATTATGGAAACACTTGTGATGGTGATTTTGCTCTTCCACATTGTAACTTATGTATATTTTCAAGGCGTTACTCTTATTTTTACAAAACATTGCAAAACAATTTAAGTAAATTAAATTAAAGTAAGACAATAGACAAATCAGTGGAGGGTAGGACACAAAATTACCTTGACCTAATTTATACTAAGATATACCATGAATCTGTACTAATATTATAATTAAGAAACATTTTATTTTATGTTTGTTTTTATTGAATAGGCTCCGAAATTATAGACCGATTTTAAAAATTGCTTCATCATTAAAAAGCTTACTTTTCAGGGAGTAACATAGGCTATATTTTATACCGGAATTCCCACAGGAACGGGAACTACGCGGATGAAACCGCGAGGTGCTGTTTGTAACTACTTTATGGCAAGAATCAAACATCTGACCCTTTTCAAGGATGTCATAGGAGTCGACTAAGGGAATCTACCAGAGGAAAGGCAGCAGCTTTTTTGACAACTACACTGTGATCACCAATCTACCAAGCGTGGTGATTATGGGGACCAATCCCACCCCTTCTTTGAGAAAGCACGTTTAACTGTGAACGTATCTGTGCTGATGAAGAAGACCTAGACAAGACTACTTTTCAGTATTCAGTATAAATTGCATTCATACAATCAAAAAGGTCTCAGTGATAAGGTTAAGATCACAGTATGTATCCATTAAAGGGGTTGTAATAGAAAACTGGCAGGTATCTTTCTATTAATAATGAACATATTGAACATACTATTTATTGATAGGTACACACTTATTACCTTATTACTTATTACCTACACTTATTTGTAATTAATAATAATAATAATCGTTTATTGTGGAACAAAAACAGTGGTACATGGTTAATAAATGGAAACGATGCCATCTGCTACGTCGAGTCTTCTCGTCATCCATACCGCAATGCTTGAAAACGAAAGTTTTCAATCAGTGCGTCCTACCCGTCATGACCTACGGAGCTGAGACGTGGACACTCACGATAGGGCTGGTTCACCAGTTTAAAGTCGCTCAGCGAGCTATGGAAAGAGCTTTGCTCGGAGTCTCTCTGAAGGATAGGATTCGTAACGAATATGTACATCCGACAGAGAACCAAAGTTATAGACATAGCTCAAAGAATTAGCAAACTGAAGTGGCAGTCGGCTGGCCATATCTCGCGAAGAACCGATAACCGCTGGGGTAAACGAGTTCTTGAGTGGAGACCGCGACTCGGCAAACGTAGTGTAGGACGCCCTCCCAGGTGGGATGATGATCTGCGAAAGACTGCAGGCAGATGCTGGATGCGTCAAGCTGAAGACAGGGCGCTATGGTGCTCATTAGGGGAGGCCTATGTCCAGCAGTGGACTAATATAGGCTGATGATGATGATGATGATGATGCCATCTGCAGTAGTTTATAACTGAGTCGCAAATGGCAAATTGTATGTGCGAGTCGCTAAAAGGATCGTTGAATAAGTCGATAAGTTCTTTTTATCAGAGAATAGCGTAAACGTAGTGAGGTCAGACATATCGGAAAGGAGACATTCTAGGTTCTCCATCGTGGAATGAAGTAGGAGGTTCCTTAAGAGACATTCTGTTAAAAGTATAGGCATAGTATTTCGCGTTTATAGGAACTGAACGGAGCATACGTTTTTGGATTGAAAAAACAAGTTCATGCTTTTTTTCAAGAAAACTACGCAACTTATGAAGATACTGGTTCAAAGAACTTAATAATAATAGTAATAAAAGCCTTTATTCGGATGTTAAATCATTTCTTATGGCTATTTTGTCCTAACCTAATCTCTTTTCTATTCCATCGGTTTGCCCTAGTTTAGCATAGGCCTCTTCCAACCTCTTCCATTCAAAGGACCTAATTTATTAGTACCTACGAATCAAACATAAGTCATTTCAATAGATAAGAGAGTTTTTATCCTGATTTTTGATCTCGTTTTTTTGCTCAGTGAGGTTTTGGTGAGTAGGACATTAAAGGAACCAAAGAAAAAATAGAGAATCTTATGTAATTTGATCTTTATCACATGGATCCCATGAGTACTGAGATATAGGTCTAGTTTGATAACCAAACCCTTTAGGTTCACTTCATAAATCTGATCGTAATAGTCAATCCCTAACCATGAAAACAAATGGTGATGTCTCGTAGTTCAACAAAATCCCGCGGGAATTCTTTCGCGCTGCCGTAGTGATGTAGCCTTGTCGAAAAAGATTGAAGTTTGTTTTCTTTAAACGCACACAAACACGTTAAAATGTTTACGTATTTTTCAAACACACACAGATATGGGATGCATCACATAAACCGCTGTTTGGCTGCCGTGCCAAAAATCACAAAGGAATAGCTCGAACGAGTAATCTTGGAACTTATCTTTTTATTTTTGATTGGGAATATAGAATAACTAAAACGTACCGATAGTTATTTGTGACTTGTGAGGCTCACTTAAGCTTAATCAAGCTCCAATATCATAAATACTAATTTTGACTAACTAATAAGAACTTATATCAATATGAGATGAATGTGTTTAAAAATGGGTCTTTAAAATTATCTACTAATTTTACTTAATTATCCCCTGCCCCTGCGGTGCAAAGCGTGTCGCTTATAGGGCGAGTTGAAAACGAGCACGTGGGTTATGGAAAAATAACCTCACTTTTTCTAGGTAGGTATGTGGAGTAAAGTGTTAAAAAATAATTTTACTTGTATTTGATACTTATCACGATTTTTTCTTCAATTTAATTTTAAAAAGCTCTTGATATATTTCCAATCACTGTTGTAAAAAAAATATAAAAAAGTCATTCAAAAAGTTGCTTTGGTACTTATAGTTAATAAGTAATTTATTTAATCATTGAAACATATTCATGCACTAATATTAACAACGCAAAAGTAAACTTAAGCCAATATTCAAATAAAATCAACACTTCAACAAAACCTAACGGACCAAGACACCTCACCCGCTGTGAGAAAGGGATAAAAAGTCATTAACACAAAAATAGACTTGCGAAAAATATACTCCATACATTTCAGAACGAACGCTGCGCACGCGCTCACCAATAACATTACAAGTCTGCGTGTGTGCGTAACCTTAGACGAAATTTTTACGTGTGTGAGTAATTTTAGACGAATTTTTACGTGTGTGTCTAATACATGAACTAGCGGGATTTTTATTGGTAGATTCAAAATAGCTGTGCTGCGTGGGAGTGGACGTTAGGTACAGAATTTTAGATAATCTTTTCGTATATGTATTTTATTTGAGAGAAGTATAGTGTAGTGATTTTAATAATATATAATAAACTGCCTGATGCGTTAATGAATGAGAAAAACGACACTGTTTTTTATAAGCGAACTAAAGATTTTATTAACCACAAAGGCTTAGGCTTAGGCAATATTTGAACGAAAAACAAAACTATGTAACCAAGTAAAAAAATCCTAACTATACCGTGTCCATTTTGAATGAGGCATAAACGTAAACAAACCGCCCATACTTAACCTAAAATTCACTTTGTTGGCGCGTCCTTTTATACGTAATTTACATTACTTGTCGATTTTAGATCCTCCCTTCAATAAAAATTGTTTACAATTATATCTGAAACTCGACGCCAAGCAAGTGAGATTTTGTTATTTGTGTCGTATTTTGTTTACTAACATGCTCCATTCAAAATGGATAAACCATAGTTAACAACTTCATCCTCTCTTTCCATACACATTGTGTGCCCGGCTATAGTGAAACTTAATTACATAAAATATAAATACCTCAGTACACCTATGGAATACAATAAATAAATGATTGAGTATTGAGTATGTTTTTCCTAGGTCTCTGGTGAAACTTAGATAAATAATAATGAACAAGTTTTTGACTAAATTATGATTTGCTTTAACCGGATCCCGGATAAAAAGAACCGGATAGAAAGAACCTGTGAAAGGAGTTGTGGCCTCATTTATGAGTGAACAAAAACTGCATACTGTAATAACATTACAATCATTACATCTTTTTATTGTTTTACTTTTGAAGGAAATCGACCCGATAGACTTTGAAAAAAAAGACCCACTGTAGTTTTGCACTATCGGATTTAATTTCCAACAAGAATCAGTCTTTGCACAGAAATGCATTATTGAAAAGGGAAGGAGAATGGCAATTTTTTTAAAGTTTGCTCAACATCTATCTTTGTTAATGTTCATATTCGTCGTTCACGATAATTATGTTCATTTGCTCGTTTGGAAGCTTTTATAGATGCTGGATACGTCAAGCTAATATCAGGGCGCTATGGCGTCCGTTAGTGAGGCCTTTGTACAGCTGTGGACTCATATAGGCTGACGATGATGATAATGAAGCTTTTATAAAACGGGCCTAAGTTAGGCACCTACCTCGAAGTACCAGCACGTAAAAGAACCGATAAAAACGCCACCATCCAAAACGTTAAATTCAAACGCATATAACAGATATGCTCTGCGTTATTTTCGCATATCAACCTTGAAATTTGTCGGTATTTTTGTATGCACCTACTGCACTTGGCTCAAATGCGGATTGAAAAAATAAATGATGATGAAGCGCTCTCAAGGTTGAGACGTTCGCGCGAAAATCTTTAAAGATTTTTGGCGTTCGGTTTTTGCAATTATAGAATTGAATCTACAGTCCCTATTGTATTTAGTAAAACAATAACTAGTTTATGTGCTTATTTTGTAGTAAGTATAAAGAAATAAACATTTTTAATTACTCTGACTCTGAAAATACGTTTTTGTTAGGTTTGCAGCAGTCTGCAGTTAGCTCAATTGTTTAAATTGTAGATACTAGTTCTTATTTGATACTTCTATTAATTGATTAACTTTGTCAATAAATAATTAATTTCGTAGAAAAAAAATAGATACATACCACCATTAGATTTTTCTCTAATAGTAATTCCTGTTCATCAAAACAAGTTTATTTTTCATTACTTGTTTGTGAAATTATTTTTAATTTGTTACTAATTTTTTTTTCTTTATTCTAGACTACTAGCTTTCAAATGAGGCCACTTTGAATATACCGCTTACTTATGAACGAATGAAACGAAGAAAAAACCAAGTGTAGTAGTTTTCATTTAAAAAATACTAATACAATGTTTTTTATCGATAATTACATAGTAATTATAATTATGTCGTGTATCCGAACATTTCGTTTGATCAAGGTTCGACAATACACATTGTATTATATTGCATGAAAATATTTTTAGGTGTGGTAATTAATTACGTCAATTGACGTATAAGATTGTTTAAATGTTTAAAACATAAAATTTATTTCGTTCAAATTGCTCAAAGTTTAAAGTACTAACTAACATACGTAACCTACCTTTATTTCTTTTTAACAGCAAATGGTTTTCTTAAATTTTGACTCACAATTTGTTTTTATTTTAAAAGGACAATGGTGTCTATTTGGATATCGTCAAAACTAAGCTAAACCACTTAACTAAACTGAAATTCCACGTTTTTAATCCTGTCAAATTAGTTTAGTTTAGTTTTGGCGACTTCTGAATTGAGACCAAAATATAATACTCAAGTATATCTGATTGATTCTTTTCCACAAATACACGGCTACGTACAAAAAAGTTAAATGAAAGAAGCTTGTAGAATCAAGAAATAAAAACTTGCAGTTATTGAATTATATCATACAATATAGGTAGGTAGGTTTCTTGCACCAATGACTCGCCTTGCCACCTACAAAAAGAACATAGGTATGTAGTATACCTAATTATGAATCAGTTGTTATTTTAATCACGCCATTTATAGAATAGGAGTGGCTTAGCTGTTGCATAGATAGAGTCTGTTGAAAAAGTCTGTTGAGAAGAGTCGTGGCGTTACGGTGAACTAACACTTTTAATCGTACTGCATTGAAAGAGCAGTGTTGTCAGTCAACGCAACTAAAGTTGTCAATTGGCACACGCGCGCCCTCAATTCCCACGACGCTTATCTTTTTGAACATACTCTATCGATAAGTTTTAAAAGCTCTATCCACTTTTGTTTTACCTATAGGGGGAAGGTTTTCAGGCAAAAAAAAAGAAACTGTTTTGAAAAATGAATTTTTATTTATTAATAAAACAAGTCAACAAAGTTTAAAATCAAAATAAATTAACATAAAGGCAACCTCTACATAAATAATAAATAAAACTTAAATCAAACTTTGGTGAAAACAAATGCTATCTTTGCAAGTGGCACCTAGTACCGGACGGAACGAACATTTAAACCCCAGCACCGTACATCTTTAAAAAATCCTGCAGCGATCGCATACGTAGGCTTCTGAACATCCAGGGATGTCAGCACAAGCTTCGTGAGCCCACCCATGGCAGCTGGAGCATTGTATCCAGTCTTCGTCATGCTCCTCTAAGCACACTACGCAAGTTGTTTTTTGAATTGATGGACAATCTGGACCACATCTAGATCAAAGCTAGTTGATGGCTTAGAACTGCTGATTGTTGGTTCGCTGGTTGATATTTGAGGAGGGTCTGCGGGCTCTTCTGAGAAAAAAATTGTTGGACAGTTGAGTCATAGATGAGCTACCAGCAACAGTTACATCAGTGGAAGACGGGCAAACTTTGTCATTATTTTTTGTCCGGCGTTAAGGGACAGCTTTGTGTCCAGTACCACGGGACAGAAACTCCCCAAAATTACGGCATTTGTGTCAAAACTTCTTTGCAAATCAACGAAAACTTTTTTAAATATCAAATATCTATGAATCACTTAGTATATTAACAATAACTATAAACATATAAACACAAAAACATAGCAATAACACTCACTTAGATTTTATAGGGCGCACTGTATTCCCGCCAAAAAATAATAAAAAACCTCTCCCAGCTTGGCCACGCGCGTCACTGGCACACCGCGTCCCACGGTCGGGCATCAATACGCACCCCTGCTCCCCTTTTACCCCTTTTTGAAAAGAACGTGTTACGACTTGCCGAGATAGTATGAGATAGTATGAGTGTCCGAACCTAGGTGCCGTCCGGCGTTAGGGGAACTCCCCCTACTGAAGGATTTGTGATGACATTGTTTGAATAATAAAAGACAATCAAGCCAGCTTTTAAATTTTTTCTACCGAGAAAAATTAACGAACAGATGTTTGAAGAAATAATTGAATACTTTTGAATTTAGTATTGAGTTGGTGGCATTATAACAAGCCTGTGCCTAGTAATAAAATATTGAGAAATTTCTGAACGTTTTAAACACTTATGGAAAATACGTTCTTCGAATAATATAATCATAATAATAATAAATATTATAAAATAAACCTCATACGTAGTACTAAATATTACTCAGGGAATTTTATAGAAACTTTTCAACGATAAAACTTTTAATACTCATGTTTTATGACAAAGATATCAATTTAAAAAAGACTCAAATGTCAACTATTAAAACCTATCTATCACAAACTTTCCTCACCACATCCACAGCTGCTCATGCCTCCCCCAAAGAAGAATGGTTTTGCCATAATCACCAAGCTTGGCAGACGGATTAGTATACGCAGTGAAGGTGTTAAAAACTAACAGAAGAAAACTACTGCCCTTCCTCTGGTAGGTTACGACATTCACGGGTTGAGTTAAAGGGGTCTATTCTATCTATCTTACGCTACGAACCCTCACGGCCCATAACATTAGAAGCATGATATGTATAATTCTAAACTAATGTTCTGTAGGTACCTACTACGTTCTTATTTATAAAAGTAAGTAAAATGGCGGACCATCCGGCCTCGATTGAATTTGTGCATAAAACTCTGCGCATAAACCGATTCGTACATTTAAAATAGAATTCACTACTAGAGCTGCCTTCACAGTTGATTAGTGACTTGTGCCAGTGGGGATCACTAGCATGAAATTATGAAAGGAATATCAAATGTTTTTTTTTTAAGTTAAATAGACCTTCGTTTGACCGCAATCTCACATGATGGAAAGCGAAGATGGGACCGACGGTGTATCACGAAGGTCTAGAAGATACCTATTCACCCTTGTCTTGAAGAGACCCAGTTTGTAATTGTTGATATACCAGAGCGTCCTTACTAAAACTTCATGGGATAAAAAAGCTTAGCAGCTTTCGGTATCCGTAAAAATATATAGGCTTCAAAGATATTTCAGTCCAACAATAAAATGCTCAAAACCACCCTTAATTTATATTTTTCTAGGTTACATTCCGTCCTGATTTTCTGCATAATAATAACAATAGTTTTATCGCATTCATTGCAACAAAAAGTAAAGGCATGAATGTCTTGGACAATGAGTCTTAACTTGCGTTACAATGCTACAATTGCTACATAAAAGCTACCAAGCCTGCTCGCCTAGCGGGAACTATTACTGGCAATTTACTGTCATCAGCACTAAAACACTAAAATGAACACTGGCACGAGTTAGCACGCATTGGCACACGTAAAGCTAAGCACACACTGATCAGAATAAAGGATGTCGCTCACTTCCTTATTCAACAGGCTATGCGAATATAAATTAGGGATTTAATTATGAATTTTCATCGAGTGAATGCGGATTTTGTGATTGGTTATGGATTTGAACATTTCATTATTTATCTGAAACTCCCGTTCAACAACAGCACTTGTCTAAGTGCTTATTTTGTAAGGAACAATTTGACTCCTTGACTCTGACTCTGCTCAATTGTTTCAATTGTAAATACTAGTTTTAATTTAATTCTATAATTTGATTGTAATTATCTTTTTCAATAAAGATTTAGGCATCTCTAGCCTAACCTTTTCGGTTACACGGCTGAATGGAACTCTATGAATTTTGGTTAGACTTTATTGGAGAAGAACATAGGACACTTTTTTCGTTTTAAACGTACAAAATTGGGTAAAATTTAGACTCATTTTTTCTTCTTACCGTGCCTCTGAATTACTGAAGTTCAGCGGTCATCCTCTTGATTTTTTAGGCCAAGCCCAAATAGGTATTCTGTCCGCTTAATGCCGGCCCATTGCCTTGTGATAGGCATTGGGCAGCCAGGAAGTCTTCCTCCAAACAACTCCTAGCAGTGTCTCCTACAAAACAATTCTACCACCAACCTGCAATCCCCAACCCGCATGCTCAGCGTGGGCATTATGGGCATTACCCCCATTAGATAACATCCAATAAAGAGATTATCAGGAATTACATTTAAATGATAATAACATTTTGATGTCAATATTTTTTTGTATTGGTCTCACTATAACACTACAATAAAGTTTGGATGGTTTGATGTATAATGATGAGTTACTTTATAACACCAAAACTACTGAACGGATCAGACTGATTTTTTTCATAAATGTAGCTTAACCTGGAATAACACATAATATCTTCATAATCTTATATTATTCCACTATTGGTTATCATTGATTAATTAAAAAGGGAAAATGAGGTACTTGTTTCTCGCAAATGGCAACCTCATATTGTGTTAAATTGTGTGCTCCCACCTCAGTCACCGTTGGACCGGCGGCGCGGGTGTTCGTGATTCGCGTGAAATATTGTTGTCTCGGTCTCACTTCGGTCTTAGGTACGTCTTTCCGTCTTTGTTCTTATTTGTATTGCACAGGAATGGAAATATAACTGTGAGCGTAGGTGTTTGCGTGTGCAACACATGCCAATTTTTGAGTAAGTGCTGGGAGAACGTAACCTATCTTCCCTCTTTAATTAATCAATGTTGGTTATAGGTATCCTCCAATGAGCCCCATATGCTAATAAAACGTTGGGAATAGTTTTCGTGGGACGTGTTGGTTATAGGTGCGTTTTCGTGATACGCTAGGAAAAAGCACGTCTCACGTGAGACGTTGGGAATAACTCAATAGAACATATAATGCTACTTTTACAAAAATCAGCACAGGATATAAAAACATTCAACGTTTCCATAAAAACAACAATTGCAAGCCACGGGTAAAAACTAGTTTTCCATGATCTCAAGATCTTTAGATATTTTCCAGCATCAATTCACGTTTTACGCAATCTGCTCTGAGCTTTATAAACACCAGATTGCCTTCTTTCAACTAAATAAACATGCAGATATTTCCCAGCTCTTTACCAATCAGTTCTAACCTACCAAACCTATAGTTATACCTACCAAATACCAATAGATATACCTACCAAATATCAATAGATATACCTTCCAAAGACCTATAGTTATACCTACCAAAATACCTATAGAATACCTCTAATTCTACTTGTAAGAATTTATGTTTCCATTGCTTTTAGAGTGTGCTAAGGTTTGTTTCTGACTTCGGCTTAAAGCAATGGAAATTTATTTTAATATTTAAGTTTAGGATGTTCGGGTGGATGTATTGACTTCCTCCTGAAATACTAAATTTCGTTTTAAAAAAACTATTAACCGACTTCAATTCTATAGTTTTTTCTTGAATTTTTATGGATCTTATTTTCAGAACTGAACAAAATTAAAATGGGACCACAAGAAAAGCACCACCTTTCATTAAAAAAAGAATCGTTGAAATCGGACCACCCAGTCAAAAGTTCTGAGGTAAAAAACAAAAAAAATACAGTTGACTACCTCCTCTTTTTTTGAAGTCGGTTAAAAAGAAAGAATCAAAGAAAGATTAATATGCACCTCAAAAATATAAATACATAAAAAAATTGCATAGGATAAAGAATGTATTATTATTATTATTATAGGATAGAGGACGCTAGTAAAAGCCATAGGACCCAGTAATACAAAATTTCTTTAGTTATGATTAGAATATTTTTTCAAACATTTTTTCCTTACGGTACTTACAGACAGATGTTACTCAATCGTATACCTATAGTGATATAATGGATGTTATATAAAGAAAATGTTTATACGAGATGCGCGCACGCACATAATATATAACTAAGCCTATAGACACATACCTATTCATCGTTTGATCCGATTGGTTCAGCATTGTAAATCTTATAGCGTGGGTGGTACGGCGCATGTTTGTTTGAAATGGTTTTGTATTAACATTTTCGACTTAAAACATGTGTTCTTAGATTTGTTACTGGACTATATAAAAAAAACTAGGAACTGGAAAAAAGAAAGAAAATGATTTATTATTATTAAACACCACTCTACAAATAAAATAAAATAAAATAAAATAAAAGACGACTTAGTAACACGACCAACACAGTGAGCAATTAATGGAAAGCTAAAACTAACTCAAGAATATTTTTTTTATGCTAGACAAGTCAGTACAGCCAGAACCTTAGCACCTAGAAATCTATTAGGCTTTGTGAATAAAGTCTTCTTTGCACCCTTTCGTTACCGATCCCCAAAAATTAATGTAGATTGAATTTGCTGAATGTCTGAACTCTGGACATCTTTGGCGTAGTTGTACTACATAGTAGAGGTCTGCCTGCAAAACAGGAGGTTGCTGGTTCGATTCCTGTCTCGAGGAAAATATTTATGTGATCAACGGATATTTGTTCTGACTGTTTTCTTTGTTAAGAAAAAATCATTTTATGAATGTTGTACCTGCCTATCAACCTAGTATCTTTAACAAAGCTCTACTTAGCTTGGAGCTAGATAATGCTGTGTAGATTGTTCAGCTTATTTTTTTAAATCTCTATCTCTACCTAACTAAGCATTTTTGTTTTTTTGGTTCGGATTTGTCGACGTCTTTACTGTAATTTTTCGCAAAGCTTCAAATTTCATCAAAACATCGTATGATTAGGTCAAACTAGCAATCGTAACAGTGAAATCTGTCCGTACCCCCTCTATCAGTGACTCAGAGTTGCGCGGGCGACGGTTTTGCAACCGAAATTCTACCGGTTCTAGACAATGGCGTTATTAGGCGTCGCGTCGCCATTTTGTTTTTTAAATGGTTGGTATTTGAGAAACTAATCATGAGGTTTAATAAGGTTTTAGCCTACTAATATTATAAACGCGAAGTTTGTAAACATGTATGTATGTTTGTTGCTCTTTCACGCAAAAACTACTGAAAGCAACGCGCTGAAATTTTGCATACAGGTATTTCTTTTCTAGGCCTGGATTTACACACAGAATATTTTTTATCCCATAAATCAGTTCCCGTGAGATAGTCGTGCGAAGCCGCGGGGAGCGGCTAGTAGTAATAAAATACTAGCTGCGCCCCGCGGCTTCGCACGCGTTGTTCTCCTGGAAAAGTTTAAGGGTGATTTTTATACCACGGGAACTGATTTATGGGATAAAAAGTAGCCTATCTGATTCCAAGATTAGAATTATCTGTACTTATGCACAATTTTAGCCCGATCCGTTCAGTAATTTTGGCGTGAAGAGATTACAAACATCCATCCATCCATTTACAAACTTTCGCATTTATAATATTAGTGTGATGATAAATCAAATTTGCTAATCTTAATTATCATTGTGATTACTTCATAGCAAGTGTCGATGATGCCCTCCGAGCCGAAATTCGGCCACGGCAGTCAGTGTTAACGTAAGTACACTAGCTAGCACAAGACATATTAACACTATCAAAGCCCAAGACGACGACGTGCTTCTCCATCGCTGACTGGGCAGTGAATGTGTTAAAGTGTGAGCGCAAATATAGATATCTCTTTTTAATAACCTCTTGAGATCAATCAATTATAGGGCAGAGTCTGATTGAGTATTAATATTCAAGTAGTACCATAATTATTACATGCACACAGACCCCATATATATCCGATGTTTCTGTCCATACCAGGTTGTCTGGCAGAGATCGCTCTTGAGCGATAAGACCGCCAATTATCACTTAGTTTTAATTATTTCATTTGTAAATTGTTTCTTAGTTTATAGTGTGCAACAAAGTATTTTCTATCTATCTAATAAATCCCAGAAAATTGAGTATTAATAATACAGAAAAGGATAGGATTCGTAACGAATACATCCCACAGAGAACCAAAGTTATCGACAAAGCTCAAAGAATTATCAAAGTGGTAGTGGGCCGGCCATAATATCTCGCGAAGAACTGACAACCGCTGGGGTAAACGAGTTCTTGAGTGGAGAACTTAGTGTAGAACACCTTCCGGACAGCGAAAGACTGCAAGCAGATGCTGGATGCGTCAAGCTGAAGACAGGGCGCTATGGCGCTCATTAGGGGAGGCCTAGGTATGTCCAGCAGTGGCTGATGATGATTATGATGATGAAATCCCAGAAAGTCTGATTTTTAACCGACTCCAAAAAAAGGACGAGGTTCTCCATTCAACCCCTTTTTTATAGTTTGTTACCTCAAAACTTGTGATTGGGTGGTCCGATTTTCATGTTTTTTTTATATGATAGCTGGTGCTTCCTGTGTAATCCCATTTTAATTTGGTTCAGTTTTGACGGTGGTATCCATAAAAATTCATGAAAAATGTATAAAAAATTAAGTCGGTTACAGCTTTTTAAAACAATATTAATTATCTCTCGTATAATATCGGTAATTTATCTTCTAGATGGTTTGCAAGTTGCAACACAGTTCAGTTCTTTACTCACCGTGTAGGTATTTAGGTATAATATCTACCTACTTTACTAGTTACTTAGTATTTAGGTAAATAGTGAACGGTACCTAAAGAACATGATGCAAAAAATGTTACGCCATAGTTTTACGCGTTACAAGCTGTCGGGTAAAAACCTACATTCTATTTTGTTTTATGTTTTTAGTTTGTTAGATTTCTCACAAGATTTTATGGTAGGTGGTAGTTAAGTACACATATACCAATTGTGAGTGATCACCAAACCAATAAACATGACAAGTGGTAATCACTTTTTTACTGACGATTATAATCGTATTGATAATTATCAATACTATTAAAAATACAGTTTACAATAAGTGATTTTATAGAAGAATAAAGACATTCGATATTATTACATGTGTGAAATTATTAATAGCCACCTGTTTATACATAATAATGTATCTTTGTGCTGAAAGATCCCCTAAAATAAATAAATAAATACATAAATTAATACAGCGCCAAAGCCCTCTGTGGGAAGGAGGGCTTATTGGGAATACTCATTGGAAAGGCTCTTTTGGAAGGCTCTATCGAAAAGCTCTTTGGGTCGTTTAGAAGGCTTTTTATCAAGTATGATTGTAAAGGCTCTTTGGAAAGGCATTTTGGCAAGTTTCATTGGGAAGGCTCTTTCGAGAGGCTCTTTGGTTCTTTTAGAAGGCTCTTTGTTAATTCTCATTGGGCAGACTCATTGGGAAGGCTGTTTAGGAAAGCTCATTGGAAAGGCAACACAGGCTATGTTTAGCCGTAGACCACCATGCCTAGTCTTAGCCTAAGTTTATTAAGTCAAACATTGTAATGACTTCTGCCTACACGCTTTTTTTAAATTTAAAAGAAGCTTGCCTTGTTTTGGCGATGTCTTCGTTCAAACACAACGACACTCATTTTTGTCGTTTTAATTTGAGTAGGAGCAGGTATTATTTCTTCGTAATTAAAAAAAAAACCATTGATGTTACTTCAAACTCCAACTCCACAGCCTATGTTGGTCTGAACGCAGATCTCTCCCTGATAAGCGCCTTTATTGGCTGTTATCTCATGCGGGGTAATGCCTATAATCCCCACGCTGGGCATGGGGGTTGTGGGTCGCGGTTGGGCGACAGAATTGTTCGGTAGGAGGCGTTGCTGCCCGCCTCCGGTAAATATCCCTTAGTCGCCTCTTACGACTCCCGCGGGAAGAGTTAGGGTGGTGCAAATTCTATGCTGCCGGCACCACACGGCGATCATTGACACATCTGATCTAAACCTTACCTTATGGACCTAACCATCAACCATTAACTTAGATATTCACCAATTTTTTTTCTCAAAAGCCGAGGCTATGAGAGTTGCCAACATAAATAAAAATAAATAAATAAATAATGCTGGACAATTCACACAGCATTATCTAGCCCCAAGCTAAGCAGAGCTTGTGTTATGGGTACTAGATAACTGATATACATAATACAATACACTACATAGATAGATATTTTTTATTATACATAGAAAACATCCAGAACGCCCTGAACAAATATCTGCAGATCGTACAAATATTTGTCCCGAGGCGGGAATCGAACCCGCAACCTCCTGCATCGCAGGCGGACCTTCGCCCACCGCGCCACAGAGGTCGTCTTCATTAAATTCCACAAATCTAAGTAAGAAGGCTGTTTTTGGGGTTCCGTACCCAGAGTTTAAAACTACTCTATTACTCTATTAAGGCGCATGCCCGAGCCAATCTGACAGCAATTCCTATTTTATCATATTTTTACGTTTATCATAGGAATTTTTAAAAATCCTACGTTCATTTTGTGGTATCTATAATAAGCTATTTTTTAATACCTCTTTTATAATTTTATCTCATATAGTTTAGGAGGAGATGCAAAAATAGAGTTTGGTGGCCAAAAAGCGCAACTTCGTATCTCTTCCTAAGCTTTACAAAATACTTTCATACTTATCAACTCTTAAACTAAATTAATTTTATCTAATAACTCACTGGAACACAGCCCTAACGAAACTTCTTTTGTTCAAATCTTTTAACTCGCGTACCGTGTGACGCAGAATGTATTGTTCTGTGGTGACGCGATGCTCTGTTAGTTAAGTTATCTAGCTCTACCCACATATTTAGGAATTTGTTAAAGAAAATCAACTAAGTACTTCTTTGACCTAAAAATCGAAGTACATATTAATTTATTTCCCTTAACACCATACCTTGTTTTATATATAGAAAGCTGAAAGGCCTAAATTTATTACTTTAGTTATAGTTTCTCTATAAGTGAATTTGTAAATTCTTATGAGAAAAAATAAATATCTCAAACCTTAAAATGAAACTATTACAGAGGCAATAATAAATAGCTTATAATAGATACCACAAACTGAACGTAGGATTTTTGAAAATTCCTGCGTTCAACGTAATTATAAGATATAATAGTTAGGGGCGCCACTTTCGCTGGTGTATGGGCCTTAACCTATTACTCAGACTCCGCTGTCCATCTCTCCGTCTGTCAACAGGCTTGTATCTCAGGAACCGTGAAAGTTAGACAGTTAAAATGTTTAATTCACAGATGATGTATTTATGTTGCCGCTATAAAAACAAATACTAAAAAACAAAATGTTGAAATGGGTATAAATTGCTTCGAAAGATGAAATGGGATGTAAGCATTTAAAGGGGCTCCAATACAACAGACAAATTTTGCCGTTTGTATACACAGGTAATGGCACGGAACCTTTCATGAGCGTGTCCGACTCTCACTTGGCCGGTTTTATTTACTTAGATCTGTTCAATTCATTATAAAACAAGTTGAAACATGATAATGTAGAAAAAAACAGGTTACTGGGCACGCTTCGGTAACTTGGACACAATGTTATTATATTTCTTTCCACTTCTAAGTTACTGGAGTTACGTCAGTTAGTCTTGTTATCTAATCATCGGCATCATCATCAGCCCAACTCTTTCCACTAGAAAGTCGATACCTCAACCTAATCCAATACAGGGTCCACAGCTGGACGTAGGCCTTATATAATATATAACTAGCTGCGCCTTGCGGCTTCGCCCCTGTGGATTTTTTTACACGTCCCATGGGAACGGGATAGAACGGACAAGGGAATGTCCGTCTACTGGTTCTAAGCTACGTCCTCACCAATTTTCACCCAAATCGGTTCAGCCGTTCTTGAGTTATAAATAGTGTAACTAACACCACTTTCTTTTATATGATACTAGCTGCGCCCCGCGGTTTCGCACGCATTGTACCTATGGAAACGTTTAGAGGTCATTTTTATCCCACGGGAACTGATTTATGGGATAAAAAGTAGCCTATGTTTGATTCCGAGATTAGAATTAACTGTGTGCAAAATTTCAGCCAGATCCGTTCAGTAGTTTTGGCGTGAAGAGGTAACAAACAGCCATCCATCCATCCATACATCCATCCAAACTTTCGCATTTATAAAATTAGTGTGACTAGCAGCGCCCCGCGGCTTCGCACGCGTTATCCCTCGGGAACTGATGAATAAGAATAAGAATAAGAAATCTTTATTTGTAACATTACAATTTTAACTTAATCCAACAACTTAACTTAGGTACGTAAAGGAACAACATAGACTTTACTAGATTAAAAGAAAGAAAGAAAGAAATAAGACTTAAATGTTACAAAATGGCGTCCGACTCAGCATTTGTTGTGATAACTCGCCGGAGGGCGAAGTTATCTCAACGCTGATCTTCCGTCGAAACCAAATGACGCGATGACTGATAACATCATCGCATCAGTATGTAAGAACCTGTAATGGTTATTTTCCTTTGGTAAGTAAGTTTATTGAAGGGTGTTTGTATCACCTACGATAAAGTCAGTATGTATATCAGTAATCAGTGAGTTTAATTCCTCTAAACGTCTCTGGACTTTTCACCCTTTGCAATAACACTGTCCTCAACCTTAACCTCATCAGCCTGTATTGGTCCACTGTTGGACGCCTGTTGCACTGTTGGACCCCTGATAAGCGCGTTATTGGGTGTTATCTCATGGGGGAAAGTGCCGATAATTCTCACGTTGGGCATGCGGGTTGGGAATAGCAGTTTGGTGAAATCTCAGAGTAGTTCTTAAGTAGGTAGTTATTAATTTATACATTTAAAAAGTTCTGCTAGACCTAGGTAGGGATCTACCTTCGTGCCGATTCTAAAGACAACTGCTATCATAAAGAGTTCGACGCGGTGCTATTGAGTCGATACAGAGCTTGTTGATTTGTTAAGGGGAAGTTATCTTTTAGGTCAAATACCTAGACTAGACTAAATGGTCGTCAAGGTGAGGAGAAAAGTGTTTGTCCCACATTATTTATTCGTTTATTATTTTATATTTATATCTTTAAATAGGTACCAGGTCTCATGGCGAGTTAGACTAAACCCACCTAATTAGTTTGCTATTTAATGTACCTATTATAATGTCACCATAAGGTATTATATCAAAAAAATAACAATCAAATAATATATAAATTCAGTATTCACTATTTATCATTAGGGGAGGCCTATGTCCAGCAGTGGACTAGTATAGGCTGATGATGATGATGATTCACTATTTATTGCATTCATACAATCAGGTCTTAGTGATAATGTGAGTTTAATTTAAGATCACAGTATGTAGTAATGAACGTAATATTTACACTAATTTATAATTTAATTTGCGAGTCGCTAAAAGAATCATTGAAGAAATCGTCAAGTTCGTATTTACATTTTTTTATGATAATATAATAATAATAATACTTCTAGACAATTCACACAGCATTACCTAGCCCCAAGCTATATGATGATATACAAATTAAAACTAGTATTTACAATTGAAACAATTGAGCTAACTGCAGCCAGTTGCATACAATCTACAGGTAGCTCAACTGATCCATATACAATACCAGTCGTCGCTGTATGGCAATGCTGATGCGCTGCGCCAGATACTCACCAGCTCTCGTTCACGCGTCGCTACGGTATATATATTTATGGGCCTTAGAATTCGTTTTTCCGTGCGTACATTTCTTACGTCGTCGCCTGAAATCAATAATAATAATAATTAATTTTATTTTTGTAAAATTCTATAAACCGACTTCAATTTTCATAGTTCTTTCATGGAGGCTTATGGATTCCACTGTCAGAAATGAAACAAATTAAAATGCGACCACACGAAAAGCACCAGCTTTCATATAAAAAAGAATCATGAAAATCGGATCACCCATTCAGAAGTTCTGAGTTAACAAACATAAAAAAACAGTCCAATTGAGAACCTCCTCCTTTTTTTAAGTCGGTTAAAATAAAATAAAGCCGTATAATAGTCTAGTCCAAGGCTTTGACTTAGAAAGTTTACTAAAACGGGGTTCTCTGGTAATCTGTGGTAAAGTGGGTAAAAGTCAGAAGCTCTACCGTGGTATACGATCCTAGTGGGTGTCGCGACGATCAGCCTAAAGCCTTGTTTACGGAGACGCGGGGCGTGCAGCGGCACGTGCAGCGGCGCGTGCAGCGGCGCGTGCAGCGGCCCCGTCATCGCACGCGAAAACACAAACATATCGCAATGTACGGTGATGTTTATGGATAGGCGGGGCGTGAAGAGTGGCGGTGCATGCTGTGTGCGACGCGTCAAATCAAACAAACGCATGTAAAAATCGCTTATACGTAAACACTCTCTACAAGTGCCATATGTTTGTATTCTGTGCGCGCCGCGACGCAGCACGCTTCGACGCAGAACAATAATTTTGTAGTGTACATAAATATGCTCTTCTTGCATTGGGAATGAAAATGTGTGAATAAATCAAACAGTACCTACTGTTGTCTTTTGTTTAGTTAATTAATAAATAAAAAAACATACAGTTTTTTACATGAACACAAAAAATACTCGCAAGTTTATTGATGAGCGATGAGATATTGAACCAAAAAATATTGTGTTATTGTGTATATTAAAATTTTACAAAAGATATGATATAAAGTACCTACTCATATCTTTTGTAAAATTTTAAATTATTAAATATTTTTGTTTGAATTGTTCAATTATGATTAATCTTATGTAATCGCTGATATAATAGGTTTTTCAAAAATCGTGTTAATATAAATCTGAAAAAATAAATACAAATACAAATAAACAACATCGCTTCCCCTTAACAGTACTATAAACATGTTCTAAGAAAAAGCATCAATTAAAATTTCCTTGCAATCCTTAAATCAATGGACGGACAGATCCATTAGAACTGGAACATCTATTTTGAGTCTTATTGGAAGGTAGTTAAGGTCGGTTTCATAAGGAATACGAGTGCTTAGGAAGATAACTTAAGAACTAAGTAATAGGAAAAACGTGCTTCTATTTTTGGTTTAGTCTAGTTTTTTTTTGTATTGTCTTATTTTATTTTTTTTGATCTCGAAAAATTATTATTCAATATTACTTCTGACTTTAACCATGTATAGGGAGGGGGACTTTTTGTTTTTTTTTCTAAAATGTAGTTGAATTTAGAGTTTAGTAAATATAATATTCTTAAATCTGGAACCTTTGGAATTATTTCGCACCTATTGAGGGCGCTGTAGGGTTTTTTTATAATCTCCTAAATCAAAAGAAATAATCTTCTCAACTCAATCTATCTCTACCTCTTAAACCAGCACATCTAAAACGAAAGCAAAATTAAACTAACGCCAAAAAAGGAACAAAAACAAAACAGGAAGAAAATTTTCCCGCCAACGCAGCGCTCCTAGCGGCAATGCTCGGTACTAAAACAAGCGCGAACGACCGCAACTCTTTCCGTGCGCTTTCTTTTCACCCGTCCCTTTCCCACTTCAGGACCTGCGTAGTCTATTTCGGTGCGAGAAAGGGATGGTGTATAAAAAAATAAGGAACTGCACATGTGCGCGAGCGGCGGTTTCGTCTTATTTTTCGCAAGTCGTTGCCCTCGGATATTCGCGGCGTTCATTTTGCTATTTTTTTCTTTTTTTTTTCTTTTTCTCGCCGTGTGTGTCCGGCCTAGGTCGCGTGCGTAGGCCGTAGATTTATTTTCAACGGATAATCTTGTTTCTAACATTGAGCTGAGTTTTATAGAACCCATTTTATTTCTAATCTTTCTTCTTTTTATTTCTCGTCTTTTTTATGGTATCTTTGCTTTGAGTTTTATGATCGATATTTATTACGTACCTAGCTATTTGTTCGTATTGTGTATTGGAACGTCTTTTGTTTTGTAGAGATTTTTCAGATGAATTGTTACAATAAATAAATATAACTTAACGTATCTACCTACTTAATGCTATTCTGTGAGATCCAATGACGTTCAAAGCCAAGGGTCAAAATTTTACCAGAAATGGGGTTGCCATTATCAGCCTCCTCAAACACGTTAGCGTAAGCTCTAAAAAGCTCTAAACAAATACAATTTCTTTCATTTATTCGGTTATTATTATTAATATGCCAGTTCTTCTACAGAAAGTCTTTCAAAATAACTCTACTAGGTACTAATTATTTCTCCTACTATAACAGACTGGTATTCCCAAATGTGGGAGTCCTATAAAAACCAAAAGACATCAGTCAACCAACAGATCGCATGCACAACTCTAATGTGACACATTTTCACTCTATTATGGCAACACTTGAGTATCCCACTAGGGTTAAATAAAGACATTACATTTCTTGACTAGACAAAAACATTGTAAGAACAATAAGGAGAAATAAAGTCAGTTTATATTATCCACGCAATTAATATCGGAATTTTCTAATCAAAGTACGCAGTAAAAAGATCTATCTTGTGCGGGCACACTATAATGTTTCCAGCTAAGCATCTTTGTTAGAATTAACGGGACGTGCGAGTTTTTCCTGTGGATATTGGTTTGTTGTTAAGCAAAAAATACTTATAAACAAGATTTTAATAAATTCATATTAAAATTACTTGTATTATTCTTTGAATCTTAAATAATTTATGTTTAGATGCTAACTAAAGTATCATAATATACTGGCTTTATCATCAGTTCATTGGCTCAAAAAATAAAAAACTCTTCATCTATAATAAAAAACCTTGAATATAAAAAAATAATAGCTTCACAAGCCAAAAATAAGAGATGCCTCACATGGAAGTTTTGCCATAACTACACTTGGCAGGCAGATTGGTGATTGCTGTAAAGATGTTAAAAATATATAGAAGAAAGCTGCTGCTTTTCCTCAGGTGAGTCCTCTTCACGGACTTAGTTCGAGGGTCGATTCTGTGCCGCAACCACCATGACAATACAAGCCAAACTTACCAGTTTTTTCAGGGAGCTTCTAAATCCTGTCGAATATTTAACATAGGTAAAGAGTGGTTGGGTAGCTTCAAAACCATAATACTATTATACCATATATTATATGATATATACCATATATTATATCGTGGTACATAGTTGAGATTACTGTCAAACGAAGGCCTATTGACTATAAAAAAACACTATAACCTATTACTCTTTTACAAAATAGGGTAAAGTATCTGGCTATACTGGCAACACCGTCCGTTAGAGAATAGCGCTGGGGTGATTGGTATTGATATGGAAGTTATCTGTAAGCGAGATTTTATCTTATTAAATTCTGAATGTCGGTAAAATTGCATTGGTCTCTAGGTTTTGCCGTCTTATTAGAATTAGCTGAATAATCAACAATGCATAAAACAATTTTTTTTATTGTATTTTATAACTGAAATTGACTTTTCGCAGTGATTATGATGTGGTATAAATTAGGAATTTAAATTATTTGCTTTCATGAAAAAAAAACATTTTATTTTGAAAACCAACATAAGATGTATATATATGTGATATGATTTAGTTTGTGACAAGACACTTTAGTTAAAAACAATAAATAATAAATATATAATTTGTAGGTGTGGTACCTGGTGGTACCATCATAAAACTCAAAGCAAAGATACTATAAAAAAGACAAAGATTAGAAATAAAATGGGTTTTATAAAACTCAGCTCAATGTTAGAAACAAGATTATCCGTTAAAAGTAAAATTTATGTGTCAGGAAATATAATATTTCCATCTCATTTTTTTCCCACAAGATCGATTCTACACATGACAAACCAACGGACGGACGGACAGAAGGTATAAAAACAGAACTGTTTTGTGTTTGAATGTTGATCAAGCACATAAATTAAAAAATACACGAACAAAATTATGTAACCTCGAAGTTATAAGTATCAAAATTGAAGCTACTTACATAACTGTATTTTCTAGTCTTTATCAAAATAATATTCTAGCAAGTCTAGATACGAGTACCTAGTTTATTTTATCATCGCACACAAAGACGATGTTGTTATAGTGCCTAGGTAGGAAGATAAGACGTTTATTTATAAGGAGGGCGGTATTCATAGTCGGGAAGTAGAGATAGCAAATTATATACAAAGAGTTCTACCCCATCGAATGTACCGTAAAACTGGGTAAATAGAGACTCCAAGGTGAAAAATAAGATAAAACAAACCAAAACCCGACTACGGTGTTCAACGATTGCGCTTATGTTAACAATGAAATTTTTGACTCTTACTTAGACTCCGCTTTCTAGTTATAGCCCCAAAATGGTCTGACGTCATAAACTCGTACGAGACGTATTGAGACGAATCAAATGATACTTCATTTGTTTAAATCAAACGAGTGGTTTCAGCGCTACACGGGAACATAAGATAAGATGCCAACCTCATTACCCTTCTCTGTTGGTAGTCGGTTAAAAATGGATAAAATAGAAGGAAAACATACCCTGGCTGGTAGCAAAAAAGTATTCTTAGTCCGTGACTGGTCACCTTTTATGTCAGTCGATCATAACCACTGCAAAAGGATATTGTGCTCCAGTATTTGGTCACCCCGTTTTACCCGGTACTAACCCCCGGTTTCTCGAACGCTTATTATTTTGACAAATTGTTGACAATTTGTCAGGCTGTACACGCACTGCTTTTATTACTCGCGTGGCTTTTTTTGCAGAATTCTGTAACTTAATGGAAGTTCACTAGCGGAAAAATATGAATGTTTGGAGCACTATAAAGTTGTAGGTAGCTAAAATAGCAAGTAATTTTATTCGTCTTACGTGTAAGTTACGTTAAACACGCAGGTTATATTCCGCGAGATTAAAATTCACGCAGTCAGATTCCACAGTGCGTATATAACAAGCCGTTGACTATCCATTCAATGTGACAAGCGTTCGAGAAATGGGGGGTAAGTCAGGTAAGGTCTAGGTGTTGATTATAACACTTTATGTCAGATGCTGGATTCGGAGGGAGAAGCCAACCGGCATTCGAATCGAAAACAAAAAAAACCCTGGCTGGTAGCAAAAAAGTATTCTTAGTCCGTGACTGGTCACCTTTTATGTCAGTCGATCATAACCACTGCAAAAGGATGTTGTGCTCCAGTATTTGGTCACCCCGTTTCACCCGGAACTAACCCCCGGTTTCTCGAACGAAAGATTCGTAGGGAAAAAATCGAAACAGATCACTTGACATATCTAAGGCAAACCCATGCATTTTTTGACTTTTCTACTATCGCTTTTGACATCGATTGTTACATTGTTTAGGCCCACTGATGTACTTATTCGTGAGGGTATCACTCGAACTATTTTAACCGCTGCTCAGAGGCTGCATTTTAATTACTTACGCATAGAAATCAAAAGTAAATTAACTAAGTAGCGGCGAATAAATGTTGTATTAAGTATATCAGTCACCTTGTATCCATAACACAAGCTCTGCTTAGCTTAGGGCTAGATAATGTTGTGAATTGTCGAACATTGTTGATTTATTATTATTTATTAGTAAAGCATAGTTAGACTCACCCACAAAAATACCTGATTCGACTTACAAAAGACAAATCGTCAACGATTTAAAAATAGTTCAGTCATTTATTGAAACCTAATATGAGTTAGTTAAGTGAGTAGTAATGAGTAAGTAATATACATTTTATAACTTATTTTATACTAAGCAAACCATTCATTGTCTAACCACAGTTTTCTGAAATAATCCTTTTCTGGTCACTCATCATTACATTGATAGGAAAAACATTTAACAGAACGGACTATAAATACCACCGCAGAGCTTTTTTTCCACTTGCTACGAGGAGGGGTTATCGTGGAAAAGTCGAGGATTTTTCAAAATTTTATCTACTAGTAGATAACACACACAAGCGCAAGTAGAGATGTTCTAGGGAGGTTTGTTAATCGATCGATTATGCAGCATGTTGAATCGATCGATTGAGTTGCTTGAGGATTTGCTATTGATCGAAAAAAAAGTTGAAAAATAATGAATAAGAAAAGTAAAGTTAAGATAAATTTATAGTTGATTTATAACATTTCTGCTATAATCAGATTATTTTAGTTTTACCCAATATTTACATTTTCTAAAGTTATGACTTGGCACGATTGTTGAAAAATCTGGCAACAGCCTGGTACGCTTACCGTATAGTGTTTTTAGTTTTCTTTTATTTTATTCGTATATATTGTTTTTATTTCAAATTTAATCAAAAATCTATTCAAAAAACGTTTCATTTCCATAAATACTATAAATGTTAGTGTCACAAAAGGTCAAAATTGTGCAAATTTAACACTGACAAGAAATAACGTGTTTTATTTTATTGCTATCGCTTCGTTGTTTCGACTAAAGTAAAGAAACATTTCATCCTACTTATTGTGGTACCTTTCAGATTATGTCGACTCAGATTCTCGACTAAGAAATCTCGATTCCGTTTCAAGCTTTGATACCCCACCTCTACCAATGTCAAAGTAGACCAACTGACATCGCCATTCCTTTAAGTCTTATAAGAACGCCAATTCCAATCAAAATTCTTTTCAATTCAATTTCTTATAAGGTTCAGATTAGATTGTTCCGCCTCGGTTTTTGCGGCTTGAAAAGTCGAGTGAAAAATGCATTTTTTCGTTAGAAAAATGATAATAATGTTGTGTGTTTTAAATGGAAATTTTATAAGAAGACGTAGTGCGGGGTGGCTGTTTTTTCCGCGCGATCGAGGTAAAATTTTCCACTGCTATTACGCAATAGAATTTTTAGTTTTTTCTGTCGGGTTTTTGGGCCATAATTATGGTAATAAATGTACCAATGCACTTTACATTAATGACTTTACGTTTGGATCAGTTACATTTTTGAAAAACAAATAGGTATGTATTTCATAATTGAAAAATATATAAGTGTGATACTGTAAGTAAGTAAGTATATCGCTTTTGTAGCGTTTTTTTTAATTTTAAACTTGTGAGTGCTTTCTTAAAAAGTTGTTCTGTATCTTAATTTAGTTGGACTTTGATCCTTCAGAGATTCGAGGCGTTGCATCGAGACCATGAGTCATGGTTTTTGTAAATGAAGATTTTGTTTAGAAATAATTTCATGCAATACTAAAAATGAAAAAAAAAGTGCTTCATCAAATAAGAAAAGTTATAAATCGCGTGACAAAACGTTTCCTTTCAAACGCATATTTCATTTAACACACAACAAAATATTTAAACTATAAATTATGCAGTGTTAACCGTTTAAAAGTTATAATCTTAATAAAATTTGACGGCTGTATAAAGCCGCGGTTCCACTGCAGCGCACGGAGAGGCTACGCACGTGCATCAAACTTCGCTTTGCAAGAAAATATATGTGATTGTATCCACTGCAACCCACGGACACGCTACGCACGAATTGACACGCGTAGCTAGCTGGGATATGCGCGCTCGTGGCTCAACGTTGGCAACGCCATGCACGCTGTACACGCGGTACACGAAAGCGGGGCGGGATAGTCGGGTGGGGGACGAGACGGGCGGGGAAGCGACGTCCGCGCCATTTTGTCGATTCCTGTTCTCTGTTGCGTACGCACGTATTGACAGTACTGTGTTCCTTTTTATTAATCAGCCTTAGATTCGTAGCTTTTGGATTGATTATGGAGTACTTTATAGAAAAAGTTAAACTACATCCCTGTTTATGGAAAATGAACGATATATCCTACAGAGATATCGGTAAAAAGGATTTGATTTGGGCACGTATAGCCAAGGAATGTGAAATGGCAAATGGTGAGTAAAATTTTTGTTTGTGTATAATAAAATAAAATATTTACATGTATACCGGATTATGCAGATGGTTGGTAACATATTTATTATACATACATTATATATGTAACACTTTATTTAATAATATTTAATAATTTACAGTTAATTTTACAAATTACTTTTTAAATTGTGACACGGGCTTGTTGCCAGCTCAAAACATTAATATGATTAAAATAATAATTTTGTTTGTGTATAATAAAATAAAATATTTACATGCATACCGGATTATGCAGATGGTTGGTAACATATTTATTATACATACATTATATATGTAACACTTTATTTAATAATATTTAATAATTTACAGTTAATTTTACAAATTACTTTTTAAATTGTGACACGGGCTTGTTGCCAGCTCAAAACATTAATATGATTAAAATAATAACAAAATTCTTCTCTTATAAAGAAACTGTCATTGGAACTTCTAAACCCCGAGTGTCTTATGTCTAAAAGTTGGTTTTCAATTGAAGCTCCCGTTATATCTGCATTTGTTACTGAATCATAGGTGAGACCATGTTCCATTAGATAATTATGTAGCACACAAGTTGCCTTAACTACTCTTATGACGGTATCTACTTTGCACTCAAAGGGTCTTTTGTAAACTCTCCAACGCACACTCAGAATTCCAAATGCATTTTCTACCACTCGTCTTGCTCGACAAAGACGGTAATTAAAAATTCTTTTGTTTTGTGTTATATTGTTTTCTCGGGGAAATGGTCTCATCAAATTACACATTAAAGGAAATGCTTCATCTCCGATAAAGACATATGGAACTTCGATGCCGCCTTCTACAAGTGGTTCATCAGGTGGAAGATTAAGATTATTACCATATAACTTCTGTCCAAAGTTGCTTTCTCGTAATATTCCCCCATCACTAAATTTTCCTTTAGATCCAATATCTATCATTATGAATTTTTTTTTGCTGTCAGTAACCGCCAAAAGCACAATCGAGTGATCTTTAAGATAGTTAAAGTAATCTGAACCACAGTTTGGAGGTGCTTTTATTGTCACATGCTTGCCGTCAATAGCTCCAACACAATGAGGAAAGTCACAAGAAATTTGAAAATTTTCAGCAATTTTTCTCCACTTATGTTCATCTTTAATTTCTTCTAGAACTAATGGTTTTAAACAATCCCATATAGCATCGGTAACTTCATTGATTATCCTTCCTACAGTGGTTTTACCGATTCTGTAACTATAAGCTATGGTTTGGTATGAATCTCCTGTTGCCATGTATCTGTAACATACATATTTTTATATTAAAGGTAAAGAAGCGAAATCCCATTGGAAAAAACTAAGAGACAGCCATAGAGAAGCTCTGCGTCGACGTAAAACTTCCACGGGCCAGGCAGCACAAAACTTGAAGCCATGGAAGTACGAGGCTTTAATGGAATTTTTACTGACACAAAAAGAAAATAACGAAACTTCTTCAAATTACTCAAGTCAGTTACAAGAGACAAGTCAAGACACTCAAAACAGTTCGGATACAAATACGAATAACGATTCTATTGAATCGCCTGCCCCGCCTCCTGATCCTCCACTCGCAACATCGTCTACAATTCAATCTGGGAAGAAGAACAGCATGCAAATGGAAATAACAGAGATTCTTCGGATCCGCGAGAAAAATCGAGAGCAAAGACGAATTGAAAGAAATGAAGAAAGAATGAGACAAATTGATTCAAATCGACCACGAGATGCATTAACTGATTTATTCACTAGTCTTTGTCAAAAGACACGCGATCTTCCAAAGAATTTACAATTGAGAGTACAACGAGAAATTTTTGAAACAATTAATCGTGCTGAAGAAGAAGCATTGTCCTATGACTCAGTAAATAATTACTACTGCTCCACGCCATCTACCTCGTCTTCTTATGGATACACAAGTGCCACAAATTATCAAACCACCAATTTACCTGATGCTAGCCCCTTGCCCGATGTCAGCACCTTACGTGATGCCAGCACACTGGCTGATGCCAGCATCTTGCATGATGTCAGCCACTTGACCGATAATAACAGCCAGCACCTTACCTGATGCCAGCCACTTAACAACTGTTTGAATACACTTTTTAAAATATGATACGACTTACCTCAGGGTGATGGCAAGCCTTTCAGCAGAACTTATACATTCTCGATAAGTAGTATCCATTTTTTCAATTTTTTCTTTAATCATTTCATGTATAATTTGAAAATGGTGTCGTGATAGTCGATAATAATCTTCAAATTTTTCATTACTTAGTGTCATAAATAACGTCTTGTATTCTCCGTGATTATTTCTGAATGTAATATGATTTTCTATCCAAAAACGGTGTTTTCTTTTCCTTCGCAATTCACTTATTAATAGATCATCGATCTCACTTTCGAATTCATCGTCTGACGAACTGTCTAACAAACTCAGTTCCAATGTCATTTTACAAGATTCACGAAATGCGTGGTATCCACAAGGCGTATGAGTCAAGACTGTGCTGTGCTATAGTCGGACATAGTCGTGAGGTTATATTATTTGTGTATAGCGTGTGCTGCAGTGGAAACGTTGACCCACGTTGTTAAACAAATGAATACGTGCGCAGCGTGCCCGTGCACAGCGTGCGCTGCAGTGGAACCGCGGCTTAACGCAATGCCCCTGTAATTGACACAAAAAATGCACCCCTCAATACGTAGCCTGTATGGCCCCGCTCGATGTCACGGAAAAGAAAAAAAAAGTGGGACGAGCACGCGTCAATTGCCCTGTTTTTTTAAACGTAGAGTTTTTTTCTTCTTTTTTATTGGTTCGGCCTAGCAAGGGGCGGTTTTTGTCGACTTTTTTCTAAGCAATGTGTGTCAGAACATTTTTTTATTGGCCGTTTAGTAAGCGGTGGATTTTGACACGCGATCTGTGATGTTTTGTCACTTTTTTTCTTTTCCGTTGGTTCGTTTAGAGAGTTTTTTCTGTGTTTTTTATTCGTTTTTGTGGATTCGCCGTTTTGCTACTGTTTAACGGTTGGGTTGATCGTGTGGGGCGCTTTTTTGGGAACTTTTTTAGATGTTTGTTCAACGATTTAGAAGCGATACTTGTTCGAATGGATTTTATGTTGTTTTTTAATTGATTCGTCATTCATTGTCAGGATTATGTTTTCATCACCGCTTGGACACTTTTATGGATGAAATTGAGTTTTGTCATTTCGTATAATCGCGCATACTCAACTAAGTTTAGCAAACTACTTTACCTAGGTAAGTACTTGCATACTTTATGATGAGCTCTCACGTAGATGCCTATTACAATCTCACTTTAGTATTTACCTATTCATTAAAATAATACAGTACCTACCTAATTCATTATGCTAATATATGATAGTTGTTTACTTGTTTTCTTACTTAAAAATTATAACTGTGAAATTAAACAAGGTATTTTGATTGTAGGTATGTTCATAAACTTAATAATTTAGCATTATTTTTGAAAGTAAGTATCTTAGGCCCCTATTATGAAAACTTGCTCAGTCATCGATCTATGCTTGAATGATGCTTATGTATAGTTTTGAGTGAAGACTAATTTTAAAAAAATGCTTGGGAACTCATGTCAAAATCTACCCTCACGTAACCCTAAAGTAACGATGCGTTCTTACCACGTTATAACGTATTATTGATCGGTTACCAAGCATAACTTGAGGATTGCCACGATTTAAAATTTTCATATCTCTGCCTAGTGATTTTTACTCAAGTGTGGTCTGGACCAGGCTTGAGTAAGGCTTGGAAAGGATTTCTACGCTTAAAAGACTTTTTTTATCAAGTGCCGAAATGTTTGAACGAATTAAATTAATTAAAACGAATTAAAACGATTTATTTCTTAAAACAAATTATGAATAATTAATTATGATAGGTAGCTAGCCCGCGTGTTACAGTTTTCTAATCTATAAACCAACTTTTTTTTCCTAATAATTATGTTGTATATGTTGTAGGTTAACTACGAACCCAGTTTGTTTTAGAAAGGACGAGGCGACATTACGAGAGGTACTTCTTAACAGTAACGCGTTAAGTCCTTCGTTAAGATATCACAGGACTCTTGTAATAATGAATTTGTTAAACTATGATAGTTTTTTTACAGCAAAACACTTTTATTCTAGTTATCGATCACGCATGGCGCGCTTTGTAGGGACAATCGTCACGGCATCGTGCCATCAATAATATTCCATTGTGTGAGGCAATGAGTATAGAGGTGGACTTTTTTTTGTTTTATTTAACAAAGTACTAGAGTTTACTTATTATATTCTCTATAATTTAGTATCTCGTGTGTGTTTGTGGTCACAATTCTCCAAAACTTTTCGACCAAATTTTATGACTTGTAATGTACTATACATATGTTTGGTTGGTTTGAATATAGGTCGGTAAGTATATTTCATACCGCTAGGGTGGCCCTATCTAGAAAAAAAATTACGCGTAGAAGGGAAACAAGAAGCGCAACTAGTTATCAAGGTAATACATTAGTAGAGGTAAACCATTCTAAAATTTCACGTCCCCTCACAAAAAAATCATACACTCCCGTGTTTCTACCTATACTCGATACATAAATAATGGAAATTGTTAGGTATTCGTGGTGATTTCTTATAATAAAATCTAATTGCTGCAGTCATATCCATCCATACCTTATTTCTTAAAAAAAAACAAGGACAATAATGAAGTTCAACTTCAATAAAAATCTAAAGGTAATCATTATTATGCTTAAGGATTTTAATATCTCAATCTAAAATTTAAAAAAAACAGAATATATCGGATTATATCAATAATTTGTTTGCTTTAAAGCCCTATCAAACTTTACATTAAATATTTAAATGAATCCATTTACCATGTGAAGTTATGTACAAGTAATCTGACTCATGCACGCGACGGGGTTTGAACCTGCGACCTTTGGTATCAGAGGTGGAGTAATTTCTCACTTGGCTTTAACCACCTTTTACTGTTAGGTCATGAGAAAAATGTGTGCTTTTAGAAGTTTTGTTTCACGTTCGCCCCGCAGTGTTTTGGCCCACATGTAAAATTCCACTTTATGCCCCACATTATATTTTTTGTCTACCCTGTTTTTTTTTTAAAATACCTTGCGCCATCTTTGTTCACGTAAGAAACTTGGTACGTTGTCAAATCTACCTTTTGTTTTTTCTTCTGCCAAGTATTTTTGATGACCGTGTCGGTTCACCGTTCTATCGGATTACGGGACTGGGGGAATAATGAGTGCACCTGTGTTTGCGCACGCACTTAGGCACTGTAATAAATCCGTTGCACCTGGCTTGTCTCCGTTGAGACCGCTAGGAAGATTTGGCTAGGACCTTTAGAAGAAAGGATCACAATATCTTATGTATTTTTCATAAGCAGTGAAAGCGTTAAGGTCCATTCGAATCAATACAAAATAGTCAAAAAAGCGGATTCCACTTATCCGAGCTTAACCCTTTACGACTTCCAAAAATGATTAAAAATAGGTCGCGGTGCGTGAACTTTGGGTCATTAAGACCCTACAGCTTTTTCATCGAAACTACTTCCGTGAGTTTCTTATTGCTTTTCTAAACAACTTTCCGAAGGTAAATTAGTTTTTGATTGGTCTGCGTTCGTTAATTTTTGTGTTTAACAACTTTACTCCAAATGTTATTTTAATCATTTAAAACGACAATAATTTGTCTAAATGTAAAGTAAATAAAAAAAAAATATTATCTGCATGGACTCGTAATTTTTTAATAGGTAGGGCCATTGATTTATTAAAAACGAAGATGAGGCACTGGTTGCTCGAAAGTGGCAACCTCAAATTGTGTAAAAATGTGTTCTCCCACATCAGTCACTGTCTGACCGGCGGCACGGGCGGTCGTGATTCGCGTGAAATATTGTTGTCTCAGTCTCACTTCGGTCCTAGATACGTCTTTCCGTCTTTGTTCTTCTTTGTATTGCACAGGACTGGAAATATAACTGTGAGCGTATGTGTTTGCGTGTAGTTGTAACACATGCCAATTTTTGAGTAAGCGCTGGGAGAACGTAACCTATCTTCCCTTTTTAAATCAATGGGTATCGCAGTTAAAATGATAATTTATAATTCTTTAATAATCCTCAAGTTCATAATCAGTACGTATGTAGGTACCTTATAATAAAAACGCAAATTTAAATTTAGAGCTTTCTAAGCAGCTGCTAGACCACGTAGTTGAGTTCTCATAACAAGTTTCAGAAATCGTATCATTCTCTACAAGCAACATTTTTTGTCAATCAAAACTGTTCTCACACAGAATAATAGAACAGTATCAGAATTCAAAAGTCTTTTATCTCAATCTTGTCCATAATCCTTTCCCATAGACACAATATGCCATAGACTAAAGAACCGGTTTTACCTTTTGTTTTATTTGAATGGAAAACAAAAAAGTGACATTATTAGAGCCCTTGTGAAGGAACGAATATTTGCATAATTTTTATGGGGTCAAATAGGCCTATTGTGTTTTGCCGTGTTGAGTACCTTTGCGAATTGATGCGATTTGTCTAGTGTCGGGTTTCATCTGGTTTGAACCAGTTGAGCATATTCAGATAACAATCAAATTTTTATCTCCATAAAATTTTCGAAATAACTCAATATTAAGTTTTATGTCAATATTGAACGGTTGAATGGATCTTTCATCCTAAAGCAAGGAATATATTTCTAGATATTCAAGATTTCTAGAGCGGTTTTTTTATAACTTGTAAAACCTACCTACAGACAAAAGCTAATTAAAAAAAAATTTATAGCACTGAACTCAACTTTTACACAAGTAGAATAGTTTCATAGAATTGTCCAAAGCCGTTCCACTCTAAACTCTTCTATTGTCTACAATTTGTACAGCTGCCCCGACATGAGGTCATCCAGACCATTCATTGTTTCCATTATTATTAGGCCAGACTTTCGAAGGGTTAATAAAATCAATAATAGACAAAATGGTGAGCTGTTTGAGTTTTCGGCCATTTTGAAAAATAATGCTTACTTATTTACTTATGGTTTGCTCAGCAGAGAACAAAAAAATATTATGAATTTAATTGATTTTGTTTTAAATAACCTTTTAAAGATCATCCATGAAATACACGGGAAGCACCAGCTTTCTCCTTTTTATACCGACTTTAAAAAAGGAGGAGGTTCTCAATTCAACTGTACTTTTTTATGTTTGTTACCTCAGAACTTTTCACTGGGTGGTCCGATTTTCGTGATTAAAACAAATAGTAATAATGAAAAAACTATATAATACCCATAAAGTCGGTAAAAAAATGTATTAATAATTAATCATAAAATCTAAGCTAAGTGCTAAGATAACAACGATCGGAGATGTTTAGTTATTATCAAATATGAAAATTTCCCCGAACTTTGTTTTAGATTGAAACTATACCAATGTAGGTAGGTACCTACATTGGTATAGTTTCAATCTACTTGTATTAGGTACATACTTACATTATTAAATGCTTAAAATAAATTGATTTATTTAATAGTTACAAGAAAACATAATAATAGAACTTATTTCTTTCTTTTTTTTTGACTTTAGGTTCAATTCAATTTCAAAATGTATTTAATTTATTTAAAACATCAGGATACTGTATTAACGTACAAGCTAGTATATTTTTAGCTTAGCTCTACAAACTAGGATTGGATAGGATAAATTATTTCATTAACGCATAATAAAAATATTATGTAAAAGATTCTCTCAAAAACGTCAATATGAATGTAATCTACCAATTATCTTTATGAAGAAAACATGCCTAAGTATATTTATGTTGAATTAGTTAGCTAAACTTACTTTAATGCTACCTTTGCAGCTACTTCATAAAGCTTAAAATAACAACAGAGAAATATACCAAATTTATTCCTTTTCAATACCTTACGTATAATGTTTAAGCCATCCCAGGTTCCAATATTTCAGAACCATTTTCATCTCGGGATCTTGCACGGAATCCGCCTGCGAACCTTTTCTCGCCCACCCCCGTATAAGATCACCCTTTCGCGAAAACGGCAACCATTTTTAAGATGGGTTCTTGTAGAGTGAGAACCATGGTTCAAATATGGAATGATAGGCCATCCTTCTTGTCGTTTTCTTTTGTTTATTTTTGAATAAAAACTTTTTGTTATTGGGTTGGGAAAAGGAAAATGCAGTTCTTAGTCGAAAAAGTCAGTTTAGACGTATAATAATATACTGTTCTGTAAAGTGTCGTGTAAGTAGGTAGGTAAATACCTAGTCAGATTTGTTAAGATACTTTTGATGTTTTTTTTTCGCAATCAAAGATAATGGTATGTTCTTGATCTATGTTCAGATAATGTATACTTATTCTTTATAAGAAGGATCAAGCTTTAACAAATCTGACTAGGTATTTGTGTTTTTTTTTTCGTTTAACCTTCTTGAAAACATAATAATGTGTAAAAATGAGTTTTCTTCGAAGATAGAGTTCTCAAATATTTAAATTAGAGATAAGTACCGTACGTCTAGTTTATTATAAGTAAACCCAGTTTCTGCAGTAAGCCCAATTTTCTATGAACATTCTTAGAGGTCCTTTCTATCTCATACGAGTAAGTACTGTTTTATGGAAAAGAAAATCCTAAGCTTAGAGCTACATCTACGCAAAAGTCAGCCTAATTAGTTCAGTTTTTATAGCGTGCAGAGGTAACAAACAATTTTTCACCAAGTTTTGCATTAAAACGAAAAATAAAATTTATAATATTCGTTTTATAGTCGAAATTCAGTAGAATTTATATTCAATAGAGAAAATGCTGAATGATTACGAACCTAGAATACCGTTTTATGGCATAAGTTACTAACTTAGATTCTGTAAAAAAGTCTAGACTCATCTCTGTCACGTTTCGAGCTAAATATTGGTAATTTATTATGGTAGGTATAGTCATAGGTAGGTAAGGCCATACTCACACACCGTGCAAAAGAATCAAGTCACTCCCACGTGACCACTCCTCTTCATTATAACATACCTAAGTTGCAATTGTCTGTACATAGATCTAATGATTAGCCTGTACTTTTGCCTATTGTTGTCATGGTATGCGGTTTTGTTTCTTATGTACTAGTATTAACTACACGGTGTTGCCAACGTTGCTATGTGAAATGGATGGTAAAACTTTTTAGTTTTTTTTTTAATCTGATATTTTTAGTTGTGTTTTGAAAAATCTTGGCACGAATTAATTTGTTTCCAATGAATCTGTGTGGCTAAATGTTAAAATTGAATATAATTACAAAAAAAATATTCTGAAGTCTTAGATTCCATTTGTAAAATGACCAAATGATGAATTTGAGAGATATTTGAATTTGGGTACAGTTTTTTATGTTAGTATTAGAATACGTAAATTCCCGAAACGTGTAAGCTAAGAGTTTTTCAAGAAAATCATACTTTTTTTTCCGCCTAAATATAAAACCTTGCAAATATCTTCAACGTAACGCCATCTACCGTGGGGTAGCGGCGTCAGTTTTGCAACGTCGCGAAAATTAAGACAACGAACCTCTTAAGACTTAGGAAGAACCAGGGTTCTTACTCCGCGAAAAAGGTTCTCAAAAGTATACTTATTTACTATAGTAGATATTGCGTACAAATGTGTTAAAAATAAAGTCCAAGACAGCAAACTTTTTCTAAGAAGTGAAATCTGATAGGCTGAATAAAAGCGTACAAAAAATAGCAATAGAGCAGAGTCCAGCGATTGGTCAAGTAATACAGGAAAAAAGTTTAAAAACCCATTTCCTCGAGCTTTAGGTAAACCCGGAAAACACAAATCAACGACCGCCGGCTTACTCAGTAAGCTCCGCCTGAACCATAAAAAACAAAAAAATACAATAGGAAAGAGGCGTTAAAAAGAAATCGTCAAAAAATCTACGCGAGATAGAAATATAGGAGCGCAGTAAGCGCGAGCGAGACAGTGGTGCCTAAGAAAAAATCACAAAGAAACCCATTCTTTTTCATTTCCTCCCTTACTAATAGCGGCTTAGAAAAAAATGGGGAGCGCTACCCGTCTCTGTCTAGCGCGTAGGGGTGGGATGGTAATAGGGTCGGGCGAGCGAGAGCGCGGCCACCCTGCTTAGCGCCCTTTTATAGTTGTTATTTGGTGCTAGGTCCGAGCGTCCGTCACGTGCGCTCGGACATGTGTGGGCCTGGGCGGCCGGTCAGGCGGACGCCGCGCCGCGACGTCTTTTCCTTAGCCGGACGCATTTTTCCGCGGAAAAAACGCGGGGCGCACGCGCCCAGCCGGTGGGGATGTTCTTGTGGACGTCTAAGGCGGCGGGGGCGGGCCGCGTCTTGCTAGTTGGAGCGGCGTCTTCGGCCCGCGCGCGCGTCCGCCCCACCCCGCAAGAAACCGTCGCGACGCTCAAGTTTTCCACCAAGAAGTTAGTCGTCGCCCACCCGCGTCTCGAAGAGGTCTTTCCGCTTTTCCGGGATAACAATATCGAACTTTTCTTCTCGCAGGCCGAGTCGCCGCATGCTCTCGTGACGGTCCGTCCCAAGCTGGAATTAATGTTGAAGTACTTCAATGAGAACATATCCCAAGCGCTGCAGGAGAGGTATAGGGACCTCCATGATTATCGGAAGACGGAAGCGATAGAGGAGGGCTCACCGAGAGAGGCTAAAATTCCAAAAATAGCTGAGGAAGGGGAGAACGGCGGCGGCGGCGGCGCCTTCGAGAACGCCGCGCCGCCGTACGCACGTCTGCTGGAGCAGCCGAAGGAGGAAGACAGCTTCGTAGCTTCCTGGCTGCACAACTCCTTCAAGATGACGGCAGCAGAGCCTTCCCAGCCCAGCAGTACTGAGGCTCCAGGCGGCAGTGCGCTGGACCTGCGAGCAGCCCCACTCTCCCTCCAGATACCTCTCCAGCAGGCTGAGGCCCAGAGGCAGTTCAAGATGGAGTTCTGGAACCGCAGTCGGCCGGGGTCACCAGAGCCCCACGAGCAGCCTGGGCCACCACCGACCCCGCAGCCGCCAGCGACCCCAGACCACAAGGCCATGACGGAAAAGCTGGTGAATGAGATTCAGGTTAGTAAAGTGTTCAGTGAATTTTTTAAAACAGCAAAGATTTTTTTTTTTGTGAATATTTCTTGAAGTTTAGATTGTAATGTCTTAGGAAACTAAGAAAATCTTAGCTTTGAAAATGTCAAAAAATAGTAATACTTACAAATAAATAGTGAAAAAAATGCAAAAATATAAATTGTTAATTTGTCGGTCTCTGAAGTTTAAAAAAATATTGTTTTCCAAGAAAATGTGGAAATCTGTAGTTTATGTGAATTTTCATCGCCGTCGGCACGACGCGACTTATATAAACAAACACTTTGCTGCATAAATATGCACATTTATGAACTTAACATAATCTGCTACTTTAGACAAAAAAAATACAAAAAAATCAGATTTAAAAAAGATTTTAAAAAATGTTTTGGAATTTGTAGGTATAACTTCTCATTTCGTATGGTCACTAAACAATTTTAAACACAAATATTTCAACTCCACGAAATAATATAAATTTCTTTGCTGTTTTTTTATAAAGATAAAACAATTTTATTTAACAAACTAAAGTTAGCGTGTTTCGTCTTCAAAGATCCAAGATCAACTGACCTCAGGAAATTACATACGGCGTCTCACAAAACTCGTTCCGAATTTGAATGATCCCTTTCTTATAAAAAATAAAAGACGCCAGCAACATATTGTGCTTTTGTTATTTTGTTACAAGAAAGGGTTAAGGTCCTTGCGTCAAACTTATTATTAAACCTTTTTTGTCCTTATGTCGCATCCGGTGTTACAAAGGATATTTAAATTACAATAATCTCTGATAATTCTATTATTCCTGTATTAGTGTGATCAACTTGTCCGCATTTTACCTTTTTGTTGTTCTCATACAAATGTTTGTTTTGACCATATGGCATATTTTATTGGTGACGTCTCGGTTACCGCGTTAATATTTATCTCTTTCGGTTTTCCGGTGTTGAAACGTGTAATTTTAAGCTACCGTTGCATTAAAAGTGAATTATTAAAAGTTGCAACGGTAGACAATGCAACAAAAATTTAAATAAAGAACGTTTCGCAATCATGGAATTAAAAACAAAAGAGAAAAGAGTACTTTTTAAATTAGTTTCGAAAACGCTCACCTTGCATTTGTCTATTCCCACGACTCGGATTAGGGTACGTTCTGATTCCATTTTTAAATTTAATTTTTTGCCGCTTTGTTTCACGAAGGGGTGTTGACAGTTATTTGTTACTGCGAATCGTATTTTTTTTCGTTTTTCAGATTTTGTATCGAACCGGTTTGACATCCTGTTTCTCATTCATTTGTTTTTTACGATAAAAATTTAACGGTTCGCTACGAGTGTTTAGTCTTTTGTGGTTTGATTTTTTGACGTGAACGGTTAATTAAAATTTGATTTATTAATATTTTTGTGTGACACTTGAGTCAAGGGCTTGTTATCATAATAAAACTTAGATACCTTGTTAGTTTTATACGTATCAGAATTTTGAATAGATTATTGGCCAAAGACCTTTTCCAACAAAATAATAAAAAACACATTTTTGAGATGAAATCGCAGTGTTTTTTCATTTTTTTCATCAGATTTTTTATCTTTTATTTTCACGCCTTTCGCCGTCGTTGGAACGGGACAGCAGCAACAGCAATCACCATCAGCAGACTCTACCATGAGCGAGAGATCGCTAGTACCGTTTGCATTGGTAAATTTACTATCATCACTTAATAACAATAATGTAAATACTCTTTTAACTCATTATGTGTGGTAGTTTAGGCATATTATGCATTTTTGTGTGTTTTTTAGATGTTTAGTTTTTGAAGATTGTTAAGGGCTTATTGTGTTGATAATATTTTCTTTTCCTCTAACATAATCATTAAAAATCAAGGAAATTCAATCATGCGCTTTTTTTATTCTTGAGAGCGCCTTCTTTTAATTTTTGTACATTATTAACCAAACACATTGTGATCGAAATATTCGAATTGTTTGCCTAATTTTATTTTGTTTAGCATCTCAATCTTGCATGATTATGTTATCTTGATTCGGTATTTAGCAATGTTGTCATAAATTCTTGATCAACCAATGTAGATGGTAAACGTATACTTAAAATCAAAAGCATTATATCTTAGCAAAGCATTATATCTAAGTGAAGGATCAAATATATTCTTAATATATATTTGCAAGTAGTGTACTCCAACTGCATCGGAAGTCAGCCTAAATTTAGATCCTCTTAACAAAATGTGTATGCTTTGATTTCGCATGTCCTTTGCATTCATTAAACCATGAATGGCTTATTTAGAAACATTAGGAGTGGTGTTCTCTGAAAGGTATTCGAAAAGAGTTACTAGTATTTTCCGTTAAGGTTGTTTGTGACGCTTGTAAAATAACTGTGTGTTGGAGTAACATAATGTTCATTCTAGTAGACAAAACATAATAGTAAAAAATATAAGCCAAAATGACAAATATTCCTTGTTTTGGCGTGGGTTCATAGCATAGCTTACAGTGTGCGTAAACTTATTCTACTATATAAAATACTTGTATAACCTAAAAAAAATAGACTTAAAAGCGAAGTTTTTTGAGAATTTTGCTATCGCGCACTTAGACGTTAGGATGTATCAAAACTTCTGTAAAACGTCAATACGGTAACCGCCTTGTTACCTTGTAACTACCACTAAACCATTTCAACAACATCGAGGTATTATTAATTATTGTTACAATTATTTTATTATTAACTACAAATTGATGCTTGAAATGCAATCAGACGGTTTCCTTTTAAGGAACCAAACAAAATGTATTTCTATAAAGTATTTGCAACACAGACATTAATTTTAGCAAATATTATCTTGGATTGAATTTTCTTCTAAAAACCACACAAAACGGATATTTAATCTATGGAAAAGTACATTCGAGAATATAACAATTACTAGTATTTACACTTATTTCTTACATTTAGATTATAATTTGATCTGAATCTATCTGCTAAAAGTATTTATAAACATAATTTCTCTGCCTTTTGGTGACGGCTTAAATTTTTAGGATATTAATATAATGTACAAAAACTACTAAGTTGTAATATGTTTATTAGTATAAAGTATAGAAATCACCGGAATAATATCACAGCTTATGTATATAAACTAGCATGTATAGGCATACAGAGTAGAACTAAATAAGTATAAGTGCTTACTATAATATTTAATTCCAAATTTAATAATTTTTATATTTAATTGTCGACCTCTGTAGCGCGGTGGACAAAGGTCTGCCTGCAACGCAGGAAATTGCGGGTTCGATTCCCGCCTAGGGACAAATGTGTGTACGATCTGCAGATATTTGTTTAGGGCCTTCTGGATGTTTTCTATGTATAACAAAAAATATCTATCTATGTAGTGTATTGTATTATGTATATCAGTTATCTAGAAGCTATAACACAAGCTCTGCTTAGCTTGGGGCTAGATAATGCTGTGTGAATTGTCCAGCATTATTTATTTATATATTAATTATGTATTGTTGTACACAGCCCCAGCAGCAGTCGCCGACAGGGGACGCCGCAGTTGGCGACCGGAACTCGATGTTGCCATTCGCATTGGTAAATGTCCTGAATAGCCTGAATATCGATGTAATTATTTTAATTTCTTTCTTTCTCTTCACTATCGCGGATCACGGGAACTCAAAATACTTCTTTTTTTTAACGATTGAAACTTTCGTAGTTTGACGAATTCATTATGAATGTAAGCGGGTTAACTACGAACCTTATTTGTGTTGGAAGAACACCAACGTTTCATCCCTTAACGAGGGATATCTTCAGGGCGAGTGTAGTTCTAGACGCGCGCGTACTGCATCTTATACTTCAATTTAATTCAATTTCCGTATACTTTGTATCGCTCTCACGTTTCAAACAAACAAAGACATACTTTTAAAAATATTTCAATTCCAAAATCACCTAATCGGTCCAGCCGTTGTCAAGTTTTTGTGTAACTTACAAACGTCAATTGATTTTTATATTATATAGAATAGACACACTTACCATGTATTTTCTCAAATTATAGAGTAGAAACTTAGATTCAGACTTTATTTAAGCTAAATACGTTATATCGATTGCCAATATAAACTAATAAATATAGAAAACTGTCTATCTATTATTTTGAAAACTTCACTTGTGAAGCATAGAAACGTTATTTTAATGTAGATTCGTTCAAAGAAATCGTCCGTTTAGTCGATTTCTCGGAATTATAGGGTGTGAAAGCAATTCCGATGAGTTTCCGTGGTTCCCTTCTCGGCTTCAAGGAACAGTGAGCTTTAAATTAAGCTTGATAAGGTTTACTGTACGTAATATACTGATACGATTTTTAAATCGATTGCAATTTAGAACTTACTGTTTTATTAAATTGGTCTAGCTATTTTAAAATGAGCCGACTGTTTTGTTTGGTTATTACTAATTCGTATTTTCTTCTGTTGTTTGTTATAATTTAATTATAATTTGCTTTTTTAACTTATTATTAAGAAGACGACTAACCTTATTGTTAATGAAATAAACACTAGGTATCAAAAGCGAACCTTCAATACCTTTTAGCTTTTTACAAAAAAATCTTTAGCATTATATTTATTCAAACTTTTAATTTAAACTTACTTAACGTTGACCTTCAAGATTCTATAACGAACCTGTGGCATTTCAGGGTCTAAAGCCTATCTTATTCTGTTTAAAAAACAATGCCTGTAAAAATTCACATTAATACTAACCTCTTTATAAAGTTCACTAGAAATAGACGAACCTCACCATAACTCACAGTTTTCAAAAAAGTTCTTATTCATCCTAAACCAATGTCACTTGTCTCACATTTTTCTCGTTCCGACAGCAACAGGCGCGGTCAGGGCAGAGTATCAGCGAGCGGACCCTGGAGGAGTGCTGGTCGACACTTCAGCGAGTGAGTTGGCATCTGTTTCAATGCGTATTGTTATCTTCCAAGGGTAGGGGACGCGCGGCGGTGGTTCTTCGACACGTTCCAATTTTCAAATTTAAGTTTAGAATCTTACGTACATATTTTGAATTCCAAATAATCAATTTTACCATCAATTGCACAGTGAAACTTCTATCATATTACTCGTAATAACAAGTTTTATAAGTTAAAGTTGTAATTTGAATGGCACAGTGTCCTACAACCGCTAAAACGCATCCTCGAAATGGGGTATTCCTATTTTCTAATTATAAGGTAAGCTTTTTTCTTATCTATGCTTTCACCTTACGCCCATAAACAAGGTTTTTTCTTTTTTATCTTGAATCAGTGGGTGGTAAAGGAAGTGTTGCCACACAGCCAGATAGGTTTTTACTATAAATATCTAGTGTCGATCTAGAATATTCATTAAAACCATTTCGCATAGTGCTAGTAGGTATCTGATAAAAGTTGCATTGCCCGAGGGCACAATTTATCGTGATTCGCAGGTTTTTTATTCGCTAGGGTTGTGTATTAGGTGTTCAAAATGCTAAATGTAACACTCAGGATAAAAAGAAAAAAAGCACGGTTAAAAAAAAACTTTCAGCGTTGTGTAAAAATCATCTTTAGTGTAGTACGTTTTAGGTTCAAACGATGTAATTTCTGGATAAGAAAGTACAGTCAGGATGTTGTGTTATCCCTACGGCCAATTGTAGCTGACCATCTGCATACAAGGTGGCATATGATCAGGAAGTACTTACGGGATGTTACGAAACATCTGACTCATATCGGTGTAACAGGTTATCAAATTTATAATATAACTCACATTAATAAAAAGAGACTACCAACACATAAAGAAAAGTTACATCATAAATAAAATAGTTTAGTTTTATTTGATAAATGAAAACACCCTTAGAAATTACTTACCTGCCATGCCACCAATGTTGATGGTTTACTTAAAGACTTAATGTGATGCAAAAACAATATAAAATACTTTTTTGGGTCAAGACCTTTCATATCATATTATTATCAGAATAAAAACCATGTAGATAAAACAACCAGAATTAAAAAAATATAGTCTAAAAGTGCTTACTACCTAAAAAAACACTCACGAATGGCAACACAATGCAGCATGCAAAACACAGGTGCATGAAAAAATAAAAACCCCACTACGAAACGGAAAAGTACACTCAAAATAAAAACTGTTGTACTTGATCTTTTGAGGTGGGCGGCGAACGAAACGGAATAGAGATGGCGTTCTGATTTTACACAGCAGTTTTATGGACTTACTTAGGTTTTACATATCGTTATTAAAAAGTTTTATCGCTTGGTAATAGGAATCAATAAAAAGTGGTGTTGTTTAAAGCTTCCTAGACCTCTGATAGCTTATTATTACTAAAGTTTAATACATTTATAATGATGAATATCTTACATCTAACATACTATCTTCATAAAAAAAATGATTGTTGTCTTTGAATTACGTTTAAGAAAAAGGTTTATACCAATACACAACTCTACAGTTTCATCTCGTCCAAACAAAAGTACTCTTACATGCTGTCGAAAAAAATCCCTACATTTGCATGTCGATCCGCAATGAATTTATTGTTATTGCCGTGAGATTTATTATCCCGCGCCGCTTTCCGAAAAAATCTACCGAAAATGACCGCGTTCTACATTTGAAATTCAAATCGCAATTGTTTTTCGGTTCGAAATTGAGACGATTTTGACATTTGCCGTCCGTCCGTTGACGACTTGGTGTTTTATATAAACTTTTTCATGTATATGTTCTTTTTATTTTTTAATTCTGGGGATAGTAAATCAATGGCAGTGGCTGTCGTGTTTTTGTGTCGGCATCTTCTTAATAAATATTGCTTTAAAAATATTTTAATGATGTACGGAGTTCAGAGAGTGTTGCCCGTTTTTTATGACCCAGGTTCGATTAAGTCTTTCTTTTTTGTAAACAGCTTTATTCTCCGATACAATTATAAAGATAATATAAAAAGGACTGAATATTTTGTTCTAATCAGAACAATAAAATTACAAAAACCGGATTCAAAGAATATAAACTCAATTGTAATAAAACAAAAGAATCTTCAAAAACTTAGCAAATATTTTTCTCGGTAACATCTTTTAACAAGAATCAGACGGTAAAGGGTAGGGGGATGCTGTAATTATGAAAAGTGTCCGAAGGAGGGAGAAAAATTGTAAGTGAGGACGTTTAAAAAATTGGTTTAATGACCGAAAGGCTTTCAAAGTTAATAGGTTCGGAGAGGCGATAGTAGAGTGGAGATTTTTAAACTTCGTTAGTCAACCAAATGAAAGCATACTTTAGTTTGTTAAATATAATAAGAACGGATGTGTCTTAGGTAAATTCCAGTTCATTTTGTATTGGTAAAAATATCAGTTTGAAAGTTAGTAGTAGTTAGTTGTAGGTTAGCTACCTACGAAATTTCCAATTACGGATTCAATAAATAAGGAGCACGTGATTTAATTATACCCTTTTAATCACAGTTCGTAAGACATTTATGTGGCAAAATATCAGGATGAACTTATTAATAAAACCACCTGTGTAATTTACCATATCTGATATGAATAAACGACTGTTTTGATTTGATTTAGAAGAAAATAGTCTGTAAATTAATGCAAACTAAACATAAATACATTAATGTTACCGAAACACTTCGTAAAAATAAAAAACATTTTAATAACAACAAGAAAAATAGTAAAAACACAACCCTTTCCCTTAATCGTCTCTCCAAATGTTATAACTCATTCTCGCTGACTTTTTTAACCAAAACTTGATAATTTATATTGTAATTAGCGGCGAGCTCTTAAACTCGCGACATTATTAGGAAACTTTCTTATAGCTCGTAAAAAATGAAATTTTTGCTAAACACCTGTGTTTTGTGAAACAATTTTGGGTAAATTGTTGGTTTATGAGCAGAGAAAAAGGGACATTTGAGTAATAGTAAGGAATTATAATGATAGCTTGCATCTTAAATCGTAAAATCTTTAAGGTACTTGTGTCTATATAAAACAATATACAAGAGTTGACAATATTTCTATTGTCAACTCTTGTATATACAAAACAATGTCCTTTCGGACATTGTACAAAGGCAAGCTTAACCCCACAAGATTTTTCTTTCAGCAAACCTTTTAGGTATGGAGAAAAGTAGCATAGCATCCTTGGAGCCTTCATAGTATAACTATTTTTTGGGCAGTTTCAGAAAACCAATGCATATTTTTCAAAAGTAAATAGCTTTGTCGAAGTATTTACCCTAATCCAGGGATATAACTATACGTTTCTACCAATAAACTACAAAAATCGGTAGCCATAAACACAAATAAAAATTAGGAGTTCACAACGGTAAAACAGCAAACCCATAAATTCAAATTAAAAAATCCATGTTCTACAAAACGTTCCCATCTAAACGGAAGCGGGATTGTAGCAAAAAGTAAAAATAACGGTTAAAACGCTTAATTAGCAGTAGAAGACACGACAACAGTTTAAGGTCGAATTTTCACAAACACATACAAATTGGCGGGAAAAAGCGCCCTCTGGGACCTGGAATAAGAGAAAAACTCGACAAAAATTAGATTTCTTCAGTCCTATACGCTGAGTGGCAATCTTGATACTATCCCTGTGATTCGTTTGTGATTGGATCATTAATCTAAGGTTTATTTTAACTTTTAAAATATCTTAATATTGAAACGTACTTAATTGGAAACGTAACGTTAGATTAAATTTCTGTTTTATTACTTTAATATGTATGAAATATAAAAGATTTTTGTAAGTAATAAAAAGATAAATCTCCTTCGATTTTAACTCTGTTTATGAAATGGTTCTTTATATTTTAATTGCTAAACAGTTCTTCCAATTTGGCTACATTATCTTCGAATAAATACTTTTTCTCCATATCTACCATGAAGTAGTAGATGGTAATTGCGATGGTAAATATTATAAACGCGAAAGTTTGTGAACATGTATGTATGTATGTATGTATGTATGTTTGTTGCTCTTTTGTACTGACGTTTTGCATATAGGTAGTTCTAGGCGTAGAATAACACATAGGCTACTTTTTATCCCATAAATCAGTTCAAGTGGGATAGGCGTGCGAAGCCACGGGGCACTGAGAGTCTTATATATTTATATTTACAAAGTATCAAAACTCTTGCATCTTTGTACAATCGCAGCTAATGGTCCGTGCCGTAAAAAGGCGACGGACGACGGCAAGATAAAAATTAGCTGAAATTAAAACTGGCTAACGAACGCCATTCTGTCTCCGTCTTGCATCTATCTTAGAGGCAGAACAGGGAAATATCATTTATTATTTTTTTATATAGGTGGTACCTTTAGATGAATTAAGCTTCCTTTTTTAGGGTTTCGTAAATTAAAAGGAAAAAATAAACCTGTAAAAGATTATCATCGCGACCAAGAACGCGGAGATTGACTCGCGCTTGGCCTGTTTCTTAAACTTTATTTAAAAAAAAAAAATTTTTTAAACATAAGGACATTAAATTAAAGGTAAAATTTGTGTCTTGTAACTTGTTTTGATATATATAAATGTCGTAATATATTTAAAAAAAATAAGCACGTGTTTTTCAGTTTGATCTCTTTGAACTTTTCTAGTCTGTATTTCTTGTCTTCTATAAAATGAAAAAATATATAATTATTATACCATCAAAAATGTGTTCACACGTTGCACTCATAACGAGCTAACTGACGGCAAAAAAATACTTGTTGACATCGTTTTCCACACCCCTAGTCCAATATAAGAGTCAATAATAAAAAACCAACACCGTGAAATGAGCTAATGGGTTACTGTTTAGTCTAAAAGTATGTCGTTAGGTCTACTTAGGGTTCAGCGGAGCGTTGTATGCCCTAATCATAGGGCCATAGGTTGTAATGAAATGGCATTGGTGACATAGTTGTCAACTGTTTCGCTAAGTAGTACCGGAAACTGATTTTAACCGACTTCTTTTGAATTACGTCCTTGACTTGTACTCACAGGGTGGACATTCTAAATTTAAAATCAATGTTCTTTTATTTGTTTTTCTTTATTTATTTTAAGTTTAGATACTTGTTTTGATTATTTGTGTCCTTGACTGTACTAAGAGTGTGAACTAGTAAGTACTTAGGTACATTCTGCATTTAGTAATTAATTAGTTAATATATTTATTTATTCAATCTAAATTAATTAAAATAAATCGAAATCAATTTAAAAAAGTGACGATCTGATGTCACTTTTTCGACGGAAATATAGCATGCAAATATTGTACTCTGGATTAAAACAAATTTTTATAGATTTTTTTTAATGGTGACTTAAGTAAATATACTCAACTTAATAGATTTTTCAATTGGTAACAGACAAGATAAGTTTAGGTAGGTAGAAAACAAGCAAAGAAGGTAACTTATATAAGATGACTCAATTTAACACATTTCTCAGAATTGCATCATCAAAACAAAAAAACTTGTTTTTTATTACCAATGCCCTTAAATAAAAATCTAGAAACCCGACCACCTACGAGTGCAAAAGAATCCAAAACATAAAAAATCTGATTTAAAAAAACATTACAAAAGTTTCAAACATGGTAAGGATATAAAAGTTTTATCTTGAAAAAACGCACCAGTACTTAAAGTAGTGAAGAAAATGCATGTGTAGCTGTCTCGCTCACTCGCGCTATCGAAAGGAAGTGGTTTTGATACTTGAACTGCATTTATCGCTTTATCAGAACCGGTGTGAAATATGTTCAATACTTTTTGGATTTTAAATGTATTATTTAACAAACTTAAATAATAGGTGATAATAGGTTATAATTATGTCCATATCTTTTCTGAGAAGGTAATTTAATTAGACAGATTGAAAAAAATGACAGAATAATAAAATACTCTCAATTAATAAAACTTGCCTTAAACATCATGTTAAAAAACTGTGTTTGTTATGTAGGTAAATATTTAAATTGTTTTGAAATGATAAGTCACAATTATATGACATATCCATATCCATTCATTACACATTCACAGGTAAGTACAAAAATTAAAATACAATGTTTTTAAAAAAGAAAATTACAATCAAATTATAATTAGATACCTTTAAACTCACCCCGGTTAGAACAGGTTCAAAAGCATCAAGAATACCATACGATCACTAAACACATTTTTTAAAAGTAAAGCAAAAGCTCAACGAAAAAAAAGGTATTGCATAACAAAGCACCAAGAAGTCTCAACTTCAAGTCGGATATAACCGACTATAATAAAAAACTTAGCGAGTACACATAAGTGCATTGCGATGGATGCCGTCCATACCACTGCGCTTACTTCATCAAATGAAATTAAACTTTATATACTCGGTTTAAGATTCAAAGTCGCTACAACCAAGAACATCATAAACATCCCTAGAAAGCACGTATCGGTCAGGGACGTCAACTTTTTTTTTGACAAATGAAAATCAAAATAAACATTTTTGAAATTCCAACAGGTTCTTTTTAACCAAAAATCTTTAATTTTCATTAAAGTTGTATTTTTTTCGCAAAGTGAAACATTAAGCCCAGTTCGTCCGCTCGCAGACTTCTCTTTGACTATACAACTTCCACCACGAGCGCGGCCGCAGCGATTTTTTACCGCATTTGAAAAATACATTTTGACGTAAACAGACACATTTTTTGCTATCGTTTGAAAAAAGAAATAACGTTTAGATTTTTGAGGGAAATAACGTTTCAATTTTTGACTTTTGAAATGTTTTTGAATTAATAACGTTATGTGATTCGTAAAGTGAATGTGAGTGAGTGAGTGATGCACTTTCATTGTAAGAGATTGGCTCAGATCTTCAATGCAGGTACATATTTTTACGATTACTCAATAATTCTTACGTTAGATTCGTATGTAGTTATTTTTTTATGGCAATAAACGGTATTCTATAAATGAAAAGTGAGAGCATATTCGTAACGTACCTATAGGATTATTAAAGCCCGAGATATTGTTATGATAATTAAAAATGTACATATTTAAAAAGTTTATTCGCTTAAATGAATTTAATTGTACGTAACGTTCGGGATCCTATGAAATGATTATAATAAAACTTAGAATGTTTTCACATAGAAAATATTTTTACGGAAGGTTAAGTTTACTTTACTTAGCTTACTCTCTTAGCTTTTGGAATTTGAATTCCCTAAACATAAGACAAAAGGTTACACTCTATCTTTCGCACAAGTGTCAGTATTGATGAAGTTAGTATAATAAAAGTTAATTATTATAAAGAACTAGCTGCGCCCCGCGGCTTCGCACGCGTTCTTCCTATGAAAACATTAAAAGGTGATTTTCATCCCACGGGAACAGATTTACGCGATAAAAAGTAGCCTATGTTTTATTCCAGGATTAGAATTACCTGTATGCAAAATTTCAGCCAGATCCGTCCAGTAGTTTCGGCGTGAAGAGGTAACAAACATCCATCCATACATCCATCCAAACTTTCGCCTTTATAATATTATAAGTAAGTGTGATTATAAAGAATGTAAGCTGTTAATTTCCGCGTTAGTCGTTGGTGGCAAAACAAACTTTTGCTCACGGCTTTACTTTCACACGCTAAATTATAATAAACTACACTACATACGCTATCAGAAACGTTGCTACCTACCAAAATACTAGGTAATGTTTCTCCATGAAAATGTTAACAAAGAATTCTAAATAGGTGTATTTATTGCTTTGATATGATAAATAACATTTTTGTCTTGACTGGTATGAACTTTTGCTTTTCTGTTACCGTTTTCTTTATAAATCCGAAATTATCATCTACGATGCAAACATTAATGCAGTCACTCATAATATTATGAGATTTTCCTTTATACATAATCTGTACTAGATTCAGCACACGGCGTTGTACGCGTTGTTTTTAAAGAAACCTTTGAAGGTATTTTTTGAAACTGATTTATAAGATAACAAGCCTTTTTTTATTAAAAAAATAAAAGTAAAAAGCTTTCTAGTTGAAATATTATAAAAAAACTGCTTGGACAGACAAATCCAACGAACCCATACTCGACGGGGTTAAGTCTTTACGTTTAAGAGTTCCTATGGCCACCTTCTGTCTCCATCATCAGATCATCTCGATGGTAACATTGCATTGTCACCGAACTTACACAAATTTCAGCTCAATCGTTTGAAGAAGTCTGCTTTAAAATAGAGTTGCAAGATTCCACCCGAACAAACTACATACATATGTATTTATGTAGTTTGTTCGGGTTGAAAAAGTATGTATGTATATACTTTTAAATTAATAATTATTATGATACCAGGTACATAGATCTACATCTATGAAAAATTATAACTCGATTTGTTCAGTAGCACCAAACACATCCGATCATCCAAACTTTCGCATTCATTAATTATTGGTGCAATATAAAAAATATTCCATTGTTTTTTTGTAAATAAATGCAAATAATGTTGAACAATTCACACAGCATCATCTAGCCCCAAGATAAGAGAGACATTGTGTTATGGGTAGACAACTGATAAACTAACTTAATATAATACACTACATTAGGTAGATATCTTTTTTAATTATTTATAGAAAACCACCAGAACCCCGGATCAGATAAGTATTCGCAAAACGTACAAACATTTGTCCTGATTCGGGAATCGAACTCGCTACCTCCTACATCGCAAGTTAACCTTCGCAGCGCCTCTGAGGTCGTCAAAAGATTTTTGGATTTCGTGAAAAGATTGTTTGGATGTTTGAAACTAGCTATGTTTAAGTACAAAGTCGTTGGTTTACTTTGCTCTGTGTTAACTCGGTGAAAGCTAACCCCGTAAAGGCGAGGCTGACATTTGATTTTTACTTTAACGAGCTCTATTTAAAAATAAAACAGTTTGATCTTGTACTTCAGCCTTGTTATTTTGCTGTTTCGATCAAATTTACTTAGATTTATGTTAAGAATTCATTTATTACAAAAATAAGTCCAGATGGTCAATGACAGATGCATTTGTAAGTGTAAAATTCAAACTACTTTCGCGGCTCGTGGCTGCATTACTAACAAATGTATTTTAATGAATTGGATGGAGACCGCGGCTCGGCAAACGTAGTGTAGGACGCCCTCTTTCCAGGTGGAATGACGATCCGTAAAAGACTGCAGGCAGATGCTGGATGCGTCACGCTGAAGATATGCCGCTATGGCGCTCATTAGAGGAGACACATGTCCAGCAGTGGACTAATATAATATAGGCTGATGATGACGGTGATTAAGAATAAAATATAGAAAACTAAATAAACCAGTGAGGGAAAAAATTACGAGAGAGTAAAGAATTTACCAGCTGATTTATCGGATAGGATTGTGTTCCAATGAGGAAGGTACTGAGTAGTCTCCTGTGTATCTCATTGTTAATATGAGTGATACACTCACGAATCATTCATGATCATCATGATCATGATCTTTGAGTAGGACGTGTCGCGTGAAGAAGTTACTATGAGTTATACAGTTACTACAGTTTACTTACAGTTACAGTTATACACTCAAAAATACATTTGGATTGACAGATGATAGACTGCAGATCTTGTTTATCATCAACTTTTTGATTTCAAAACTAAGCAAAATACTTTATTGTAGCTCAATAAAAGGCAATAAATGATGTACCTATTTATAGCTTGAAAAATTTACACCAAGCCACATGAAACAAATTATGATATAATCGGAAAAAACAAAACACATTTTTTTAAACGGAATTTTTTATCGCATTGTTTTTAAACCTCAACTCAATTTTTAATTTTACTTACAAAATAAACACTCATTACAACTATCACAAAATGGCCGAAACTCCATTCTTTGTAAAAAGTTATTATTTCTTTGTGAAAACTTAATTATTTCGCTCAGCATCGAGCTCTTTGTTCGTATATAAAAATAAACTTTTGTCTGTCTGTCGAGTCGACTTTAGATAATTACGTTTTCACTTGGAACAGATTTTATCTCTATTCTGCTGTTTTTGGTTCATTTTTGCGTCACGTGCATCTGATTTTGGAACCACGTTTTCGTAAAATGAGAATCTATGCTTTTATGTAGGAACTACCATAACCAACTTTAAACCATTAAAAAAACTGGTACTATAGTAAATTTAATTAAAAAAATAAGTGAAATAATTGAAAGGCAGATGAGGTCTTCTTAATTTCACAATAGTTTTTAGATGCTTGAACTGATTTACTTGTTTGAGTTATCGTTGGTATCCTAACAATTATCGCGTTTGTATGTAATGCAGTCTTGTTTTTAACCGACTTTAAAATAAGAGGAGGTTCTCAATTGGACTGTTTTTATATTTGTTACCTCAGAGCTTTTGACTGGGCTGTCCGATTTTCATGTTTTTATATTTGAGAGCTGGTGCTGCCCTTGTAGTCCCATTTTAATTTGGTCAAGTTCTGACAATGGGATCCGTATAATTGAAGTCGGTTTATATATAAAAAAAAACAATTATTTTATTCTATAACTCGCTCGTTGCGGACATCTTATAAACAAACTGATTATGTCAGGTCAATTGGTCAGATCAATCTGGAATTCTTCACCGTCAATACACAAAATACCTACAGATAAAAAACTCCATACGTCAATAAGTAATTCAGGTCATTTTCATTTATTTATGATTGTATACTGTCCACGTTGTAAAAATGAACGCACACAAGCCCACTTCTTGTCGTAGGTCAAGAAACGTGCGCGGGCTGAGTCAGTTAGTCGTGGTATTTTTAAACATACGTACAAACGAAGTGGACTAATATTTTTTTTTTTAATTTCGTATCCATTTTTTGAGAACAAAACATAGAATATTACTTAATTACACAAATTACCACTAAAGTTTACAACTGATTTAAAATTTAGCACTAGTATTGACAATTTATTGCTATTATTTAAAAGTTGCATATCTGTATAATCAAACATAAAATATCTTAACGTTTTTTTAATATCAACTCTGTATTAAAAAAAATTAATAAGACTTTTCACGCGCTACAAACTTCTCATTTTTTGCAACTGATTAAACCGCTTATTTGAAAATGCTTAGCAAATAATATGTTCTTTTGCAATAAGTACTATAAACATAATGTATTTAGCTAAATAATGATGTACAACTTCGTTTGTATGTACCGGATATTACGCAAAGCCACCAGGAGCAATGTTCGGACAGTATCAGTTTTTGCGAATATAGCAATTTTTTACTCACATGTAAAGTTTATTTTGTAATGTTATATGCTGTTATTGGTAATGCGATAATTCTGTGTAATCGGACTGATAATAAAGAGGGCTGATTATGGTTCGGCGAGTACTTTTTTTAGTATTGTGAATATAACAAAACAGGACTGCAAAAAAAACAAAAGCGAAGTGAAAAAAATTCAGAGGATCAACATTTTATGACAATAGAAGGAATTGGATGAGATCATTGACCTTTGATCTCCTTTTTGAACCCGGAAGCAGATGGTTTAGTCTTGTTTCCTTTCAAAAAAGCATTAAAAGAGCTTGAACTTGCAATACCTCAGCAGTAGTACCAACATACTGCGTACCAAAATGAGAATAATTTCTTCCGTTTGTCTAAACTTGCTCGACGCAATGCTTCTATGTGGGCGTGACTGCGTGTGTGTGCAGGCGACCTACAAAGGCGCATGTGTGCGTATACGACTACACTCTTGTCTTAGGTTAGGGAGGTGATCGAACTTTGCTTTTGCACTTATATTTATTTTTATAATGGCAACACAGCACGTGGAGCAGATACAGTTTTATGGGTTTACCTTCCTCTTGGGGCTCGTGAATTTTGCACGGGTTTGAAAGGAATGGCAAAAAATAATTATATGTTTTTTTAGGTCTTGGAGTTATTTTTAGCTTGCTTTAAGCACCACTATAGAGTAGGGTTTCTTCTTTTATTTGAAATTCAAGATAAAGATTTTAGAAAACCCAAATTGAAATTGTAGGACGTCAAACGTTTAGTTTTGGGGTTGGATATTTTAACATGAAAGTAACAAAAAAAATCTGACCTATCCCATAATATTTTTGAAAAGAATATGTCCTCTTTGTCACCGTAGGAGAATTAGCATATTGTATTTTGCACAATATAAGACGAAAAATAATCACAAAGAGTGTAAGAGGCTCCCTTAAAAAAGCCAATGCACCTTCAGGGCTAAGAGATAAGGAAAACAAAGGACAGTAGGTATTACGTACCTACGTGGGTGGTCATTGCCCCTTTGATAAGACCTTGGTTTTTATCAATCGATAACTGTATCATTATTGAAAGAAAGTAAAGTATGTATATTTGAATCATTAAATCGTTATTTAATCATATGGCTAGTAATATGTAATTAAAAATAAACTGAAAGATATATTTGGCAACCTTTATCAACTAACCTTATTACATAATTAATTTATTCCAAAGATATTTCACAATGGTAATTCACTGGTTGAAAACATTAAATTTAATTATTTCATTTAGTAGTGTACCAAAACAAAGATATGCATAGACCTCACGAATTTACTTATTATTTCCATTCATAACAATGTAAATTTCCTTGAAAAGTAAAAGCTACATAAATATTCACAATAAAAGTAAATGAAAGTATTAACACACAATCACGTGATGATTCGAATAATTGGAATACAATCGAAAAGGAAATAAATTTTAAAAACAGAACGGCCGCCATTGTTATAAATTTTAAAATGCAAGTTCGACGTCCGTGATCATGACCTGCGCAAGCGCATACGTGATGTCACTTATCGCCATTTTCAACTGTAAAGAGTTGTTAGGGCTTTTCAGACTGCAGATATTACAACTTGATTATTTTATTTATTTTCCTAATCCATTTTTGTAATACAATTTCATGTTTTTTTTATTGAAATTGAGGATTCAATTCAATAAAAAAAAAAAAAATGAAAATCTTAGACATTATGCGTGATATCAATACTCCAAAACTACTAAACATATCAATGTAATTATAATTTGAAATATCCTTAACAACTAGGAACTTGAAGGTAATATAAAAACGTATAACAACAACTGCATTCTCGTTCAAAAACCTAATTTACAAAAAGATCACACATATTACATAACGAAAGAAATAAATAATGCCACTCACATCATTTCTCCGATGGACATGATTAGAAATTGCGTCATCGCACACATACAACGATGTACAGTCAGGCGAACCTATAAGTAAATTAAGTGAGTATGAAAAATAAATTAGACACTTTCCAAAAAAGAAAGCGTAATTACCTTAGAATTAAAAAAATCAAGGTTCTCTTGGGGAAGACTAAAGGGTATGCTTTGAGTATGTAAATTAACTAAGATACCTATTTTTGGTCTGGTCGAACAATTATTTACATTGCTAGAACGCCTAATTATGACCACCTACATAAATTTACAAACATTTGTAACTTTTTGTCAACACCCAAAAGATATGAATTAATAATATCATACATGTAAGCATCCATTACTTATATGTGGCTGAATACTAACTTTCGATTAACTCAAGCACTCGGTTTACTATGGTTTGTGTGTCAAGATTCGAACAGTTAAGTAACTCTTTCTTCTCTTTCTTATAATGTTTTCTTTTTAACCAACAGTGCCAGAAGGAAGCATATTCCTTTTTTTCTTCTAGTGTTATGCCAGGTCGTTTATTTTCACAAGTTTTTCTTTGCCCTCATCTTATGCAATAGAGGAGGGACTCTATTGCATAAGGTCCTGCTCTTAAGTTTCTTTTCAAAATAGTGCTGTGAGTTAGATGATTGGAATGAGCTAATAATCTATGCATCCGACAGTACCAGCACACAATGATATTTTTATTGCTGTGTCCATGTGTGCTAATTTCTTCATTGATGGATCACGTTTCATAAAACCTAGGTTTTCTGTAAACACTGTCACTTCCTTTTTGTAGAGTTTTATGCTGCAGTCAATAATTATTGTAGAGTTATTTATGGTGATCAATTTTGCAAGTTACTCTTTTTATATATCTTTTTCTGTCGTCTTATGTTAAGCTCAAAATTTTGAAGATCGTTTGTTGTAAATGTGACCATCATTTACTACCTGATCGATTTTATGTTTTAATTGTAAAAATGTATCTACTGTACTAAGTTCTCTACTCCAAATAACAAGTAAGTAAACATAACATAATTAAATGTTACACATAAAATATACGTATAAATAATAATATAAACTAAAATGACAAAAAAAAACAAATAAAAAACAGGACTAGACCATCCAGACAAATCTGACAAAAATTTCCAGAATATTCCAAACATTTTATAACCATCCATACCGTAGTAATCTGAGCAGATTCTTTGCCAGGACACTGCAACGAGTTCCTATGCGCAGACGCATGTGTGCGTGTTATCGTGCAAAGAAATGAGGTTATCTGAATGCAACTGTCATTGTTTATGGGTACCAAGTGTAGTGTGATCTTATATTTATAATAGATTATATTTCATAGAGTTAAACCAAATTTAAGGCTGAATAATTAATTAAACCCATGAGTTAAACACCAAAAAGGCGTTTATCAGGGGGAGGCCTGCGTCCAGCAGTGGACCGATACAGGCTGTGGATGTGGATGTGGATATTTCATAGTTCCAATAGTAGAAGATAATTTTTACCACGTATAGTACTTGATCTATCAGGTAACCCATGCACAATGGAACTATTCATATAATAGCGATTGAAGTTCACTTGTTAAGTTCTTTTAATCATCATACATAAATTTTTGTACTTGCATATGAAAAAGGGAACATCTTAGTTATGGAAAAAAACAGTATGTTTTATATAGAAACAGTTACGGCTTAAATTTTAACTAAATGAATTACTAGTTTCTGCCTGCGACTTTGCAAGCGTTGTTTCTGTAAAAACGTTTTCTATCCCATGGAAACTTATTAGCGTATGTTTGATTCCAGGATTAGAATTACCTGTATCCAAAATTTCAGTTACATCTCATCAGTAGTTTTGGAGTGAAGAGGTAACAAACAGCTATATTTATACATCCAACTATATAACTACGAGTATAGCTATATACATCCAATATTTCGTACTTATATTGGCGTGATTTAACTAAAGGATTAAATTATGACGGTCCAGAGGGCGTAGCCAACCGGCATTCGCTATGAAACGAATCAAAAACAATTGAAAGATTCATAGGTTCATTCGAAACAGATCACGTGACATATCTTAGGCATAATGTCAATCCCATACATATTTAGACTTTTCTACAATCGCTTTCTATATCGATTGTTACATTATCTAGGGCTTCTGGTGGCAATGTGATTGAAGCCCAGTCTTGGATTATTCTTGGCCTCTTTTCTTTAATTAACCTTGGCAAACCATAAACCAAACAAAAAGAAATAAGTAATTTTGTATAGCCTATATAACATAACTAGCTGCGCCCCGCGGCTTCGCCCGCGTTTTTCCTATGGAAACATTAAAAGGTGATTTTCATCCCGCGGGAACAGATTTATGGGATAAAAAGTAGCCTATGTTTTATTCCAGGATTAGAATTACCTGTATGCAAAATTTCAGCCAGATCCGTCCAGTAGTTTTGGCGTGAAGAAGTAACAAACATCCATCCATACATCCATCCAAACTTTCGCATTTATAATATTAGTGTGATATAAGCCATATGTACATACAATAATACCGCAAGGACCGCACTCGCCCTGAAGATGTCCCTCGTTAAGGGATGAAACTTTGGTGTTCTTCCAAACAAACAAGGTTTGTAGTTAACCCGCTTACATTAATAATGAATACATATAATAATGTTATGTTTGTAATGTTTTTGATATAGAATTCAAATAAACAATGAATTCGATGAATTTATTTCAGTAAACAACTCAATGTCCACGTTATTGATACTTTTGCTGACTTGCATGAGCAGTTTGACAGTTTAATAGACCAAAAGTACCATTACAATTACTAAACCTAATTTCAAACCAAAATTATTTCTACGTTGGCACAAATAGGCTATCTATGCTTTCTTGAATAAAACTCAAACAAATATCAAAGTACCTATTGTAGAAACTTATTATACATTTTCAAATTACTACATGAAATATAACTCACTTATCCAAATCGCCCCAGTCACTTAATCCACAATCGAAGTCATGAAAAGTACAATGTGTTTTTGTAAAGTCAAACATTTTTAAAATTCATGAATCCTTGTAATTTCTCTGTCCGTCAGTACTCTACACGCACACATAGACAACGCTCCGTTTGTTGACATAGGTCAGTGTCGGGACGTCAGACTTGCTTATTTTATAATGCAGACGAGAAAAATATACAAAAAATGCTAGGTACGGTTTGTTCTTTCGTGTTTTGTCTTTGATTAATATAAAACATGAAGTAGAAACAATACTGGTAATAGGTGCTTATTGAATTCAAATAAGTTACCATACAAAGAATATGTATAACCATTTTAAAAACGAACTATATATACCCCTCCATTACGGGTATTTTATTGTCATGTAGATAATAACTTCATAAAATTTTGTCAGAGATATCGATATGCGGAGGACATGGAGAGGTCAAGGACTTTCTAAATTTTGTAAAATTTCATAAAATTTATTTTAAATGTGTTACTTTTGTACTGCATTGTGACCGCTCTGCGCATGCACACATAGATTGCGTCAGGTCAGTGTCGCCTCGTGTCGAGTCGCGGACGCTTTTTTATTGGCACTGAACGCGCTTTGAAGAATTGTAACATGTCGACCTTTTTTTTGACGGAAAGACCACGAATGACTGTCACTGCACAGCTTTGGTTTTGCATTTTTCAATAATTTTAGGGAGATTTATACATTTTGTGATCTATATACATATTAATTAAGAATTATAAAATACTAATACGAGATATTTTATAAATAATTAATATATCTATTATATTTGTGTACTATAAGTATATGTATTAATAAAATTATGTATTATAAAGGCAAACAAATAATTTGTAGATACTTTCCAAATGACTAAAAAAGCAGTCGAATCAATTAAGGTAAATATATTTTAAGGGTCACAAAAAAATCTCATACGCAAATTAAATTTTTAACTAAACAGGTAAATATAATATGAAATTTTGGTAAGTATTAATTTAATACGTAAAACCAAGTGGAAAGATAGATAGATACATTTATTGAATTAATAATGATACATTTTATGTAGGTACAGTAAATATTATAACATTAGTAAAATATGCCTGAGCCATCAAATGTATGCTGAAATAAAAAAACGAAACAAATTAATAAATCTTACTCATTGCTTACGAGTAAGAGTACAATCGCCGTGTGGTGCCGGCGACATAGAATTTGCACCACCCTAATTCTTCTCGTGGGTGCCGTAAGAGGCGACTGAGGGATATCTTCTGGGGGCGGGTAGCAGCGCCCCCTGCAGAACAAATCTTCCACCAAACTGCGATCCCCAACCCGCATGCCCAGCGTGGGGATTATGGGCATTACCCCCCCCCATGAATTAAACGCCTATAAGGCGGTTATCAGGGGGAGGCCTGCGTCCAGCAGTGGACCGATACAGGCTGTGGATGGGATGGATGGAAGAGTACAATGAGTAAGAGTTTGCAGTCAGCTCAACTTTTTCAATTGAATTTTACTGTAACAATTGTTTACAAAAATAAATCTTTAAAATAACCTTGAGTATTTGAGATAGATATACCGATACCTAGTTTATTTGTAACGTTAGATAGAGCAACTATTTGTTGCTGCCCGCGGGTTTACTATCAGTATATATATATAAATATAAGTAACGAAGTAGGAAGTGCATTCCCGTAGGCGCTGCCTAGTTAGCGATATCTTAACACCTATCGCATATCGACGGCAAGCCATCACGGTGTTAGTTTTATGAAGTATAAAAATTTTTTTTTTTAATTACACGATAAAATAAATATGATAGTAAAATATGGACATACAGAACATTAGCTTGACTCTTGTGTTTTTGATGCGGTGGTTAAAGTTAAGTCAGGTATTAAAACTTTTATTTGCCGACGACTAACGTAAGATCATTTTATACTTACCTTTTATAAACCTGCTAAATTCAGAACTTCTCATCTTCTATGTAATCAAAATGAACCCGAAAATAAAATTATTTCTATTTCTATATTTTTATTAAGTAAATAAGTAGAGACCTCTTACCCGCCAAAATTACTGAACGGTTTGAAGATGATATAGTAGTTTCAGGTCCTGAATAAAACATGGGCTTGTTTTGATCCCCAAATAGGAACTGATTCCTATGGGATAAAAACAACCTTTAAACGTTTCCATAGAAACAACGCTTGCAAAGTCGCGGGCAGCAACTTGTTTTAATATAAAAGAAAAAATAAAAAAATGCAACTCTTCAAATAGGTGATTACAATACAACAAGACTATAAAATAACGATTCAAATGGGATGACAATCTGCTAAAAACTGCAGGCAGATGATGAATGCGTCAAGCTGAAGACAGGACACTATGCCGCTCATTAGGGCAGGCCTATGTCCAGCGGTGGACTTCAAATGATGCAGTTTAAGACGGTGACAAAGCTGACAATTTCAAATTAATGTCACATTTTAGTACATGCATGTAATAACTGATCATTAAAACAAATAACAAAGTGGTAAACAATAAGATATACTTATTGTTGCACAAGGTTGACTCGTGATAAGAAGATTTATATAAAACCTTCGAGAAAAATCTAAATAAACAAGTTTACCATTTAGTCGGACGACCTCCGTGGCAAAACGGACGAAGGTCCGCTTGCGATGCTTGAGGTACCGGTTTCGATTCCCATCTTGAGACAAATATTTCAACCATCTGCAGATATAATATTCTGGCTGTTTTATATGTAAGTATAATCACACTAATATTATAAATGCGAAAGTATGTATGGATGTATGGATGGATGGATGTTTGTTACTTCTTCACGCCGAAACTACTTGACGGATCTGGCTGACAGGTAATTCTAACCCTGGCATACTTTTTATCCCACAAATCTGTTCCCGTGGAATGAAAATCACCTTTCAACGTTTCCATAGGACGCGGGACGCAGCTAGTTAAATATATGATCTTGTACGACACCTGCGGGAAGAGTTAGGGTGGTGCAAATTCTAAGCCAGCACTACACAGCAATCCATATTTGTAAACATGCTCACAAAGAAATGTATTAAAAGTACCAAGGCATCCATTACTCATCCGTATCGCGTCTTTAAATAAACTCAGCCTTGTGTGGAGTAAACAATTATAAAAATAAATTAAATACGAATTAATCACCTATAAAATTGGTAAACTACGTCATTATATTGTGTATTTATTGGTTATAAATTCGTTTTCTATCAGTATTTGTTTTTTTTAATCCTTCATGGTTATTAACACTGTTATTTACAACGGGATCCTCAACCTCAACCTCAACAGCCTATATTGGTTCACTGCTGGACGCAGGCCTCGCCCGTATAGTTGTCTAACTGGCTTTTATCTCAAGGGGGGTAATGCCCATAATCTCCACTCTGGGCACAAGGGTTGGGGATCGCAGTTTGATGGTAGAATGGTACAACGGGATAAGAGTGAGAGTGTATAATTTGAGTTTTGAACTATCCGATATTTAGGCCTTCACTGGCGTGTGGTGCCGGCGGCATAGAATTTGCACCACCCCAATTCTTCCCGTGGGTGTCGTAAGAGGCGACTAAGGGATATCAGCTTTCATATAAAAAAAAATCATGCAAATCGGACCACCCAGTCAAAAGTTCTGAGGTAACAAACATTACAAAAAAAAAAAAAAAACAGACGAATTGAGAACTTCCTCTTTTTTTGAAGTCGATTAAAAAGGCATAAATACAGACTGTAAGTGGGATTTTTTTTTTAATGAGATCACATTTAGCTGTCAAAACCGGCAGTAAAAGAGAGTTTGACATCGACAGTTCAAAAACGTGTTATAAACAATGTTGCCATACGGTTTTTTTGTGTTGCAATATTTTTAACATTATATGTGTGTATAATAAAACTATTAGTAAAAGTGACAGGTACCTATAATTATCGCACATGGCGACAACACCTGATAGAATCTACTTCGGCATGTTAACACCTTAATTTGTCATTAAAGGTGTTTTTAAAACAAACTGTGGTGTAATTACGCAGTTAATTCCATGGTTTTTTAATTACACCTTGTGAGTAACACTTTTTTACCCCTGCACTAATGTACAGTTTGCAAATTAGCACATCTAGCGGCTACTACGTTGATAAAACAAACACAAAATGAGTTCAAGAATAAAAAAGTTTCGATTTTGTAACAAATTCCGTTTTATATGATTTTATAAATATGAAAACACATATAAAATACAAATAAGAACTAGAAACTAGATAATGGTTGGTGGTTGACATCAAATAACGTGAATAATAGCATCATAATTAATATTTATTTGCTATTGAATAATATCGATATTTTAATTCCGAAATATTAATATTTCTTTTTCGACATTGAACAGATAAATAAAATATATTATATCTGTTGAGTGTCCCAAGAACAACTCAGCCGATTATGAAAATAATACCAATAGAACTTTCTAACCACCATCCATATAGATCAGTTGACATACCTATAGATTGTTTGCAGGCTCAATTTTATTAGCTCTTAATGATTGTAATTTTTTTTGTTAATAAAGGTTGTACACTAATTTTACCTAAAATACCATCAAGTAAGTACTTAAAGTAAACTTTTGACTTCCAACCTATTTTGCAAACCCTACATAAAGCTGTATTCATAAAGGGAAGTGATAACTCGATAATTGGCATGTTTACACCTGTTCTGATTTGACACATGTTCTAACACGCTTCCGTGAGAAAACTAGTTTTTATTGACTTATTTAATTAATTGCTCGTTATTATTTATGCAACAAAAGTTTTATCATTTTCGCTTTCGTTTTAGACTGTCGATGTCGAGTAACTATAACTACCACTCAGCACGAAAAGGTGCATTATCCTGGACTTAATTCAATTCAATTCAAAACGTTTATATCAGCTTCGATGCACAGATACCGTTAAATAAACACAAATAACTGAATGTAAAAATAAAACGAAAAACAATTTAAGCTAGTTATCCTTAGAGACATTTTACACTGACAATTGGTTTCCCAAGCTTCAAACAAGTGGTCCACCGACCACGACCCTGTCATCTGATGACATCAATATGAAATGCATCTAAATGTTACGAGTAAAAATCCATAATTAAATGTATATTTTTGCAGTGTGGTTGTGTTGTGTTTCAGATGTTCGACAAACTTTAAAACTAGCAGTGGGTTGGGTAATTTGACTGTGCAATGATCAATGGTGTCTTATAAAGCTATAAAATTGATTTTCCATTTAATATAGGTACTCCTAAAAACACTTGCCGTAATTTTGCCACGTTAGGTGTGACTGCAGCCTAACCGAAAAATAAAAAAGTAAAGAGCTTTTTTAACAAAAAAGTGATTTCATAATTCTCGAGTGAGGTTACCGGGTAAGCTTCAATAAACTTGACTTCAATCTTTTCGGGGCGTATAAAAATAAAACGTGACTTTTTTGCGTAAACTCTTTTTTGTCGACGCGATTTTTGTTTGAAGATTGAACTTTGTTTCGCTGTGTTAGAGTTTAATGTTGAATTTCGTGAGTGAATGCCATTGACATATATTTTTTTAACTCGAAATGCAACTTCGTTAATGAAGCAGTGCTATACCTACAAACAATATTTTCTTTGATACTACCAAACATGCAACCTTTATGCGTTTATTGGGAGATCGTAAGTCCAGCAGTGGACTATATTGGGCTGAGAAATAATTTCACCATCACAGTTTTACATAACCTTACTTTTCAATTTCTAGATAACAGAGTTCATTATTAGAACAACGGTAGACGTTAAAAATATAATATATAAAAAATTACTTAAACGGGATTGAATCCGCATCCTCTTATCAAAACTGGAATGTATAACCACTACACCACAAAGTTATATTATAATTATCTTAGAATTTCCCATTGTAGAAATTATAATAACCAAAAACTTTTTTTTTTTTTTTTATTTATATTTTAATTTGTCGCTTTGGACAAATTAAGCTAAAGCCATATTAGGGCCATACTGCCTTGTCTTACGTTAAATAATTTTCTTATCAGAAATACACGTCTTTACAGTTCAGCCATTTTGTCTTTTTTTTCATAACCAAAAACTTTAGATACAAAATAGAAATCATAGAGAAAAATTTGTTAAGCAAAACCTTTTCGGTGACACCTACTCTAAAATAAGGTTAAAAACCAATTATTCTCAATGAACTCACGACACGCTTACAAAAAATTATGTGTAAAAAGGTTTGTCACTTTGTGTAGAGCCTCAATTTTTTACGTTGCTAATTACGAGGCCTGTCCAAGGGTGTAAACGAGACCAATTTGTAAGCCGTTTTTATGATAGGACTGGGTAAAAAAAGTGACAGAAAGTTCTTTATTTTATAATATAAATGGTGCTGGACATTACACACAAGTTTTTTTGCTCTCTCTTTTCCTCTCTCTCTCTCTCTCTCTATCAAAATCTAACCTAGGAAGTAGATTACCTAAAATATCAATTATATATAAAAACACTTCTGTTGAAAAAACTCGTACACGACATTTTATTTGATGGAGACTTTTTTTAACAATAATAGTCTTTATTTTGTTTATGGTATGGTTTTTTATGATTTAAAATAACTGTTAGTTATAAAACCTTATAAACATCGCTGAGTGCTTTGTGGCAATGTAGAGATAAATATCGGTCTAGGAAAATGTTATCGCCGTAAGCTATGGTTGGAAGGAATTTTATGTGATTAGACCCCATAGCGGTTTTCTAAAGACCTAGGCACGTGATGCGAAAGGGTTAAAGACCAAGTGTGTAAGGGTTTTAGGGTTAAGGATGATTTTACAGCGAGTTCTAGATAATAATTTTTTTTTGTTTATTATAAACCGGATTAGCATTTCAGATATGGTTTTTTCTGAAGATAATATATTTATACTATTAAGTTCGGGCTGAAATTTTGCATATAAGTAGTTCTAAGTCTAAACATAGGCTACTTTTTATCCCAGATACCAGTTCCCATAGGATATTATAATGAATCTTTAAATATTTCCAAAGAATCAACGCATGTGAAGCCGCGGGCATTAGTCGTTTTATCAAACTTCGCGGTGTCTAATATGAAGGTAGATGAAGATTGTAGACAATAAAAATATTCCTTCTAATTAAATGAAAACATGCCAAAGTCTAAGTTGAGACTAAAGTAATATAACTTAATTAAAGGCAATTTTTCTAACACGTAACTCAATTTCAGGCCTGAACCTTAGACCCCATATCGGCTTAAAATCATAAATTCTTTGCAATTTCTTAGTTGCGTGATCCAACATCTAGTTCCACTTTCTACCACGCGTAAAATTACACTTAGGTGCAATAAAACATTATTTTGATATTTTTTTGTCAGCCTTCGCTTCTCTGCTGCATTAAATTTTTTTTTTTTTTTTAATAACTAATGATGCTAAGAACAAAATTTTATATAAGAAAGAAATAAATTTTTCGATTCACATAATTACAAATCACATAATAATTAAAACCTAGATAATTTTAAATAACGAATATGTCTTCAAGATTTTCGTTTTTGTTCTATACTGGTTAATATAATAAACAAGTATAATACATTGTTTTGATGCACACAGCATAAGTACGATTATGAGCTCCTGAATAAATATCATGCTAACTTACATTATGAATTACGATGTCATAATTTTTTTTTTAATATTGCTTCTTTTGTTAGAGACATGTATTGCGTATTTTTTTTGTATGTCAACCTTTTATGAAGTTTTCCGTAAAACACAACCAAGTTACATCGGTCTTAAGCACTGTATCCGGATTTTTCCTCATAGAGACAAAATAAACAAGGAAGGGATTAATATTATAAGTTTTATAATTTATAAAACATATTTTTAATTTAGAGATAACTCTTTAATTAATTTTTACTATATTTTCCTGGTTCTGAAAGCATATAACGTACAAATACGATGTAGCTCTATGTATTACGTTTAGTATCATATGAGTGTCGAAATAGTGTGGTTATGTGGTATCAAAATAATTACAGTTTTTACGGGGACGGAGACATGATGTGGTATCCTAGGAAATCAGATTCATTTTATGAGGTACTTAAAAAATTTCGTATATTTATTACTAAAATAAAAAAAGGCTAAGTGCAACATGTAACTTTTCATTAAAAATATGTATAATCGTTCAGTTATATATTTAAAAAATAAAGCTTTTTTTAGTCACTTTTTTGAAACCCTTTAATTTTGGAGGAGGGCGTTGACAACTGCGATACAGCATCATTTTTATATTAAACATGTACCCATTGTTTTTGTAATAGAATAAACTAGAATAAAATGTTACATAATAATCTTTTGTAACTTATGGTATTTCAATTACAATTTTTAATTTATTTCTATAATTAGATAGTCCAACGAGAAAAAAAAGAGAAACAATAACCTATTATCTAACCTACATGGTTTTTGTTACATGTTTTAAAGATGGATACGAAGTTAGCAAAAAACTTTATTTTCTCTGCCTTCTTATTTTTAATAGCCTAAACTACCAACAACCTGCGCCAATTGAATAAATAACAACTAAAAAGCCTCGCAAGAAAAACAAACAACTTTTTGTTTCACGAAACGACACCGTTTCCGCGTCCCCCAGTGTACAGTTGCGTGTGCAAAGTCGTTTCTTTGCAATCGCAATGCGAAGGGTTTTCAATAAATATACTGGATGTATACGTTATAAACTGTAAAGTGCTGAAGATTAGGTCGAGATTACAACGGTCTTGACAACCGATATCGATAAAACTTCGTTGTTTTGTTGGAGAATAGCTTACGCAACGCGTTTGGGAAAATCTAGATAGTTTTACTTAATCATTTTTTACAAAAATTGTTTATTCTTTATTTTTCTAGAATGACTAAAAACCTGAAAAAAGCGCTTAGTGAAAAAAATGAATTCGTACCGGGATAAATAAAAAAAACATCTAAATATTCTAAGCTACAAGTATGTTAGTCGTAGGGTGTATAGACTCTAACCGTATTCATTATAACAATGTGCAGTTAATACCAGAAAATTCCGACACAAAGTAACATATATTTGTGAATAAAAACACAAATAAAAATAAAAGCGTAGGTAGTCAAATAAAATTAAAAAAAATACGTAAAACTTAAAAACGAATATAAAAATTGTAAACACAGAATAAAACTGTGTAGAAAAGCAACTTAAAATGTAAAAATTATACCTATTCCGTAGAAGATATAGCTAAGTATATTAAAGATATAGCTAAGTATACTAGTATACTCATACTACACAGAAACTATAAATAATATTAAGTCCCTATAATTTGAGCTTATCTGACAACGAGTAAGGGCAATTTCTTTCCCGTGTTGGAAATTATGGCACGGCCGGTGAAATCTAACACCGTGTTATATAACTTTAATATACTTAACTATATCTTCGTTTCTATTACACAAGCAGTTTTAAGTAACTACCTAATTCGCGCGTGTTCAGAAGGGTACCGAAGTTATCATATCGGAAATTAAATAGTTTATGTCAAGTCAATATACAAAATCATTTATTTCATAATGTTTCTTCCTTGATTGTTTCTTTGTTAACCTGTGTCGTCTCACTGCTGGGCCTAGAATAAAACAAAGACTAACACATGCTTTTAAACCTTTCAATATGTAAACCAAAAAATATTAAAAAAAGACGATTCAACGCATGCAAAGCCTCGAGCAGAATTTAATACTTACCTAAAACACAATTTAAGATAATCGCTCTGAAATAAAGCTACATTTTTTCCATAATTAAGAAGTAATCTCAAAAAATTCGTGGTTTTTACGTTGATCATAAAAGGAAAATGTTATAATTAAGTACCTCTATTAATTAAGATAAGTAATTCTGCCAACTGAACCGAACCGATAAAATTAATCGTTTCCGACCTAACTTTGTACTTACCTGGCTGTGTGGTTTTTTAGATATCGCTTATCTCAAAATTCCGACTCTTTATATTTATTTTTAAGCACACTCCACTTTTATTAAAAATAATATATGACATGTGCCTGTAATTTTAACAGCAATCTCACCTTTCTTCAGCTCGAGCTCTTTCTTAGGGTTCGGTTTCCGAAGGGTGAAAACAGAGGGCCTAGACAATGTAACAATCGACGTCGAAAGCGATAGTAAAAAGTCCAAATATGTATGAGTTTGACATGTGCCTTAGATATGTCACGTGATCTGTTTCGAATTTTTCCCTATGAATCTTTCATTTGTTTTCGATTCGCTTCATAACGAATGCCGGTTGGCTACGCCCTCTGAACCCTATTACAAGTCTCCGCTGTCTCCCCATCCGTCTATCTGTCAGAACCTTGAATGTTATATTGGCCCTAAGCATTCTGTCACGTTCTCAAATCCACATAATTTTCTACCAAGCTCTTTAATACATCATACATTCCCCTTAGACGCTATATCCTTCTCAATCAAATACTACTAAAGCCAAAGAAATGAGAGGAATTCTCGGCAGCGGAAGATTTCCCCGAATTTCTTCTGTCAGGGTTTTACTTCACCTTCCTCTGCCAAGATCTTCAGAGGCCCAAGCTAAGTTCAAGCACCCACCTATTTCATTTTTGTTGCAATTAATATCATTTTGATCACAGTCTCACCTAACCTATGTGACGTTAAGCGACGATGTGGCCGACGAAATCACGAAGATCTAACTGTTTTTCTAAAGAGGAAAGAAGAGGGTGCTTGAACTTAGCTTTGGTCTTTGAAGATTTTGGCAGAGGAAGATTATGTAATTAGAAACTTGGCAGAAGAAATTAGAGGAAATCCTAAGCTGCCAAATACCCCTAATCACTCTCTTGAACAGATTCTGATACCCAGTTCTTTAAACAACTACTTTTACCTCTTCAAAACCCTATGCCAAAGTCTTCTTCCACAAACCGCTTCAACTACCCTCATCTTCCAGATATTCATGCACAAGAACGCCATGCAGATGCACGCCCGCGAGCTCCAGCGTGGCCTTGGCGGGGAAGTGAAGCCGCACCAGTGCCAGCAGTGCCTGAAGTCGTTCAGCTCGAACCATCAGCTGGTCCAGCACATTCGAGTCCACACCGGGGAGAAGCCGTATAAATGCAGCTACTGCGACCGTCGATTCAAACAGTTGAGCCATGTTCAGCAGCATACGAGGTTACATACAGGTTAGTGCAGTGCATTTATTTATTTATTGCATTCATGTCCGAACGTTGTTTACAATTTGTACCCTGTAAGGGCGTTGCAACATTCTGAGTTAGAGTTCTCATTTATAAAAGTTAGTAGTTACAATATTATACAATACAATACAATAAAAAAATACAAAAAATAAAATACGGGAAAAGATTATATTAATTATTAATTTGGTCCTCATATAATTTTCAGTGGTAAATAAATTCATATTTTATTACCTATAAATAGATCTATCATAACTCATAATTATTACGTCATAAATATTAAAATGAATGAAAAATTATAAAAATTACATATTAAGAAAATGTCAAGATTCATACTAAGTGTACTAATTAAACAAATGATATAAAATTGTTATATTCCTACTAGGTACTTTTTTATTATTATTTATTTATCCGTTACCCTTACAGTCTATTTTTGTAAGTGGACTCGGGCATCCTGTTAAGCATCTTTCTTTTATATATCTCTATTTATTTTTTTGTATGTTTTTATTCATATGGTTACTTAAATGATGAAAACGGGTGTAAACGGCCTGTAACGGTATATACCGGTGACTTCTCTTAATACTTTGATTTATAGACTAATATATTTATTATGACTATATTATCGCTCAAGGAAAAACTAGCTATTTACCTAATGCGGGCTCTTGCTTCAAAACGAACTTTTGGTCCAAGTTTACCCAATATGTAAGTACATACATGTACGTGTTATACTACAAAGTAATTTTTTTCAATTCAATTTATTAGATTGACCTATTCTGTGTAGTAAAAATAGGGCATTGTTGTCCTACATTGATTAGTTAAATAGGTATAGGTACTTCAAAATTATACTAAAACCAAACTTAAATGAGCTAGAAATATCACTTACACTCAATTACACAATAACCTTGCAATCAAAATCAATTATAAAAACATAAGGAAATAACAATAAACTAGAACGATTCAAAACAAATCAGTACACATAAAATAAATTTAATATTAGGTATTTTGAGCCTAAGTCACAGTCAAAAGGTTAATTTAAAATAATAATAACTAAGATAATCTTTATTGACGAAGGAAACTACATAAAAATATTACTTTAATAAATGAGTACTAGTATTTTCAATTGAGCTAACTGGAGATTGTTGCAAACAGATAATTAACTTCCTGACGACTCATAAAAAACTATACCAACTCCAACAACCTAAAAACAAGCTAAAACTATCACTCATTTGAAATTCGAATCTACTCAAACAACTGCAACTCGTTACGAGCGAACCGCAAAAAATTAGAACAACTTTTATAATTAAAGCGCTCCATGACTATTGGCTGGAGTTTTCGCGGAAAAAAATAGATTGCCGTATACGTGAAAAGCTAGGAAAAAAAACTGACCAATGGACGCAGTGCGCGAGCCCGCCAGCCAATCACGGCCGAGTGGAGAACGCAACGTAACCTACGTTGCTTAGAAAAAATTCACGTGTTTTTCCACGTTCGAACTAGCCAATGGGCGGCGCCGATTCGAATACATTATAATTGAATTTGTTTTTTATTTATAGAACGATGGAGCGCGGTGATTAGATTTTATTTCTGCTGATTATAAATTTAAATTGTCTTGGGAATGCGTTTTGTATTCACTTAGTTGATTATATGATGTGAGACTCTAGTCTAGACTATAAAATAATGATGTTTGAAGTGTTTATTTCGTTAGTTTTTTAGAAGGTTTTAACAAATTCAATCGTTCTAATCATAGAGAATACATACGCTGCTCTCATAGCTAAGAAATAGTGTCATTATTTTCTATATGCCGATTGTGAACAGCCATACTGTTTACTAAAAAGTTCGGGTTACTCCATTTTCTATGGAAATGTGACAAGTGTACATAACTTTAACATTTAAATAGAAAATAGAGGAACACAAACTTTTTGTAGTAAAAAGTATAACAGTTCACACTCAGGATACTGGACTTTGAAACCAAAATCGAATCTAGTGTGTGTTAGTTAACAAGTATTTACTTTAAGTATCGTGAAATACATAAGCCTATGTATATAAATAGGACAGTAAGGCGTTTTTAACGGTTTTTTGGCCATGTAAACATCGCTTGTGTCAACTATTATTTTAGATAGTAGTACATACGTATTTTATTTAACGAATCAAAAATCATTGTCTCTTTTCAATTTAGCATTACCAAAAATATGCGACAATTTACAATATTCATACCATTATTAACGAAGAAAATTACAATCAAATACTAGAAACAAACTAGAACCAGTATTTATAATTGAAATTATTGAGCTAACTACAGACCGTTGCAAACAAACTACAGCTAAGGTAGCTCTGCTGATCCATATCAATACCAGTCGTCGCGTCTCCGAAGACGCTGGCTGCATTGCCCCGCTGTATGGCAATGCTGATGCGTTGCGCCAGATACTCACCAGCTACGTAACGGCTTACGTAACCCATCGCTACCATACGCAATCATTTTTTTTATTTATTATAAAACCTTTTCACACTCCATCAACCACAAAATAAAACCGATTCAACCACAAATTGCCATCGATCCTACAAAGGGGACAAACACAATTACAACAGCACCTTATAATTATCAATAATTTTACCTTGCAGCCTTCCCCGATGCAAGTAAATTGCCTTTAATGACTAAAAACTCAACTAGGACTAACCATTCCCCTTCCCTATTAAATATTGAAGGTGTGAATTGTATATTACGTGGAAAAAGCATTTGTACATGATTTTGTTTAAACCTTTGTAATTTAGATTCGAACGTAGTGGTAAACTTCTTTGAAAATAACAAGAAAAACTGGATATAATTAACGGTTTTAATGAAAATATTTCTACTAGGAGGAAGTTTACTAGATTCTGTTTATTACCTAATAAACAGCATCTAGTAAACTTCCTAACGTTTTTACAAAGTAACAACAAACCCCTAGGTCTCCTTTGGATTTCACGTGGTACCTACCACCGAGACCTAGGGGTTTGTTGTTAGTTTGTAAAAACGTTTATTTTTATAACATAGATATAATAATATGGATAATTCGTTATTTGCTTTATAGTTTCTTTGTACCCTTGAGTGAATTGAACCATAAATAATAAATTTCCGTAGAAACTTTACCACCCTTTTAACCCTCACAGAGGTACATTTTTTAAAATTAGATGATCCTATTTGTTTTCTAAGACCCCGACTATCTACATATTACATTTCATCAAAATCGGTAAAGCGGTTACGGAGATACGTGGTAACAAACAATTGCACAGACTTTCACATTTATTATTAGTCGAATGCGCATAAATATATTGTATATTCAGCAAGAATAACAACAAAACACTTAAAACAAAACAACAATAAAACAAAAAATAAAAGCAAGTTACCTATCAGGTGTTCGTTTTGATCAAACGAGAACTTCGCCCATTATGGAACTAATAAGAAAACTTGTGGAAAAAGTTCAAGGGACATATCCAATGAAGCGTGACGAATTTATCTTTTGTCGCCTAAAGAATCTGCTGTTTCAAGTTTGTATCTCTCGGATTTATCTTCTGAAATTAACAACTGAGTTATCAAATGTAATACTGTTATTTTCAAAATAACTCTTTTCACTTTTGGACCTGTATGAACTATTTGTTTAGAATAGGTAGACCAAAAATACTATGTTTTTACATTCCAAGTATAATCACGTTATAAATAGGTACGTTCAATGTAAAGTATTATTTCCTAAATGTGATATTATCTGGTTTTTCGTACAATAAAACTATGTACTAAATTATAAGATCTAAAAATATTTAAATATAAATTGAATATGTTTGATAGTCATAGCCTTGTTAAGCTGAAAGCTTTGCTTTAATCGGTTTCAGTAACTTCTTGCTCGCGCTACTGTAGTCGACTGTAGCCCTTATGCAAAAATGCTGGACAACCTTTAAAAGGCGAGATTCTTAGAATTATTTAAAATGTTCTGTTGAAAAGTTCGTCTTTTGTATTCCAGAGAATTTTTCAGTGAGAGTTTCAGTTTAAAATTGAATTTTGACGGAAAAAGATCTGAAAGTTTTGCAGGCCACCTGTACGTTAAAGTTGTATGAAAAGTAAGTCATCGTATATTATACATAAAATATTTTATTCGGAGTTTATTTTAATTATTTTTGTGGGTTCTGATTCTGAGAATAACTTTACATGTTTCTTTTTGACACATAAGTTCACATGTCGAAGTGTAGGTACATATAAACAAACAATATTTAATACATAATTTAAAAAAAAACTACGTCTGTATTTACGCATCTAATCAATACGTACAATCATCGCTAAAAGTACAATAAAGAAAGTTCGTGAACAAAAAGGAACAAGTTCGACACATTACAAAGAACGCCCGAACAATGTTCTTTCAATGAAACTCGTGTTTTTGCGTCGAAAGCCCACTTCTTTGTTTTAATGTTACTTTCTTTGTTCTTATGTTGGATGTAATGTTTTTTAAATATTCTAAAGAGATTGGATATACTTATAAATGTGAGCCATTAAAAGCAGATTTATGTGATTAAAAATAGACCTAGAAGAAGACCGGACGATATTTATTTATAAGCGAGAAAACAAAATATTGCTTAAATTAATTTTCCTAATAACAGCAATATACGATGTCGATAAAAAAGTCGCGTCAGCAAAAACATCAGAAAAGATCCAAGAAACTACGAGTTGAAGCCATAAAAACTGGACTTCTTTTATTATCTTGTTAAATAAATGTTATTTTAATGAAATATAAACAATTTGTTCATCGATAAGAACAATTACACTTGGTTTAACGGTTAGTGTACATACATTGTGGACAATAAATAACGTCATAAGGCGATGATTGTCACGTCGTAAACGGGAAACGAGTTTTTTAATTGTCGTAATTGGTGTGCGTGACTGTACGTGTGTTATTTTAAACTTATCGCGTTTTTAAAGCATTCAGAGTTGTATTTTAAACGGTGTAGATTTTCGCTACGAAATAATTTGTAATTGTTTAGTTTTATTTTTAAATAGCCTACTTAGTTTTCACGTTAGATTTGGTAGTCAGTTTAACAAAACCTAACTTAACTTATCCTTGATAGTCCCTAGTATCTTGCTAGATACTAAAACTTTTTTATGATTATTAATACTACTAACCATAAAATAATAAAAGTTTGGACTCATTTAATCGTAAAGGTTTATTTTAAGTTTATTACTTGCAAAACTTCAAATTATAAATTTTCTATAAATCTGTTTTATTAAACATTTGACGCAAAGTATCACAACGTAAATTTTTTAATAAACAACTAAAACATATTCGAAAAGCAATTTTTTTATTCCCGAAAACTTCTATTATCCTAAAATAATATAATCTACCGACTGTCCCCAACTAACCCGATCATTACCCCATTCTTATCAAATAGCCAAACCCAAATAGGACCCTCAACCCCTAGCCGTTACAGCATCCCCTACAACCATCCGTCACTCTACACCACATTCACATAGCTACAAACAAACATCCATACATACCTATCTCGTAGCTCACAAAGCACATATTACTAGCCTCAGAGCTAAAGCCGGGATTCCACCGAAAGCGTAATAGTAACAGGGAAATGGTAGGCGTGACTCCTTTTCAATGGTATTTTATAAAGTATGAACCGTTATAAATCATTTATTGCCTAAATAATTCACAGCTTATGTATAAAACCTGCATGCATAGGTAAACTATAGATTAAAAGAACTAAGTTTCTCTTAATATTAATCTCTTAATATTATAAAGACTAAAGATTTGATGGCTAGTTTGTTTATATGGAATAGACTCCGAAACTACACGACCGATTAAAAAAAATCTTTCATCTTTAAGAAGCTTATGTTTCGCATAGTAACAAAGGCATTCAATAACAAAAATATTCTTTTCTTTCTTCTACGACACTCAAATATAAGGTTTGTCCAGTATCGACAATTACCAATTATAAATATGCTGCCACACATTTGCCATGAAGTTATAGATAAACATTGTAATTACAAACATACTACCTAACATATTAACGAAACATATAAGCGAAAAAAAAACTAAGGTTTACATTTCCATCAACAAAGAGTTTAGTCTGTTGTTTTCCACCGCAAAAGGGAAATGAGGAAGCGGAGTTCTTTTCAACGATTTGTGCTCGCTCAGTCCTTTCCGTTTATGTGTTGGTAGAAGTTAAAGTATGTAGTTTAGTTTTTACAGTTGAAGGATTTTTTTGAGTCTCCTGCGCTCGCAGTGAAACCGGACCTGGCGGTCCGGTATCGTAAAGCGGCGAGCGGAGCGTGCGTTACAGAATACCAGCCACTTACAAAAACGTCTTCAAGAGGCATTTTATTTTAGAAATACCACAAGCAACTTTCTTGTTGCGTAGAAAAAGACACTCACAAAATTAACATCTTGCCTCCGTGTACTCAAACTCATTTTGTTTTTTTTACATAGTTTCATTAAAAAGCGCCATAAAAATTCCAAATGTTTTCGTAGCAATCTAAAAACAGACAATATTTTGTTTAATTTCCTACCTTCTCTCAGATACCTTTTACGTACCTATAGGTGACTAGCTCCCATGCCAGTCTAGCAAACATAGCTTTAGTATACATAGATTTAGCAGACATAGCTATAGCTTACAGAGCTATAGCATAGATGTGTGGTACTAGCCGGCTTCGAACCATTGAAATACTTAATGACGGAGCTAAATTGAATTCTAATGTTTTGCAATAGATTACTTCCGGTATAGACTAAGACAGACTGACTGACATTATAGCTACTCTGTCACTAGGTATAGTATGTTGGTGACAATTAAGAGTTCACGAAAACTAAACAAAACTAAAAGTCAGGACTAAAAATGTCGCCATCCTTGTCAAAACGATCCAAATAATCAGGATGGCATAATTTTTTGCCTTTTTTTCGACTTAGGTCTATCAGTAATGATTAGGTATAAAAATGTGGAATCGATAAAACTTCATTGTCGAAGGCTATATGCCGAGATATAGAAATGACGATATTAAAAATGTCAATATGTAAAAATTCCTGTTAAAATACATCTAAAAAATACATCATAAAAAATATATTGCATTATACACCTTCTTCATCGCATTTCGGTCTAGGTACTTTCTATCTTTATGTTTTATTAGATAGTTTTAATGCAAAATATTGGAAATAGCGTGTCATTGCAATTAGCAGTAACATAAGCCATTTGATTATTACGCGCTAAAAGAACGCTCCATTACCATATACAGAAGATTACTTATAGGGATATTTATGGGATTAAAACATAAGGTAACTTATGTTTGAATTTCTTAGTTTTAACGCTTTGACTGCCCAGTCTCGGCGGTGCGACCCGGAAGGACTTACCGCCGCACGGGGCGCTGCAGATAGATCAAAAGCGCCTTGAGCCATTAAAGTGTTAAACGGTTTTTATCCCTCGATAGTCAGCCATATATAAACCATATATAAATCATCCTTTATGCAACAGAAAAGAATCATACAAATCGCTTCATAAATGACGAAGATATAGCATACATTAAAAAATACATACATGTGGCTGAAAATTGAACCTCAGCCTATTTTCCGAAGTTAGCTTATTTTTAAATACACCTGTGTATACGTATGTTATATTTTGAAATATGATCTCAAAGAGAACGTAAAAATATGAGGTTTAGCTATTTTTGAGATGAAAATTCCAATGAGGATGATTAAATGAAATCATTCTTATTTTTGGCTGTTTCTATCTGGATTTGGTTAGCAAGCAGTTCTATCCGCAGACGTTTTTCTTCGTGTTATCATCAGTCTAGTCCACTGTCGCTGGACATAGGCCTCCCCTAATGATCTCTCTCCCCTGTCTTCAGCTTGATGCCTGCAGTCTTTCACAGATCGTCATTCCACCTGGCCAGAGGGCGCTGTACACTGCGTTTGCCGAATCGCGGTCTCCACTCAAGAACTCGATTACCCCATCGGTGGTCAATTCTTTGCGAGATATCGCCGGCCCACTGCCGTATCAGCTTGCTAATTCTTTGAGCTATGTCGATAACTTTGGTTCTCTGTCGGATATATTCGTTACGGGTCATATCTTCGTGTTATCGCTATAAATTCATTTTAAATGGACCAAACTGCCTCTGTGAAGATTGTCTTATGTTTTCCCCGACTGTATTAAAGGGATAGATATATATCCACCTAGCCGTTTTCGGCTACAGTGACTTGGACTTTGGACTCAATATTGATTTATTAAGTTAAGGGACTTTGATGTTTAGCCCTTATATGGCTAACGTATCCAATTTTTGCCGTGAACGTGCGGTCACAAGTTACGCACGTCAGGGTACCGTTCACATAATTGTAGTGTATGTTAGAGGGCGGTCTTGCTTTTAGTTGGTCTCGCTTAAGGTCTAGTGGGATAGATAGATAGATAGATAACTCTTTATTGTACCACACAAACATAAAAAATAATACAGAAGGAAATGTACGGAATCATGGAAGTACAAAGAGCGGCCTTATCGCTTTGAGCGATCTCTTCCAGGCAACCTTGGGATGGACTGGAGATAAAAGAACAACATAGACGGTGGCATTTAAAAAACAACTTAAAGGAACAGAAATCGATATGAATATACCTACACTACATACTACATATACCTAACATGCTTTATACTACCTATACTATACTATAATGAATATGATGTCACTAAACACATACAAAATAATTTAAATACATAATAATAAATTTTACATGGATAAATAATGTTGATGAAGCAGGTTTTTGAAAATAGGGAGTGATTTTGCACGCCTGATGTCCAGGGGAAGAGCATTCCATAGGCTGATAGCTTGTACAATGAATGATTTTTCATAGAAAGTAGTAGATTGAGCAGGAACTTTTAAACAAGGGTTTCAGAAGATTATGATTATTAGCTATGGAAGGTGAGAGGTTTTCCATGTTGTTTACCTCAAATGAAATATTTTTGATTCAGCTTCCGTCATACCTTACTTTGGTTAATTAAAGTCTTCAAATAACAAACAAAGTAGAACAAAACTTAAGAGTGTACATTGTACAATAACGCCGCTACGAGATGGATTTCGAGCGAGATGACAAGATATGGTTTTCTCGCGAGTGATAAGTACAGAGCAGAGACGTGCACCGAATTTTCAATGCGCCTAAACTGTTTTTACCTAATTACAAGTAAATGATACAACCAAACGAAAAATTAAAATACAACTAAATAAATACGTCTGATATAAATAGCAAAATCTGTGCAAAACATTTATTTTTCAATAAATAATGTATCGAGAAAACTATCACCAATCGTGTTTTTAAAACACATTATTCATGATAGAAGGTCGAAGTAACATTTCCATAAATACTAAGGTAGTAGCTTTCACAGAGTCTGAGATAAATAACGATTTTGAACTAAATTGCTTATGGAACACTCTTAATAATAGGGTATATGCATCGATGTTTTTTATTGTTTTAATCGATTCTTTAGGTCTTTATTTAACCGAAAAATGATAAGACGCTCACTGAATTTCGCATTAACAAGGTAAGAAAAAAACAAATCAAAACTACAATAATTTTCGGGTGATAAAAACGCTGCCATATTAGCGCCATGTTTATATGACGTACACGTTCACACTATATTAAAACCTTTTGTGGCGACCTCAGTAGTGATCATCTCAGAAAAGAGGTTTTCCGAAAAATCTGAAAATAACCTACAATACGAAATGTGAAGTGGGCAGAATATTGTCAAATCATGATGCAGCAAGCAGAATAAAAAAAGAAAAAATGTGAACAGCTATGTTACGTCCGCTCTAGTCAATGGCGTAGCGTTTTGAAATTTTGCGATTGAGATTTAAAATATCAATTTTTCAATGGTTAAATTCTACAATAAAAACATCTCAAAATTCTAAAATAAATATGTAGATATGTTTCTATATCAATAGAGAATACGTATATATTTTTTTAGCCATTTTGAAATCACATGCATATACCCTATTAAGCGCACTAGGTTTAATTTCACGTGAAATAATATAGTTCTGTAATTACGCATTACCAATATACCTATCTTTTAGGGTTGTTGTCCTACCACCCCTGAGGGTGGGTCGGGTGGGGAAAATCGATAGAATCATTGCAGCTACCCAATGATTTCATCAGTTCAACGAACGAGACGTGAATAAAACGAAGTTAAGTGCAAATAGGTAATGTAAGATTGGTTTACTGCAGAGGGAAAATTAAACCTATTATATAATTATCATCGTAAGCATTTTCTCATTACTTTGCAATATTTCCATGGTTTTCTATCAAAATCATTAAGGCGCATACCCGAGCTAATGTGGCACCGCCGCCGCCGCCAACACCAATTTTATCATTTTACATTTAAGGCGCATACAGGAGCCAATATGACAACGTTACCTATTTTATCATTATTACGTTTAACACAAGAAATTTCAAAAATAAATCGTGAAGTTTATGATGCCTATTATAATCTATTTATTAATGTCTCGGTAATAGTTTTATTTTGTATAGTTTAGGCGGAGATGCGAAAATAGAGTTTGGTGGCCATAAGGGGCAACTTCGTATCTCTGCTTAAGCTTTACAAAATAAAACTATTACAGAAGCACTATTCACCGATACCAAATGACAAAGACAAATTTGTGAACTCACAAACACGGTCTCACTACGCAAAGGGCCTATCTAACGTTTGAAATATTTTTTCTAGGTTATTACAATACAATACAATACAAAATACTTTATTGCACACCAACAAAAATACAATACAAAAGAAAATTATATAAAACAAATGTACAATGGGCGCTATCGCTTAGAAGCGATCTCTTCCAGACAACCTTGGGATGGATAGTATAATAAGAATTTAAGAAAGGCAGGGGTGTACCAAATATATCTATATATATAAAAGAAAGTCGTGTTTGTTACAACACTTATAACTCAAGAACGGCTGAACCGATTTGGCTGAAAATTGGTGGGAGGGTACCTTAGAACCTAGGAGATTGACATAGGATAATTTTTATCCCATTCCCGGCTGAACGAATCTTGATGAAATTTGGCAGGGAGGTAAACGGTATCTCGGGGACGGACATAGGGTTCTTGAATAAAGAGTGCGAAGCCGCGGGGAAAAGCTAGTCTTAGATAAATATTGTCAAAATTATAAATACATAAAAACAGGATTATTAAATTGAACCTATTCATCATCTTCATCGATCTATTTCCACTTCCACTGCAGTTTTAGCCTTTTCTATCATCCACATCTAGCTTTTTCCAACACAGAAAATTCTCAAAAACAAAAACAACGGTTAATATACCTTCTTCTGCTAGCAAGGAGCTGCAATATTAAATAGTTTTCGCATAAATGAGCTAAAACTTGAAAAATGAGCTACGGAACATCCTGTGAGATAACAATCACAGATTCTGTGCTCCGTAGCAGCTAATGGAACTAACTGGTTGTGTAGGTCACTCGTAAAAAATAATAAATGATTTTGTTTTAAAAAACTATAAACCGACTTCAATTACATAGTTTTTTCATTTTTTCATGGTCAGAACTGGATAAAATTAAAATGGGACCAGATGGGAAGCACCAGCTTTCAAATAAAAAAAGAATCATGAAAATCAGACAAATTGAAAAAAACAGCCAAAAGTTCTGAGGTAACAAACATAAAAAAAAATTGTCGAAATGAGAATCTACTTCAAAAGTAGACTTGAAGTCTGTTAAAAATATGCTTTGATCTCTTCTAAATTTTACAAATTATTTAGATATCAGATAGAAGTTTTCCTAAAATATCGTCGCTTCGGAGCTTCGCTTTAACAGATGCAATGACAATATAGACTTAAGACTTAAGAGATTAAAATTTTGTCTTACTAATGTTTTATAGCAAATGGCCTAGAATATTATATGCTGCTACAACTACATAACTGATGACATATTTAACTTGTAAAAAAAATCATATAAAACCTGCATTTTATTTTTTAAACGTCAGTTTCTAAGAATTTGAATAGTATTATTTAATGCAGTAGGTTCTAGGCAAAGATTTAAATCGTTAGATACGCCCCGCCCTTACGCCCAAAAACTGTAGTTTTTCTTGAATGCGTGCGTTGCGTTAACAAAATGCCTACGGACGCAAAATTGTTAATTATAATAATCAAACACTTTGCAACGTCACTTTCCATCATAAGGCGCATACCCGAGCCAATCTGACAGCAATACCTATTTTATCTTATTTTTACGTTTATCATAGGAATTTAAAAAAATCCTACGTTCAGTTTGTGGTATCTACTATAAGCTATTTTTTAATACCTCTGTAATAATTTTATCTCATATAGTTTAGGAGGAGATGCGAAAATAGAGTTTGGTGGCCAAAAAGCGCAACTCCGTATCTCTGCCTAATCTTTACAAAATGAAACTATTACAGAGGTATTAATAAAAAACTTATAATAGATACCATAAACTGTACTATAGATTTTTAAAATATCCTGCGTTTAACGTAATAATAAGATAAAATAGGTATGCCGTCACTTTCATTACAAAACAGTTTTTGCTGTTACATAAATACAGATTCTATCCATACCTAACGGCAATTTTAGAATAGGGAAACTAAAATTAATTACCCTTGCAATCACTCAGTTAGATATCGGTGATCGGTATTTTACTATAATTGGCAATGCATCATTAATTTTACTTGTGATAAATCGAAATTTTCCCTGTACCTAATTAATCAGTATTTCTTACTTCCACTATTACTTAAATCGTATCCATCGATTATGTAGCATGTTAGTAAACAAACCGACCTCTGTGGCGCGGTTTGCTTGCGACGCAGGAGGTTGCGGGTTCGATTCCTGCCTCGGGACAAATGTGTGTATGATCTGCAGACATTTGTTCAGGGCGTTATGGATGTTTACTATGTATAAAAAAGTATCTATCTATGTAGTGTACCTATTGTATTATGTATAACAGTTATGTAGTATTCATAACACAAGCTTTTCTTAGCTTGGGGCTAAATGCTGTGTGAATTGTCCAGCATTAATTATTTATTTATTTAAACCACTCATACTTAACTTAAAATTTACTTTGTCGGTGCGTCCTTTTACACTTAATTTACATTAGTAGTCGATTTGACTTCCATCATTAAATATCGCTTACAATTACATCTAAAACTCGACGCCAAGTGCATTTACTAACAATGTACATGCTCGATGGGTACGGTATACATATATATACCTTATCTTTAATAGGAAAAAGCTATTTTATAGGTAAAACCTATAGTTTTGACGTTGTTGAACTTTTCAAAACAGGAAATAAAGTGCTTACACAATGCACGCCACTAATCTCTATAAATATAAAGGCTCGTTTTTCCTTCAGGTATTTGTTAAATAGGTACTTAAACTAATTTATTGTAGAAGGATAATACGTCAGGACTTATTTGGACATCGCAAACATCCGGTTTTTGATAAAATATTTGATAACAAAGAAAATTACAAATTACATTCACATAATATTAATAATTTTAATTAATAAGAATAAGTATTCACAATTGAAACAATAATGAGCTCGTTGTCTCTAATGACCTACTTCATGACTCATGACTCATGCATGACTCATGACCTACGGAGCTGAGACGTGGACCCTCAAGGTAGGGCTGGTCCGCCAGTTCAAAGTCGCTCAGCGAGCTATGGAAAGAGCTATGCTCGGAGTCTCTGAAGGATAGAATTCGTAACGAATACATCCGACAAAGAACCAAAGTTATGAACAGGTAAAAGAAGTTGCGTTTAGAAATTTAGCGATTGAGATTAAAATATATACTTTTCAATGATTAGATTTCACAATAAAAACATCAAATAATACAAAACGAAATATATTTCTATATCAATAGAGAATGCGTATAAAAATAATTAGCTTTTTTGAAGTCACATGCCACTAATTAAGGTACCTATTTTATCACTCATTTTTCCACTGCTAAACCTGAATAATGCCTGGATCAACTGGTGTCTACACTAAAACATGTCCTAGTCACAATTAAAGCCTTATTTAAAAATACTACGCCATTTTTAATTCACTCGTTAATGCTTAGTACCTAACCATACAAAAATCCATATAAAACCTTAAGGGGTTCCATACCTTTGGGAATTGTCTTAATCCATCTTATCTCGAAAATTTTTAATGGAAATTTTTGTCCAAGTGAAAGAATACTGGGGATATAGGGTTAGAAGTGGGGTGATTATTTATGTGGTAATTTTTTGTGTGGAATGAAAAATGGCGGGATTTTTGACGTGACAGCACTTTTGTTCAAGGCGTCTTGTATATGTTAGTAATAGCAATATTCACTATTTTTGTGTTTGGGATTTTGTTCATGCTATTTAATTATTAAAAATATTTTTAAAAAATATGCTTGTTTACTTAATGTTTTAAAATTTCAAACGTTCTTTATGAATAGGTACAATTTAAGGAAGAAGCAGCGTAAAGTTTCCAGAAACTTATATTTAAAGAACTAGCAGCGACTCACATATATCCATATATGAATAAAACACATATATGAATAAAAATATTTTATTGTAAAAATTTATTTAATGTACATCATATATAGGTAAGTAAGAGACTTAAATCAAATTAAAGTAGATGTCAACAATCTTATCCATTTCAGACATCGTATAGAATATTTTAGAAGTCAATCGTTTGAAATTGTTTAGGTTGGTACATAGAAAATACCTAGGTATTATTTTTTAATAACTTTAGTCTAGAATAGTGAATAATTAACAGGTACTATCAACAAACTTTTTTCACCAAAGGTTTATAATCTATTCATATGGACATTAGCATCGATAAATATATAAATAATGCTGGTAAATGCAACAAGTTAATACATTTTATAAAACTAATCAATAAAACACAAGTCAGTCAGAGCTAAAAAAAAATCTTAAATAAATATAAAAAGAAACAGAAGCTGCCAATAAAAAAGGTAATTTCCATGATTGGTTCAACTGAGAGCTTCAGTTATCTTTTCTGTCTTTTTTTCCATTTTCCATCTTTGTGCCACCCTCAGAGAGAGGGCAGCTTGTAGTCGGAGGGTATAGTCTTGATACATTATAAAATAAATGCGTGGCGTAGAATAATGCGTAGCTTGTTATTATGTGATAGTGTTTTAGTAATTGTATTTTGTTTCTATAAGTGGAAACTTATTAATATACTCTTGTTATCTTTACACATCTCTTATAATGTATCTTTGTGCTGAAAGATCCCTTAAAATAAATAAACTAATTAATTTGTGCTTTATTCCTTATATCACAGAAGTAAAACAGAATAATTTGAAAGTAAATAATATATTTTTACAATTAGAACAAAAAAAAATGTTTTGCACAAAATAATTATAGAATAGACAAGTTAATTTCAAGTAGATGTCAGGTGTCTTGTATCATGAAATTAAAATAATCAATCGTTGTCAATATTATTGTCGATGCCCATTACGTTATGATATGGGCCCGCTTTCGGCAGTGTATACCTTCGCCATTTATATCTCCAGTAGTTTCAGACGCTAGCTTTTCGTGTCCATATCTTTCCAGCCACTGGGCTCATGCATTGTGCTGAGTTTAAAAGTTATCTCTTTAATTATCTTGCCTTTCTCAAACTAGTGTGGAGTCGGCATAACTGGTTCTCGTCTTCCATTTAGTTCTATTATCGTCAACGTTTTTTATGTGTTGTTGCGTAATGGCACGAAACACAATAATGTTTTTTTATATAAACACATATCGCTGCTTCCCTGCAAAACAGCCTCAACTCGAAAATGTCCAAAATCGTTTTTATTGCAAAAATGCCTATTAAATTAGTTGTTTTATGCTTTGTGAAGAAGACACCTAGGCTTTTAGCGATAGTTTTCACAAAAATACACAAACGCCCCTTTGGTTCTACCTCATTTGGTCGGTTAGTTCGGAGCTACACGGCCATATTGTTAGTTGCAAAGTTATGTTACTATATTATAGTAACATAACTTTGGCTTTAGACAGGTTTTCATGCCCCGTTAGAAGCAAAACTTATGATGATTTTTTTTTACGTAAATTGCTCTACCACTTTGCAAACCAATACAAAAGCTGAAAATACAAAAAAAAATGCTTGTTACATTTGCACAATAAGATGTTACAACACGATCCTATCCAAACAACACGCTTCTATTTACACATTCAAGTATCAAGACGTGCTGCAGCAAGTACAAAGCCTATTTGCAGATGCCGAGATGGAAAAAAGGTTGTTTCGCGCGATCGGTTTTTATTTGATTTCACCAATGTTTACGTCGAAATTAGGCGCGACGGTACTTTTTCGTTTGTTTTTGCCGTTTTCGTGATTCCTTTTTGAAACGATTTTTAAGCAGAGCTGATACGAGTGTCAAAGGTTATTGTATTGTTGTGTATTTATTGAAAATGGAATTCATAGACTTTGTATGTGTAGGTACTTTTTACTTAACATAATTATACCAAAGAACTAAACTAGCTATTTACAGTTTTTGAAAATAATGTTGTTTTGAGAAGAGGTAACTAGGAATAAATTAGAACTAGTAATTACAGTTGAAGCGATTAAGCTCACTGGTAGAGAGGTAAACAGATATTTTCGTAATTTTAATTAAAAAGAAAAATACAATCAAATAATAAAAACTAGTGTTTATAATTGAAACAATTGAGATAAATAGGTTATGTACCTTTTCCTGTAAGTAGGTACACTTACTTGAAGGTAGGTATATCTAGATAGGTATATACATACCTACAGAAATACCTACATAACCTTAATTTGAGAAAGTATCATCGAAAACAAAAAGTTTACCCGAATAATAATACCCTACAAAAACACCTGAAAAAGTATTCCAAATTGAAAAAGGTCAGAAGTTGGTAAAGTTTGAAATTTAAAGTAAACTCGAGGTTAACCCTTCTTTTTAAGAATCCGAGTTATCTTTCAATTAATTTTAAGAGCTCGTGTAGGAGGATTCTAATGAAATTAGCTTGTTTTTCTTGTAAAAAAGGAAAAAACTTGAAGCTTCCCAAGTTTATGTGAAATATTCAACGTAAACTACATTTTAACCTAACTTATGTTAAGTATAATTATGTAAAAAGTATGTGATTTCTTTGAATTAATTTACGCTGTTTTATTTTCGGAATATGGCAACACAAAAAGTATTTGTAGCGAACAATGTCACAACAATAAAACAAAATAGGTAATCATTGCGTGTGTTTTTTCCAAACATACATTCTATAAATTCATTTACGTCTTTTTGTTTTCGGAATATGGCAACACAAAAACTTTTTATATCGACCAATATGGCAAAACATTGTTTTCAAATTTTAGCAGCCATATTGCTTCTTCAAAAATCTATCAACCCCTCAACAATCGTAAAGAAGTGTCTCTAATGGGAAAGAAATCACATCCCTCACCCTCTCTCTTGAAGGGCCAAAATGCCCAGAAGGGCCCAGATGGTACGACTCTCGATTTTTGGGCCAAAATGAGCTTTTGCCTAATTTATTTTTTGCCGCCTTCTTTTAACCAAGTAAATATTGGCTCTGTATTGTTAGGGAAGTATGGATACGCTCTTACGATGAAATAAAATGCCAAAACTGTTATTTTGCATTTTCTAGAGACTACTATATAATACATTAAAGTTATTCACAACTGTGTATAAAGTATATATAGTTATACTGTATCACATTGGTGTTATTAGTTTTAACCTATTTAAGACTGAACATTAAGTTTAAATTTTATAATGGATAAATTTAACGAATGTTATCTTACCCGCGGCTTCACACGTTGTTTCCATGAAAACGTTTTTATCCCTTAAGAACTGATTTTTGAATAACAAGTAACCTTTGTTTGATTGCATGACTAGAATAACCAGCATGCAAAACTTCAGCCCGATTTGTTTAAGTAGTTTTGGCGTGAAGAGGAAACATACATTCTATAGCCTAGTTTTTATCCCATAAATCAGTGTCCATGGGATAGAAATTACCTTTGCATTAATGTTTCCATATAATCTACGCGTGCAAAACCGTGGATAAACTATTTAGCTGTACAAGTCATTTTGCAAATTTTGAGTTTTATCGCTAGTTGATAACTTTGAGTGTAGTTTTCGTAATGCTGATAATTAAAAAAAGTGTGGTGATATGAACAAAACCTATAAACAGACCGTTTAATCCTATTGAAACCATTATTTCCATATCTGTGGATGGTGACTGGTCTTATCCATATTACGACCTTTTTTGACAAGACAACATTCTTCGTTTCGTATCTTTATTTTTTAGCGGAAGCGGACGTTTGGTCCGGTGATTAGGAAATTATGGAGGGAAATTTATTTTTTCCCTCCTTTAGGTGTCGGACGATTGGTTATTAAAAAGGACTTACGGAGTTCTCCTTTTAACTGTCTGAAGGTGTCGAAAGTTTTTTAATAAAAATAGGAGGATCTTTTCGAATTTTATTGATTTATTAAAGTGTCTCTTCTTGACTTTTTTTAATACCTACGCTTTTACAGCTTAACATTAACCTCTCTAACCTAGTTTAGCTTAAAACAACCACCATCACCATACTTCTTTAGTTAAAAACGTTCGCTTTTCAAATGTTTAATTTGTAACGAACGAAACTAAAGACAAAACTGCAAATACACCTAGTTCTAGAACTAAAATTTAAATTTTAAAGCAGTTGAAATAAAATGAGTGCTGCTAGGTAAATAATAAACTTTGAATAATATTTCAAAAGCAGAAAACCTGTTTTTCAACGATATTGTTTCGTTCGTGTCTATTCATTATGCGATGTTAATTGTGATGGTAAAATCCACCATCTTTGTTTTACAAATTGTGTCCTCGATTAACAATGGGGGGAAATGTTGCCAGTAACATATAGTTTTAGTCAATAGAAAGAAAATAGAACTAGGTCTCTCGATGCTGTCGTTAAACTCGTAAAAAATAATAGTTTTACATTGACGTCGCATTTTTGGAGTGCAGTTACTCTAAAGTCGATTTTGAATATTAAAGGTTTGTACCTAAACCTAAACTACCTATGTATTTTATTTGTGATCAAAAAATAAATTATAGAACATTTAAGAAATTATATTAATCATTGGGCATTATAATGCGAGGTTTTAGAAGAATACAAAGATTTTGAAATTTCTCACAACTATCCCTCAAGGCATATGTCAAATTACAAAGGGTGGTAAAACAAAAAAGGTTATAATTAATATCATCAATTAATTGTTCTTTGTTAAACACAATAAAAGTAAAAGAATTCGTTATTTTTTTAAGCGTTACAGACGCTTTGTATTTTGTTTGACTAAAAATTTTCATTCAACGTTTTAGTATGGTTCGATGGGTATTTTGTGATTCCATTTTATCTAGCTTTTTATATTTATAAAAGAACCAATTTTGCCATGACTGTACTTTTACATGAATACCTAGTAAGACTTTCGAAAAGCATTTTAAAAGAGTTCTTCATTGACCGTTTATATTTTAAAAATAGAACTCATTTAAACTTCCGTTCCAAATTCAACCCTTGATTTATTTTTTGTCTCCAAATCCGAACAGTTACCTATTATTAAAACTTAACCCTTTGATACCTGTTATTATTTTTTGTCTTAGTCCAAGTGAAGGGTCCGGTGACAATCACTAGTTTTTGTCACAATGTCGCTTTAATTATTATTTCGACGTTCGTGTTTTATTAATTTGAATCTGGGCTTAGTGCGGATAAAAATAATATTCACTCGTTAGCCAAATCATAATACGAAGGGGATTTGTGCCTCGAATAAAAATATTTTGGCATTGGACAAGGAGTTTAGTGTGAGTTTTTATGTAACTATATTAAAACTTAGCGATTTTCCATACTACTCAGATACTTAGTTTTTCTTGGTAGGTTTTCTTATATGCAAAATAAAATATAAGAGTTACAAGCAATATAATATAAGTTAATATTATAAAACTTTTGTATCCTAAATCCAAAATCACTTGGATACGTTAGCTATTAAATTACAAAATATTAAGCTAATAAAAAGAATAACGCGGAAGTTTCAACTTATTATTTTACAATACAATAAAAAACATAAAAGGGTTGACCCGTGATCACCGTATTGTTATCGAAACGCATCAAAAATGGACAATGACCCGGTTCGCAGCTGTCCTTAGATATAATAGCCATTTTGTTGGCCACGCAAGACCAATGCCCCAAAATAATAGTACAGACGCATTATTATGCAAATTTTCGCAACGAAAGCTATTATTTTCACAGGTAAGGATATCTTCCGGGGCTATTGTCCAAGACCCTATGTTTGTCGGATGTCGTAATTTTTCATAGTGCATTGAAGGGTTAACTTTTTTGTCTTTTCGACCACAGTGTTACTAATTTGATGAATTATGCTGCATATGCTATGCTATTAATGGTCTTACAAATGTCCGATATCAAATTTAATACTTTTTTTGAGTGTTTCCGTGCATAGTAAAAAGAACAAAATTTACATACCTACCTTAAGTAGAGTCGTTTGTAAGGTATCTACCGAAATTCTAATAAGTGAACTTTTTCGTGGGTGGACTTTTCTGAAATTTCACCCCAAATCGTTCGAAAAACAAACGTTTTATAAACCTAACGCCATTAATTCCGTCAATTATTCATCCAATTAAAATGCACCGCGTCATCTCAGCCCCGAACACATCCGATTGTTCCAAAATTGAATTTTAATCACCGATTCTTCTTACAATGGTCTTCGAGGACCCCGCCCCGCCTCCTTTAAGAATGCCAAAAAATAGGGAAAATGAATGAAAATTTCTCCTAAACGATTCAAACCATTGAAAGGACCCGAAGAGCAATTATCTCGAGTATCTTTTGAGTTTAAATTAAGTAGAAAAACGATTGAATTAAGTTTCGAATGTGGCCATAGACAAGCAAAGCGGTAAAGGTCGCGATTGCCCGCACGCAACAAAATCTCAACATGTTATATATATCTACATATTTTTGCTAAACAAAACCAGTTTTGGACGGAGCGTATTGCACAGTCGAGTCCCGTTACTCAGCATCTGGTACTGATGCAACTTTTGATGCCTATAATAACATAATAGCGCGTTTATCCAACGGAGAATTTACTATAATACTTACCTATTATAACAGTTGGAACAAAAGTTATTTGCATGTCATAAAACGCATTATTTCTTTTGTCTTCGACAGTAATTAAATTAAAAAGTAAGAACACGCAATGCTATTCTTTGTTGCTAATTAAAGAAACGGCCGGGGAGAATGAAAGAAACGCCTAAGTACCAAGTTAGTTTAAAAAAGAAACAAAGGACGGGGATTTAAAAACAGAATGAGAGCGAGTTTGCATGTTCGCGTCAGTTTGTGGGATTCCATTTTTGAATTTATTCGCATAATAATTGTGCCGTCTTTTATTTTTGCCGCGAATTAAATTGTTTATTTGAATGTTACTCAAAAATTAACCCTTAATTCAACCCGTGACGAAAATATGACGACACGTTTTTTATCTTAAGTGAAAGTTATTATAATCGATATAAAATCGCCGGAATGTACAATAAATCGATTCCTACAAAAAGAAGGAACAGCTGTTTCTGGATACGGTCATAAAGTCGCCTTTAAATTTCCGTAAAACCGGAAATATCTCATCGATATAACGTAGTGATTTTTTCATGTTTTTTACCGGGATTTTGGGAGCAGTTGGAAGAACAGATGTTCAATGGAAGCCTCCATGTCAAGTGCGTTCAAGAAAAAGTACTGAGAAACAAAAACAGTTATAAAGAAATTGCGATTAAGTTGACCTTAACTTTAAGCACTTTTCTAGCAAATGAGAAGGTAAGTAGGAGCTAACTGGCATTTTGAATGACATATTTGATAAAAATTATATGTGTGATTCGTATCATTTCTTCGCACATTATTATAACTTGCTAGCACCCCGCGTTGTTGCCTGCGGTGGATAAGTTTGATCATCCCATGGGAACACTGCACTTTTCCATCCAGGATATAAGCTATCCTGGCAGGCCTTTCATCAAAGTACTTACGTGGAGCCATTAGAACGTTAAATAGAAACATACATACTTTTGCATTTTATTGGTGACAAATTTATGATAACTATTCAATTTGAAAAGCTATCGTGTAATTGACATTCGCAAATCCTAGTTTTAGCTAATTTTATCTAATTCTAAAACAACAGAATCTACCATCAGGTATTATTTTTATAATTGATATTTCAAACCCAGTATCTGAAAAGCTGCAGAAAATTCGACAAATAAACACTAAATTTAAATCTCACATGCCACAGATTCTAAATACAAACCCCGGCAAAAGGCTGTGCATTTTTAAATCGTTCCAGTTCGGATCTTTTTCTGGAATCGGACCGATGAATAAAAATAATCGCTGGAGTGATGTCTTTGGCGACCTCTTACTATTCACACTAGACTTAGGGTTGTCAGGGAGTCCATGGATGAAGCTAGCTCAGTACCGCTATTTGCAGCGTCGTCGTCGTACGGATGAGGCCTATGTTCAGCTGTGTGTGAGCTAATATGATTGAGGTTCTCAGAACTTAAAAGTTTTAAATACCTTTACCTACCAGAAAAATAAGTCAGCCTGTGTAAAAAAAAACATTACGCAACTATTAAGATGCGTCATTTTGGCACATGCACTCTCGTAGTACCGTTATAATTAAAATTAATATTCATAAATTAAATATGCAGATATTTGACATGGGTTCATAGTTAGTTTTGGAAATACCTTTGTTTTCGTTAAGAAGTGTATGAGAGATTATTAATAGTTTAGTCAGGAGTTCATTTGTGTGGAGCTTTTTTTATATATTTTAACTTAAGGTCTGAGGGTAATAATATTTTGTGTATCGTGCTTATTGTAAAATAAAAACACAACTTAAATAACTTCAAAACTACACAAACATTTAGATAAAACAAGCAGGAAAAGTCGTTAGCGGCAACCCTACCGTAAACCCAGACGCTTCCCACCAACTTCGGGAAAACTTGCCAACTGTAAGTTTTGCTCTTTTTGCATTTTTCCTCGTTTTTTCTCTTTTCCTCGGTTGCAAACGTTTTATTTTTTGTTTCTTTTTCCTCTGTTAGTTTTTATTCAAGCGCTCGAATCTTCTTGCTCGCAACGTGTACCCTTTTCAGGAGTTGGCCGGCTATCTTTCTTAACTTGACTGCTTGATTCCTGAAAACCATAGAGTTGTTAAGTAAAATATATTATTTTATCTAGAAAAAAAATCATCAACTTAGATCAAACACACACAAAGACGTCATGTTCCACCTACTGAATTGATTAATCCTCGATAGCTTCAAGGCATTCCACGTTTTATGAAGACCATAATTTACCTGTCAGCTTTAATAATTTTCGTATTGATTTTGAATTTTCGATACCTTCTGTCATATTTCTATAACTAGCGTAGATTTTTTTCTGCCATAGTAAAAGCCTAAAGCAATCTACAAAACAACATCATAAGAAACACATAAAAAGCAATGTTACAACGCGTATTTGCAAAGCAGTGAAATTCCATGTTCTTCAAAAACTATTCGCACCATTAAATCTAATTCTAGCGCACATTTATCATTGGTGAAGGGAAACATCGTGAAGAAACCGACATGTCCTAGAAACAAAAATTTGCAGACAAGATTTTATAGACCCACGCAATTCGACTTAGTTGTTTATAACTTTGAGGTACACTAGGTATTAGTTACAAAATTAATTAGTTAGTTATCTTGTAGATTGAGGTGACTTTAGCAGATAGAAACTGGTGCAATCAACTATGCAGCTTAATTATAAAATTTTGAAAAAACAAGTTTTTTCATAATTAAAAGGTATAAAAAGTAAGAAACAAATTAACCTAAAGGTAGGCATTAGTAATGGATTAGGTAGATATTGCTTCCTTATAAAAATGATAGGGTCATAACATCATTACTCGGGTCACGTGTATACCGGAAAATAACATGAGCATTAAATAACCTTGATATTTCCTTAGAACTAAAAATAGTTTTTTATGCTCATCAGGGTAAAACATTTTCGTGGTCCATTGAACATCGCAAACTATCACTCGTTTATTTCTGTCCTCCTTTTATCATCTAAAAATAAAATCACAAGGAGTCTCCAACAAAGTTTTTGTTCCTTGAAAACTCCTAAGTTTTTATTTGACCACTGAAGCATTCGCGAGATAGCGCCAGCGCGATGAAAATTAAAAAAAAGAATAAGAATCCACTTGGGATAAAAGTTCCAACACTGCAGGAGAGGGTTAAGAGTTAAGACCTCTTGAGAGATACTTTTATTGCTTTTCTTTCCAACAATTTGAGCAAACTCTTTTGTTTTTCCATTTTCGAAAATCGTCTCATTACGAATTTAACGTATGAAAACAAAATGGCCGACCAATATCCATAATTTAAACGGAACGTCAATACAAATTCCTCCCGTCGCGCGCAGGTGGAATTATATTTTTTTTCATGCCCACTGCCCACCCCAAATAGTTGGGGCCGAGAGGGTGGGATAGTTGGGTGTGCGTGACCCACCCCACCGCCCCCTGTGGGGGGGCGGCCCCCGCCACTGCATTTACCATGTGTGCACGCAAATTCATGCCCAATAATTTAAATTTCGAATTGCTATGATTAATGCTGTATTAATTTTATATTATACGCGCTGGGCGTCGGCTACGGCGGAATATTTTATGATATTGTTATTTTATGCGTCAAACAATTAATTTGCTTCTTAATTTTGGACCTAACAAGCCTAAAATAAGCGTTTTCAGAGGGTTTTGTTCATATAGTGCGCAAGCCCTCTCACTTAGTGTGGCGTATTTCTAAGAAATCAAAAAATATCTCAAAAATAATTGAATCCGACGGGAATTGAGGCCGTATCCTTCCCTAACACCGTCGAAGTAAAATCATTTTGTGATTTATCTTAGATAATTATATAGTGTACCACAAAAAAACAGATAAAATACAGAAATAAATGCTAAGAGTAGACAAAGAACATAGGAGGACTTATCGCAACGAGCGGTATATTATTTGATTCTGATCACCTGAAGTGTTGAGTCATAATCAAAACCACATTATAGTAGGTATAATAATAAAACTCAATAATCATTCGTAGCACTTTCGCTTTTATGATATTTGCAAGATCATAAAACCACAGGTAGCTTATAAGTATGTAGTTGGCAAGTACTTAGATAAAATCAAGCTTCAATTACGTCATTCTTTATAGCTTATTAAAACTTTACCAACATTAAGACACCTGTGTCGTCACCACTTTGACAGAGGGTAAGATCTCAATTTTTTCACAAAACTATTTAAAAGTAATTCTTAAATATAAGTGACGACATTTTATAAAAACATAAGTTAACCAATAAAACGGAACTAGTTATTACTTAATAATACTAAAATAAAATATTACGTCAACACGTGAAATATTATTTCAAGAAATATACCTTGACGGTATTAACATGTTAAAGTTTGACACATCAAATTGATATCCTATATTTTCACAACATGAAAGTAATCAAAAACGGCTGTTCCTTCTATCGAATGTCATGTCACTATCAAAGTTATATGTCATCTTGACATACAAAGAATAATTTATGTTACTAAGTAAACAAATACTAGATATGTCAATCTATTACATATATTGAAAGACCATAATCAACAGTAATCAATTGTTATGTTAGTTTTAAACAGAGTAGGTAACTGTAAAAAGTACTTACGTGTCAACCAAAATAGGGGTTATTTCCCCATTTATACCGTTGGCAGACTCTATACTACCTACATATCTCTTAAACGTAGGCACTACAGAGTTCACGCGTAAACTATACGCCTATAGCTCAGTACATGTAATATGTGTTGCCATATAGGTAGCTATAGGTATAATGGCCACCCCTTATCGATCCAATGACGCTCTGAAATTGCTCTTGGGATGCGGCTGAAAACTACATGTGACACTAGTTTTTTCTTAGTTCTATAAAATGCATCTACTGTTATGGTCATCGATAGTTTGTTCTCTATGGTGGGTTATGTTTCTCTTATTGGAAGATTGTCTTTGTCTGATTGATCTAGGTTCACCGAAGATGATTTCAATTATTCTCTCATTTCTTTGCATATTTCTCTACTTCATTGTCTTTTCCTCTTTTTAATTTCTTTGTGATTGTATTTTCTTAAACCATTTACATTGTGACGGCTAAGATTCTAACAATGAGTTCTTCTACATTCTAAATGAAATCTTCTTCGGTGGGTTATTCTGGTAATTTTTCTAGTTCTCACGAATTTCGTATCCAAAAGGTCCCAACGGGACTCTATAAATAAAATAAAAGTTACTTATTTCAGACCCGTAAGTCTCGAAGACTAAGGTGTATACCATAACTAAGGTGTTGATCTTAATGGTTTCTATAATTATGGTTGTGTATTGAACTTGTACCCTTAGTCAATAACAGGACCATAATACAGAAACCATCTAGGGTTGTCATATTTAGGGATCATTGTAGTCCAAAAATATAATGTTATCTTCTTTAATATTAGTATGGTAGACAGTTATTAAAGTAGGAAAAATAACAATAGTCATCGTCATTTTCAAGATAAAAGTTTCCCTACGTAATCTTTTGAAATCTGGGGCCATTCCCTGGTTATTGGTAGCCTAGACTACGTGGGTACCTTATAAGGTAAATAATACCATAAATGGTATTCTTATAATTTTAAGATGTATATACATTTTAAGATAGATAACTTCACCTGCTAATATCAGAATATCAATGAGGCAAGGCAACCTATTAATTTACCAGAAAAACTGGGAATGCAAAATGAATAACTCTGGCAAAAACTCGAGATTCGGATGCAGTCAGAATGGCGCGAGTCTGCGTTCCATATTCAAAAATAAATTCGTAACACGCACGCGCTCGGCCGTCGTGTTTTAATCGACATGGAACGTCACAAATTTAAATTTAAATCTCTATTTTCAAAAAGTATATAAGTGCATTTCAGTTTTTTTTTGCAAATTTATGTAATCTATCTCAAAAATTCACGAGATAGATAGATAGCCTATTCAAAAATTAGGCAGGTAATTGACAAAAGTTATAAAAACAGGAATGTTTCATGCAACTGTAAAATCTAAAAAAAAGCCATAAAATTTTATTAAAAAGTTATAAACTATCTTACTTCTAAGCACAGTAAGGAATGCTAAATGCCTACGCGATGCCAGTCAAAAGGTGCTTGTATACTCGGGGAAGTACTTTTGTATGTAAATCCAATGCGTAGGTTGTACCTAGCTCTCAGCTTTGTTGGCTAGACCGAATGCTTAGCTTTAATGCTGGGTTATTACTATTTTCAATTGCTCAATAGACATTTATTACTTAAATATCTACATTTTACAGCATTGTTTGATGTAAAAATTATAGCAACTCTATTTGATTACGCGATTTGATATGATTAAGTTTTGAATGTGAAACTTGAGTTAGGTTCATTATTTTATATTTATCACGCACTTTATTTAAAATAATAAATTTTCATCTAGTTATTTATTAAATTAATTTTCATCATCACCTCCACTGTTGAACATATGCCTTCACCCAAAAGACACCACGAATAGTAGTCCTGAGCCGCGTCCATTTCTTAACACTCAAATAAATTTATTTACACTTAATAACAACAAAATTTTCCATATTGCGGAAAATCGACGACATGTCTACCTAAAATGTGACATGCTTTGAACTAAAAATCGTTTATTTTTTTCTTTCGTAACAGAAGACCAGCGTTGATTGTAACAAATATACAACCAGATTGTAACGAGTATACAACGATCATTCTAAGACAGATACCTTTTTGTGACTCAATGCAGAAATAAATCTGTTTATCTGCACTATCTTTTAGTTTACAGCGTGTTTATGAAATGTGAATATAAGTAATCTAAAAAAAGATTCAGGCTTTACTTTGCGGACATCCGTTGCATATAATAGATATGTTTTAACCCTATTTAGTAACAATTCTGCACAAAAACTGATAATCAAAATATTAAATAGCCCGGAATCGTAACTATGTATTGTTTTATACTTATATTTAAAAAAATATTCAACATAAACCAAGACATTGCACGCAAAATAAACATTAATAAATTCCTCCCAATAAACACTCACAATCTAAGTCCATCCTTTAAGCATCGCCTCCAAAGTGTGCTAAGGCGAACGCCTTTCCCTTGCCTACATTTATTCATAGAGAAATAACAAAAATATACATAGACAACCCACCAGTTTGTGTTGAACTCCCACGCTGATCTTGCTCCACGAAAATACTAAATTTTTACTGTTTATAACTCCATAAAAAAATCTATATATTGTCATATAAAACCGTTAAAACGAACTATACAATTATAATAAAATAAAGTTTAGTTTGTTTCATACCTGGTTCGGTTTTTTTTATTCTAGTCAGGGGAAGAAGCCGTTATACGGACCGAGTAGAGGTCAAGATAGGTTGGACGGTTTATGCGTAGGTTGTATAGGTTGAAAAATGGCTGCGAGCCACAATAGTAGAAGGAACGGCGACCCCGGAAGAAATATTTGCAATAGACAAGATTAATATATGGTCTGTTTTGTAGAGATAGAAAAAGATGAAAGTTGTATGCCTCTCGGTTGAAAAATATATGTAGGTCAAATTATCTTATAGATAGATATTTTTTGTATCTTGTATTAACTTGTAGGTACCAAAAGTTTTTGTATTGGTTCTTATAGGAATATAAATTTCTTATCAGGACCAATAGGTATCCAACAATTATGACCTGTTTTAGACCGACTTAAAAATTAAATAGTTTATTATTTTCTACTCATATTTCTAATATTTATAAATTTTTATAACTTAACATTACGGTACATAATAGAAGGGATAGCCCTTTAATTGGAATAACTCAATTGCATAATAGTCGCATTAAAATCCTTTATAAATTAAGCAAACACTTATAAGAATCTGGTGTTCATTATAAAGATTATATTTATAATTATAGTAATTCAAGGTATATTTTATTATTTTACATTAACATACAGCAATTAATATAGAACTAAACTAAAACTTGCATAATTAATAATAGGAAAAAAACACGATTAATTACAATTTAACGGGAATTTTAATCACAGTTTAGTTTTAGTAAGTGAGTTCGATTGATTTATATTCCAGTATTCTTATGAAAAACCTGAGAGGCAATAAATTTTCAACAATTTTTATCTGCTTTCCCTTCCTTATAACGCTAACAAGGTATTAGGTACATAAAACAATCATCCATAAACTACCCGTTCTAAATACATAAAATAGATTAAATAACGCAATATTTTACCAGCACTTTTATCTACAAAAGCAACCTAATAAACCTAACTCAGTTATAAAATTTAGTGTCAATAAATAAGCAAACAGACCGTTAGTGCCCGATTAGCTATACAGGCTAGATAGCAATATTTCTATGCTTCATACGTACCATATATCTTGTAGCATCTAGGAAATAATTCTACAATATCTACAAACGTATGCGTATAATACGAACGCATTCTTCTCTTACATGCAAAATCACAAACACAGCGCTGTTCGAAGGACCAGTGTGCGTACCGAGCTGCTTGAATGTATGCGTGCGTTCAATGACCTATGCATTTGCTAGCCGTACAGGCTAAAAGTATGCGTTCATTTTATTATGTTCTTATTTTTAAAATGGTGCGGTTTTCGCGCGTTGAGTTAGGTCGGGATTTTGGCGCGTTTTCGAACGAAATCAGGTTATTGTAACTGGTCGGTTGCGTAATCCTTTTGGGTTACCGTTAGTGTTCGAATTACGAAACCTTGCGAACTTGGTTTTCTTTTCCTTAACCATTGATTTTTTATATAATTATTATAAACTTTTAACTGTAAATCGAAGTTTTATACACAAAATACTGAACATTTTATGAGTTTCTAATGTTTAAGTCTAAGTACATCATAAAATTATGTCAAAGTACTTAATAACTGTGAAATCTGTAAAACTGCTATAAAATACTTTGTAGTAGCAAGTAATCTAATTAATGATATTATATCTACAAAGTCTATCAACTGATAAAGTGCCTAACATAAACCTACACATCAATTTAATAAACCGATAAAACATAAACCCCGTAATTTAAATCCGAAAAAGAAAACAACATGACTGTTTCCGGAAGTCGTCTTGACTCAAACTGTCTTTCCAGGCGAGCGTCCGTACAAATGCCACCTACCAGAGTGCGGAAGGGCATTCATCCAGCTGTCGAACTTGCAGCAACATCTCAGGAACCACGATGCGCAGGTCGAGAGGGCTAAAAATAGACCTTTCCACTGTAATATCTGTGGCAAGGGTTTTGCCACGGAGAGCAGTCTTAGAACACACACGGCCAAGGTCAGTATCTATTAGGAATTTTGGACCCTTAATATTGTGGATTTTCTAAGTCCATGATTCTAATTTCGCTAATCTTGTAGTAGAATAACTCTACAGTTTTCATACCTGATGTCTAATTAAATAAATAAATAATGTAGTGCGATTTGATTCATATAACGTAGGTTTAAAATAGAAAAATTGATTCCAAAGTTGAAGCTTTAAGAAATTTGCTGAGATAGACTTATCTAGCTTATTAGTGCATGTTGGTTTAAAGATGATGATAATTAGCAACTAAATTGTTATTGTTTAATAATAATTGAATGAAACTGTGCATATATTATGAGATTACTGGTTTAGTTTACTTGTTTTTAATGTTTCATCTCAGTTAATTTTGGTTATTAAATGTAATTTAATATTATTTTCTTTTACATTTTATTTACGTCAAATTGACGATCAAAATTGCTCTTTCGGCCATTTTTTTTTCAAAATTCTCTTTCGACTGTTTGTATTTTATGTGACCATGTCTAATCTTTATAATGCTATGCTCTCCGCCGCCGGGCAACAGGAGCTTCAGCTGCACCTTGGTGTTTTGCAGCAACACGCCGCTCTCATGATCGGTGGTGCCTCAGCAACGACATGTCCCATATGCCACAAAGTTGTGTTCGGGGGCGAAGCCCTAGTAGAACATATGAAGAACACACACAAAGATCCGAATGCGTCCGGCGTTGCGAGTAAGTTTCCGAGCGTTCGGATTTTGAAATGGGTGCGCGGAAAAAGAATTCTTTGGCGTTCTTTTTTTGATTATATTTCTATTTTTACTAGCAATCTCTCCTGCCAGCTATTGTTTCCTTTTTATAAAAGCACTGTTCTTTTTTTAAATCACTGCAGTTGTACAATGCAGCAGGAGAGATTTATAGCTCGTAAGTTCTGCCGCTGGAAGGTTGTAGATAAAATTTTTGTATCATAATAATAGGTACAGTTAAAACAATTTTGCTACATGTTTCGTTATAAAACCTTCGAGCTGGCACAAAGCCATGAGGGGTGTTGGTTGCAAAATCAACGGTAAACAAAAACGTATCGTCTCCATAAATCTAAGCAGTTACTTATTAATAAGGTCGGTCGGTAACGCAATTCTAGGGAATGGCTGCCATAGACAAATGTTATTGTTTTAAAATCATTGGAAGGGTATAGTGTTTTGCAAACATTTCTTGTCTGTGGTAAGACAAATTCTTCGGATGGCGTTGTGACTGTTATGATAACATGTTTTGTTTATGTATTTAATAGTGACATTTTCCGTTTTCTATGGACTTCGTGTTCCGTTAATTGAGTTATGTTTTTGTTTTTCATTCCTTGTTAGCCGTTGTTTATTATTTCGAAGTTTATTTTATAATTTATTACTTACTTTAGCGTAACTTTATACACGACTTTTGACATTTTCTATTCGTACAATTTAAGTAATCTACAAAGGCACTACGTAAGCTTTTTTGAAATTGTATACGAACTCTTTATCAAAAGTCGGGTATGCTTCAATTGGCTGTAACCGAAACTAACCTGTTATTTTTTTTCTCCTCCCTTCCTAACCAACTAACCTACCTACTTCCTGGTGACGTCAGGCCCTCCAGCCACGTCACCGTACCCAGCGCAAGCTAAACCAACTGATCCTTATATAGCAAAGCGGAGGACTGCGAACCATCCTTGTCCAGTCTGCGGGAAGCACTATGTCAATGAGGGGTCGCTGAGGAAGCACCTGGCTTGTCATCCAGAGACGCAGCTGACAAGCAGCTTGAGGATGTGGCCGTGTTCTGTTTGCCAGGCTGTGTTCACGCATGAAAGCGGTAAGTTGATAGTTAATATCAGACTCAACGGATTAGATCAGACTCAACGAGGAAGAAGATGATATTGTAAGAAAAATCCAGGACATATACTGCACAGGACGCAGCCACTGCACAGCAAAGAACACCACTGCAATCAATGAAAGAACTATCAATGCAAATACTCATATTAGCCATCTATCTTATATGTGTATATATATATATAAAAGAAAGTCGTGTTCGTTACACTATTTATAACTCAAGAACGGCTGAAGCGACTTGGCTGAAAATTGGTCGGGAGGTAGCTTAGAACCAGGCGACGGACATAGTATAGTTTTTATTTCGTTCCCGGCTGAACGAATCTTGATGAAATTTTGCAGCGAGGTAAACGGTATCCCGGGGACGGACATAGCTACTTGAATAGAGCGTGCGAAGCCGCGGGCAAAAGCTAGTTTAGAATATAAATTTCAGCGATGCGTCTTCTATAAACAGATTCTTAAGTTGATCCTCAAATTCCAGGTCTTCTCTCCCACATGGAACACATGAGAATGGAGCCAAAGCACCAGTTTGCAGCTCAGTACGTCCTCTCCCGTGCCGCCGCCGAGCGAAGAGAACGGGACCTCATGGCTGCCGTCTCTGCTGGCGGATCCGGTCTACTCAACCTGGCCCCGCCATCTCCTGCCCATTCGGACTCCTCATCAAACGGTAGACTATCTTCCTCCGCAGGGTCCGAAGCAGGTGCAGCAGTGAACAAACTATCCGATCTTCTACGCAATAACGGACATCAACCGTATCCCGATGAAAGAGTAGCAGCCATCGCAGCTGCCGCAGCAAACATGATGGCACAGCCTGGAGAGGGCGCGAACGCTGTCCAAGTAGCAGCAGCCAATCTTGTTTCAGCTATGAGACAACAGCTGGCAGGCAGAGAACAACCACCGGTCCAGCCTCCAGAAACACCCCCGGCTCCATCAGAAGCCGCGCTTAGAATCCAACAAGCGGAAGCTTTGTTAAGGACCCAAGCGGAAGCATTACGCCTAGCGGTCTCGCAAGCGGCCGCAGCACAGAACGAAGCACCGAGTCCGCTACGGCACAACGGAGGCTTTCCTCCACAGCCGAACGACGCGAGCGGACAGTTGTCTCCCGAGTTAGTGGAAGCATTTAGAATCGCACAAGAGCAGAGGTTGGAACAGGCGTTGAGATTACACGACCCGAGAATGCTGGGTTTTAATATACCATCGCCGGCGCAGCAAGCCGCACAGCAAGCTGCACACCAGGCAGTTGCCGCACAGCAGGCAGTTGCTGCACAGCAAGCCGCAGCACAGCAGGCGGCACAGCAAGCGGCGCAGCATGTGGCACAGCAAGCGGCGCAACATGTTGCGCAACACGCGGCTCAGGCTGCACAACATCAGCACATGCAGCAAGCGGCACAAGCGGCACAAGCGGCCCAGCAGGCAGCTCAACAAGCTGTCCACCTCCAACAAAACCCTCAACCATGAAAATTCAGCTATTACTAATCCGACGCGATTTCAATACAATCGTATAAAAAAAATAGGTTCGTGATAGCAAAATTTATCTAATTCCGTATTTTGTGACAAATTTTCGTTTGGCGTTTGAAATCGCCTCTGAATAGTGATTAGTTTCGAGATTTTGTTTTTTATTAGCTGGTGAAAATGTATACAATTGTCGTAGATAGTATCGTTGTATATAGGGAACGTTTAGCGGAAACAAAATTGTATATAAATTTGACATGGTACCTAAAATATAGTAGTATGAACAAAAATGGAACAAAAACTCGCCCGAACAATGTTAGAAGTAGAAACTATGACAAATAATATTCAGTGCAATTCAGTTATTATTTACGATATTGATTGTTTTGTTATTATTATTGGATTTTTAATTATTATCGATTTTGCAATAACGTATTTTGTTAGCTTTACATGAAGCGATGTATTTATTAGCCTAATAGGTAGAATTTGTAAGTGCCAAACACGTAAGCACCATCGCATTTAGCGAGTCATATTCTTTGCATTATTATTTAGTAGGATATTTCAATATTTCATATTAATTATTATATTTTATAACATTATCTTTTCACGCAATAACACATCTTATGCTAGTCACGTTATAAACGCACAAAATAATTCTATTTAAAAATCAAAATTCAGATTATGATTATTTATATTCAGATTTTCTTTAGATTTCTTTTTATTTTCAATGTTAATGCCATATTAGATAATAAAATTGTATAATACCCTAGGCCTGTTACGTAATGTTAACGCTTTTGTTTTGAAAATTACATTTTTATTTTACTATACGAACGATTTAATTTTACAAAAGAAATTATTTACACAAATTATCTATAGTTGTATATAAAAAAACTGATTTATTTTGTTTAGAAGACTGCCGTTGGTTATTTTTTGTAAATATAACGATTGATTTTGAGAGTAAAATAGCGATTTTTCACTGATGAGACGAGACAATAACATCGATGATTGAGCAAATACATGATTGCTCTTTAAGCCTTGAATAGACAAAACACAAGACATTCTAATACATCATGGATGTTTACAATAGCCCAAATAATATATATAAGTATTTATTTATTATTTCATATCATAATCGACTTTCAAACTGCAATAGCCCAAATATTTAATAATGGTTTTAATGATATTTCATAAAACCACATCAGCATTCATTGCTGAATACAGTTGCCACAGCAATAGTTTTATAGTTAATTTCGTTTTGCAAAAAATGTTTACTAAATTATTACTTTTATTGAAAAGAAAGGTAAATAATACCCAGGTGTGATTTTTTGCAAAACGAAATAAAAAGAATGTCAAGTGTTGCCGAATAATAATTCTCTTATATTAACAATCGTGTATTATAAATAAGTGACAATTGATGTGAACAGTTGGACCATCAGTTCATCTGTTCATATGAATTGTATTCTACATAATTATAATCGTAAATAGGTAAGGTACAAGTAAGCTGATTTTAATGTACGTAATTATTTCATTCTTGAATGGTTGATATTCCGCGTCAGTAGTTGTTTTATAATGAACTACTTAGATAGTTTTTTTTCTTAAATAAAACTACTTTCGCGGTAATTTCAATTTAAAATAGACAAAATACAATGCAATAGCCCAAGATATTAATGATTTTGTGTATTGTGTTTCGTTAACAATGAGATACTTTTGAATTATTTTCATTAATTCTTTTACATTATGAAATACAAAACTTTTCGGCGAATTTTTCTTATGATTTGGAATGAAGGCAAGTACCATCTAGGAGCGAAGGTTACCCGGTAATGATTAAGTTTTCGAGGAAACGTGAAAATTTACATTTTAGGCAAAAAAACCACAATTTGACTGAAAAAACAAAAAATACGAAAATCGCAATTAAAATTCAAAGTGAATGGATCGCTATTTATGTAAAAATATGTCCTCATAAATTTAATATATGAATAAAATAAATTTAACAACAAAAGAAGTTCCTATGAATATTGTAATATAAATCGTATTGTTTTAAATTTAGGTCTTAGTAGATGGAAAAAATTTATGGACGTTTGGTATTTTTAAAGTTATAAATAAATAACATCGGTTAGGAACAGACTCGGAGCCGAGTTGTACAAATCAAAGCACGGCGTGAATCCTAACATTAGACTTTAGATCAAAAGTTACGTTTCCTAGAAAGTGTTCATGATGCACTGATCGTCTCCATTTTTGTGCGGCATTCTTTTAAATTGTAATATAAAATGATGTTTGTATTGAAAATATTAACATTGTATTTTCGGGATTGAAAATTTAGATAAGATTTTTGTGGATATACGACAAAAACTCAATAGGCTTAATTAGGTACTAGATGCAGCGCAAAAATGAAGACATTGCAATCTCTGTGATCATCGAAAATGGAATAGTTATAACGTGTCTGAAAGGTGTCCGATTATTTTTAAGTTTTTGATGGATAAATTTTTTAATGTTGACAAAAAATTATGAAAAAATGAATGATGTTTTTCTACATTTTATTTTATGATGAAAAATTCTGTAGTTAAGCTGTATGTAGTTATGCCTACTTTACCAGGCAATTCTTTCATTGCTGCCAGCCAATTTGCAGTAAAATGAATAGATGTCTATTCTTTTATTGTACTTTGGGATTTAGTATCAATAGAAACTGGTTTGAGTTTATAACATGTAATGTGTTCCACATTACTTCAAAGTGCGCTGTCAGTTAGGTTTTTGTGAGAAATGGATATGGCGACTTAGTTTTAACGGCATTCGATGTTACTTTTGTTACAAATTGTTTTGTTAAAATCGTTGAATTACCCAGTATTCTAATTGTTGAACTGAGTTCTTGAAACTACAGATAGGGTTCAATCGATGTTTGAAAAAAATCGCTACTTACAACTTGCGATTACATTACATTTTTTATTTTTTCTAGTTACCGTAAATGTTTTGAAATATGTTTCATTGTAAAATGTTCCGTCAGACAATAGCTACCGTTGGATTGAATTATTGAATCATAAAATTCAATCTTTATCGTGCTTATCTGCTTCTTTGACATCATTAAAAGAAAATCCTATTTGGGATAAATGAACTTTCCAAAAGAACATATTTCATGAAATTTGCATTGTTAAGTTTTTATGAATGACTTGCTGTTGATTTACCAGTAAACATCCTTATTGAAATGTTCAAGTTTTCATTTTAGCTTCGTCGTTTTGTTATTTTACTATTGTTTAAACTACAGTTTAGCTAAATATACATTTATTACTCTTAATATTAAGCAATAGACAAGATAGACCGGTTTTCAATTCATACTCACATAGAAGTAGTTACACTTATCTTAATTCATAAGTTAGCGTAATCAATGTAATGTAATAGTACCCATAGTCGTTTATAAAAATTCTGTAATTTATTACAAAAATGATTTTTTATAAATGGCGTTACAAATAACAAAAATTAAGTATTTATAAGAGTACTTGGTTTCTGTTATCGTAGTAAACAACGAAATAAAAACATAAACACAAAAAAATGTACTTTAATGTCATAGTTACTTAATAATTATAATTGGTGTTACATTTAAGGGAATTTACCCCAACCAATCGCCGTATCCATTTTAAAGCATTAACAATCAAATTATAAACAATAAATAAAACTGATTGAATGAAATCAATGATTTTTGACAAAGCTAATTGATTGGATTTTCTAATTAAGAAAAATTGTATTTAAGAAACTGACAGCGCAATTTTTTCTACTTTATATATACCTAGCCTGTACACAATGTCACATTGGCATTTACGTTGTTACGTTAACGTTATGGTCATGTTCAAAACCCTGTTAGAATTTTGTTCATATTCAACCATTTTTATGAACATTGTTCAAGTTTTTTATGTTCATATTTAATCTTGTTCATGTTCTTTATCAAAAATGTTTTTTTTTCTCCAATTGGTGTATTTCTAGTCTTATTTTACGATTTCATCGTGTGTCGTGATTAATTCACATATGAATTATTATAACAAAACAACTAATTCATAAAAAATATATTTAATTAATCAAAAAAATATTGACACTTCTGGAAACTTAATAAAAAGATATTTAAAAATAAAATGTTTCGATGTAATGTAAATTAATAATGTAATATCAAAATTATAGTATTTCGGCATTAAAATGTAAAATTCAATTTAGGCATTAGAATTATAATAGAGGTCAAAATTCTTGTTTGGCATGTTTATGTACTAAAATAAATACATAAATAAAATGTAAATACTTTAGGAACGTGATGTGACGATATTAATGTACTTTCGGTGTTAGCATCAAAATGTTGGAAATATTTCTAAAATTGTAGATGATTTCATTATTATAATAAGAATCACGAGTGTTCACGACAGACACGTTTGTTTTTATATTAATATTATTTTATTTATAGTAGATAATTACTTTGTATAATTAATAATCTTTAGTTACGTTAAAATATCGATGCCATGTTTTAGGTATTTTAGATTTGCAATGTGTTTATTGAATTATATTTTTTATAAAAGTTATTTTTTGTAATCATTAAGTAATGAACTGCTATGTAATTTATAGTTATAGATGAGTTTATGTTTAATATTACTTTTACATATTACGAACAAATTAACCCGTTTATTTTTATTTTGAAAACATTTTATTTTAACAACGGAAAATGCTTATTGTGTCATTAATGATATAGTAATTATTATTGCCGAAACGGTTAGCTATAATTATTTTAAAAAATAAAAAGGATGATTCATAAGGGTTTTTCTTTAATTAAAAACATTACCTTACTACAGTCTGTTCAAAAAGAGAGAAGTCGTGGGAATTAAGGGCGCTCGTGTGCCAATTCATAACTTTTGTTGCGTTGACAACACTGCTCTGTCATTGCAGTACAACTAAAAGTGTTAGTTCAACGTAACGCCACGACTCTTCTCTTTTTGAACAGACTCTAGCGCTTAAACAATGTTTTAAGGACACAGACGGCAAGTTCCCGACAAGGCTCGACTGTAGATGACCGACGGCAGTTGACTTCAGTCGACCGCCGTCGAATCAACTGCAGTCGGACGAGTGCAGTTGCCTTATAGTCGGTGACTTGCAATCGCGTGTACATTCAAAATGGATAGACCATAGGTGTACTTACTACCTATGGTTTATCCATTTTGAATGAAGTGTAAACAAAGTACGACACAAATAACGAAATCTCACTTGCTTGGCGTCTAGATTCAGATATAATTGTAAGCAATTTTTATTGAAAGAAGGATCTAAAATCGACAAGTTATGTAAATTACGTATAAAAGGACGTGCCAACGAAGTGAATTTTAGATAAAGTATGGGTGGTTTGTTTACGTTTATGCTCCATTCAAAATGGATACGATATAGGATACTTTTCTTGTCTGATGCTAAAACTAGTAAACTAAAATTAGGTCAAATCTGTACATTCGATAAAATTCTTCTTGGAATATTATAGTGTCCCATCTAATGGGAAACAAAATAAATAATTTTTCTTTCTTCCCTAGAGAATCTTATTAGAAGGAAACGTATGCTATAAGAATCTTTGGTTGAAAGACATCACCTACTGCCATCTATTGTCAAGTAGATGAACTAATGTTAGATGAATGAGAGTTACTTTTAAACTTTGTTTGTTTGAAATTTTATAAGTATGAACACCAGTTAAGTATTATAATAATTTATATTGAAATATAAATTAATAATTTATATTGAAATATAAATTAATAATTTATATTGAAATATAAATTATATAAATATAAAATTTCATGTTCTAATCTTAACTCATTCTTTGCTTTCACGGTCCATAAAGTCATAAAAATTCATAAACTTTTATCTTTGTTATAATATCGTACTCTAGTTTATTTTTAGGTAAATACGTAATATAGAGTTTAATTTATACTAGCTTCTGGCCATGGCTTCGCTTAAGCGGTATCATCATCATAAAACACAACCTCCTAGTATCAAAACCATTTTAAGTAAAGATTTAAATTGTTAGATAGCCTCTTTCCGAAGTGGGACCACTGTGTTTGTTGCCAAACGAAGTTTGTGAGCTTATAAACTGGTCTTTATCTTTTGGAATGAGTGAATTGTGTGTTTTTGTGGTGTGCTTGTAAACAAGTTCGATTGCATAGTAAAAAGCAATTATAATAAATTGTTAGGTTTATTGACAAAAACACTAATTTTATCCACTCAAAGTGCGGGCGTCGTCATTTTGTTAACGCACGCATTCAAAGAAAATGCCACAGCTTTTGGGCGTAAGGGTGTATCTAACCATTTAAATCTTTGATTATTATATAGGTGATAAGTAGGTTTACTGGGAGGACGTTTTCTGTCCCCCTTTTAAGGATCCTAGAAACATTATAGTCACGAGATTTATTTGAAAAAGAAAATTACTATCAAATAATTAAGATTAGTATCTACCTATTTATCATTGATACAATTGAGCTAACTGCAGATTGTTGCATACAATCTACAGGTAGCAGATTATAGTCATTAATATTTGTTTATTAGTCATAGGGCGAGTCTATTTGACGTTAGTATCGAGACGTGAACGTGAAGTCTCCTTTTTCTATACAATTTGATACAGCGCCTCTATCGTGCGGACGAAGAACTATGAAAATCTCACACTATAATAGAGTTTGTTTAAAAAAACTATAAACCGATTTCAATTCAATGGTTTTCTCATAGATACCATTGTCAGAACTGGACTAAATTGAAATGAGACCACACGAGAAGTATCAGCTTTCAAATAAAAAATGAATTAGCAAATTCGGATCACCCAGTCAAGAGTTCTGAGGTACCTAACAATCATTAAAACGCCTTTTTTTGAAGTCGGTTAAAAAGCGATCACGTCTCCAGATAGAGTCACCCTTCAAGATAGCTTTCTATTTTCGAAAATAATTGTGTCCAACATTATTAATTTTATATTTTTATTTTATATAGGTACCTACAAAAAAATTATGTGTTAAAAGCGACATCTAGACCAAGAACCTTGAACTTTATAACAAATGCACTTGTTTGATTATGCCATCTAGCGAAAACTACGGTTACTAAATCAAGCACTGGTTCACAAAATCATACGAGAATCTTTTTGAGAAGGTGCGCCATCTATGTAGCTTTTACTGAACTTTATAGCGACACCTGTACCAATTTCTTTGAACTACATTGGCAAGGTCGGTAGCTGATGGTTTCTAAACAAATTATTCGTAGTCTCGTTGTTCACCAGTTTTGCTACTTCATATTTGATAAATTCAAGAGATGGCGTTAGTTTGATTAATCATACCTTTTATCTTGCTATTTTTAAATGGTTTTAGATCGCATACATGAGTGAAAGTGGAGCCGCCACCTATTTTATCTCATTATTACGTTTAGCCCAGAAAATTTCAAAAAACTATCATATAGTTTGTGATACCAATTTATAAGTTATTTATTTTAGAGTTCAAGTAGATAGGAAGTTGCCCTTTTTGGCCACCAAACACTATTTTCGCCTGTCTGCTTAAACTATACAAAATAAAACTACTCAAGAGGTTCTGATGTCAATCGAATACTAATATTAAATAGAATAAAGATTTGATTGTTTGTGTTGAATAGGCTTCGAAACTACTAGACCGATTAAAAACCATTAAAAATCTTACTTTCCAGGGAATGACATAGGACATATTTTAAATAGGATTTTATGTATATGTAGATGATTTTGACTCGTGCTAAAACTACTGGATGCATCGAGTGGATATTTAACAAAGATGTAGACTAATCCATGTAAAATTATATAGGCTGGTCAGGTTGATGGCTGGTGAACTTAGTAATTGAACTCAAATCAAATCAAAAACACTTTTCTTTCCATAAAGTGATATTTTTTATTTCTGTCTTGGCAGTAGGTGATAGTAGAACAGCAATTTGTAGTAGGTACCTAGGTATCTACCTACTAATTAAGGTTTAAAAAAAATCAGTTATTATATGCCATATATCTTTAAATACATATATAAATAATGTTGGACAATTCACACAGCATTATCTAGCCACAAGCTAAGCTCAGAGCTTGTGTTATGGGTACTACATAACTGATATATTTAATACAATACATACATGTGTAGATAGATACTTATTATTATAGGTACATAGAAAACATCCAGAACGCCCTGAACAAATATCTGCCTGCAGATCGTGCACACATTTGACCTGAGGCGGGAATCGAGCCCGCAACCTTCTGTGTCGCAGGTATACCCTTGCCCACCGCGCCACAGAGGCATTACCTATGTAACCAAAATAATTCCATTAGATACATACCATTTCTTTATTAGTTTTACCAAAATTCTAAATATAAATTCACTATTTCATTATAATCGTACATAGCGTGGTTATGAATAATAAATTAATATTTCTGAATATGTTGCGACTGCGTAGCGGGCCATATTATCTGATAAACGCACGCAAATTCACATTGCATGATTAATAACGACACATAGAAATGAAGCTTGCTTATGCATTCATTGCCAAATATCCGCAGTACACTCATACTTAGATTACTTGGACAAGTGCGTTATTCTATGTGTTAATCGTTTTTCATGGAAAATATCCAAGAAGGGAGAGTCAGAGGCTTTAAAAAGCATGTTTAAGCTTATTGGCTAATCTCAACGAGATAATTAGTCCGAGTAACAACGTTTCGGCAACAGTATCAAGTCCTCCAATTTTCTTTTCAATATTTTCCATATTTTTATTTAGGAACGGGATTCTTATTAGTACAGCACTTTTAGCATGCAGACATCGAATTACGATAATCCCAAACAACAATAAGACGTCACGATGACGTTTCGACACTCGATACTATCGTCAAGCCGGAACCAGGGCTCGGCTCAATAAAATTGTTTAATTAAGTTACAATATACTACTAAGCTGTATTACATTACAGTACCCAAGGCTTCCCTTATTAATTCATAGAATTGTATCATTAACAGACTATTTAAAATGATAAAATGAAACTATTAGTGAATCAAACATAATGAAGGAATAGTATATAAAAGTGCTATTTAATCTTCACAAAACAATCGAATAATCACCCAGAGATATGGTTCAATGGTATGGTTCAATGTTTTTAAATATTTAACACTCGTATCTGACCGCAGCTCACGCGTTGTTTTTATAGAAACGTTCAAAGGTTTATATAACCTAACTTATTCATCAATCGGATGAAAAGCCTATGTTTTATTTGAGGTTTAGATCTCCATTTATGCAAAATTTCCGCCTGATCGGTTCATTATGCTATTTTGAATATTTTTTTTGTTATTAGTTTTGGCTTGATGAGGTTATGGACTTAAATTCAAACTCAAAGCTGCTTTATTTCCATAAATACAATAAATGTACACTTAGAAAAAGTCAAATCATATAAAAAAATACACTGACACGGAAATAAAGTGGTATTTTTGATTTCGATCGGCTCGGTATGTAGTTTTGTAGACATAAGTGTTGAACTTTGCATGTTAGTACCTAAGTTACACTTCTGCGTGCTTTTTATCTTATGGTAAGTAGATACCGTAAGAACGATAAAAAATACGTTTACTTTTAATTGCAATGATAAAATGATAATAAGCGGAACTTTTAAACGTAAACAGACAGTGTTTGGAATTTTTTTTAAGTCTGTAAGCGATATGCCGACAAAGAAAAAAAGGCTATACGGAGAGAGCTTTGCATATGTTAATATATAAATAAAAAAACAGAGGTACAAACCTACAACAACAGCTATAAGAATGGAATCAGAATTAAAACCAGAACAATAGGTAAAATAAATTACAACGACTGTTTACAAATTAAGCAATAGGGTATATGCATCGATTTTTTTATTGTTTTAATCGATTCTTTAGGTCATTATATAACCGAGAAATGATAAGACGCTCACTGAATTTCGCATTAACAAGGTAAAAAAAAACAAATCAAAACTACAATCATTTTTGGGTGATAAAAACGCTGCCATATTGGCGCCATGTTTATTTGACGTCGACGTTCACACTTGATTAAAACCTTTTGTGACGACCTCGGTAGTGATCATCTCAGGAAAGAGGTTTTCCGAAAAAACTGAAAATAATCGACGATACAAAATGTCAAGTGGGCAGAATAGTGTCAAATTTTAATCATGGTGCAGCAAGCAGAATAAAAAAAGAAGAAATGTGTACAGTGATGTCACGTCCGCTCTAGACAATGGCGTAGCGTTTTGAAATTTTGCGATTGAGATTTAAAATATCAATTTTTCAATGGTTAAATTCCACAATAAAAACATCTCAAAATGCAAAAATAAATATGTAGATATGTTTCTATATCAATAGAGAATACGTATATTTTTTTTTAGCCATCTTGAAATCACATGCATATACCCTATTCAGCTAACTGCTGGATGTCGATGATAATTTACACTACAGGTAGCTCAACTGATCAGATCTGATTCAATGATTTGACTCGGACTTTGACTGAGTTAGAGTCGTTTATTTCTTTAGACTTACAAATGAAGCACTAAGACAAGTAAATTCTTACTATATAAACATCTTTATAATTAGTAATTAATACCAATTAAGAAATAAGGTGCATTTGACTCTGAAGAAGTGAAAAAGAAACCACTAGCAAGTTTATCGCTTACCAACTAATACAATTCTTGCATCCATATTTACCAGTCGGAAGCGCCAACTGATCCATATCATCAACATCATTATCAGCCTTTCCAGTCCACTGCTGGACATAGGTCCCATAATGAGTGTCATAACGCCCTGTCTTCAGCTTGAGTATCCAGCATCTGCCTGCAGTCTTTCGCAGATCTTCATCCCACCTGGCCGGAGGGCGTCCTACACTAGGTTTGCCGAGTCGCGGTCTCCACTCAAGAACTCGTTTACCCATTGGTTGTTGGTTCTTCCCGAGATATGGCCGGCCCACTGTCACTTCAGCTTCCAAATTTTTTGAGTTTCGTCCTTTGGTTCTCTGTCAGATGTTTTTGTTACGAATTCTATCTTTCAGAGAGACTCCGAGCATAGCTTTTTCCATAGCTCGCTGAGCGACTTTGAACTGGTGGACCATTTTTAAGTTTTAGATAGTACAATAAAGATGTTATCTATCTATAGAACTTTCCTTGTGACTGTCCAAATATTCGGACATTTTTTCTCATGTTTAGAAGTCTCATTTCACTAGGTTGGTAATGATAGGCCTGAGTCGGTAATTGATATTAAATTCAACTTAATATCATTACGCGTTTCTGCGTAAAATGGGACTTGACAAAAAGACAGACAAACGGAAAATTAAACTAAAAATTCCATACAAAAATATGGGATTTAGGTTTATATTTGGATTTATACCAAGATTTGTATATTTTTATTTATTAACCATTATAACATTAGAAGTTATACAAGGCAAGTCATGGGGTTACAAATCACATTCAAGAAAATTTTAATATTTTTATAATATTATAATTCATACACAATAAAATATGTATATTCCATTCATATTAATTCAAATAATTCATTTCTTTTCTATGTAGTTAACAGAGGTTTTCCCTAAATGAAAAATTTCAATTACTTAAATCAATACATTCCTAAACATAAATTCATTAATACTATAAAATGCATGGCTATCAAAGAATTTTTTTATTATACCTACTTATGTTTAAGATGATCAAAATGGTCAATGTCTGTGATGTTAATTGGTATTTTATTATAATAATATGATTGTATTGAGGTTTTGAAGGTTATCGAGGTTGAGGAAAGCAGTTTGGTGACAGAATTTCACTTACGACAGCCGCGGGAAGGGGGTGGTGCAAATTCTATGCCGTCGGCACCACACGGCAAACCTTTGAGGTACCTACGGAAACAACAAAAAACCACCTATCTTACAATCTGTGATATTGTAGAAACTTGTGTTTGTTTATACAAACATAAACAGCGACAACCCATAAAAATAATAACGGTTCTTTTAGCAGTAGTAAAAGTTAATAAAGTAATTTCCTTGACCTATATGCATAGTGAGCAATAAGCCAGCTGAGAGGAAATAGGTGCAGATTCGATTACTACCTACGTCGGAAACTAACTAGGTAGTTAATATTTAATTTACATAGACAATTACAACTAATAACTGGAATTGATATGTACATATTCGTTGTTAACGTTTTGTTTAGTAATGAATTCGTCAAACAACGATAGTTTTATAGCAAACTATACGATAGTTTTTATAGTAAAATAGTTTTCCTTAATACCTGAGCCAATCTGACAGCGATACCTATTTTATCATATTTTTACGTTTATCATTGGAATTTTTAAAAATCCTACGTTCAGTTTGTGGTATCTTTTTTAAGCTATTTTTTAATACCTTTGTAATAAAAATTAATCTCATATAGTTTCGGAGGAGAGCTAAATTAGAGTTTGGTGGCCAAAAAGCGCAACTTCGTATCTCTACCTAAGTTTACAAAATGAAACTATTACAAAGACATTAATAAATAGCTTATAATATATACCACAAACTGAACGTAGGATTTTTAAAAATTCCTGCTTTTAACGTAATAATAACATAAAATAGTTGGGGGCGCCACATTCGCTGGTGTATGGGCCTTAAGTATTAACATTAAAAAACTATTTTCATAGTTTTTTTGACTTCAATTTTTACAGTTTTTTCATGAATTTTCATGGAGCCCATTGTCAGAACTGAACAAAATTAAAATGGAATCACACGGAAAGCACCAGCTTTTATATAAAAAAAGAATCATGCAAATCGGACCACCCAGTCAAAAGTTCTGAAGTAACAAACATAAAAAAAAATACAGACGAATTGAGCACCTCCTTCTTTTTTTGAAGTCGCTTAAAAATAGTGTAAAGAGAACCCGCGCGTCTACATCGCAAGTCATGAACTTAGTTAGAGCGAGGTGTCGAAACTAAGAAGCAAAATCGGTCTATAGCAAATATACATATGAAATGAAATTTAAAAGTTTATTCAGCACACAAAACCTTATTGAATAGGAAAGACTTAGCTAGGAATTAGCGATTAAATTTAAGAGATAGGTACTTAAAATGAAACACACATAATAAGGATAATAAGGATGCAAGTTAAAATCTAAATTTAGCCAAGCACCCAAGAAGTTAAAAACGTCCCATATAGCCTTAATCCCCACGCTGGCTATGCAATTTTTAGCTAAAAGCTCTAAATTAGATTTAGATCTAATGTAGTTATAACACATGTTCGTGAGTGGAGACCGCGACTCGGCAAACACGGAAGTCCCCTAGTCCCGGAGGGTGGCGGCGAGTGTAGGATGCCACCTGGCCAGGTGGGATGACGATCTGCGAAAGACTGCAGGCTTCATGCGTCAAGCTGAAGGCAGGGCGATATGGCGCCTAGGCCTGTCCAGCAGTGGACTAATATAGGCTGCTGATGATGATAAATAAATTGTTAGAAAATACATTTATTTATTTATGAATGATACATTTTATGGAAAGTAGTCTCCAATTCTTAATTAGGTTAATCTAAACACTAGGGTTCTCTAATAAACTATAAACACGCTCAATAATGACAGTTACGTACACAGGCACAGGTAGGCACAGGTTGGGTTCTACGATGATGATGAGTTATAACACCATAATCATGATAGTTTATGAAGACATGATTACACTAAGAGTCAATATTATCGACGAAGAATACGCAATATTAATTATGGGTTCTTAGAAAGGCATTCCCACAGTTTCTAGTAATTGTTTCGAAGCATTGTTTATAGGTAAAGCCTAGTCTACACGCCGAGCTCTGATTACATTAGGGACTGTGTACATCTGGCTGTGCGAGTTGTAAGGCTTAAGAAGGCTACGAAGCTCTCCCAAATCTCAGCGGCCGGCCCGTGCGCATTTATTGTTGTTTCACGTCGAATCGCATTGTTTTGGCCATTCGGCGGCGTTCGCTTTATTTCGGAACTAGCTGCTCCCCGCGTACGCGTTGTTCCTATGGAAAAGTTTAAGGTGATTTTTATCCCGCGGGAACAGATTTACGGGATAAAAAGTAGTCTATGTTTTATTTCAGTATTAGAATCACCTGTATGCAAAAGCAGCAGTCAGATCCGTTCAGTAGTTTGGCGTGAAGAGGTAACAAACATCCATCCATCCATCCATACATCCATACAAACTTTCGCATTTATAATATTATAGTGTGATGTGAAGTGTGATTTTGCGCCTTACATCGCATCCTCCCCGCGTGTCAGCGAGCCGTAGAAGAAACAAGAAAAAATTTAACCATTTTTTTTATATTTTTTCGTACCTTCCGATTCATTTTGAATTAACGACCGATTTCAGAAATATTTTTGATTATTTCTAAATGGAATATATTTAGGACAGATTTTCGAATAAAGTTTTCTATCATGCATAAAAAATCCTTGAAAATGACTCGATTTGGTGGTCAAAATATGGCAAATTAGTTTTGCTGTTATTTATTGAAAATAAATAATAAATAACGCGAAACTAATTTGCCATAACCTAAATATATTCCATTTAGAAAAAACGAAAACTATACAAACATAACTATTTTTCGTCCGATTATGTATGGAAATTTCTAATACGATAGGGGACGTAGTGTCCAAATAAAGCACGTTTGTATGGGGGCTAAGGTATGCGCATCGTTCCTAAAGTCGTCAAATTGAAAAAGAAATTCACAAATTTTATGTACACCTACCTAATTTCTGTCTAAAAAATAAAGATGTATTAAGCGGTTTCTATAAATTGAATATAAAAAAACACATCTAACAATAAAATTATTTAATTAATTCAAAAATGGTTACAAATAATTCGATACACATTTGGACATAGTAACAGTGCACTTTACAAGATGTTGACCTGACGACGACGGCTGGAGCGAATATGTACCAGAAACAGCAAGCGCGCTGCTTTTATAGAAATGTTGCCGTCATGAATTTTAAAATAATGTTTCCCGCTGATTATATTTTATTCGTACTCTATTTTTATTTAAATATTAGAAATAAATTTAAACTAGTATATACATTTGAAACAATTGAGGTAACTGCAGACTGTTGCAAATAATCTATAAGTAGCTTAACTGATAAATGTCGTAAGCGCACCCAAGCCGCTGGCTGCATTTCCCCGCTGTATGGCAATGCTGAAATTATGTTATTTCATTGGAATTATTATTATTTTATTTCAATATACCTTATCTAATCCGCTATAAACCTACATATATACGAGTATGTTATTCATAAATCAAATCAATTTATTTATTAGCAGGAATGTAGATATAAAAGTTCTTATTAATAATGGTAATTCCAATACATTCTGCCTCGTAGAGGAGTGCACTTTAATGACAGGCTTTATACAGATATATTCAAAAAGTTGAGAAAGTCAAAAATTAATATATTATATAATATAAAGCTAAAATTATACAATTCAAAATAGGTGTCAAGGTCAAAAAGTTTAAAGTCTCCCATAATATAATAACCAAGTCTCCCATAATATAATAACCAAAATTATAAATCAAACATTAATACACCTACACACACACACACACACACACACACACACTTAAACAAGCACGTATCTTGTATGCTCCTGTTGCCCGGACTCCTAAGAGACCGGTGTCCTCAGGGGCTGCACAAATACACAAACACACTTACGTATACATACACACACATGCGCGCGCTAATATATATTTAATCAGTAAATACATTTATATAATAGTTATAGTTGTTACTTTTACTACAATTACTTTTAATTTAAGATAATTTAAGTTGTCACATTTATAGACTTACTTTGCTGTTCCACTGTTTGTTTAATATCCGTGTAATCCTTTTTGGCCTTAGTGTTATATATGTATATTTTAAGAATTTATATGAAAATTGTAACGCTGTGGTTTACCTCAATAAATAAAATATAAAAATATTATTTTATGTCCTAAAAGCCTCTTTCTATTAGCCACGCTTTTAATTTAATTTCAAACATGTGTAAAAACATAAATTTTACTATTGAATTTCTTTTGATTTTTGAAATTAACTCGTATTGGATGGATTCATGAATCTCTTTCCGTGAGTTTCGTAAGAGGCGACTTAGGGATATTCACGGGGGAGTGGGCAGCAGCGCCCCCTGCAGAACAATTCTATCAACCTGCATGCCCAGCGTGGGGATTATAGGCATTAACATGAGATAAAAGGCGCTCTTCAGGGGGAGGCCTGCGTCCAGCAGTGGATCAATACAGGCTGTTGGGGTTGAGGTTGAGTGATGGAATGGTACGTAGCTCGAAAGTTACCTTGAGGTCAATGACTACAACCGTTCATAAGCTCAGTGCCTACTAAGTACCTACTATAATATCAACAGCACGCACACAACTACTTAATAATTTATAATTGTTGCGTGATAAGGGATATGAACCGTGGAAGATATAGCTGTTTTCTTGGAAGGTGTGGAGTCGCCTTTTTTGTTAATGGTATTTTTTTTTTAAAGTAGACCTTCTTGGCGATCTTTTCGCGAAACAGAGCATTTGTTGTATTTCATCTTTCACTTTGAAATAATTGAGTTTGTTTTAATAAACTATAAACCGACTTCAAATATATGGTTTTCTAATAGTGTTAGGTCTAAACCAGCTTTTAAATAAAAAAAAATCTTCAAAATAGGATCGCCGTGTCAAAAGATCTGAGGTAACAAAAATAAGGGACGCTAAGTCCGTTTTCAGTTTTTCGTAACATTCAAATTATATTGATCAATAGGAACTTATTTATGACGCAAATAAAAACGCACGAATAATTCAGACCTTCCGAGTACTATAGGATCGCGCAAATTGTTTTTCGGTTCCTTTTCAACCAACTTCAAAAAAGGAGGAGGTTCTCAATTCGACTGTATGTTTTTTTTGTTTGTTGAACTTTTGATTGGGTGGTCCGATTTTCATGTTTTTTTTTATTTCAAAGCTGGTGCTTTCCATGTGGTCCCGTTTTAATTTGGTTTAGTTCTGACAGTGGTATCCGTAAAAAAACTATATAATTGAAGTCAGTTTATAGTTTAAAAACAATAATATCGACTCATATTACATGCACGTCTGGGTTCGATTCGCGGCCGTCACAGCTGCTTGATGACTATACTGTAAAAATAAATCTATAAACCTAATATGTCCCCTCCATACCTTCTTTGTCCACTTTTGCGCATCTAGCGGAAACGTTGACATTTTACAAAAGCTATGCGTTATCCGTTTGCGCAAAAAAACAGGTGTTTGCGCAAAGGTCAGAAGTGGCCGACCCGTTGCGCGTAACGGCTTTTATACGTGTAATTAGATTTTATACTTTATTGAAGTTTTGATATCACTATCAATTAATGTGTGGTAAAGAGTAACGTAAGAATCAACCCCTACCGAGACTATAACCCGTGGATGTCGTAACTCTTACAGTAGAGTCGATTACAGGAACCTTACAAAGGATGGCAGCTACCTCCTGTGACGTGGATTCTATTTCCGCCTGGGGACAAATGTTTGTACGATCTGCTGATTGTGAGTTGACGAACGACTGATTTGTTAAAGTTTTTCTGGATGTTTTCTTTGTACATTATAACAAAAAAAATCTATATAAGATTGTATTTAGTATGCAGCAGGCATCTTAGCTACGCTTCTGGTTGGTATTTTTATGGATCAGTTTAGCTACCTGTAGATTGTTCGCAGAGTCAGAGTCCAATTTATTTCTTTAGACCAAAAAAAGCACATGAAGGAAGTCATTTTTTACTATATAAACAGCTTGATAAATAGTAATTTTTATCAAATAAGAAATAAGGTGCAATTGACTTGCAATTCATTGAATTGAACTCACTTAAAATTTTTTGTTCAATTGACACTAATTAAAATGCTTTCCATACATGCCAAAAAGGAAATCTTTTGATACAGACAGTTTCAGAGCGCGCATTGTGAATCTATGGGGGGCCGGCGGAAACTTTCATCGATGATTAGTACCTATGGGTTATCCATTTTGAATGAAGCATGTTAGTAAACAAAGTACGACACCAATAACAAAATCTCACTTGCTTGGCGTCGAGTTTCAGATATAATTGTGCACATTTTTTATTGAAGGGAGGATCTAAAATCGACAAGTAATGTAAATAAAGTATAAAAGGTATCGATATAGGTATAGATGTATATTAGTTATCTAGTACCCATAACACAAACTCTGCTTATCTTGAGGGTTAATACCACGATGTGAATTGTCCAGCATTATAAATATTATATAAATAAATAAATAAATAGTACTGGACAATTCACACAGCATTATCAAGCCCCAAGCTAAGCAGAGCTTGTGTAATGGGTACTAGATAACTGATATACATAATACAATACACTACATAGATAGATATTTTTTTATTATACATAGAAAAACATCCAGAACGCCCTGAACAAATGTCTGCAGATCGTACACACATTTGTCCCGAGGCGGGAATCGAACCCGCAACCTCCTGCGTCGCAGGCAGACCTTCGCCCACCGCGCCACAGATATATTTGTTATTTATGTGACTAGATTAGAGAGAGAGATAATTAATATGTGAAATCTCCACACAGGTGATTTTATTTCACAAAACGTGTACATTTGTCTACTATTTACCTTTTAAATTTGCTCATATTAACATCGTCATGAGATCACAATGCATAATCTAAATTACAACCGTTTTAGTTAAATAAATAATTATTATGTTTGTTATTTACTGATTGATTGATTTCTTGTATTTTATTTTATAATTTTACCAACCATTCTGAATTTTAATTATTTGTTATTATATTAACAATAAGGATGTTATTTATGTCTGAATAAATGAATTTTCAATTTCAATTACAAACGAAAGAAATATTGGTGGAAATATATATTACGACACACACAAGTATTATCTCTGCAGTTATAATAATAAATAAATAAATAAAAAAACAGTATCATCTAGCCCCAAGCTAAGCAGAGCTTGAGTCATGTCATGGGTACATGAATATCGATATACTTAATACAATACACTACAATGTAGATAGATATTTTTTAATATACATAAAAAAACATCCAGAATCCCTTGAACAAATAAATATCTGCAGATCGTACACGCATTTGTGTCGAGGCGGAAATCGAACCCGCATGTGAAAGCGTTTTTCAAGATTTTGACATAGATTTTTGTGATTAAATTGCTAATACCTAGCGGTCTTGTGTCTGTTATTTAAAACAGTTATTGTTATGTTTTCATACATAATTTTTTTGTTTACGCCTGGGAGAAATCGCTCTCAGCGATAAGGCCGCCTTTTGTACTATATTTATTTATTATTTAGATATAAGACTTCCATGTATATTGATTTTTAGTAGTGCAATAAAGTGTTCATTCAATATCTTGAATTATAGAACCGAGCGCTCAGGTGTTCAGAATCAGACCTTTTGACATAGTTATTTGTGATAACCTTGCAGTCTTCTGTTATTTAAAACAGTTATTGTTAGTTTTCATACATAAATGTTTTGGTTTACACAAAAAATCTTGAATTCTAGAACTGAGGACGATGGATGCAAATCCAGGTGTTAGCAGTAGCGGAAGCGGAAACACGTATTTGACATTTCTCATTCGTTGGTCGCGTAGATCTTAGAAAACTATCAAAATCCCTTTCATCAAAAAATCTTCGCAACTGTACTGAAAATGCACTATAAATGCACTAAAAATGCACTGTAAATGAATTGAAAATGCACTATAAAAGCATTGAAAATGCAATATATTTGTTTTGCACCCGCTGTACCTACACTGAAACACTCACTCACTAGCTCTCGGTGCCTCAAATCTTTCCCCAGCCTCTGACTTCCCACGCCCAAACAATGGTGGGCAAAAAGCGTATTTCCCACCCGTGGGCAGACTTTCGCCTAGATAGTATCAATCGGGACTGGTGTAACTAAGTTTTCTTGTCAGCCTAGATGGAACAATAATGATACAGGGTGTTTCAAAATTGTATATACCAGGTAAAACGGCGTAGGACTTAAGGGTAAACATTCGAAGTAAAGATTATATTTTATGCACTTCACACTAATATTATACATGCGAAAGTTTGTATGGATGGATGGATGAATTAATGAATGGATGGATGTTTGTTAAATCTTCACGCCAAAATTACTTAACAGATCGGGCTGAAATTTTTGCATACAGGAAATCCTAATCCTGGAATAAAACATAGGTTACGTTTTAACCTATTATTTTTACATTACTTTAATCTGTGACATTTACTACATGCTCTTTTCTTCGTCTGAATTAATGAATTTAATTTAATTTACTTTGGTTTACATACGAAGCTACCGAAATCAAAAATACCACTTTAATTCCGTATCAGTGTAATTTTATTAATATAGTTTGACCTATATTTTTCTAAGTGTATTTATTGTATTTATGGAAATAAAGCATTTTTAAGTTTTGAGTTTTGAGTCTTATCAAACCCTCTAAAGCCTCCCAATGTTGGCCCAACGTTGTAAGAGGCGAGGGGATATCCACCAGGTGGGCAGCAGCGCCCCCTGCAGAACTATTCTACCAACGAGCTGCGATCCCCAATCCGCATGCCCAGCGTGGAGATTATGGACATAATACCCGGAGATAACAGTCAATAAGGCGCTTATCAGGGGGAGCCCTGCGCCCAGCTGTGGACCAATATATGCTGTTGATGTGATGTGTATATTATACTTTACCGTATCGATCGAACATGTAGAATGTTAGAAAACAAACCAGGAGACAAATAATTAAAAGGAATGATCTCAAATCGACAAGTAATGTAAATTACGTAAATAGGGACCCACCAACAAAGTTAATTTTAGGTTAAGTATGGGCGGTTTGTTTACTAACATTATACATGCTCGATGGATACGGTAAAGTATAATGTAGTAGTATAGTTGTAATTTATTTCTGTTATTGTAATTTTCTTTGTGCTAGACACACCCTGTATAAGCAAGTGGGTGCGAGTAATTATTTAATTTCGTAGGCAATGCAGGTCGATAGCGTTTTTCTCACGTTACTAACGACGTATTTATTGTGCTGACTTCAAAAAAGGTGGTTGACATCATAGTGTGCAATTTTCTTGCTAAAGTATCAAGTGATGTAATAGATACTGGATACAAAGATTTAAAACGTTACATATGCCCTTTCCGTAGTGAAACTGCGCAGTGTTTGTCGACTTGCGAAGTGAGTGACCTCACTCATTTGGAATTGATGAATGTGCTGTTTACAAAAATTCGCGCTATATTATTGCACATAAAATGGCAAGAATAATAACAGTTAGGTTTATTGACAAAAAAACACTAATTTTATCTACTTATAGTAAGCTGTGTGGTGCTGACTTAGAATTTGCCCCACCTTGTCTCTTCCCGTGGGTGTCGTAAGAGGGAGAAGTAATATCCACCGAGAGCGGCCCCTGCAGAACAATTCTCCAACCCGCATGCCCAGCGTGGGGATTACTGGTATTGATGGCCCCCCCATGGGATAAACGCCTATGAGGCGCTTATTGGGGGAAGTGCGTCCAGCAGTGGACCAATACAGGATGTTTATTTTGTAAACGCACGCATTCAAAGACAATGTTCTTGGGCGTAGGGCGTATCTAACAATTTATATCTATGCTAAATTTACAGTATCACACTAATATTATAAATGCGAAAGTTTGTATGGATGTATGGTTGGAGGGATGTTTGTTACCTCTTCACGCCAAAGTTACTGAACGGATCGGGCTGAAATTTTGTGCACCTACAGGTAATCCTAATCCTGGAATCAAGTACTACTTTTTATCCACTAAATCAGTTCCCGTGGGATATAAATCATCTTTGAACTTTTCCATAGAATAAACGCGTGCGAAGCCGCGAGGCGCAGTCAGTATGTAATAATTGAAACCTAGTTTTTGTCGAGACTTTTTTTCAGCCATAAAAAAGATACCGTCAAATTGACAAGGTTTTTTGATATTTATGTCAGTTTAGCATCGATTGCATCACTAGAGACTTGATGAAAATGTACCTATTAGAAAACTATCTGCACCCCGCCCCTATCAAAACAGCGGCGTTTATCTCGTGAAGGGTAATACCCATAATCCCCACGCTGGGCGTGCGGGTTGGGATCGCAGTTTGGTGGTATAATTATTCTGCAGGGGGATCTGCTGCCCGACCCCCGGTGGACATCCCTTAGTCGCCTTTTACGACACCCGCGGAAGAGTTGGGGTGGTGCAAATTCTAAGCCAGCACCACACAGCTATTATTATATTCTGGTATATGTACCTAATTTTATCAATAGGTACTAATACTATAACGAAAGTAATTATTATGTTAGCAACAAAGATGAATTAGATTATATTATATTATATTGTTGCATGCTATTAATTTAATTTAATTTAATTATGTACCTTATATTCATACACGATGTAAAAATTGTTCTTGAATAAATAAACTGAAACTGAAACTGAAACGATGACGAAAGATTTCATTGTTTTGTTTGTATTTGCATGGAATAGGCTCCGAAACTTATATTATAGGATACATTTTGGAGAATGCTTGAGCTACATGACCTGATCCCACCATCCTCATTCCACTCCAGGACAAGCAGACGCACAGCGCAATACCATTCATACTTAGTGGATGTACCCTCCACTCGCACTAAGCGGTTTTCCTCCACCTTTATTATTCGCACCGCAAAGGAATGGAACTCGCTCCCTGCCTCTGTTTTTCCGGCCAATTACAACCTGGGTCTCTTCAAGACAAGGGTGAATAGGTATCTTCTAGACCTTCGTGATACACCGTCGGCCGCATCTTCGCTTTCCATCAGATGAGATTGCGGTCAAACAAAGGTCTATTTACAAAAAATTGTCTAATCATTAAAAAGCTTATTTTTCAGGGCATAGGCTATACTTCATCCCGGAATTCCCACGGGAACGGGAATTACGCGGGTGAAACTGCTAGGCACTGCTTTTTTTAGATATTTTAACCACCTAACCTATATAAGTCTGACTGTAGAGTAAAAATATATTTTATTTCTTCTTTCTTTCTTTCAATAAAATTATAATCACATAATGATTTATGCAGCCATATCTCACGAAGAGCTGCAACTGCTCGCTGGGGTAATAGTGTTCTTGATTGGAGACCGCGACTCGGAAAACGTAGTGTAGGACGCCCTCCAGATGGGATGATGACCTGCAAAATTCTGCAGGCAGATGCTGGATGCGGCAAGCCAAAGACAGGGCGCTACAGCGCTCAATATGGGCGTCCTATGTCCAGCAGTGGACAAACATTAAACTAAAGATGAATAGGATAATTACTTAAATGGACCGAAGTGATAGGTATCTGATCCAAAAAGGGTAACCATAAAAAACCTAAGATTTTCCAGAGGGAAAGAGTTCCCGATAGAGCGGAACTGCTATCTCGCTCTAGCGTGGAACGTATGTGATAAAATGAGTTTGGTAAGGACGCTCTTTTTGCGAGTCTACTGGGGTAGGCGGCATATTTGCCGAGAACAGGGAAATCTGTAGAGAATCTTTCGAAATGAATAAAAATTTACTTCACCTAATAACTTCATAGGATAGATTGTTGTCTACATACTGTGTAAAATATTATTTTTAAGTTTATTGGGCTTGTATCATGGAATGAAGATAAGAATTACCTTCCCTCATGTACCTGCACAAAATTCTTCATTCCCATAGAGACTGTACGGAATTATTAGCGTCCGTCAGTATAAACACAAAATACAGGTTCCGTTGTCCCGAAATTTTCTCAATAAGTGTAGTTACATAAACAATGTTGCCTACAATATTGTAGGCAACATTGTTTATGTTGCTCGCTGCAAAGAATGTGTCGTTTGTATAACGAAGTAGCTTAATCGAATAACATAGATATCTTCGATAATAACCATTGTAGGTAGGTGAAGGCGGTGTTTAGAAAAAACATTTTATTTTCTAAGTAACAGTGTTTGTTAATGTTATTCGTTTTTACGCCTTAGGGTAATTTAAATTATATTGCACGCAACATTATTTTTTCTATGTTCACATTATTGATTTCAATCTAGAATCAATTAGTAAAAATGCTTTGCTTATTTTTAATTTGATTGTTATCTGATTTGTGAATGAATAAATAAATAAATAAATTAGAAGGCAGACTCCGGAATAATGGAATGGTAGGAAGTTATTGCCTGCTCCTTAAACTCATCACTAGTTAGTATCGGTAAGCTATCCGAGAGATAAGTTGGGTTTGTTTTGAAAAACTATAAACTGACTTCAGTTATATGGTTTCTTAAAACCATGGACCAAATTAAAATAGGGCCTCACGGGAAGCTTTCAAATTAAAAAAGAATCATCAAAATCGATTTACACAGTGCAAAGTTCTAGGGAAACAAACATAAAAACACTTTTATATCTTTGTCTCTCTCTCCCAATAAGGTTTGCTGTAAGAGAACTCTTATCAGGGTTAAGCTCGCCTTTGCCATTATTTTTCTTTTCTTTTTCTGGATGTTTGTTACTTCTTCATGTCAAAACTAATTAACGGACATGCAGGTAATTCTAATTTGGACTAGAATCAGACATAGGATACTTTTTTTCATAGATCTCTATCTAAATAATTATTTTATACTCCTCTTATTATGCTAAAATATTTGTCAAAGACAGTTAATTTTACTGGTACTAGTGAAAGCTTTAGAGTGAAATAATTTAAAGAAGTCCAAGATCAAATGATGCAACGCAATTTTGAAGGTCTTGTTATGGTTCATACAAGAAAAGACCTCAACCTCAACCTCAACAGCCTATATCGGTCCACTGCTGGACGCAGGCCTTCCCCTGATAAACATCTTATTGGCGTGTAACTCATAGAGACTAAGGCCCATAATCCCCATGCTGGGCATACGGTCGCAGTTTGGTGGAATATTTCTTCTGCAGGGGGTGCTGCTGCTCGCTCCGGTGGACATGCCTTAGTCGCCTCTTACCACACCCGCGGGAAAAATTGGAGTGATGCTAATTCTAAGCTGGAACCACACAGCTCTGAAAAAAAACAAGTAAATAAATAAAAAAATAGGGTCCTTCCAATAGAATTTTCGGTAAATAACTGTGACCAACCAAATATAATTCAAATGTCAGAGAGCCTCTAACTATTTGTTTGATGTTTATAGCAAGCGGCGACTCGACTCATTTCATTGTTTAGCGCAGATGACGGCCAGCATTGCGTGGTCACTTTTTGTACGTTATCCGAACTGGACGTTCCAAGTTCAAATTTGAAAATTGGAAGCCGAAGGGATTCGATATTTGAAATTTCAAATTTAGCATAAAATACTGGCGTTGAGAAATTCTTTCGAAAAGTTTATTTTTATTTATTTTCTGTTTCTTATTTGGTTCCAGTTGTTTTTGCTAATCAGGATTTTATTAGCTCAGTTTGTTATTTTTACAGCCAAATTAAATCTTATCACCGATTCTTCTGCAAGAATTGAAAATATATTAATTCACTTTTTAAAGTTAAGCCTTTTTCGTCTCTTCAAATTCAAAATACATACTTCTAACAACTAGCTTGACCAAGTAAAAAAATATATCTTACTAACAAATAAAACATAGACTAGGTACTTACTTAATCCGTATTAAATTTATACATAAAGTTTGGATACCTTTGCTATTACCGTATTACAGTTTAGACCAATAATATATTTTTTTCGCTAACCTGATGTGTAAGACCGACCGATCATAGAATTAAGTTACTTCATTTTACTAGGCAAGGCATAGCGCTGCTTTTCAGCTTTTTATAAGATTTTCAGTAGGAATAGCTATAATTTACCATAAAGGGTAAATAAACTAAATCCTAGACCCTAACCTACCTCAAGTAGGGTGTATTTAAACCAAACATTTCATAGTTCATCCTTAAAAAAAATAAAGACAATGCACCCGAAGTAAAAAGCGGTTTTACTTAATGTATTGCTGTGTATCGTCTATTACTTATGCAAACTTAAGCCCCTCCCCCTATACACGCCCACACAAGGATCTACCATCTCTGTCTCACTTACAGAATCCTCTATCTCTCTCCTTCTCTGTTGCATACCGCCTACGCATTTTCAGAAGCAAGTTTTTAGTTGTTGCGAAGACTTGGCCGAGGTTAACGGTCTGAGCGCGTCGCGAAAAAAACCGATAAATAAACGGTTTTTATTGATATTTCGGAAAGCGAGAGCTGGTTTTTTAAACGGTTTTTTGGAAGTGATCACGTTATCGTTACGTTGATAAGTGAGTGTTGTGTGATTTCTGTGATATTTGTGAAGGTAATTTTTTTGGATAGCTACCTATCAATAGTAGGTACCTATTACATAATTTAAGGATACTTTATCTTGATACTTTTGTTATAATCTAGTTTATGAATACAATGGTCCTCGAAGCTTTTGTGGTAATTAATAGAGAAAGAAATCCTCAATAATGGGTAAACGAATTGACCAAGATACCGGCTTTTTTTAAATGGTCTTAGATAAATATGTGTGAAAGAATACGATATTTCTGTGTGGTGCTGACTTAGTATTTCACTACCCCAACCCGTGGGCGTCTTAAGAAGCGACTTAAGGATATGCACCGGGGGCAGGCATCAGCGCCTCCTGCAGAACATCTCTACCAGCGAACTGCGATCCCCTACCTTCATGCCTAGCTTGGGGATTAAAGGCCTTATCCCCCTTGAGATAAAGCCAATAAGGCTCTTATCACTGGGAGACCTACCCCCAGCAGTGGACCAATATAGACTATTGAGGTGAGGTAAAGTAAGGCCATGAAAGAATAAACCTTCATGCATCTACAAGAAATTTCACCGACGGAAAAACGTGTTTTGCGGAAAAAAATCAATGAACGAAAAAACGCGCCAAAAAACTACCAACTGGTTCAAAAAACGCGCCAAGCAAGACTAAATACCGGTTCAAAAAATTGTTTTTAGGTAGGTATATAATTGAGTAGAAAATAACGTAGTGTGGGGTTAAAAATAAATTTCTACACGTTTTCCACTAGTGGATAAAAAAATGAAGTAAAGAGATAATCAACAAAACCCCTACTTAGCTGCAAAAATTATCAGTAAATAAATTCAAACAAACTGTCAAAAGTTTTCTATGCAAAAAGGCTTACTATAAAATATCAGATTATCTAGAGAATAAAAAAGCTTGGGTCGGATTTTGCTCCAACTCGAAAAATAACAACTAACAGGCTAAAGGTTTCTTCGTCGTTTCTTTACTTTAGTCTACATAGCGAAGCGATCGAAATCAAAAATACCACTTTATTTCCGTGTCAGTGTATTTTTTAATATGATTTGACTTTTTCTAAATGTAGATTTATTGTATTTATGGAAATAAAGCATTTTTGAGTTTGAGTTTGAGCTTGAGTTTGAATCAAAAACATCATAAATCTCATAAGAAAGCTTGCTCAGGCATCGAGCTATGCTTGAGCAACGTTTATGCTATAGAAAAGCGTTACTCAAGCAGAGATTGAAGACTGAACAAGCTTTCATAATACGGGCCTAAGAATCTGATGGGACGTCAAGCGGCCTACACTACTTATAGAATACTATTTCAAGTAAACACTTTTGGACAACCTCTGCGGTATGGTGGGCGAAGGTATGCCTGCGACGCAGGAGGTTGCGGGTTCGATTCCCTCGGGACAAATGTGTGTTCGATCTGCAGACATTTGTTCAGGGCGTTCTGAATGTTTTCTATGTATAATAAAAAATATCTATTTATGTAGTGTTTTTGTATTATGTATATCGGTTGTCTAGTACCTATAACACAAGCTCTGCTTAGCTTGGGGCTACATAATGCTGTGTGAATTGTCCGGCATTATTTATTTATTATTTACTTTTACTAGGTTACGTTTAATGCTTCTTATCTCATCGTCACCTGATCAGTTTTTATATGCTGAATATAGGCAGAGTTGCTGAGTACAGCTCAGTCTAATAAGCATCACTCAAGCAGGGCTTGTGTTTAGGGAATGCAATCTCACGAGATCTCGGCCCTTTTTAGCGAGATTGATCAAAAAATGGGTTAGTTCTCGCGAATTTAACGACATTGCTCTCCAGTAGCGTTAAATCTGAGAGGGCCTACTCAGCTGGTTATCTGGCCAGCAAAATTAGAAGCCATACAAAAACAATACTTATCTACTACCTACTTAATAACGACGTAATACTAATAGATTAAAAACATGCACATTAAGCCGATTAGAGAGCTGCTTTTTTTTCTGAAGTAGGTTAAAAATAAGTAGGTTTTTTTTTACTATAAACCGACTTCATTTATATAGTTTTCTCATGAATGCCAGTGTCAGAACTGGACGTTAAGTGAATTGTTCAACATTATTTATTTATTTAATATCTTGTATAAGTTGTCCAATAATTCTTCGTCTTCTACTTTGAATGGTAGGTACTTATCAAAAACCTTTTCTTCTTAATTCTTTTCACCATCTCAAAGTTATTTTCTCCGTCCAGCTAATTCCTTTAAGATAAAGATATAGATACATTTATTTGGCCAAAACAGGTGACTACATAATTAGGTACAATAGCTATAAGTAGGAAGGTCAGAACCTAGTTACATTTACTTAGATAGGTGCATAAAGATCTATTATTGGCGACTGTGCTGCCCCTGTTGGCCAAAAAGGGTCAAACTCAGCTCTGTGCTGAACCACTCGTGTGCGCGGATCAGCGCTGGTTTTCAGTTTGATCCATCTATCGAGTAACTCTGCCAAGAAGAGGATCCAGCTAGGCTGGGCAGCGTTTGGGAAACTACGTCGAGTCTTCTCGTCATCCATACCGCAATACTTGAAAACGAAAGTTTTCAATCAGTGCGTCCTACCCGTCATGACCTACGGAGCTGAGACGTGGACACTCACGATAGGGCTGGTCCACCAGTTTAAAGTCGCTCAGCGAGCTATGGAAAGAGCTATGCTCAGAGTCTCTCTGAAGGATACGATTCGTAACGAATACATCCGACAGAGAACCAAAGTTATCGACATAGCTCAATGAATTAGCAAACTGAAGTGGCAGTGGGCCGGCGATATCTCGCGAAGAACTGAAAATCGCTGGGGTAAACGAGTTCTTGAGTGGAGACCGCGACTCGGCAAACATAGTGTAGGACGCCCACCGGCCAGTTGGGATGACGATCTGCGAAAGACTGCAGGCAGATGCTGGATGCGTCAAGCTGAAGACAGGGCGCTATGGCGCTCATTAGGGGAGGCCTATGTCCAGCAGTGGACTAGTATAGGCTGATGATGATGAGTTACACACCTTAGTATAATTACATGTATGTATGTGTAAACCTAAAGTGTTTTTCCTTCAAATAAATTTACGCTAATTAAGCCAATTATAATAACTGAAGCGTCAAATCCAACAGTTAAATATAACCAATTTAGTTAAACCGATAATAATTAACCGTGAACCTGCCACCGACAATTGGTATAATAAACCGTTTTAACTACCGTTTAAAAAACTGTTTCGTTAATTTAACTGCAAAAAATTAATGCATTGGTTAACGTTTATGTCAATAGGGTATTTAATTTATACCTACGCTTACTAGCTGCGTCCTGCGGCTTCGCCCGAATTGTTCCTATCGAAACGTTTAAAGGTGATTTCTATCCAACGGGAACTGATTTATGGGATAAAAAATAGCCCATGTTTGATTCCAGGATTAAAATAACCTTTATGCAAAATTTCACCCCGATCCGTTTAGTAGTTTTGGCGTAACGAAAATCCATCCATCCAAACTTTCTAACTAAAAATTAATAATTAATTTAATGTCGGCTCATTGAATTGCTAGTTTTGTTATTAATTTAACTATTATTTTAATTTGGTATTGTGTTAACAGGATATCAGTTACCCATAACACAAGTTCTTTTTTCTTTAGGGCTAGATTATGTCAAAACACACTATCATACTAATATTATAAAAGTGAAAGTTTGGATGGATGTATGCATGTTTGTTTACCCTTCAGGTGAAAACTACTGAACGGATCGGGCTGAAATTTTTCATACAAGTAATTCTAATCCTGGAATAAAACACAAGCTAGTTTATATATTTTTGGAATAAAACATAAGCATAATAGTACAAGTAATTCTAATCCTGGAATAAAACATAAGCTATTCCGTTAATTAGTTCAAAGACACGTTACTATTGGATTGGAACTAGGAAATTAAGTGACCATCTTATATTTTTTGTTCACTTCTATCTTTTTTCAGGTAAGTAAAGAAACCTTTATTTTGTTAGGTTGTTTGTCAAACTTGTCTCAAGTTTATTTATCCTCTGGATAGTCAAATATTGTATAGTATTACTATTAAGTCTTCTTACATACGTTAATTCTGACAATTTCTTTGAATTTATTTATTGATAATTTTTCAACTTACATGGAGTTTTTGTTTTGTTGTTCAGGGTGTTTCTATGAGTCCATGTAGTAAATGGCATCTTCATCATCACCATCAGCCTGTATTGGTCCACTGCTGGACATAGGCCTGCCCTAATGAGCGCCATAGCGCCCTGTCTTCAGCTTGACGCATCCCACCTCCGCCTGCAATTATTCAAAAAATGATAGAAACCCAAAGATAATTTTTAAATACCTTTTTAATGATATTCTGCTAACAAATAAAATTACACAAACTTACATAAGTTTGTGAGTCATACTTTCTTTAAGAATCCTGTGTGGATTGTCCAACCTTATTAATAGAAGAATAGAATAAGAAAAAGAATAAAATATCTTTATTTTATAGACGGAACATAAGTAGGTATACATTTTAGAGCAATAATATTTAATATATAATATAATATTTTGTTTCTAACCGAGTTTATACTGATGTCAGTATAAACTCGGTTAGAAACAAAATATTATTTATTTTGCTATTATGTAATAGCAAAATAAATAAGTAAGCAATGTTGGACCATCCACAGCTTTGTATTGTTAGTTTGAATTGCCATGCTGTTACTACAAAGTTAGCGTGACTCAATCTTCTCTGGAAATTTGAAAGTTATAAAAAAAATTCCGCTTGGAGCGCTGTCACATTTACATACAAAATATAGTAAGTAACGGAAACATTATAGTAAACAGTAGACAGTCGATGGCAGTTCTCACTCCACAGATATTTTCCCAAACAAGAATAATTTCTGTATATATTCCGTAACTGCAAAAAGAAGGTTCCTTGCATCGCCTATAGGTAGATACAAATCTACGTTTGTTCACACAATATGAGTCAGTAAATATTACGTAGATATTACCATACCATCTAATTATGCACGTTATTAACATTGGCAATGAATACCAATTTGAATAGCAATTCCGCTATCTGACATGCAAAGAAAAATACACAACATGGTGAAAAACGGATGCTTACGTACTTTTGCCGTTAATTTTGTTGATCGATTAAAGGTTGTTCACATTGTAACAATCTTGAGCTAATTATTTGATGCCATTGGATATTTTAGTGCTGGTATTTTTTTTACCTACATAATCTGTAGTTAGGCCTGCCGTGTGGTGCCAGCATAGAATTTGCACCATCCCAACTCTTCCCGCGGGTGTCGTTACAGGCGACTAAGGGATATCCACCGGAAGCGGGTAGCAGTGACTCCTGCATAACAATTCTACCACAAAACTGCGATCCGAACTCGCATGCCCAGCGTGGAGATTATGGGTATTAAATGAGATAACAGTCGTCGTCGTACATGGCTACCTTCTCGAAATTGATTCCGAGTACCTTGGACAAATTCTGCAGTTAGGTAAAAACAATTTTGGGAAGGAGGTCAAGAGGAAGATTCAACTAGGCTGCACAGGCTTTGGGAAACTACGGCGAGTCTTCTCGTCCTCCATACCGCAATGGTTGAAAACTAAAGTAGTCAACCCATGCGTCCTACCCGTCATGACCTATGGAGCTGAGACGTGGACACTCACGGTAGGGCTGGTCCACCAGTTCAAAGTCGCTCAGCGAGCTATGCTCGGAGTCTCTCTGAATGATAGGATTCGTAACGAACACATCCGACAGAGAACCAAAGTTATTGACATATGTAGATCAAAGAATTAGCAAGCTGAAGTGGCAGTGGGCTGACCAAATCTTGCAAAGAATCGACAACCGCTGGGATAAACGTGTTCTTGAGTGGAGACTGTGACTTGGCATGGATTAAAACTCCCTATAGCCAGATGGTATAACGATCTACGAAATACTGTAGGTAGATGCTGGATGCGTCTGTGACAAGTTTAAGTAAAGCGCCGATACAGCGCATTTCAAAAATATGCTTTTAAACAAATATAAAGAACTACATCCAACCAAAAAGGCATTTTGCATTTTGCAAGCAAATTTTGACTCATACTGATACATTTTACAGTAACAAAATGGCTTACCGCAAACCTCAAGTGTACGCGAGCCTGTTATAAGATGCCGTCAATATAAAATGCATCTAAATGTTACGAGTTAAAGCCCATATTTAAATGCTGATTTTTGTCCTGTGCGGTGGCGGGGCAGCCAAAATCTGGGACAACGTTTACTGCGACTGCTATAGCCCTAACCAATGCTCAAGCCAAAAAAACTTATCTTGACTCTAAACTAACTTAAATGGACAATGATTTTAACAAAAAAGTACCTTTCTACGAATTCGTAGGCAAAAAAATAAATGCTACGAATATTCGTAGATGAAAATGCTACGAAATTTCGTAGCAGTCATTTGTTATCTGCATAGAAAAGATTTGAACGCACCATCGATTCTTTTTACCGTGTAGTGTTCCTTTTTCCCGTAGTTATAAAAGTAAAAACCTAAATTATATTAGATCATTCATAACAAGAAACATAGATTTATATTTGTTCAAATTTAATCTAAGTAAATTATGACAAGGACAGCAATACTCAATCCCAATCTTAAACTACGTGACTTTTGCAGATATTATTGTAAGTGGAAAAAGATATGGTTCAATACCGTGGTCATCCACCAAGAACTTTACCTATCAACTTTACTGTGATACACGACGAAGCTTTTCACTGGTTGTGGAGTTAGTAACGTAAAAATTTTAGAGTCAAAATAAATACAATTTTATAACCCATTTAACAATCAAATCAAAGTAGATATATATAAATGTAAATAAGTAGTTAATTAAACGTGATAAATACCCGTTACATATCCACAATACTATAATTTATGTGTTCAGATTGCTTAAGATAGATATTATTCAGAGCCCTGTGTTTGGTTCGACTTGGTTAGATAGTTATAAGATATTGTTTGTAAATCCTGATTGTCTTATTTTTTTATAAAATTATCCATCTATCAATCTGGCCTAGATTCTAGTATACGAAATCATCGATCACCGATAGCGTTAAATACAAGAATGTCTTCTTAGGTCTCGGACCATAGACACCAACAATCCCTCCGCACCCTACCATAAAGAGACATCGGATATCCTAACACCATAAACATAGTTTAAAAATACCTACCACAATAACCAAAAGCGGATGACGTCACCGCGGGTAGGCGGGGCGTGGTGGGGGCGTGTCAATAGGCGTGGCCTGCCGGTCATTGACCTGTCCAGTACCAGTGCGATGTATTTGCAATTCTATGAGTGTATTATGGAGTGTGTTAGTTAGATATTTTTAACTTACTCGGATGACCGGATCTAGTGGACATTATGAACGTTTACTCTAGAGTTGGATTATAAATTCAAACTCAAATCGTTTATTCTCTTTGACATACCAAGTAAATATATATACAGTTGGTTGTAAGATTAATGAATACATAAATAATGCTGGGCGATCCACGCAGCATTAACTAGCCCCAAGCTAAGCAGAGCTTGTGTTATTGGTACTAGGTAACTGATATAAGTACTTATACAATACACTACATAGATATTTTTTATTACCTATCATATAAATATCCAGAAAGCCTCCAACAAACTGCAGATTGTACAAACATTGATCCCGAGGCGGCAATCGAACTCGCAACCTCCTGCGTCGCGGGCGGACTTTCGCCCGCTGTGCTACAGAGGTCGTTTTCTAGATAGTATCAACTAGATGACTCATATAATTAAATAAAATGGTTTTTAATTACATTCTGGGTATCTTTTCTTCTAGTCTGTTCTATGGTTTATCAATTTTGAATGAAGCATGTTAGTAAACAAACAACGACACAAATAACAAAATCTCACTTGCTTGGCGTCGAGTTTGAGATATAATTGTAAGCAATTTTTATTGAAGGGAGGATCTAAAATCGACAAGTAATTTAAATAGCGTATAAAACGACGCGCCAAGAAAGTGAATTTTAGGTTAAGTATAGGCGGTTTGTTTTCTAACATGCTTCATTCAAAATGGACATGGTATAGGTATTGTAGGTATATCTGTGTTTTCATCATCATCATCATCAGCCTATAATAGTCATAGGCCTTCTTTAATGAGCGCTATAGCGACCTGTCTTCATCTCACCGCATCCAATATCTGCCTGCCTGTCTTTCGTAGCATCATTCGACCTCCGGCTAGGTTGGGCGTCCTACTCTACGTTTGTCGAGCCGCGGTTTCAGCGTATACCCTAGCCAATATGACAGCGTTACCTATTTTATCATATTAGTATGTTTAACATAGGATATTTTAAAAGCCCATCGTACAGTTTGTGGTATCTATAATAAGCTATTTTTAATTAGTTTAGTAATAGTTTTATCTTATACATAGTTTAGAAAGAGATGCGAAAATAGAGTTTGGTGGCCAAAAAGCGCAACTTCGTATCTCTGCCTAAGCTTTACAAAATGAAACTATTACAGAGGCATTAATAAATTACTTATAATAGATATCACAAACTGTACAATTGATTTTTACTTCGTAATTCGTTTTTGAAACTTTAAAACGTTGTGTGTTTAAGGTAATAATAAGATGAAATAGGTGGGGGCGCCACTTTCACTGGTGTATGCGCCTTAACCGAGCGGTTGTCGGTTTATCGCGAGATATTTGACCGGGCCCACTGATATTTCAGCTTGCTAATTCTTTGAGATATGTCAATATCTTTCGTGAATGTATATTTATATTAAAATTGCTTTTTTTGTTACAGGTATCGGGAAAAAATGAAAATCAGCTGTCTATAATAGAAATATGGGTAGTATAAACCTGTATCTAATTTGATTAAAATCCAAATTTAATCTTGATAGGAATCAATCTAAAAGTTTTAAGTAGGTATAACAAATACAATTGTTTGCAATTAATAAATGAAAAGTTTGAAAGTGATTATGAATCGGACTTGACATTCGATTCCCAATTAATAAAATTTAACAATGACATTTTCACATCATGTCAAAAGATAATGTTTAGATGACAGTTTTTTAGAAAAATTTCAAAATGAACCTACGAAGAAGTGAACTATTTATTTCGTGACAGTGAATATAACAGTGATGTGCTCAAGAAAGTGAATAATTAATTAAATTAGTAATATTGCTCAAAATAGTGTCTAAAAAATACTGATAAATTCTCCCAAAGACAGTGATTGCCTTATTTTCCAACGACAATAACTAAAAACAATGACACTTTACCTCTTGACCTTTACCTATTGAGTGTCACATCCTTAAAAAACATTGACACTTTACTAAAAACCAAGTGACATATCCTCAAAAACAAATGACACTCCCTAAAAACAAGTGACGTCTTTCAAACTGTGGCTTAAACAGTGTTTTTAGCAAATAAAGTTATAGAATGTGTTTAAGAGTGAACATGATTCCTCAAAAACAAATGACACCTTCTTAAAAACAAGTGACACCTTCCCAACCGACGCTCGGACGGTGTTTTATAAAAAAATAAAGTAGAATGTGTTATTTATGAGTGAACAAGGCTACGGGATGTACACAACGTGGTACCGGGGGGACAGTGGCATGCACCATCACCAGATGGGGCAACTGTACCACCATGGGCCACCGATGATCAAGACTGAAGCGGGGGTGAACAGTGACTGTATGATGGCGGTGGATTATGGACCCCCGATTAAGGTAAGACTCTTTTCTTGTAATGAAATCCTATTCCCTGACAAATGAAGAGCCTTTATCATAGGTTTTTTTCTAAAACCTATCACAGACACTCACAGGTCCCTTAAAAAATAGGTTACATTAGTCGATACTACAATAATACCCAGGTATACTTAGGCCCGTATTATGAAAGCTGGCTCAGTCATCGATGTATGCTTGAGCAACGCTTTTCTATGGCATAAACGTCACTCAAGCATAACTCTATGAATGAACAAGTTTTCATAATACGGGCCTTAATCTTACAAGAAGCTTGCATTATACAGTGTGGGGCAAATGTTTGCCCCCTCAAGGGTAGCTATCGCTTCTTTTGTAGTTAGAAGGTTTTGTTCTCAGGAACCTTCTGTTTTATTTTGAAGAAAAAAATATGTATACCTAATTATACCGTCTCTATCGAGCATGTAGTATGTTAGTAAACAAACCACGACACAAATAACAAAAAATAACTTGGCTGGCGTGAGTTTCAGATGTAATGGTAAGCAATATTTATTAAATGAAGGATTTCCAATCGACAAGTAATGTAGATTATATATAAATGTATAATGTAAATGTATAAATGGACGTGCCAACAAAGTGAATTTTAGGTTAAGTATGAGCGGTTTGTTTACTAACATTCTACAAGCTCGATGGATACGGTTTTGGCTTAATGATAAAGATAAATACGATAAATTAAGTAGCTACTTTAGTGTTCCTTTTAGTTATAGGTACAGTGTGATTGCTTGCGGTGCAAAAAAAAGAGGGAAACTACGCCCTTTTTATATCGACAGAAAATGTGTTAAAAATAATCTATTATTTTTCAAATTTTTTTTGCTACGACGACCCCTAAAAACTTTAAACAAAACAGTGCAACTTTTAAAATTAACGATAAATTACCATGAATAGAATCAGCAATTAATGGAAATAATGAGAACTGCTTATTAAAGTGAAACTGTGAATAAAACAACCCTCAATTAAAAGCTACCATGTTTTTTATGCCATATCAGCCTTTTTTGATCGATGTTTGTAATCATTTCAGATATCTCAATAAAATCACATGTTTTTCTTCATTTTTTATAACTTAACGTTCTTTACATGACACTCATGTTATAAATGCGAAAATTTTGATGTATGGATTTATGGTTGGATGTATGGATGGATGTTTGTTACCTCTTCACGCAAAAACTACCAAACGGATCTGGCATACAGGTAATTCTAATCCTGGAATCAAACATAGGCTAATTTTTATACCATAAATCAGTTCCTATGGGATATAAATAACTATCATCATTTTCATAGGAACAACGCGTGCGAAGCGGCGCATCTCACTGATATCATAAATGTGAAAGTTTGTATTGTATGGATGTATGGATGGATGGATGTTTGTTACCTCTTCACGCCAAAACTACTGAACGGATCTGGCTCAAATTTTGCATACAGGTAACTCTAATCCTGGAAACAAACATCGGCTACTTTTTTATCCCATAAATCAGTGCCCGTGGGATAGAAATCACCTTTGGACGTTTCCATAGAAACAACGCATGCGAAGCCGCGGGGCGCAGCTAGTTATTAAATAAATAAACTGAAACTGAAACTTATAAACTGTGTGGTGCTAGCTTAGAATTTGCACCACCCCATCTTTTCCCGTCGGTGTCGTAGGAGGCGACTAAGGGATACCCACCGGGGGCGGGCAGCAGCGCCTCCTGCAGAACAATTCTACCACCCAACTGCGATCCCCAAAACGCATGCCCAGCGTACTGATTATGGGCATTACCCCCATTACATAAACGCCAACAAGGCGCTTATCAGAGGAGGCTTGCGTCCAGCAGTGGACCAATACAGGCTGTTGAGAAGGTTGAAACTTATGAAACTAAACTGTAATCATTGATGATGTTGAAATCAATGCATCAATGGAAGCCAGCTACCGTGAACAGCATCCACCTCGTGCCGCCGCAATTGCTCTAATCTCCCGGTTTAGGGTCCATGACTTCACAAGCAAAAACACTTCGGGTAGGATAGAGTATTGGACGGGAAAAGAGGGTTCCGTGAACAGAGACATGAGAGGTTTATTGGATATTGAAATATTAGAGTTTAAAAAAGCAAGACAATTAGGGTATAAAAAGCTTGGGACGGGTTTTGCTCCAACACCAAAAATAACAATAGGCTAAAGTTTTCTTCGTCGCTTCTTTACATTAGTCTACGTACGGAAGAGACAGAAATCAAAAAAATTACTTAATTTTTGACAGTGCTTAGTTTTAGAATTTGATCTTTTCTAAGTGTTCATAGTATTTATGGAAATAAAGAATAATAAAAATAATTGATATTGTAATAAGTGGACATTCCCAGAAGTGAACGTTTTGAGTAGTTATCATTAAATATAGTGGGGTCCATTGTAATTGTGTGACTCGACCGCTGAAACGAAAATTATTCCAATAGAGCCCTACGTTAAGAAATGGATGGACAGCGTAGCTCTAAACAACAAAGACAAATTTTAATGAACAATAGTAAAGGGCATGGAAGTATACATCCATGATTTCGTGTGTCAACCATTTTTATTTAAACTACCATGAAAACAAAAAGAGGCGCTTGCCTTTTTCCAATCGTGATATTCTTTTCTGTGTACGCATAAAGGTTTTTTCTTAATGTAATTAGATTTTCTGAAAATCTGCAAATAATTATTTGCAGGGAACCCTAATAATTTGAGCAATATCGTGAATATCATAAGTACAAATTTCAATCACTTGCTTGCTCTACAGATCTATCCCTAGCTTTTTATACACGGTACCCTAAAAATTATTAAAAAATACAACAAAAAGCCAAACAACCTGTTTGAGTTATTTTAAAATGGTTCCGCACGAACGATTGCAATTTACAACGCTTTGGCGTCGGGTGAGCTAAGCTTAGGGATCTCTAAAATTGAAAATGAGGAAATATAGAATAAGGTAAGGTAAAGGCGTTATGTCAGATATTTGGTATTTTGTGCATAAATTAATAAAGCAGAGACAGATATGGACAATGATTGTTTGCGACTGTCGGCAGATAGCATAATTGCTTCATTTGTAAATACTATTTCTAATATATTTCTATTATTTTATTGTTCTTTTCTTGTTCAATAAAAATCCAAACAAGGTATCGAATATAGTTTATTTAGGTCCGTAACACTATCAATAGTTAAACAAATATTTTTTTAATGGTTTTATTATTGCTTAATTACAAAACAGTTGGTACTTACCTATTTGGTCTACTTAATCAAAAAGCTGGACAAAATTGTTCAATCACAATTTTGTTTCAACGTTTTTATTTGTTTCTTTTCTTATTTAATGCCCACGGACGTTCCGAGTGGTTTTCTTTTATTATATTTTTAATTGCAATGGGAATTTAAATCTCTTAAATTCTTATTGCACACAAAAGAGTCAGAGTCAGAGCAAAATCGTTTATTTCTTAAGACTTAAAAATAAGCACTTAGACAAGTAAAATTTTTCCTATTTAAACAGCTTGATATAAGTAAAATCGTTCATAAAAGTTACCGAATTACCTAATTGGGCAAGCCAAATCCTTAAAGAGATATTTTACATCAAACTTATGGATATAAAGATAAATATAAAACGAGTGTGGAGTGTGGATTTATGTACCTACATAGGTACATACAAGATAGAAAAAACCTTTCTAACATTAGGTACATCTATTTTAAAATCGTGTACAGAACCCACAATCACAGCCTCCCACTTACCAAAACCAACCTCATCTCCGCTACTTCCTATCGATATCACGACAAAAAGTCGCCGACAAAAAGACGTCACGTCTGCGCTACGTGGCTAATCACCCAGTTGTATTGACTTTGGTTCATTCATGGTTGGTTGGGTGGATGAATGATTGTGGATTTGAGGGGCTTGTGCCAGAAGTGAGCCAGGATCACGTGGTAATAATAATAATAAGAATAGGGTATATGCATCGATTTTTTTTATTGTTTAAATCGATTCTTTAGATCATTATTTAAACGAGAAATGATAAGACGCTCACTGAATTTCGCAATAACAAGCTAAAAAAAACAAATCAAAACTACAATAATTTTCGGGTGATAAAAACGCTGCCATATTGGCGCCATGTTTATTTGACGTCGACGTTCACACTCGATTTTTTGTGACGACCTCGGTAGTGATCATCTCAGGAAAGAGGTTTTCCGAAAAATCTGAAAATAACCGACAATACGAAATGTGAAGTGGGCAGAATAGTGTCAAATCATGGTGCAGCAAGCAGAATAAAAAAAGAAGAAATGTGAACAGCGATGTCACGTCCGCTCCAGTCAATGGCGTAGCGTTTTGAAATTTTGCGATTATGATTTAAAATATCAATTTTTCAATGGTTAAATTCTACAATATAAACATCTCAAAATGCTAAAATAAATATGTAGATATGTTTCTATATCAATAGAGAATACGTATATATTTTTTTAGCCATTTTGAAATCACATGCATATACCCTATTCTTTTATTTCAGATAGCATAATCCATATTTTGTTAGTAGGTAGTTTCTTAAATTAAATGTTAGTCACTAAGGTAATACTTATCGCTAATATTAAAATTATCTTAGACTACCTACTACATTTATACTAAAACAAACAAATTTAAATAGGCAATAAATTGAATCAGATTGAATAGAAATAGAAATTAGATAGAAAAATCTATTACAATCAAATAAAATGTCACAATGAATTAAATACTATCAAATTAGATCACATAAAGTCAAAATATAAATAAAATTAAATCAAATAATCACGTTTTGCACAAAGCGCTGCCATATCGGCGCAGTCATTCTGCCAGCTACTGTTTGTAGGATGCTGTTGGGGCTATCCCGCACTCTGCGCATCAGGGATGCCGTCTTTTTCCGAAGAATGGCAGCAAACCCATCTGTCTGGTACTCAGCAAACATCCCTGATGCACTTATTGACACTAGATCATGAATTTAAAAACATTTTACGTATTCGATGACATGTGACGTAATTTTTTAACCGACTTCAAAAAAGGACGAGGTTCTCAATTCGACTGTATATTTTTTTCTGTTTTTGTTTGTTACCCCTGAACTTTTGATTGGGTGGTCCGATTTTCATGATTCTTTTTTTGTATGAAAGCTGGTGCTTTCCGTGTGGTCCCATTTTAATTTGGTTACCTGTCCTTATTCTGACAATGGGATCCATGAAAAAACTATAAAAAATTAAGTCGGTTTATAGTTTTTTAAAACATAATTAATTATTTTTATTCTACCCTAGACAACAATCTCCGTGCTAGGCCTACTGTTGTCCACGGCTGGACATAGGCTTCTGAGAATGCCTCACTGCCTCGGTAGTAAAATTATTCTGCGGAAAGCGCTGCTACCCCTTACTCCCTTAGTCGCTTCCTACGAACTAATCTTACGACACCCACGGGAAGAGTTGGGGTAGTGCAAATTCTAAGCCAGCACCGCAAGGCATTACGTCACACAAGCTCTGCTTATGGGCTAGATGATGCTTTTAGCCCAGCATTATTTATTTACTAGCTGCGCCCCGCGGCTTCGCACGCGTTTTTCCTATGAAAACGCCAAAAGGTGATTTTCATCCCACGGGAACTGATTTATGATTATGATAAGAAGTAGCCTATGTTTGATTATAGGTTTACAATTACCTGTTTGCAAACCAGCCAGATCCATCCAGTAGTTTTGGCATGAAGAAGTAACAAACATCCATCCATCCATCCATACATACTTTCGCATTTATTATATTCTGTGTGTGATTTACGCAAGTAGTTTCCAATGAATGACTTCCCATCCAAGTAGTTAAGTTAATATATAGGTATTTTCTGATAATAGTAATCAGTCGTAGGAAAATAACAGGCACCTGACAGATTACCACTTATAATAATTAACGTTGGGTTAACAGTAATCGAGAATGAGTAATTCTAGTCAGCAAATAGTAGTTTGTTCAAAAAGAGAAGAGTCGTGGTGTTACGGTGAACTAACACTTTTAGTCGTACTGCAATGACAGAGCAGTGTTGTCAACGCAATCAAAATTGTCAATTGGCACACGAGCACCCTCAATTTCCAAGACGCTTCTCTTTTTGAACAGATTCTAATAGAAATATAAATTACTAGCTCCGCCCCGCGGCTTCACACGCGTTGTTCCTATGGAAACGGTTAAAGGTGATTTCTATCCCACAGGAACTGATTTATGGAATAAAACGCAGTCTTTGTTTGATTCCAGGATTAGAGTAACCTGTATGCAAAGTTTCAGCCCGATCCGTTTCGTAGTTTTGGCGTAAAATGGTTACAAACATCCATCCATAGGTACATCTATTATTATGAAAGCATGCTCAGTCATCATGATAGTCAGTGTGCTTGAGTGATGCTTATGCAGTTTTGACTAAAGACTAATTATAAAACGCTTGGAAACTAATGTCAAAATCAACACTCACCCTTAAGTAACGATGCGTTCTTAGCACGTTATTACGTATTATTGAATGGTTACCAAGCATTATTTGTTATTTATTTTTGAACGATTTCTAACTTTCAAATGTCTGTCATCTCTAGTGATTCTTTGAACTCGTCTTTACTCAAGTGTGGTCTGGACCATGCTTAAGTTAAGCTTGGAAAGGTTTTTAGGAATTTCTACACGCTAAATCGTTTTTTTTTATAAAGCGTTAAAAATATTTGGAGTCGTGGGTTCACAAAAAATATCAAAACAACAAAAAAGCTCTAACAAATAAATTGTTATAGTCGGGTTGATAGGTAAAGGAACGTATTTCGTATAAATAAATGTGTAGATCATAGACAAAACCTTACTCACTTAAGTAGAGATTTTGCTAGTGCAAATACTAAGTAACGTCAGAATTACCATATAGAAAGTAACTCTGATGCTACTTAATATTTACTTGTGCTGAGATTCTAAGCTTGAGAAGAACTCACGTAATGACTGTTTAAGTTATGCTTGGAGAAGCTTTCATTCTTTCAATGCCTCCTCACCTCACCTCAGCTAGCACCATCACAGGCCCCTAATAAGCGCCTAATTGACTTTTATATCAATGCCCATAATCCCCACGCTGGTCTTGCGTGTTGGGATCACTGTGCAGTGCTAGAATTGTACTGTAGGCGCTGCTCCCCGTCGCCGCCGGTGGATATCCCTTAGTCGCCCTCACAACACCCGTGGGAAGAGTTGGAGTGATGCAATTTTTAGTTGCCACCACACGAAAAGATTAGTTTTGACATTTAAAAAAACACAAGACGTCAGGCTTATTTGTAGCTTAAGTAAGTAAATATAGAACTATTTTATCAATGACAAGACGTCTGTACAGCCGCTTAATTTAAATTTAATTTGTTATTATTATTTAATTTGTCTTGTAAACTCATTTTCTGACAAGGCCTCTACGAGTATACAGCTGTTCAATCCTATTATGTAATTATATTTGTCTAATTGTTCTTTAAGCTTTTCAAAAAGATTTAAATTTGTTAATTTTGTGTTCCTATGGTTTTAATAAATAAACTGAACTGAAAAATTTAAGCCAAATCTGTTAATGGTCTTAACGGTAAGAATTATGAAATTGATTGAAAGACAGTAAGGTTGATCGTTTTGTGTTGGCGTGCGATTAAGTTTTTTGTACAAGGAATAAATCTAGCGGTAAAGACATTTGCCACAAACTTCATACTAATATTATAAATGTGAAAGTTTGGATGGATGTATGGATGTATAGATGGATGTTTGTTACCCCTTCACGCCAAAACTACTAAACGGATCTAAATGAAATTTTGCATACATGTAATTCTAATCCTGAAATCAAACATAGGCTACTTTTTATCCCATAAATCAGTTCCCGTGGGATAGAAATCATCTTTAAACGTTTTCATAGGAATAGCGCGTGCGAAGCCGCGGGGCTCAGCTAGTTTAACATAAATCTCCAACACAAAATAACCACAAACCAACACATTAAATAACGCCACTGCAAACTAACCCACAGAAATTCATTCAATCTTAAAATCGTCCAAAAAACTCCCGCTACGTCGCCAGTACGTCACACCCTCGCGCGTTTGATTAATGACGTCACTACGTCGTTATGGCGGCGTATCACTGTCTGTGGTTGTCTTAGCTAAATATTTGGAATGGACGACTTTGTAGGTTATCTGATTTTTCTTGAACTGGGTTTTTTCACCGACACCAAAAAAGGAGTAAAATAAAAAATGCATGTATGTTATTTTATTTTACATTATTACTATTTTTATAGCAAAGCTCTTTGTGGCAGTTTTGTAAAAAAAAATCAGGTCTCATTATTTACTCTATAGCTTACTAGTTGCGCCCCGCGGCTTACCACGCAAGCCTATCCCACGGGAACTGATTTATGGGATAAAAAGTAGCCTATGTGTTATTCCAGGCCTAGAATTACCTGTATGCAAATTTCAGCCCGATCAGTTCAGTAGTTTATGCGTGAAAGAACAACAAACATACATACAGAAATGTTTACAAAGTTACACGTTTTTAATATTACAAGGATTCATACCGAGTTTTGAGTGAATCTTAATGAAACTAAGGAATCATTTTTCCATAGAAACTTTACCGCCCCTTTTTAAAGTTTTTTTTTTAATTCTTTTATAGTGTGTTCTAGAAAACCTCCCAAATTTCATTTAATTCGGTTAAGTAAGGGCCGTGTAGTTACGGAGATACGAGGTTACAAAGATTCACTCAAAATTTCTGGTATACATATAATATTAGTAAGATCCTAAACTGACAAATAAAACGTCCTTTCCCGTGATGTTTCCTTACAATTCTAAGGCCCGTATTATGAATGTCTTCTCGGCACAGATTACCCCCAACCGAGAAGCACAGAGAAAACCCTCCTTATAATCTGTGCTTCTCGGTTATCGAAATATGCTTGATATGCTCTTTTCTGTGGTACAAACGTCACTCAAGTATAGACCTGTGACTGATAAAGCTTTCATAATACGGGCCTAAGCTACCACATCTTCGCAAGCCCACAAAACGAAGCGCACACAATTAATTTAAGAGACGTTCGTTGTTCTTTCAACCGCATGCTCCTGTCATTAGTGTGCGCGCGTACTTATATGAGGGGACGTTTGTCTATGGCTTTATCTGACTCATCATCATCATCAATACAAATGTTTTTAATTTCGTTTACAAATACAAATCGTTTATTTCATAATCACACTAAAGCCCGTATTATGTAAGTCTGCTCGGTTATCGAACTATGCTTAAGTAACGTTTTTCTATGGCACAAACGTCACACAAGTATAGACCTGTGACTGAGCAAGCTTTCAAATTACGGGCCTAATATTATAAATGCGAAAGTTTGTGTGGGTTGATGTTTGTTACCTGTTCACGCCAAAACCCCAGAGCGGATCGGGTTGAAATTTTGCATAGAGGTAATCCTATTCCTGGAATGAAACGTAGGCTACTTTTTATCCCATGTGCTGGCTTAGAATTTACACCGACCCAACTCTTCCCGCTGGTGTCGTAAGAGGCGACTAAGGCATATCCACCGGGGGGTGGGCAGCAGCGTCCCCTGCAGAACAATTATACCACCAAACTGCGATCCCCAACCCTCATGCCCAGAGTGGGGAAGACAAGGCGCTATGGCGCTCATTAGGGGAGGCCTATGTCCAGCAGTGGACTAATATAGGCTGATGGTGATGATGATGATGATATCATTTTGAATTGAATCGTATTATAACTAGTGTAATAAAGAATATATTTCTGTAGTTCAATACATAAATACATGGCATTTATTTTTTTATAAACAATCATGATTAATCACATAAAAACTTGTTAAACAAAAATTCAAAATATGATACATTCCCAAGGTTTAAAAAAAAAAACTTTGGAAAACTCTTATATTTCTCCTCCGTTAAAAAATCGGATAAAAAATCGGTCTTTCCTTCAGAACCGGGAAACCGATATTTCCTAATAGAAATCTAAAGAACTTAAGTACTTTAATACCGACTTATTTATTTAATATCGTATTTTATTTAATGTCTTACCATTTGACGACTTACAAATTAAATTAGTAGCATACTTAACTTACCAGTTTTTGCAATAGCACGCGCCTAGGGCACGAGCTCAGAGCTATTAAATACAAGATAACTATTAGGTAAAACATTCTTTAGCACGTTAACTTAGATTAAATAAGTACTTAAACGGGATTAGAGAACATAGTGATCAGTTTTGTATCAGAAATGTTGTTATTTCGAACTAACTAACTACACTTTGAAATATAAACTGTAGATTTACCTGAATATGATGATAAGTGGATAACTTAGATCATTATCATCATCTCACTGAGAGGAAAAACTTCCTCCAAAGAGAGGAGAGACTCACTGAGAGGGAAAACTTCCTCCTTTTTCCTGCGCAGCTATCAACGACGAAATAGGAAAATGATGAACTAAGTAAGCATCTCTGATGATGAAGTGAAGGAAAATTATCAAATGGGTGAAATGATCAAGCTGATGATGATGCTGATAAGTCCACTGCTGGAGATATGAATTAAAAAATCCATATAAATTTTAAATCCCATCGCTTTGCAGGTCTTCCTCTTCTTCTTTTTCTGTGTATTGGGTAATTCATTATTATTTTGGACCATCTCTCGTTTTGCAGCCTTTGGATGTGCAATAGTTCAATAGTTCTTTATTTTTAACAAATTTAAGTTACATGTCAGGTTTTAAAATCAAGTTTTGCTACAACAATTACAATCACAATAGTAGCATACATACAATAAAATATAATCAAAATATATCTTTATGATATAAAACGTAATTAATAATAAACAATCATTTAATACAATAAAAAAATTCAATGTCAAAAATGTCATTTTGAGCCTATGAACTCATCATAGTTATAAAACGTTTGCTCGATAAGCCAGCGTTTTAGGCGGCGCTTAAATATACTAGTGTTACCAGCCTCTTTGATCAGATCTGGTAACCTGTGGTACACCTGTGGGCCCATAACATGAGTCAACTTCGATGACTTAGTCAGGGACCGCGCTATTGACACCAGATTTGTGCCCTGCCCATTTCCATTTATAAGAGATCAACCTTTTGAAAGGAGAGAAAGGAGTTTTGATAATGAGCATAAAATCAAAAAAATTCGTATCGAGATGGTGGAACATTTGATTCTGCTCTACTTTCATAATATCCACAGCCAAAGAGTGGAATGAACTTCCTGCGTCTGTCTTCCCATTAGAGTACAATCTTGGAGTTTTCAAATCTAGGGTAAAGAAGTTCCTTCTGAAAAAGCGTGCTCCATCTTAGGCTACCAGCTAGCCAAACGTTTGTCCATCATCAATAAAAAAAATATTTCGTTACATGCATGCATGGTTGTCGACTTTTTGGTTTAATCTTTTTTATTATTATAAATATTCGAGAAAAAGCAATTAGAAAATTATCAAATAAGCCCAGGAGAGACCATCTTAAAATATGAATCTTATAAGAATCGCACACATGGAATTTTCCAAATGTCCATGTTCAATACCATGGGTATGGTATTATATTATTATATATACCCATGGTTTTAATATGTACTTACATCAAATCCTCAATATTCAGCAATTGAGAAATCATTTTTTTTCAATAAAGGTTATAGGAAAAAAATATTGATTGAATGATGTTATTTCAGACGATACGACAACACGACTTACAAAAATCGCACATCTAGTTTTCAAAACTCTAGGTATAGAAATAAATTAGAACTTTTTACAAATTAAGCAGTTGAGCTAACTGCCGACTGTTACTTTTGTTGCCATTATAATACTTAATTAAATTGAAGGTAATTAATAAATTATATATCGTATCATTCATACGGTTCTTGAAGGATGCTGGATGACGGCGTCCTCCATATATCGTCAGTTTGCTCTTTTGGTCTTATCCATTAGAAAGACAACTATTTGTAACTACAGACACACACACAAATCAATTACCATAGAGATACAATTCAAACAAAAGTATAAAAGGTTTCATAATCCAGACAGGCACTTTAAACAGTAAGTAAATACATAAGTGTAGAAAAGTTTGTGTGTGTTGCAGCACATCAAATATGCTATCCCTCAGCGAAATTTTTTGCTTCAGACGGATGTGGCTGAAATTTTGCATACAGGTTACAAATTCTAATCCTGGAATCAAACATAGGCTACTTTTTATCCCATATGCCCATTTTGTTATTATGGGATAGAAATCATCTAATTAAGGTTTCCAAAGGAACAACGCGTGCAGAGCAGCGGGGCGCAGCTAGTCTTGGATAAAAACATAGGCTACCTTTTTATCACATAAATCAGTTCCAAGTGATATAAATCAACTTTAAACATTTCCATAGGAACAACGCGTGCGAAGCCGCGGGGCGCAGCTAGTATATATATTTATCTATCTATACCCATGGTTTTGACGTCCTACTTCCCCCACAAAGCTTAGTGTGCTGATATAACAAATGACAACTACACGTCTCGAGTCGTCGGCAGAAGACACGACGATTTTTCACCATCAAATGGGGTAAGGGAGATTGGATGGTTTAATTTGTTTTAAGGTTTTTATTTGGAGTAGTGATGCTTTATGAAACTGTAGATCTTGGAAATGCTTTTGCGTTAATTTATAATATTAGAAAGAAAGTATGCCTAATAATATATTACAACGCAAAAGTTTAGTTTGTTAGTCTTTCGGGCAAATACTATATACTGAACGCATAAAACTCAAATTTTGTATATAGGTAGTTCTAAAACTATCTGTAAACTTACCAAACTTTGTTTACCAATATAGGTACCACCGTCAAAAAGCTTTAGTATAGTAATAAGCTGAAATCAAAAGATATATTATTTATCTGTATGTTTTTAAGTTTTCGAGGGCACTAACGAAACCAAAAGGAGCTTAACCTCTCCACAGCTTTTCTACCCCGCGTACGAGGAGCGACGTAAAAAAGAAAAGTTACAGTTCACAATGGCTAGATGGCGTTGTAACGTGGTTTTTGTAGCACTTTTTCACGGAATTTTCGCGAACATTAATTAATGATGGGAATAAAGCTTTTGGGTTAATTCGAATAAGAAATTTAGAAATACGAATTGTGGAATATTTATATGAATTGTAGAATGTAGGTACAACTTCATTGCTACATATTGTTGTTTTGCTTGTTGGTGTATTTTTTAATTTTAACTGTAATTTAAAAAGTAAATAGGTTTTTAATAGCTTTAACAAAATTAAAGGTGTGGAAGGTGAAAAAGGAAATCTGCATTGGTACACTTAACACTTTTAGTGTACCACTGTACCACCAAAATATATAAAAGACCTAGAAAAATAACAGAAAAACACTAATAATTGAGTAATTTTGTAAACAACACTTTAAATAATTCAATAATACTGCATTTATGTGCAAACCGGCCAAATCATAGAATCATTTCAACGTTTTTAGGTTATTTTTTCTCACTTCTAATAAATTCACTTGCTTTATTGAAACTTGGTGTATTTCACGTTTCTTTCGTCGACATTTCACTTATTATTGCATAATAAACCATATTTGAGTAAAATATCAGTAAAAACTACTAGAAACCTCTGTAAGTACCAAAACACTTAGCGAGACTGAATGGACTCTAAATGAGTGTTAGAAAAACTTGGGTGGCTATTCTGATGTGACATGGAATTGATATTTTTAATGTTCGAGAGTAATCACATCAAAAGAAATAGGCAAAAATCGGATTCAATTAAAAAGCTTAATGAACCGTTGCCTAGGCAATTTAATATGATTATAAAAATAACCAATAAGCGAGTACATACCTATATAAACAAACACATGATTTTATACGTATTAGTATTTTATTTTTGACGCCATGCTTAATGAACTTTTTAGTTCACTAATCCCCATTACGAGTTCGCACTGGCGATAACGGGGAATAATGAAGAAAAAGTTCACTTATCCCCGTTGACGGGGATTGTCAACGGGGATTAGTGGAAGTTAGTTAGTTATTCCCAACGTCTCACGTGAGACTTGCTCATTCCCAACGTCTCACGAAAACGCACCTATGGCCAACGTCTTACAAAGGTCAGAGCGTCGTGTTTACAATCTACATCATTGATTTATTTTATCTTTTTTAATATTGCCTATTTGTCAAAAGATGAAATAAGCAGATTTATAGATTTCAATGAAAGTTGGAAAATGTCAGTTACTGTCATTAATGGCGTCACAAACGCGTCAGAAACACAAATGGTTGGTTGGTTGAGATTTCGTTAAGTAGGTACTTGTTGTTTTTTGTTATTGTAATTATGTAGTGCGTAATCCTGCATACTATAGTGTTTCCGAAAAAAAAAATATAGAGATTGTGGGTAGAGGGTTTATTTCTTATCGATATCGATTTTTTTTTAGATAGGTTTGGTTTAATTTCGATACCTAATTGAGTTGAAAAATATTAACGATGAACGTTACATTTAGTTTTGAATATTTTTTAATTTCCTTTTCAATAAGCAAGAAAGCATATTAAAAGCAATTCGTAAATGAGTTAAATTTTAAATTTAATATTTAGTTATAAAATATAAAATGCTTTGAGAATACTCCCCCGAGCGCTACAAGCGCGACAAGACAGCGGGAAAATTCGGAACTAATTAGAGATTATATCCCTACCAAATTAGGAATACCAGACTCTACGTGCAAAACGGGGCGGACTAGGTATTTTTGATCGCAGTCGGATAATACTGCTTAACCCTTTACTGCGCATGCTTCCATACATAAGTAGGGGAAAGGAAAAAAACACAAATTTATACCGGGTAAATTTTAAACCTATACTTTTTTTTCCTACCCAAGCATTTTTATGTCGAACCTTTGTATGTGTGAGTCGGTGCCAGCTTTAATTACGTATCGACTTAATTTGCCTGTGACTCTCGATCTGAGGCAGAGTTTTGACACGTTCTGAATGAAATTCACTGTTTTTTCGACCTTTCCTGAGTCAAAAAAGTGTTCTAACAGTGTTTTTGTAACGGTGCAGTGATGTAGTGTCCAGTTTTGGTGGGAAAACAATGCTTCGAGCGTTCGAACTTCGAAGAATTGTGAAGACAATTATTCAAATTGGAGTATTCCAATTATGAAAATGTGAGCTGGGTGAGTTATTTTTCCAACCACTTCAACGTTTAGAAACAACGGACTGTTTTGTTTCTAACGTTTCTGCTGACTTATTCTATTAAAAATGCATAATTGAAGGAAAGATTTATTATTATTATAAGCAATTATGTCAGGTATAATAACATAGATTTATGCTAGGTATTGTGGTACTTATGACCACCTGTTGACAATTTCATAACTTTGCATGCTTCTGTGTCGTTTGTTCACTGATTGATTATAATAGATTGCTAGAATTGTTTTCTTCTACTGTTATTAATTTGTTTCTTCTACGTTTTTTTTACTTGATTACTACAAGAAAACATAAATCAACTGAAATATTAGTAGATGCTGTGTCTTAACGTCAGTGAATATTTGTTTTAGAATTCTATTTTTCTATTTTGAGAAAGTTATCATACGAAAACTTTGCAGAAATGGTGTGAAAAATCTCAAGAAGACAACTTCAAATTGAAATGTGTATAAGAAATCAAATATAAAGTATCCCAAAACAGTTTTTGGGTTTTTATTTAATTTCTTAGACATTACCCGTAGTGTAGGTAAACTATAATAACGAAAAACCATCAAAATGGAATTAAATTGGTTTCTACACAATTTTCGTGGATTTTAAGAACCCCTTTAGTAGGCTAAAGGGGTGTCAAAACGCACAAACTAAGATGTTGGTGAGCAAAATGTGAATCTACAGAGAACCATTCCACGTTGTAGCATGATACTGAAAACCTGAAAGTCTTGTCTAGGTGTCCTAAATGTAGTGCACTCCGACTTGCAAGAGATGGCGCTATTTTCAATTCTAATTAGACGCATCTCAAATTGAAAATATTAAAATTTTCTTACTAGTTTAGGGTCTCCCTGATAAGCGCCTTATTGGCGTTTATCTCATGGAGGGTAAAGCCCATAATTCCCACGCTGGGCAAGCAGGTTGGGGATCGCAGTTCGGTGGTTAAAAGGCAAAACGCCCAACGCGCCGCTGCGTCTTCGTAAACAAGGCTAAGAAAGAAAGTTCTTGGCAAATAGCTTCCATACGTACATTATACCTACGTCAAGTTAACCGATGACAGCTCTTGTTTGTCCAATTACCTCTCAAACCACCCTTTAGTAAATCAAATAATAACAATGTAATACATACAAATCATCCAAAGTTTTCAGTTGTTAACAATATTTTATTGCTAATAAATGAACTGGAATTTTACCAGTCATAAAACGGTCTTTTTATACCCCAGACGGAGTTTAATGGGTTAACGCCTTCATGCCAAATATGAGCCGTTTGTGTAAATCTGACCCCACGCAATGTTGGGAACATTGGAAACAATTCGTTGGGCACAATTTTTTTTTGAAAAAACAGAGTTTTTTTTTTTATTTGATGTGAATACCTAACCTATTTAGAAACTGTAACTAATATTCCACTACGAACAAGACAGTGGGAGAATACGTAACTAAATTATAAAATGCATTGACAATGTTAAAAAAAATTAGAAATTGAGCTAGTACCTATTTATAATTCAAACAATTGAGCTAACTCTAGACTGTTGCAAATAATCGACAGAACTATCTTGTCCTTAACTGACCTTGATTGTAGGACTTACCGAAAAACTCGAAACTATCATTTAATTGTTCTTTTATCTCCAGTCTGTCCCAAGGTTGCCTGGAAGAGATCGCTCAAAGCGATAAGACCGCCTTTTATACTTCCTTGATTCTCTACATTGCCTTCTGTATTGTATTTTCTATTTGGTCCTGTGTGGTACAATGTGGAACCAAAGTTATCGACATAAAGCAAGCTGAAGTGGCAGCGGGCCGACTATATCTCGCGAAGAAGCGATAACCGCTGGGGTAAACGAGTTCTTGGGTGGAGACCGTGACTCGGCAAACGTAGTGTAGGACACCCTTCGGCCAGGTGAGAAGCTGAAGACGGGGCGCTATGGCACTCATTAGGGGAAGCCTATGTCCAGCAGTGGACTGATACAGGCTGGTGATGATGATGATGATGATACAATAAAGAGTTATCTATCTTATTTCTAGCTTCACCAGTATGGTAACGAACTGAGCAGTTCTATGTCAACCTTTTTTTTGTACCTAATTATATGAACCTACGATACTAATGAGTGAAAGAAAGCTCTTATCAAACCTATAACACGTCACCTCAACCTCAACAGCCTGTATTGGTCCACTGCTGGACGCAGGCCTCCCCCTGATAAGCGCCTTATTGGAGTTCCACACTGGGCATGCGGATTCCTGATTGCGGATCGCAGTTTGGTGGTAGAATTATTCTCCATTCCATGGGGCACTGCTGCCAGCCCCCCTTGGATATCCTTTAGTCGCCTCTTACGACACTCACGAGAAGAGATGGGGTGGTGCAAATTCTAAGCCAGTATAACACGTCACATAAAACAAGAAATACGTACAAAAACCTCTCGCAACACCTTCCTTGTATTTATTTGCTGGTTTCTATAAAAAACACTATAAAATCAACATGTCTATTCATGTCTGGTGGCAGTCTCGACTGCCTCGTAAACGGGTGGTACAGTCAGCTACAGAACTACCTAAACATAAATGAGCGTGATGAATTAGTAAGGGTTTTCCTAACCGCTCCTCGCCTCGTGCAGTTAAGAGTGTACCATAAGCAATTTACTTAAAAATTGTACTTCAAAATCTGCGAAAGCTATAGCTTTCTCAGATTTTGAGATATATAACGAATGATAATATTATAATGGTGATATACCACCTTTATGTTTAGGGAAATGTTACTTAGATCTTTTACCTTATATTTCATGTTTTAAAAACACGATTGGTGAAAGTTTTCTCGATGATAAATTTTTTTGAAAAAAAAATTTTTTTTGCTATTGATATCAGGAACAGCTTACTTTATTCTTTGGTTTTCAACCGACTTCAAAAAATGAGGAGATTCTCAATTCGACTGTTTTTTCCGCTTGTTTGTTACCTCAGAACTTTTGACTGGGTGATCCATTTTTTTTGGTTGCTGTTGACCGCAGATGGCCATGACAGCGTTACCGGACGGTTTGGCGGGCGCAGTGGGAGCCTCGCCGGTAAATTAGATTGGGGCGACACGCACAATGGCCATCACTTAGGTGCGAGCCTTGGCTTGGGCTGTCGCCCGATGCTAGTAGAGGGTATTGAGGTGGTGCCTTAGGTGCACGAATGCACCTTTGGGCGGAAGGAGGGAATTCTTCGACCGTCGGGGTGGTTTGTGGTCGTTTGTGTAGTGTGCGGTAACGAATCGGTTGACGTCACCTCCGGGTTGGCGGCGGTGAGTGGGTCAACGGGGTCACCGAGAACGTGTTTCGGTCTACGAAGGAGAGATGCTGGGTGATCCAATTTTCATGATTATTTTTTATATGAAAGCTAGTGGTCCCATTTTCATTTGGCTCAGTCTGGGATCCATGAAAAAACTATAAAAATAGAAAAAACTATAAAAATAGAAGACGTTTATAGCTTTTTATAACAAAATTAATAATTATTTGGTAAGAAACCTAAAAGTATTTATTTAGTTATGTCTTTTAAATTTCTGATTAGTTGTTTCATTGAATTGTAAAAACTGGTTTAGCGCATATATACATCTTGAGCCGACTGTACCTGATACCGGGAGGCGGGCCGCGTTACTTTAGCGAGCCATAAACAAATATTGTACTGCGGGTCGATTTTACGAAGGTTCCATAAAAAAGGTAGGCTGAATATAACTCATATGGCAAGTATGTGGGAATTTTATGTCTCAAGGTCGTGAGAGCAAAAACATAACCCTTCTTCTTGAGCAATCGGGTAAAAGTAAATATTCAGAAAAAAAATCCCTTAGGCGGTACTATTTTATCTTATTACTAGCCCCGAAATTTCAGCCAGATCCGTTTAGTAGTTTTGGCGTGAAGAGGTAACAAACATCCATCCATCCATCTATCCATACATCCATACAAACTTTCGAATTTATAATATTAGTGTGATAGTGTGATTATGATTACGTTGAACAATCGAATTTTCAAAAAATTATAGGCTGTTTTTGTACTTTTGTAATATATTTTGTTGTGAATCCTAGATCGCTTCTAAGCGATAAGGCCGCCCATTGTACTTGTTTTATTTAATGTATTCATTTACCTAATGTTATTTTTATGGTGTACAATAAAGGATTTTTTTTTTGTATAGAAGATGCGAAGTTGCACTTGGTGGACACCAAACTGTGAGTTCGCATTTTTTTGAAATTCCTTTCTTCAACGTTAAGATAAAATAGGTGGCGGTGCTAGTGTGACTCGGGGTACCGCCTTTAATGGAACTAGTTTCTGGTCGCTGTTTTACATGTGTTTCACATTCACATTCTATACATTTTTCGAAGTGATTAAAATGTCATAATAGTTATTTTATTCCGCTCATTAGGGGAGGCCTGTGTCCAGCAGTGGACTAATATAGACTGATGATGATGATGATGAATAGTTATTTTTGATAATACAAAAAGAGATAATTGAACAATATTTATTGAAGAAAGGATCTCAAATCAGCATGTAAAAGTAAAAATTTATTGATATACCTCCTTATTCATTATAGTCTGCTAACTTAGCACTTTGCTAAATCTCACTGTCTTCTTCTAATGACATAAGTCAGACTGAGAAATAACACTACTCAGCAGCCGTTTTATGTTAGCATTAGTAGACCATCATGAATAAGGGGGTTAATATCTAGTGTAACCTTATTTTCTGATATCTGTGAGTGTAACAGAACGTATTAGTCCATATAAGCCCCTGGATTTCAGGAACCAGTGGCTTCAATATTTTAAGAAAGTACCTACCTACTTTCCATTATGTTTAAAAATCGGAACTAGAAAGTTAATTTATGGTTAAGTACTGCGGGTTTGTTCACCTTTTATGCAGGATGAAAAAAATCGAATATAGATAAATTATGTTTTTTCAAGTCAGCAAATATCTTATTAATTACTAGTTTCTGCCTTCGGCTGCGCACGCTTTGTTTCCATGGAAATGTTTACATTTATTTCTATGTCATGGGAACCGTTTTATTTTTATGTTTGATTTCAAATTTAAAGCCACATTTATTAACAATCGAAGTAAGTGTGATGGATGACGCTGTATTACCTATTGTTTCTTTGCTCCTGATCATCACTAGCATATAGTCCAATGCTGGACATAGGCCTACTAACTCCGGAAGAGTTAGTCAAAACTTTCATCACCATCAGCCTATATTTAGTTGCTGGACATAGGCCTCCCCTAATGAGGGCCATGGCGCCCTGTCTTCAGCTTGACGTATCCAGCGTCTCCCTATAGTCTTTGGCAAATCGCCATCCCATCTAGCCGGAGGGCGTCCTACACTACGTTTGCCTAGTCGCAGTCTCAACTCTCTTAACTCGTTTACCCCATCAGTTGACGGTTCTTCGCAAGATATGGCCGGCCAACTGCCGCTTCAGTTTGCTAATTCTTTGAGCCATGTCAATAACTTTGGTTCTCTGTCGGATGTATTCGTTACGAATCCTATCCTTCAGAGAGACTCCGAGCATAGCTCTTTCCATAGCTCGCTGAGCGACTTTAAACTGGTGGACCAGCCCTATCGTGAGTGTCCACGTCTCAGCTCCGTAGGTTAGAACGGGTAGGACGCACTGATTGAAAACTTTAGTTTTCAAGGATTACGGTCAGCTCAAAACTTTGCATTCAATCAAATATGATAATCATCAAGAGCACCGCGAAACGCCAATCAATTTTGAACTCTATACCCATCACAAAAACTACCGCCAAGCAATTTTGAACCTTACGTCCTAACATTAGCCAAATTACTTGATACGAAATTAATTTAGCAATTCATTACCAGCCACTGGACTACGCTGAAGTTCCGAAAACAATAACATATTTTTGTAAAAAACATAACAAAATCCGAAACCATTAGCGGCAAAAAGAGACGAAAAAGTTGAATCGATATAGTGGAAAAAGTTGGCTAAGGGTGAGTCAGCTCTTAGTTTGGGTTCCGTAGGCGTTTTTACAAAAAAAATATTCTGTTTTTATCTCAAAGCTCATCCAAGCTGGATACCCTGAAAGAGCTGAAGGAATCAAAATACCTAAAACAAATGAATTCAGACGATTCAAACGATTCCATACAAACCAGTCCGTGCGTACTAGTTGTGGCGTAAGAATCGACCGATCAACACAGCTCGTAAATGTCGTAAGAGAACTCACCGGAGAAATAGCATTTGCTTCCTCTGTATTTTAGCCCAGATGACCAATCCGCCTGCCAAGCTTTTGTGACCAACAAATTCCTAAACACTGTGTGTGCTAAATAATAGATTCAGGCGTTACTTTGCGGAAATCCATTGTAAATATAAGAATGAAAAATATTTAGTAACAATTCCGCGAAAAAACCTTCTGCGATAAAATCTAACAAATTGTACATTCATACAAAATGAAAGAACATTTATCGAAGCAAGTCGTCAACTAGTTTCGTCTCTCCACGAGACATCATCAGGACACCACACCACTTGAACTTGGCACGCGGAGCTCGAAGTGACAACATCTCTGGTGGGACTCTGCCGTTGTTGTTTGGCGCTCTCAGTGTCAAGATCGAGTGGTGTGGTGTCCTGATGATGTCTCGTGGAGAGACGAAACTAGTTGACGACTTGCTTTGATAAATGTTCTTTCATTTTGTATGAATGTACAATTTGTTAGATTTTATCGCAGAAGGTTTTTTCGCGGAATTGTTACTAAATATTTTTCATTCTTATATTTACTATGTGTGCTTATAACTATGTGAATCTACAATTCTTAAATATAGAATTATCTATTTATTGGTAGATACCTACCTACCTCGCTAAATACCATGGGTTTCCGATGGCCCACTCAAGCGAATCTTAGCTAAGCCGTAATACGTTGCTCGCTGAGCGAGACGCTATTCCTACCCAACACGCAATAGAAATTAAACTTGAACTATAAATCTCAGATTCGCGCAAGATAGAAAATAGAAGTAATACTAAAGTATTGTGTAGTCTAATTCTAATTCTGAGTAGGGGAACTAAGATCTGCATGGACATCTCACATAGGAGTGTATTGTGCATTATCCCTATGCCTAAGTAGGCTCTAACCAGCCCAGCTCCTTGAAGTATCGGAGAAGGACTTTTGGTGACTGACAACTTCGTTTCAGCTTTTCTGTGGGTGTGGGACTGTGGGTGCGGTAGAAGCCTCAATGAGACACTTCAGTTCCGTTTTATATCTGGCCTCCTCTGTGACCGTGCAGTGGAGGACAACGTGTTCCATAGTCTCTTCTTCTTGGAAGCAGCCACGATATAAACAGCTATCTGGGGCTCCAGTCCTAAAAAGATCATGGTTCAATTCACAATTGCATAATTTTTTATCGATTATTTAGCTTAAAACGTAATCGAAATAAATAATACATCTACAAGAAAATTAAATATTGAGATAAAAAAAAAACAAAAGTAAAACTGCACTCAGTTTCGGGTGATAAAAACGCTGCCATGTTAGCCCTTGCACTTTGTGACGTCACGTTTTATCGTTTATATTATTATATGCATATATTATTACCTATGTCAGCTCAAAGTAAATGACCATATTATAAAAATGCACAAGTGTGACGTCACGGTTTGGCAGCCAATAGCGTTGCGTTTAGAAATTTTGCGGTTGAGATTTAAAAAATCTGCTTTTCAAGGACTAAATTTCAAAATAAAAACATAAAAAATACAAAGATAAATAAACAAATATACTATTTCAATAGAGAATGCGTAAAAATTTTTTATAAAGTCACATGCCCTATTGAAACAATTGAGCTTACTACAGTTAGGTATTAGATTCTATAACTCAACAGTTTGCAAGTAAAGGCCCAGAAATGTTTTCCATCATCCCAAGGAACCCTAAAAATAAGAAAAAAGCCCAAATTTGAATTTGTGAGCGGAAGCCCCGCCGCAGAACGAATCACGACATCATTAAGTTTTTATATCTTATTTGTGATGATCTTTATTAGTTTATTATTTGTTTTGTTATTTCTTATTAGATTATGTTGTTTTAAGTGTTATTGTCTTGTAATATTGGTCTTCCTGCATCATTTAATTTGTCTTTAAAACTAATAATTATAAAGAGAAAAAAAATTATTGTTTGTTTGTATTGAATACGGTCTGAAACTACTGGACACATAAAACAATTCTTTCATCATTCAGGGAGTGACATAGGCTATATTTTATCCCGGAATTCCCTCAGGAACGGGAACTATGTGGGTGAAACCGTGAGGCGCTGCTAGTTACAAACCACAAATATCTATCAGATAAATAAATAAATAAATAAATAAATAAATATAAATAAATAATGCTGGACAATTCACACAGCATTATCTAGCCCCAAGCTAAGCAGAGCTTGTGTTATGGGTACTAGATAAATGATATACATAATACAATACACTACATAAATAGATATTTTTTATTATACATAGAAAAACATCCAGAACGCCCTGAACAAATGTCTGCAGATCGTACACACATTTGTCCCGAGGCGGGAATCGAACCCGCAACCTCCTGCGTCGCAGGCAGACCTTCGCCCACCGCGCCACAGAGGTCGTCAAATAAAGCTGGACAACTCACACAGCATCATCTAGCCCCAAGCTAAGCAGAGCTTGTGTTATGGATGGTTAAGTACTAGATAATTGATATACTTACAATTATAACCTTACACACAGACAGACATTTTTTTATAATAGATAGAAAACATCCAGTACACCCAACTTTTTACCGGATGCGGGAATCGAACCTACAACAACTAGGTTACCTATACACCTACAGCTCACTGTACTAACCTAAAGTACATTACTTTTATTACATTTACATAAATTCGGGACTGACGGTACGACCTAACTTTTCTATTTTAAAACTAGGTCATGAAAAATCGTTACTTCTACGAAGTTTCTCCTATAAAACCCAGATTTCCACAGCCTCTATCTAAATCGGTTGTAAAAAGTGCAGTGTAGTTCAACCGAGATATCTGTCTCCATAACACCTCAAACTCAACCTCAACCAGCAAATTGGTGCAAATTCTAAGCCAGCACCACACACCTTCTGTCTTCATAATAACACAGGAATTACATATACCTAAATTACCTAATGAATCTCAAACAACAATTATGAACATTAAGTCGGAGTCATTAAGCAGAACAGCAGCCTTGTAGGCTGCTTTTAGAGAAACTAATATAATTTTTTATGTTTTTGAAAACACCAAGATACTGTCAAACTTACATAATTATTGTTTTTATTTCATATTCGGCACAGTGCCTATGTTGCGCAAATCTTATTGCGTCTGGCAGGGTGGCCATATACCTAAGGTTCGGTGATGCAGCGCGCGGGGACGCTCAAATGAAAGGTGGTAGCTCGTCTAAAGTCCGATTTATTGTATCGCAAGTACATGTACATCCCAATAGAACTACCAACATAAACTGATGCCATAATTAACCATTCCTAAAGTTTAAAAAGGGAAAGGAAACGACCAACGTTTGCTAATAAGTTGACAGAACGTTGTCGGCATGTAGGTAACATTAGGTAGGCTACAAACACTGAAATTTAGTACCATGCCGCCACGCCACCGAGAAATTTTGACAAATTTCGTGTGTACACTGTACTTTGTCTTTTATGCTAAGCTGATTTTTTCACTTCATGAACATAAGACCTATATACCATAAGACCGCTGCTCTGCTTTCGCTTCTATTTTACACTAAACTGATGGACTGAAATAAGTGTGTACTGTGTAAGATACGATAGATCCGAGTCTTATTCTTATTCTTGACAAAGCACTATACTGTCTTAATAAAACTTTTAAATGCGAACGTTGCATCCTTTTTGTGTAAAAGCTAGAGAAAAGCAAGCAACTTAATAGTTTATTTTGGACGAAGAAAACGAACGAAAACGTAATAAATGGAAAAGGAAAATTGAGCTTTTTCGAGTAGGAGGACGATATGACAATGGAGTATGGGAGTATGGGGTCATTTATGCATGGGAATTGCGTATTACCATGTCGACACGCTAGGGGCTCTGTACTCATGCCATAGAGACGTTACCATGAAGTCTCCGTACTATATCAAAATTTAAGAATTTTATGACTTTCAAAGTGCATAATAAAATGTTTACCTCTCGAATAAATGCCATAAAAACTTATGCCTTATGCATGCGTTAAGGGTGACATCGGATTGATCATCAAACACAGTGCTCAGCTCACAGATAACTATGTGGCACTATAGAACAGTAAACCAACATTGTTAGTGGTCGGGCGTTATGCTTTGTAATCAGTTGGGTTTCTGGTTTTTTGTACTTGGGTCTTGTACTTGGTGCGAGATTAACTCGAGAAAAAAATGTCGGAGAGAAAGAACGAAACCAAAACTTTAAAAAAGCTTTACGAATATTTCAAATACAATATACCAGGTAGGTAAATAAAAAAAAACCAAGCTAAGCAAAGCTTGTGTTATAGGTACTAGATAACTATATATAGAAATGATTATAATGAAAACATCCAGAACGCCCTGAACAAATATCTGCAGATCGTACACACATTTGTCCCGAGGCGGGAATGGAATCCGCAACCTCCTGCACCGCCCTTAGCCCACCGCGCCACAGAGGTCGTCATTTGTCGTCGTCGTCAAAAATGTTCTATAGGTAGAAAAACCACTTGTTTCAAATCGTTTAAAACAGAATAGTAATATTAGGTAGATACCATAGGATTTTAATAAAGAATAAATAATAAGAATAAAATATATTTATTTTACATTACCTCGACCATAATCTCAACCAACAACCTATATTGGTCCACAGCTGGACGCAGGCCTCCCCCTGATAAGCACCTTGGTGCAAATTCTAAGCTTTAGTTGGTAAGCCTTAGTATAAGCCTAAGGTGCGTGCTGGCTTAGAATTTGCACCACCCCAACTCTTCCTGCGGGTGTCGTAAGAGGCGACTACGGGATTTCTACCGAAGATGAGCAGCAGCGCCTCCTGCAGAACAATTCTATCACCAAACTGGGATCCCCATTTCCAGCGTTGGGATTATGGGCATTATTCCCCAAGAGATAACAGCCAATTGTGTCACCGTTGGTGTAGATTCTATTGTTTTAGAATTTGCTAAAATCAACTAAAATTAGGATTTAGGAATCTCAAACGATACATTTCGATTCCTTATTCGATTCCCAACGATTCTGAAATCCTTATTTAAGCTAGTTTTGATGTCAAATAGAAGATGACTATCCAATTTGAAAAGCTATCGTATAATTGACATTCGTAAATCCTAATTTTGGCTAATCCACACCAATAAGGCGTTTGCAGCAGTGGACCAATATAGGCTGTTTTGGTGAGCCGAGGTATTTATTATCCAAAGCGTACGAGGCGCTACTTAACCGTATTTATATAATATTGTTATTTACCCTTAAATTTAAGTACTTACCATAATGATTTCCTCCCAACCTTCAATTTTGCTAAAAATGTTCAAAATCTTTCATGTTCACTTAGAATCTTACCGCATTCAATTTGATCGATTTTAAATCGATTTCGTTCGGTAAATATCGATTATTTTTAAGTAATCCTCTTTGATGTACGGTCCTCACCGAAAATTACTGTACATTGTTAATTTGATTTGACTACCTTAATTTTGTCTGAAAGAGATCGCTTCCAGATAAGGCCGCCTTTTTTGCATTTCTGTTAGGACTCTTATAATGTATTTTTTTATAAAAAAAAATTATGTGCTATAATGTGATATTCGACTTTACTTACCTATATGGCGTAGCGGGTGAGTGTCGTCGCATAAGGTTGCAAGTTCGATTGAATTTGTTTCTACAATAGATATTTGATCTGGGTTTTGGAAATACTTAATAGTTTTATTTTAGTTTTATTGTTTAATTGTAATATTCACTGTCCATAAAAAAGATGTAAGTCGATAAATAATTTTTTTTTTTTTTTTTTTCATTTTTCATTCATTTATTTGACACAAGTAAACATACACTATACAAATGAATCCATAGACTCCCGAACTAGTAAAAACTGTATTTCAGGAGTCAGTGGCTTCTCCCTTGTTAAATACATTTTGTGTCCTACAAAAATGATACATTTATGTCGTTCTTAAGACAACTATAATAATAGAAGTGACGGAAAACCAACAATGAATCCGTCAAGCCAGAGTCAAGGTAGTTTTTATATTAAACATAAATCATTTTAAAGAGAATATTCCGAGCCATAAAGAAGTTCTAATGCATTATCCGAAACTATATGTTATAGTAAAGATAGTGCTGTACGGACAGCAAAATAAATTTTAAAGTATTTTATACCTAAAAGCGGTTTTAAACTATCGGAAAAATGGACCTATGGTAATATGCAGCGAGTTTATCTAAAATGTAAAATAGAATAGTTATTTTATAGGTAGATATTGCATGCCGAGCTTTTTGGCGCTGGCTTAGAATTTGCACAACCCTAACTCCTTCCATAGGTGTCGTAAAAGGCGACAAAGATACCCACCTGGGACGGGCAGCAGCACCTCTGCAGAACAATTATTCCACCAAACTGCGATCCCCTCTCATGAAGCGTGATAGCTAGACAGTTGAAATTTTCACAGATGATGTATTTCTGTTGCACTATAACAACAAATAATAAAAGTTAGATAATTTTATTAACTAAGGGGGCCAACGTCCATGTCACCCTGAGACCCAATCAGCGAGGTTAGGCAACGTCGGGCGCGGTCAGTACTTGGATGGGTGACCGCGTCACGCTGACTTTTGTTTTTATACCAGGAAAGATCTGTATATTTTGGTTTTATGGATAATGGCACGGAACTTTTGCTTTGCGAGTTCGACTCGCACTTGGCTGGTTTTTTATTTCACTTTGTAACTGGGTCCCAGATTCCTGTATGCCCTGGGTCTTCGGCATAAGACGGCCCTGCATCCATCTAATAACCCCCTGTATTCTTCTATTTTAATACCCCTTCGCTACCTTTGTCAATCTACTCTACATCTTGATTTTAGCGAAGAAAACATGAAGCTTTCCTGTTTTCTTCAACGAAAAATATAAGTTGCATTCGTTTTTTGCAATTTGGCTGAAAAACGCTTTGAAATAAATTCATAGAATATTTTATGTGTTTTCTGACCGTACGAGGCTTTTCGTTTATAGTGCGGGACAAAAAATTGAACATTTTTGAATAAGGGTATATTGAATTTGTAAATAAACTTCAGAAACTACTTCCACGAGCATTTGATGTAAATTTCATAGCTTGCATTTACAGCGTTGCTTATAAATAGAAAAAATATATTATAAATGAATAAATCTTATTAATAAATTCGTTTTTGCACCATGAAAAGATAATTTTCCCAATTCATATAGATAATATCTATTTTATTCATTCAACAATGTTTCACAAAAACGCGTAAAAATAACTCAAGACTGCACTGTAATAACTAAAATTAACAACTAATGTAGCGTTGCAACAAAGTATCCAACGAATCATCCGTCAAGTGTTTTTCTACGGCATTTTTCACTGATAGCTAAACGATTGGAACATGCGAGACAGTTTTTAATGCTACGATGTTGTTTTTACTTTAAACGGTTGATAAAATGTTTTTGATGTATATGCCAATCAATAGTGGCAACATCATTTATGCGGTTAACAAAAGCTAATAAATTGTCATATATTATATATATTTCTTTTAGTTGTATCAATCTTACTTTGCACAATATGGTGCTTTCTTCCTATACTGCTTAGATTTACAAACATTACAATGGTTAATTTTATTTCTGTTTCTAACGGGATCATTTGAAGTCAATCCAATGGAGATCAATGGAGAGCAATTTAAAGAGTTTTAAGTCCGCACATACTCTGCTTATTATTACGAATATTAGCAAGAAAACCAAATGCACGAATTTAAATTTTATTTATGCAATTGGGTACACAAAACCTATGGCACACAACAAATAATTAGATTGATATAAAAGTATCTTAAAAATATTTATACCTACAAAAATAACTAACAATTTTTTTAAAACCCTTTCAAGTTTCGTACAAAACTTTGTTAAATTCTAGTATTGTTAGAGTTAAAATATTAGTAATAACTCAAATTCCGTCAACATCATCATCATCGTCATCATCAGCCTGTAGGTATACGTGCACTGCTGAACATAGACCTCCCCGTCAACATAAAAAGAACTAAATCAATTTATTATGTCCATTATTTAAGCACACTCCTATCACATCTAAATTTTCTTCACGCTTTCAAAACGATATCTTATCAGTGCATTTGAAATGATAATCGTTCTGATTACGGTCACAGTCGGCTGACGATCAATGCGTGTATCCACTCATGCGCAGGTAACTTCACATCGCAGGAATAATCGTAGATGAAATGTCAAAGGTTGAGAACCTTGTTTTGCTCGCCATCTACATTTTAATAGGCTCTAAGTTATATACGTTATTAGCTATGCGAAGGGACAATGTTGCAAAAATGAAAGTATAATCCACAAGTTAACAGTAATTTCTATTTTATGAATTCTTTTATATTGCAACGGTCGTTTACGGATCTTATACCGCAGAATAAAACGAATAAACTGGTCCCGTGGGTGTCGCGACTAAGGGATACCCACCAGGGGGCAGCAGCGCCCCCTGCAGAACAATTCCACCACCGAACTGCGATCCCCAACCCGCATGCTCAGCGTGGGGATTATGCGCATTACCCTCCATAAGATAAACGCCAATAAGGCGCTTATCAGGGGAGGCCTTCTAACAGTGGACCAATAGAGGCTGTTGAGGACAGAATAATGTACTCATAACCATTAAGCTAACAATTTTCCTTGAGGAATTTCTCAAAAATACTAAAAAAGCAAGTACTTCATTGTTTATATAGCACACGATTCACATTTAAATAAATACCGAATAGTTTAACTAAATTTTCGATATTTAATCTCTTTAATAAGAAAGTCTTAAATGTTCCGTTATTTTGCAAGCAAGTGTATTCTCAAGTATTCGCAGTATAAGGGCGTAAGTACGATATGAGTTCGGATCCTACACATGCACGCGAGTGTATGTGTTGTACTGATAGCGGAATATCTCTGATTTATACTAGAAACGTCTAGGTTTATAGTCAGTCAGGTTTATGGTCAGTGTATTTTTTACTATGATTTGACCTTTTCTAAGTGTACATTTATTGTATTTATGGAAATAAAGCATTTTTGAGTTTGAGTTTGAGTTTGAGTTATAAAAGTTATGATTCATTTTAGAATTTATTTTAATTTATGAATACCTAGTGCTTTTTCTAATCCGAAAAATCCTTAAATCTAACAAGAAATTATTGATACACAAGAGCTTGATAATTATTATGGGAGACGACCTCTGTGGCACCGTGGGTGAAGTTCCACCTGCGACGCATGAGGTTGGTTTCGATTTCCGCATTGGGATAATATTTTGTACTTCAATATGTGAACATCAAAACTTAAGAGTCTAGGTAAAATTGCCACTTCTAGCATAGTGCTTATTTCTATGACCTACGTTCGTTTCATACGTAAAGGTGCATGCACACACACATCGTCGTTTTCACGTTCACCACGAATATTCGATAGAGGAATTTATGGAGACGTCTTTCGTGTGAAAATCTTCAGAAGACGTCTTGCATTTTTTTAACAAATTCAACTGGAACCTAAGAATATTAAAAATATGTGCGATTATGGGTACAAAACTTGATAGTGAAACTGTTTATCCATACTTTCGTTACGCAAAGATATTGTAGTTTCTTCATATTATTCATTATTCATTCATAGAAATCTCCTCCTCACCTCACTTCAGAGTCTAAAAGCGCGAGTTGCAAAGCGCCATATTGGCTTTTATCTAAAAAATTGATTGATTAAGCGAACTTGTCAAGTAAAGTTCGATCGATATTATTATGAGTCGTTTTATTCGAAGATAGCAGGCCACCTTAATAATAATGCAGGACAATTCACACAGCATTATCTAGCCCCGAGCTAAGCTGAGCTTGTGTTATGGGTAATAGATAACTGATATGCATAATACAATACACTACATAGGTAGATATTTAATATTATACATAGAAATTACCTAGAACGCCCTGAACAAAAATATCTGCAGATCGTACAAACAGTTGAAGGAAATGTGTTGAAATCTTAGTACTTCAAACGTACAAGGACGACCTCTGTGGCGCGGCTTGCGAAGGTCCGCCTGCGATGCAAGAGGTTGCGGGTTCGATTCCCGCGTCGTGACAAATTTGTGTACGACCTGTAGATATTTTTCAGGGCGTTCGAGATGTTTTTCTAAAAAACTATTATGAGTAGTTTATTGTATTAATTATATCAGTTATCCATAACACAAGCTCTGCTTAGCTTGGGGCTAGGTAATGCTATGTGAATTGTTCACCATTATTAATTTATCTAATTAAATATTAAAAAATCAAACGTACGAAATGTTTACTTATCATTAGCGTACTATGAATTTGTTATAACTATTTTTTTATGGGTTAGTTTCTTTATACCATTATTTTCTTTTAGTCTATTTTAAAATCTGTCGTCTCCACGCATTCCTCTAAGACTAAACCCACACATGGACACCGCACCAACACAAACTCACCTGTGTGCACCGAGAATAACATATTTTTGTTGCTTCTATATATTTTTTACTCTCGTATTTTATATTTTTCCTATGTATATAACGTCTTGATAGGTATATACCGCGCTCTGCGGGTTTTATGTTTTTTCTTTATTTTCTTTTGAGCTGAGCCGACATGCGAAGAAAGATTTTAGTTCGCGCTAATGTGTTTTGGTTTAGCCTTGCTAGTTTACTTAGGTTATCTGGACTAAAGTCAAACTCTATACAGGGTAGGATATTCGCTAATAATTAATAGGAACCTCATTCGAGATAATGGTGTCTATTCAGATGTCGCCAAAACTAAACTAAACAAATTTAACAGTACTAAAAATGTCATAACATAACGATCAAAATAATAAGGATGGCATAATTTTTAGTCCTGTCAGATTAGTTTAGTGTAGTTTTGGCAACATCTGAATAGACACCAAAATATCTCGATTCTTTTTAATATTAATAAAAATAAATCACTTTGGGACGGCAATGGGTAAACAACTTGCAAAGAGGTTCGCATTACAACAACACCAAAAGTTACCAAAGAAACCCCGAGTGAAAACAATCCGTAGCATTAGCACCTGATTTTAAATGTAGACTCTGTTCTAGAATCCAAGATATTAAAAGTCAACAGAGTGTATAATGAAAGAAAACTAAAGAGTAGTAGTAGTAACAAAAAAGCAGCAGAGTACCTAATCACTAAAAACATTAACTTTAAAAACGCATTATTGCGCAACAAAGTGTTTAAATTCGAGTTTGAAAATGGACCATCGCCGAATATTGATAAAAGAAAGCTTTCCAAACCAAAAAATGTTTCGAGCGTCTACATATTTTCCACTGATATGTAATAGAATATTAATTTACACTTATATTTCTTTGGTTTATGCCCTTTGTTTACGATAAATATCTTGGATCCTAGAACCAGATCTCGACTCTCACATTATTTGATAAGATAGCATAAATGTATTTGCACTTATTTCTGTTAAAAGGTCACACTTACTTAATAATCAGAATTTCATTTCATTCTCAAAGTTACGCGGTATTCCAAGTCTATTGGGCTTTTTCGCACATTTCGTCATAGCCTCGGTGGCGCAGTAGGCAGCGCGTAAGTCTCATAATCTTAAGGTCGTGAGTTCGATCCTCACCCGGGGCATAATTTTTGCACTCTCGAAAATAATGTTTTTCATTTGTTTGCATAGTAGAGAAAGAACCGAAGATTTTTTTGAAAAATTGTAGAGTAATTGTGTGAAATAAAGAGCACTTTACGTCATAATTTGAACTCGTCCTGTTTTTGTTTGTATGCTAAAGACCAAGTTTCTTTAGTAGAGTATCTACCTACTTACAGTTTTAATAGGAGCTGAACATTCATTATACTTAAATTTAAGAAATGCATTTCTTGTAGGTTGGTACTAAGCAAAGATTATGATCTCATTCTTTCATAACGTAAGCGTAGGTTTAGAAAACTAGACACCCATAAAATAGCTCTTCGTATTTTCCATCGTCTGAGACCCATAACTTCAACAAAAAATATTAAAAAATAAAGAAAAACCCATAAAAGCAGCCGTCTTGCGATGCGTTATCATTTTTATATGTTACCCCCCTCTCCATACCACCCCACCCCCTCTCCCAAATGCAACTCACACACACAAGGCATCCTATAAATGGGTTAAAGAAAAATGTGTCTACCTGAAAATGTAGGATGCATGAGCTTTTTTATTTCTTTTACATTTTCTTTGCTATCCGCGAGTCTCATATCGCCGATATAAAACTGAAAAATACATTTCGGGACCCCACACGATTTTAGCCTCTATCGCAAAGACGGATAGGAAAAAATCGCTTGCTCACGCTTGAAAAAACAGAGCACACACGCTCACACACACCAACATGCGAGCGTTTAGAAAAAAAATAAACTGCACACATATAAATCGCGTGCAGCTCGAAAGGGATGCACTCAGAGTCATAAAATACACACACAGACGAAAGCTAACTCACACATGCACGTGTCGCCTGCTGTCTGGACGTGACGACGTGTAGAGCTCTATACGTGAACACTCACACACGGAAGTCCCGAAGAAAACCTTGCATGTGTAGGAAAAATGCTTTTCCTTGCAGCAACCTCACGGGAAGAGTTTCATAGCGAATACCTCGCGGTAAAGACTGCTCGTTCACAAAATATTTCAAAACCTTAAAAAACGTTGAAAAACCTCAAAACAATAACAAGGCTTCGTTGAAAAAAACTAAAATCAATCGAGCATGACAACTCAGAGAGTTTCTTAGCCCGTTTCGTCAAAAAAACGCATTCCAAATACAAAATGAGTGATAAAAACGCGCGAATGAAAAAACGTCATTTGAAAATTAAAAAGTTACCGTTCCGAACTTGAATAGCGAAGTTCGCCGCACGTGTCGGTCTATTAGTGAATGTAAATGTGTTTAATGAGAGTGTGTATGTGTGCGTACTAGTGTTGTCTTCCTCAGATGTGATAATTTACGTGCTTATTAACGTGAGCTTCGTTAACCGTGAAAAGCTTTCAAATGAGGTCGACTTTATAATATTATTTCTTTGTAGTTTTTAGATTATCTATTAGAATTTTTTGTTTTGGTTTCCAGTACGTAATCCTTCCTGCTTTTGTTTCAAATCAGCGCCAACCTAGAACAGGTTTTTGCTTTGATTTAGTTTCAGTTTACTTATCTTAGTTTATTTTAAGTTCGAGTCTCATCCTTTGTTAGTTTTTAGAAAGAACTCCCTTCTGATGCAAATGCATGACCAAAAAAAATATTTACTTCCCTTTGTGAGCATAAATGCTAAGTGTAGTCTTTCAGAAGCCCCAATTGCGTGGATATTAGATATTTTCGCGGTATTTAGCTCCGATTACCCACTCGACTTAAGGTAGAACCACATTATTGTGCCGTGATGCGTCAGAATCAAATCAGTTTTATATATTTAGTATGGTTAGAAATACGATAATAGTACATACTGCCTGTTGTGTTGCTGTAATATATCATTACTTATAGTAATCAGTACCTGGATGACCGAGTTTCGCTCGGTTTTTTTTAAATTATAGTAGGTATTATTATTGACTAATAGATGTCAGGAAGTTTAGTGTTTAAATGGATGAGGATAAAGTTGATTATTGAAAACACGAATAAAATAGTATTACTATTCGCCAATAGATGTCAGAAAGAGTCAATAGATTACGACTTTAATATGAGTTTATTGAAAACACGTAAAAACGACATTTTCAAACAAAATGATTAGATTTATCACCCCCTTAACCCCTTGTATAGTAAATTTCATGAAAATCGTTGGAGCCAAGATCCGGATTATATAATATGTATAGACAAGAATTGCTCATTTATAGGTATTAGATAGTTTCTAAGCTGTCAAGATAAAGAAACTTGAAATCTATTATCAGTAATACAATAGGACAGGGTCATAATCATAACACAGTAGTCATAAATTACAAGCTGCGTCAAGTATTTAAATCAGTTATGAGGCTGAGTATTAGAGCGCTAGGTTATACTTACATAAATATGGTAATTGAGCTGTCAAACCATAAAAATACATAGATACGTTAAATTTAAATATAACCAGACATACATGTACACATATTTACAATATTTTGTTGTGTGCACATATCTCTTTTATGATATCTTTTTTATGTCATTCTATTTATTGCTTGGCATGTGTTTCGTGTACCTCATAAACAAATAAATTAAAAAACGTTGTGCATATGGGCTTAAATTTCCGAAACTGATTATGTTTCTGATGCCTCACTTACAACACACCACAACTCAATAGTGTGGTTTTACCTTTACGTTATTATGTGGCGTTCGACATTATTCGCGCATTTCGACATTTTGACAGTTGCGTGGCTACTATTTTTACCCGTGACTGGTTTCGTTACAGGCGAATGCACCTGAGGATTAACTGTTATAAGTTATAACGTTCACGTTAAAAAACCGTTAACAAACAATACCTAGTGACTTTGGATTTTTTAACTGCAAATTACGATTAATTGTTTTATTATTTTGACAATTCATCATTTATAATTTTAAACAGCTCAGTTATTTAAAGAAGATTTACCATGATTTGAGTTTTAAGCTTTCCTCAATTCAATATGTAAAATCAACTTATTGTTTTACCAATGAATTAAAATGTCTTCTTAGTAATTAGCAGATAATAACTCTAATTAGAAAGCTCCAATTAGATAATTATCTTGATAAATTACCTGCTAATCGCTAACATTGTTATTTTTATCTTGACAACCAATCAGAATATTTACATTGACTTGTTAGCCACATCACAACAACGCAATCTTGTTAGCTACACTTTGCTATACTTTAGTTTAGCGGTATTACTATGAGTATTTTTCTTAGAATATAGACTTTTCATTCATCGTCATCTATTTATTTATTTACCAACTCCAGTATAGAGTACAGTATATATACAGTAGAGAGTAGGATTTTACAATAAATCGCATTCGTTTTCTAAACCTGTGCTTTTCAGACAAAAATATGATTCCAGTGATTTAGCTTGACTAATATTACATACTATAGAAAAACTTGATAATAACACTGAGTAAGCCACAGAGGTTCACTTATTAGAAATTATGTTAGGTATAATAGAAAAACACTGAATAGCTATTGTTATCCCAAAAATGCCTCTGATTTCTCTGGATATGCCTGCTCTGTATTGCTCTAGATTTTTGCAAAACAGTTTTGTTTGCTTTATCCTATAGATACCTTTATATAAATGCGTTACGGACCACGTATTGTAACGTGTTACACAGCGCGCACTTAGTACGGGGAAAGATGGCGCTCGCAACGAGACTTTAGCACACGGCGGCGGCGCGTCATAACGTATCATGCTCGCTGCCTATGGTATAATATGGTACATTACGCCTCATAACACGATTCAGATACCCGGCTTAACAATGTATTAGTATAAAAAACTGTTTTAAAAAGAAATCTACGTATATGAGACAAAACTAAAAACTTAAAATTGTTTTCTTATAAGAAGCGTGTGTCGTTCAGAAATAGGGCGCCTTAAGGGCGTCCCGCGTTTAGCTCTGGGCTTTGTTTAATAAGAACTGGGTTTTCAGGCTATGGGTAGGGTTGTCACTGAAACAGTGATGCCTTGTATTTTAGTTTTTTTTTATAGCCTTACCATTATTGAGAGATACAAATCATGACTAGTTAGTTCTTTATTAAAAAAGAAAATTATAATCGAATAATAGAAATCAATAAGAACTTGTATTGACAATTGAAGCAATTGAGCTAACTGGCGACTGTTGCAAACAATCTACCAGTTAGTAGATATTTTCCTATCTAGAATGGCTGTCTTATTAACAGAAACTTAGCTCGTCGAGTATGATTTTTTGTACTGCAGTGTGGCAGACAATAAGGCTCGTTTAAGAAAGAGTGCTCAGTCTATGCTTGAGTTACGATTTTCTATAGCATTAACGTCGCTCAGGTATGATTGAGAGGCTTTTTTGCCATAGATCGATCACAAGCATTTGGCCTCAGTGTTCTCAGCAAAAAAGACGTGAAAGGGTAACCGATTCACCAATTTTTTGCAAGGGTTTTACTCCTTTTTTTTATAAGTTGGGTGATAAGAATGCTTGAGAGGAACTGAACTATGAAAGTTTCCTATAAGATTCAAACTCAAAAATGCTTTATTTCAATAAATATAATAAAAAACACTTAGAAAAGGTCAAATTATATAAAAAAATACAGTGACACGGAAATAAAGTGGTATTATTGAATATAAAAGTAAAAAATAAAATGACTTCATAAGATAAATTTAAATACGCATCCAATAAAATATGATCCGTTTAACAATTTTTTACGTAATTAAATTCCCCGGTGCCAGATTCAAATTTAACAAATATTCTCATCGCCGGGAAAAGCTCTCAAATCATAAGTTTAAAAACCAACTCACCTGCCTTTGCCAACCCTACTACCACACCTTAAAATATGAGACCAAAATATTTTCCCCCACGACCTAGTTCCGGTTACACAACAACCAGACCGATCGATGTACAGTTTGAACTTCTGACAAGTTCAGATTTATTATAGAAACTGGCAACGGTAGGTATCTGATGTTTATTCGTAGACTGGCTTTTTCTAAACTAAGTAATTATAGCAACAAGGGCCAGCCACCGTCTATATACTCGTAATTGATTCGGTTTATAGTTTTCTAAAACAAAATCAATTATTAATCCACTTGAAAAAAAGAAGGTTCTCAATTCGACCATATGTTTTTATTTATTTTTATGTTTATTACCTCAGAATTTTCGACTAGGTGATCTGATTTTTATTTGAAAGCTTGTGCTTTCCTTGTGTTTTAATTAGGTCCAGTTCTGACAATAGAATCCATGAGAAAACAATACAACTGAAGTCGGTTTATAGTTTCTTAAACACAAACTCAATTATAGTTATTTTGTTGTATTTGGAGGACAAACAGTATTACAGATTGCATATATAAACTTGCATACTAACTCATAACCATTTATATATCCTCGCATGTATCTAAGGCTTACTTCGCACAGCGGATATAATCCGCGCTATTTTCTTTCTCGCTGATTATAATCCACGAACTGAATCGTAACTTACGCAGTTTTTTTCCACAAACGCGTGCAGTTTCATACAATTTCCATATGTTGCAGAATTCTGCGGGAAATCCACGGATTATATTCGCTATGCGGGAAATACTCAAACGCAACTTAAGTTTGAGTATGTCTTTAGTCGCGATTTTTCAGTTTTCAATGAAAATCTGTATTGTTGTTATACTTGATCACTTGAGATGAGTTCTAACTTAAGTTGATGAGTTACAAGTAGGTGATTATATGTAACTTCTGACATTCTAAATTATTATATAGCCTTTAGAAATAGCCAATTACAGGAACTAAATTGGATACCTGATGATCATTTGGCTATATTACCTAGCTGATATAATTTTAATGATATTAGAGGACCTAGCCTACCGGCATTTGCTATGAAGCGAATCGAAAACAATTGAAGATTCAGGGAAAATTCGAAACAGATCACATGACATATCTAAGGTATATGTAACATATTTAGACTTTTTTAATATCGCTTTCGATCCCGATTCGTTACTTTTACAGTATTATAAGTTTTGTAGATTACAAACACATCCCTTACAATGATCTAATAAGATACAGACAGACAACTTCAGTAACTTTCTGATATTTGAAAATCGAATCTTTTTTAAAATAAATGAAAAAAACAACATCCAATACCAACTAGGTTCATAGTTAACCTGCGATCATCTATAATAAGACAAAATTGTAATAAATAAACTAAAATGACGATGAAATACGACTATAAATAATGGAGGACGAAACGGGCAAAGAAACTCTACTGCGGTTAAAATAAAAATAACAAAGAATAATATATGTTTTATCCTACAGTTAACGGTCCAGTCACCTCCTACCCAACGATAGTTCCTATAAATACCTACACAATTACGAAGATATATATTTTTATTTAAATATAGTCTTAGTATAGAAAATTATATTTATAAGTGCAAAGTGCCAAAAATGTCAGTAACCTTAAACACAAGTTATATTAAGAATATTATACAAATGAAGCGCGAATTTGAAGATTTTACGGAAGAAAATGAAGCTAAAGAAAGCAATAATTCTAGTGATGGTAACTCAGATACTAGCGATGTAGAAAATAGTGAAAATAATGGAGAAACGAATAACACACCACTAGACTACACAGATAATACATTGAATCTGTATCCAATGGCAGATTTGATAAAGAAAGAGTTCCTACCAGATTTCTACTCGAACCCGTTCAGGAATCAGAACCTAAGCTTCAAGGACCCGTTCCTACTACCATCACAGTTGTACAAGAGTTTTCTGGCGACTCTTGGTAAGAGAAGGCGGAACATGGCGGATTGCTACCCTCTGTATCCAAGGAATATGCTGTTCTCCAACAATTTTGGAATGGAAGCGTCAGATGATGATGGAGATAGGGCTACGGATTCTCCAGAAGAGGTATACAATTATACATAAGTAACTATAATATGCAGGTAGACGAAAGTGCTAACTTACACTTAACTTACAACTATAGCACAAACGATCAAAATCTCGTAAGGACTGACTTTATAGTTGATCTTGATGTAATCTTAGCCCCAAAATTACTGTTTGACAAATATGTAAGTAGATAAATTTTCTTCTGAGGTAATGAAGATATATTTAAATTATATAGATATATATGATAACTTTACGCCACAGACCTCCACAGAGTTTAAGGAATTATCATTTTATATCTATAGATTAAAATAGTAATATTTGATCTGGGGCCCAATTATGCTAAACATCAGCTTTACTATGACGATGGTATCGATACAGAATCGCCACGTATAAAAAGCTCGAGATGATGCGTTCGGTACTGGGTAACGTAAAATTATGATCTCTACTTGCCTCTTGTTATAATTTTCAGTTCCGAAGCCGTGGTAACTGCTATAAAGCAGACAAATTGATTATTCTGTCTATTACATCGATCAAAAATTTTGCCGGCCCCCTGCGAAATTTTTGATCTATGGTCTATTACAATAATAATGGATAAGGTGCCACGTGTGATCATGTAAAAACAATAGACAGTGAGATATATCTAGTGATTCTATAGCATTAGTTGAAACTGAATTTTACTGTTAGTGGGTAGGTACCTCCAAATCCCTGCAGCTGCTTGAATAACTTTAAGGATTTCCATATCATTACCCTAGGCACTATTCTACTTTCCGAAGCATTTTTCTTAGTTTGAAACACTATAAAATTTAATATAAAATTGAGCATAGGCATGTTTGCACGCATTACCCGCGAGGTATTTTCTACCATCCTTTTTTGTGATAAAAAATACTGAAAGTAGTAAATTACAGCGTATTTTCTACCATCCTTTTTTGGGGAAAAATACTGAAAATAGTAAATTACGATGTTAAATTGTCCAGTGGTATAAAGAAACATGTAGGTAGGGCGTAGGCCGTAGCATGTTAAACAATTCGCTCATTCTTAAATCAGGAATTTCTAGAGAGATTAGATTATTTATCAGAGGAAACTTTACACCACATTTACTTTTATCGTACACAATGAATTTTTTTTTACCTTCCATCCAGAGACATAATCCATATCCTTAAATTATCTTTAATTTTTTTTAATAAGTGACCCTTAGTTGTCAACATCCAATGAAATTTATTTAGAAAATATTAACTTTTAGAAATTTGTCTAAAAAATTGTGCACTTGTACGATATTCTAATTGTAGTCCCCATCTTGCCAGAATTTCCGGCAGTTTTGAACAACTTCTCCTAACTACTCAGATTCATCATCAGTCTGTATAATTCGACTGCTGAACAAAGACCTCCCAAACGACTCCATCAATATCGGTTCTGAACCGTCTCATCATGTCATCGGTTCATCGAGCAGGACGTCGATGGTCTTCCCATACCAGTTTGCACCACACCCTGAGTGGTGTGGTTATTACTATGAAGATTAAACATTTATTTTTGCATTGTTAGCAGACCACAAACCAGTTAAGTAGAGAAGATGTCCGGGGTCTGGATTCTACCACTGAACTGCGATCCCCAACCCGCTAACCCTGCCTAAGGATTATGGGCATTACCCCCCATGAGATAAACACAAATAAGACGCTGTCAGGCTCCCCTGACAGCATCTTATTTGTGTTTATCTCATGGGGGGTAGGCCTCCGCCTGTGTCCAGGAGTGGAGCAATACAAGCTGTTGTGGTTGAGGGCCGACAGTTCAATTAATAGAAGCTATTGAAAAAATATATTTAGTGTTGTCAATAAAAAAAATACAAAAATAAAGCGCGTCAAAGTTTGGGAGTGGGGGCTAGTTACGTCACAGCTTGCTAAAGGGACGTCACGGGGAACTTTAACTGGTTATACCCTTATAATTTTTTGCTAAGCGACAAAAGAAAAAATATGACGTATCTAATATCTTCTGATAACCTAATAGACGGACTAATTAGAATGTTTTAAGAACACTACCCCATTTTCTGCTATGGATTTGGTAATCCAATAAGAGCTCAACTCTTTTAAACTGTCGAAACCAACCTTATCCTTTTCACAATAACGTTTGTATTTGGTTACATAGCTACGTCCTGACCTCAAAAGCTTATATTTGTCCACTACTGGATGGTTGCAGGTCTCCCTTTACTAAGCACCTTATTGGCTTTTATGTCACGGGGGTCATGCCCATAATTCCCACGCTGTCCATGCGAATTGGAGATCGCAATTCGGTGGTAGAACTATTCAGCAGGGGGCGCTGCTGACCGCTCCGACGGATATCCCTCAGTCGTCTCTTAAGACACCCGCAGGCAGCAAATTCTACGCCAGCACCACACAGTTACATCCTCAACTCAGGCCTCCCTCTTATTAGCTTTTATCTCTTTACTACCCATAATCCCCAAACTGTCCATGAGGGATGGGGATCGCAGTTCCGTGGTAGAATTGTTCAGCTGGAGGCGCTGCTACTCTTGATGGATATTCCTTAGTCGCCTCTTACGACACCCTTGGGAAGAGTTGGGGTGGTGCTTAATTCTAAGCTGTAACTTCACAGCTACATAATGCCAGTAGTTCTTCAGCTCCTTAACACAAGGTTTTGTTCCAGAAGGCAGGGGCGTCATCAGCATTCGTGTGGAGCGGAGGGGGGGTGGGGGGGCAGGAGCAGGCTGCAGCTCAGCCCGCCGCCGTGCCGACTGGTAAGTCATACGATACCGTATACAGTGTCAAAGTTATGAAGACCCAGAGATTTTTGACTTCTACGTCACTTGACCCCGTTAGCACATCCTCGAACTGAGGAAGTGATGCAGGTTCAAGTCCCGCAGAAGTCTAATAAGTTTTGGGATATTAAATATTTTTGGTTTTTATAGTTTTATAATACGGGTAATTTCTTAAGAAATCAAATAAAGTCGTCTCGAGAAATCAAATCAGATGCCGGAGTTTCTGATGACTTTTCTAATGACTTTATTTGATTTTTTTTAGGATATTATTTAATTTCCTACATACAATGACACATTTCACATTTCCAATAGCTTAACTATGGAAATGGTAGGGAACGTTGCAGAATCGTCCATAGATGGAAGAAAGTATAGATAGTGCGGGCGTAGCTAATTGCACGGAGAGATTGATAGATTGGTTTCATCTTTGACACTTTTGTCAAGCGTCACGCGTCCCTCGATACAGCAAGCTGAAATTTGACTAGCCTGGAATAACACATTGGCTCCTTTTTATCCCATAAATCAGTTCCCGTGGCATGCGATACGAATAATAGAATACGTAGAATAGAATAGAAAACACTTTATTGTACACTTAAATCTATAAGAAGCTATTTACAACAAGAAAACTTCAAACTAAGCGACAATTGGCGGTCTTATCGCTCATGCTTACATAGTACCAGAGGTAGCATTATCCCACAATACAATAGGAATAAAAAAGGTTTTTATCTAGCTAGTCGGATTCTAACTGGAAAGTTCTTCGTTGTTAGTCGAGTTGTTATTATGTAGGATCATCCTTTTAAGGCAAGATCAGTTGTATGACAGTTTTTAAGGGGCGAACCTAATGGGTTTGTTATACAAACTAAGATCTCACGAAAAGAAAACAATTAACATAAATTCGAAAAAAGTCTTCAGTTCCTTAAAGTTATTGCGAAAAAAGTAATGAAACAAAACATCATGAAAGTGCACTGTTTCACACATAATATGGTAAAAATCAAATGAACTCTATAGTCCCCCTCCCTAGTCGTCTATGGAATTTATGTTCATAGGTAATAACATATTTTTTCAGTTTTTCCAGTTTCTTACAAAATCTAGGTCCACTAAAATCCATTACAAAGAAGCATTGATGGATCCTTTATAAGCAAAAACGTAATTTTTGCGCGTACGCTGTTACAAAAACGCCTATATATATCCTTTTCACAAAGCGACCTCGTCAATAAAACTGCGAGTGCAGTCTCGATCGTTGAGAAAAAGTTTCGCACAGAGTTGTCAAAAATCTACTATTCCAATATCCTTCAAAAATGCGCAATGTAGTTGGATTCTCGTCTAGATTCCTCTTTTCTATTCTAATTCGAAGGTCAGGGAACGGCGTTGCCCTGTCTCTACCGAGCTCCAGTCTTTTTTCCTGACAAGCTTGCACAAATTCTACTTAAATTCCTTAGTAAATTCATAATATCAATTTATAATTTGTTGCAATACTCTGAATGTATGTAATAATCTGATTACAATTTGACGAAGAGATAAACAAAGGAAATCTGTAAAAGAACTGACCACCGTTGGGTGTAAATATTTAAATAAATAATTCAGGACGATTCGCACAGCATTATCAAGCCCCTAGCTAAGAAGAGCTTGTGTGGTACTAGATAACTGATAACTACAATACACTTAGATAGACATTTTAATGTATAGAAAACATCGAGAATGCCCTGAACAAATATCTGCAGATCGTACAAACATTTATCCTGAGGCGGAATCGAACTCGTAACCTCCTGCGTCGGACGCAGACCTTCGCCAGCTGTGCCACAGGTCGTCCTGAGGTTCAGTTCTAGAGTCTAAACAACAGGAGACCCAGCGTGTGGTCTTGTGATGCCTACAGAGTAGTATAAGGGAGGTTTTAAAAGGGATATTATACACATATTACACTGCGTAGAAAGTAGGTACACTTTCACATTCCTTTAATACTTGTATTTTCTATAATTTTTATTTATCTTTTCAATAATATAATGTAATTGTTCAGTTTTATTGTAGGTACATGTATCTTATTTAGTATTATTAAAAAAAAGGGTTTTGATACCTATACTTGTAATTCTATATTATTCTATTGTATTCGTATGTCTACATTTGTAAATAATACTAGAATAATATTGAAACTTGCTTTTTGACTGTTTGTTTAAAATTATCCACCTATAATATATGGTCGTAAGAAACACATGTATTTTAAGTTTATGTAGAATAAGGACTGTGGATTTTGTGAAATAAATAACATAAAATAAAATAAAACTGCCTATATCTGGTAACAAAGCGTGCCAAGCAGTTCAAACTGGTTCATCATGAACTGCTTCTCCTCAGGCACGTCAGGCGGCGGCGGCGCCCAAGGCCTGGTGCACTGGATGTCAGTGATGGCCGAGCACATGGGAGGGGGACACCATGACCCCTCGCACTACGCCCTGCCCCCCTGGAATAACGGAGCTGTAGATGTGAGTACTTTTCCTACTATTATTCATTAAACTGATGTACTGTACGCTGTAGGACGTACTCTGGCAAGGTGGGATGACGTCCTGTGAAAGATGCAGCAAGTTGAAGACAGAGCGCTATTGCGCTCATTTAGGGAAGGCCTATCAGCAGTGATGTAATATAGGCTGCTGACGATGGTAAGAATCTACCATTTCTAGAGTTGGAAATGTTTCGTTATTATAAATATTGGTAATGTCTTATCCTAGTACCTAGTTTATTAAATGTAGTCTAGTGGTTTTTTTATCATGTTTATTCATAGAACTTTTACAATTATTACAAGGCGGTCCTATTGTCTATACTAGAAAATAATTAACAAACGAACTACATACCTTATCAAATAATAAAGATACATTGGTGAAAATGATATTATGATATGGTACTGGCTTAGAATTTTTACCACATCAACTATTGCCGTGGGTGTCGTAAGAGATATCCACCAGGGGGCGGGCAGCAGTGCTCCCTGCAGAACAAGAATACCACCAAACTGTGATCCCCAACCCACATGACTGTGTGGGGTATTTATTCCCCACGCTATATCTAATAATGCCTATAATTAGGGATTTGCCCTTCATGAGATAAACGCCAATAAAGCGCTTATCAGGGGGAGGCCTGCGTCCAGCAGTGAACCAATATAGGCTGTTTAGTTTGAGGTTGAGGTGAAAATGATACTAGGTGCCAGGTGCAAAAGGTAACGTACCATAGTGCTGGCTACAGTGGTAAGATTTCGCAGCAGAGGTAGGCTTGATAGTAGATAAATAAATAAATAAATCCTTAATAAATAAAATTTTTAAATAAGCCAATTTCTCAAAGTAGTCATTGATTATTTGGATTATTTGGCTGATGAGAATGATGATGCCGCATCTCTTCAGTCAAATAGGAACCTGTTTTCGTCAGTAACACTTATATAAAGTCATTTAACCCTTCCGATGCTCTTCTGCAGATAATTGCTAACTTCACTTACAAGTTTATGCTAATCAGTTAACTGGTATAATAACCACAATTATTTGCACTCGAGGAATTTGTAATAACATTCTACAAAGTTCGTTCTGGACATATTTACACCTTTTGAACACATTAAAATAATGGAGTTTATTTTTAATTAGAAGTATTTAATGTGACTAAAAGCCGTGCCTTTCCACAATATTTATTTCGGAAAAGCATTTTAAAATGCTTTAGTATAATACACTTTTTTGATTAAGATTAAGTAGGTACTGACAGATCACCATTCCTATGTTTTGTTCGCTAAAAGCCATTTATTGGTTAAAGTGAAAAAATAACAATGTTAAGAACAGTTAAATTTCAACAATTATGTAATGAAAAGATGTAACTGTTTTGACGTATTTTCATTTGAATTTGTAAGGTCAATTTCTTTATAGCAAAAGTTTTTACCTAATTCTAAATACTCATTAAATAAAGATATTTAAAAGGCTATCGGCGCCAATGAATACAATGCAACCAAACGAATGTGTTTTTGTCCATAAGTACGCCACCTTTTCTTTTTCACACAAACGTCTTATTAGCGCATATTCTTAGTTTATTTCAACATTTAAAGATCTTGATAAACTGTTGTTTTTAACGCCATTAATTAATTCTATCGACTGACATTTAGGTTCCTTGAATAGTCATGGGCAATAATTGAAACAATTTCGGTGTTGCAATTTAAAAACTTGTTAATTCGTTACTTTTAACACAACGGACATTTTTCTTCAATTGCTTTTCTACGAATGATAAATACTGGTATTTCTTTCAATTACTTTACTAAATAGCTGGTTTTCTTTGAAACTGAATGTGATGTCTGTTTTTTTTCTTCTTTGTGAACTTTAACTTAGAGGTATTTTTAAGGGCAACAGGGAATCTATTAAATTGATCTGATACGTTTTTCTAGAACTGAGTAAACCTTCAATTATTTATATCTAATTAATCAATATAAAACACCAATACTTAGTTTTATTGTTTATGCGTCCAGAAAATTTAAAAGAGCAACTGTTACGCCATTGTTATAGAATAGGTTTACAATTCCTTTCTAAACATATTTATATATTTATTTATTATATTATTATTTATATTTTTTGGACAAACTCTGTTTTAGTAACTAATAATTGTCGTAGGTAGAACGTGTCATGGTCAATAACATGACAGAAAATTGTACATTTTCCATCGACATTTTCTAGTTATTTTTGTCGTTAACAATTTTTAGCAAGAAATCGATAGTTTTGTGATTTTGTCAGAATCACAACTCTTGGCAGGCGGATTTTTAATCAAAGTTGATGTGTTTATGATAAATATATACAATACATTATGAAGTGGAGTGTACTATGTAATGTTATGTCTGGTTATAAATAAAGATTTGGATTGAATTGGATTAGATTGGATGAATTTAAGCGGGTTAACTACGAACCTCGTTTGCTTCTTGTAAACTTGTGCTCGAAGGGAACGCATCCAGAACCGCACTCGCCCTGAAGATGTCACTCGCTATGCGATAAAACGTTGGTGTTCTTCCAACACAAACAAGGCTCGTAGTTAGCCCGCTTACATTCATAATGAATTTGTCAAGCTACGGAAGTGTTGAATAATACTCGAAAATTCGGAAATTCCTCTGTTACGTCTAGATCAGCTTTTATGACATCCTGGAGGCGTATATCTTTGCACCGTGACCGCCACTGCTCGCACAATAAAACGTTCATAAAGAGTTTTTTTTCTCACGAAAATCTAATTAACATAAGATTTGCATGGAAGTAGATCATTTATTAGATGGATAAGAATAGAATCGCGCATCGTATACCAAATAGACAAAACCTGCTTATCAATTCTGGACGCATCATTACGAATTTTCGAGACCGTGATATACCAAACAGCCAGTGTTTGGTATATCTCTATATTATACCTTATTTGAAGTACTTTTGGTTCAAAATGCAAAAGCTTTGTTTAGATTACCCTTGCATTCCCAAAGTACTTAGTTTCAATAGAATTTCCAACGCCCGCAGCGTTGCAAAAGTATGCAAATTTTACTACTGATATCGTATTTGAAATCGAACTCTATTTCTTTTGGGTATACAGAACATTTTATTTTCAAGGAACTAGATTTCTTTCGAGGTTTGATGTTGTTGGATTTCGTTCAGTGTGTAGAATAACTTATTTCGTGATGGATTAGGCAAATTAGTTGGTTAAAATGTTACTAAAGGGCATTTTCTGAGTTGATTAATTATATTCTTTCTATCTTGAAGTCGTTTATAGGATACGAATATTGTTCTCATGATATTTTGCATATTCTTGGGAACAAAGTCGAACAATGTAAATTTCGTAATTAAATTGTGATATTTTATCACTCATACTTTCTTGGTATTGAAAATAGTAAGTGAGATTTCGTCAAGGTAAAATACAAAAATAATAATTATATAGATCTGTGTCCAAGGGATCTGAAAACAACAGTTTGTACATTGTTTATGACTAGACCTTCTTTTGATGATAATATCCCGAATAGTAAGAGACGGTGTGGCCCGCGATGGTCTTAAAGACAATACATAAAGAGATATATCCACTCGTCATCATCCTCAGCCTATATTAGTCCACTGCTGGACATATGCCTCCCCTAATGAGCGCCATAGCGTAACCCTGTCTTCAGTTTGACGCATCCAGCATCTACCTGCAGTCTTCGCAGATCGTCATCCCACCTATCCACTTATGAAGAGAGATATTTAATTTGTCGGTCGGAAAAATAGCAGAAGGCAGTGTGTTCCAAACCTCAGTGGTTACCTGCCAATTAGTTTTAGAATAAAAAATATCTCTTTTTGTACTGTTTTATTGCATCTTTCGTGGTTCGTTATTACAATTTCAATTGCTAAGTCATCACGGCAAGGAGAGGCCAATTTATCTATTTATGTACCTAGCAATGTACATACATATGTATATATTTGTAATTTATAACTACTATCGTATAATAACTGTATATTAGCTGTAAGACTGTCTGTAAACGTTATTTAGTTAATAAAACAAATCCCGACACAAAAATATTAATTAAAAAACGATTTTCTTTATTAAACTTAGTCTTTCAAACATGATGTTGCACGCGATACGTTACGTTTCGTTGCCCAAAGAAAGTAGTAGGTATCTGATTGATCACTGTTATTCCTTACTTCAAGCCAATTCGCGTTCTGACGGCTTTTGTGGCATAGTGGCTGAATACCCTCCGACAGAGATTCCATTTCCGAAATGTTTGTATGATCTGCAGATATTTTATTTTTGGTCTGGGTCTTTTTATGAGGTTGGACTCACTTCACTTTAACACAAAGGAAGTGGCTAGCTCTCGTGCCACGAAGGTGTATAGCGATTTGGCAAAAAAGTGTTATGAATAAGCAAAAAAGTGTGTAGAAATTTATGCGGGTTTTTGTGCAGGAATTAAACTCGTAATTGTTACTAATTGATTGTCAGTTGTATGTCAATATTGTTCACTTATAATTGGAGCATAAATAGCTATACCTACTTTGGAACAAGATGAATTAATAGGTTAAAAAGAGGAAAAAAATTTTTGGTATTCAGAATTTCATTTAAATTATACCTATTCCTTATTCAGTTACAAACAGAATCTTTATTGAAAAAGAAAATTAGTTTTAAAAGTATACTGAAAGAAAGTTTTGATTAAACTTAGAATTTACGTTCTTTTGACGCGTTTATCTTTTATTAGTTTTTACTTTTATGTTAAACGTAGTACATTTATACTTATTTTATGCAGGTCTATCAAACGTCACTTTGTGAAAAATCAAATTACAAACAAATAATCAACAAAAGAATGGTTTCAAAGAATAATTCGGTTGTATTTACAACAGAATCAATTCAGCCAACTGCAGACTGCTGCAAACAATCTACAGGTACGAAATATTCATTGTCTACCAGTTGTCAAAATGTAAAACTATCCACATCGAAAACTATAATTTTTTTGGCAGTCATGTCATATTTTACTTTTAAGACATCATCTATAGAAAATACGCTGTTTTAATTGTCACATTGTAACTCATCTCCCAGGGGTCTGTTCACACTTGCAGCATAAAAAAACAATACCACATGGTATAAAGGTCGATTTTTGAGTTACGACAAAAAAATTGCCAATAACACATTGTTCGAGACTACACTAACGATATTTTGATGACTTGTGTGAACATCATATTGTAATGAAATAAAAATAATAAAAAAAAAAAACAAAAAAATAAGGTCTGAGCTTTCTGGGGCGGGCAAAAAGTGAACCATGTGAAAATGATTTGGTGGGTTTGATTCGGGAATGATTTACAGAACTGGTTTAGTAAAAGTTTGCTCAAAAGCTACCGTGCTATTTTCATTAATCGAATTAGGTAAGTAAGTTGAAATGTATATTTTTGGATAACACTCCATTGGATTAACCAGTCATCAAAACTAAACAGAACTTAATTTTAAAAATTGACATATTATAATGACATCACTTACACTATTTTATTTTTACATTTATTTTGAATTATTTAAAATTTTTTAGACATCAGTTATTATTACTGCCTTAGTATTATTAAATGATTTTGCACGCCTTGACGAGGCGTATTGGATTTTTATTTTTTATTGAGACATTGATTACCCTACATTCCTGCAAATAAATTATTTATGATTTATGGTTGTTTTCGATCAACTGGCTAATCTCTAATCGGACGTGATTGTGAGTACACCGCACCTCTCGCAATGTATTTTCCCTGTTCATTGGTTATTTTTCTTTATTTTTTTCGTATTCAAAGTAATATTGTACACCACGTTGTGTAAAAGAAGCAAATTACACAAAAACAATTGTTACTAAATATTTTATAGCCTGATATTTTAAAAGAGAAAGTACTCTATGAAAGGCAAAAATTGTAAAATCAAATCGTTAATTTCTAAGTGCTTACTTCAAAATAAGCACTCAGACAAGTCAAATTTTTACTATATAAACAGCTTGATAAATAGTTATTACTATAAAACAAGAAATAAGGTGCAATTGACTCTAATTCACTTCAATTTTTTTGTCTATCGAAGGAGTCATTGTGATTCAATCTTTATTCCCCCATTTTCTACTAATCACACTAATATTATAAATGCGAAAGTTTGTATGGATGTATGGGCGGATGGATGGATGGATGTTTGTTACCTCTTCACGCCAAAACTTCGGAACCGATCAGGCTGAAATTTTGCATACCGGTTATCCTTATCCTGGAATCAAACATAAGCTACTTTTTATCCCAAAAATCAGTTCTCGTGGGATAGATCTTTCCATTGGAACAATGTGTGCGAAGCCGCGGGACGCAGCTAGTTTAAATAAACATGGCATTATTATCAAAATGGTTCAATTTCCCTCGATGGTTCCACGATTATTATTTCTACTACAACTGTCAAAAATCTCTATAATTAGATTGATTATTAAAATTATGAAAGACATTTTAAGTGATGCAAAATACATCTTCATAATCAAACCCAAAACGATTAAACAATTCTCACAGGAACGATCCATCGCAGAGTCAGTGAACCATCAAAAATGGATTAGCTTTCCACAAAGGAACTTAACCGACTATCTTTAACGTTTTAATTACTGTACGTCAAAATCAATTATGCACGAATAAGAATTTTGAATAAGATTTATTTTTAATCATTTATCTTACGCGTATTTGCTAGGCAAATACGCGTAAGATAAATGATTAAAAATAAATAAAAAAAAAACGGGTTTGATACAAATATAAAAAAAATCTTTTGTATTCAAAGTATTTGATGGATAATTCACAATCCTTTTTTTAAAACAATTTTATATGTAGAAATTAATAATTGAATAAACCATTTTATTTATAAGTTGCTACTTTTTGAAATTGCATGAAATTGCGGGCTTATAGCCCCTTATTTTAAATAAATTTTTCAAAAGACTGGCTGGTATTATAAGCTAAAGGACGAAGAAAGTCACAGTTGACCTTTCCATCTTGTACACTTATTTTATTTACAGAAATAAATGATTTTTGATTTTGAATTTAGCAGTTAGTTTACCTATTCATTCTATAAGCAGTTATAAGCATCTTAAATTAAAAGTACATTTGTAAGTTTTACTTAACGAAAAAAGTTATTTCCTTCTTCTCATACAACACAAACAATAATTCGAATACTATAATAATACTCACATACAAAAAACGCTAATTGAGATATACAAATACCTCCGGGCGTGATATGCAGTTGTAATTCTTTAATACAATCCGCCACACCATGCAAACGTAATTAATAACGTTCATACAAATTCATACAATCATACAATACGTATAGAAGATCAATCGAGCGTGGCATCTTCGAATCAGAAGACAATGCAACCGTTGAAAGGGTTAAACGATGAAATCTTATTTCTTAAGCCATGAAACACACTGGGCAGGAGGTAGCGGCTTCGATTGCCTGCCAAGGACAAATGTTTGTACGATCTTCAGTTACCTACCTGTATCTGTTGTTTGGAGTGTTTTCTGTAAGTCTATCTAGATAATTATATAAATAAGAAAAATTCAGATCAAAGAATAGAAAGAAATTAGAATGTATGTACAATTGAAACATAGCTAACTGCAGACTGTTGCAAACAATCTACAGGCAGACAACTGATCTATTAATATTAAAAAAATAAGATAATGTTCGAAAATCTTTTAAATTTTGATTTGTAATTTTCAAAGTCTGCATTCATACTTGAATAAAGAAAAATATGTTCTCCAAATTTGTGTTTTATGTTTATTTGGTTCACAAACGAACAACCAGGAAGGTATATAAACTAAAACACTGGAAATAAATTTAAATATATTAATAATAGAACAGATGATTGCATATAAAGTAAAGCTGTGATTGATTTTTACAACAAAAAAAGAGTTTTAGGAAGAACCTAGCATGATCCAAAAATAAAATATAGAAGAAAAAGAGCCAGTCTTTCAAAGGAAACTCCGTGTCTTGAAAGTATACTAATAAAAAAGTTGGTCTGACTCTTTATGGCCTCCGCGCTGCAATATATCGATTGCAGTTGTTACTTCTTTCGGACATCACCCTGGGGGTAAACCTTCGATATTTACCCGACTGTAGAGAGGGTGTTGATTTTGGATATAAGTTTTCTTGATAGATAAATAATCGTTATTGGTTTAATAAAGTGGGAAAAACGATTTTTTCCTATATTAAACCCAGAGCTAGCAAATCAGTCTAAATAGCTATGTCGTGCTGGCTTAGAATTTGCACCACTCCATCTCTTCCCGTGGGTGTCGTAAGAGGCGAGTAAAGGATATCCACCGGGGGTTGGGCAGCAGTGCCTCCTACTAAACAGTTCTACCACCAAACTGCGATCCCCACGCTGGGCATACGGGTTGGAGCATGCCCTACTTTAGAGCCACTCGCTACACTCGCGACTCTATTCTAGATTAATTCGCTACCTCAACCTCAATAGCCTGTATTGTTCCACTGCTGGACGCAGGCTTCCCCCTGATAAGCGCCTTGTTGGCGTTTATTTAATTCGAGGTAGTGCCCATAATCCCCAAGCTGGGCATGCGGGTTGCGGATCGCAGTTTGTTAGTAGAATTGTACTACAGGGGGCGCTGCTTCCCGCCCCCTGGTGGATATCCCTTAACCTCTTACGACACCCAAGGTTAGAGTTGGGGTGGTGCAAATTCTAAGCCAGCACTACACAGCACGTTGGTTGCTACTAGCTAGCAACGAACGCTGCGCTGGTTAGTATCCAGACTCTGAAATGTCACGCCAACCCGCCGGTGTGTGTCGCCGACTTTAGTGTATACACTTTATTAGTCTAACCACACAAGGACCACTAGTCGCAACCACTAGACGCGGCCACAAGCTGCGAGTTTTCTCATATATTTTATACTAGCTGCGCCCCGCGGCTTCGCACGCGTTCTTCATATTTAAACGTTTAAAGGTGATTTTTATCCCACGGGAACTGATTTATGGGATAAAAAGTAGCCTATGTTTGATTCCAGGATTAGAATCACATGTATGCAAAATTTCAGCCCGTTCCGCTTGGTAGTTTTGGCGTGAAGAGGTAACAAACATCCATCCATCCATCCATCCATACAAACTTTCACATTTATAATATTAGTGTGATAGTATAGGCGCAAACGCTCACGTTCGAGTGGTCACGCTCGAGCCACAAGCTGCGGGAATCGCCCGACTTCGCTACTTGTGGTCGCGTTTAGTGGCCGCGACTAGTGGCTCAGTGAGGTTCGTCTAACTCTCGCCAAGCAAATATTCCTGTGGCAGACATCAAACCTGGTGTGGGTTCGATGCCACCACTAGGCCTGATAAACGCCTCACAATCCCTAGCACGAAAACAATGACGCCTTCCCGTCACTACAGTGGCCACACGTCTGACAGAGTCCGGGACCGGTCCGGAAGATTAATGGTGGCTCTACTCATCGCCGTAATGACACCCCCTCCGCAACGTCTAATGACATACAGTGTAGGGTGGCCATGCGTTTGGGGGCGTGATAAGGCGTAATGATTTATCTGTAGAAAATGAACTTAATTATGTTGGGAGGTTAAAAAGTTGAGGATTTTGGAGTTCTGACTGTATTAAGTGTTGAGAGTGTCTTGATTTCTTTAATTAAATAAAAGCATACGAAATATAAGACAAATGAAACAGACAAAGATTTTAAAACATCTATTTTAGGTTTACTGGAACTGGATGGGACATAAATAATGATCTTACTCTTTGATAAAAAAAAACTTCTATATACTGATAGTTACCTACTTTATTTACGCGCCTAAAACATCAAAATTGCAAGCAATACAAAACTAGAATAATTTATTGTACATAACATATGTTTGGATCTCATGAGAAAGTTATGAAGTGAAACGAATTATCAATTTGTCTAGAAGAATGATTCCTCTTTTCGAACTAAATAAATATATGTAAGCACGTTTCTTACATTTGGCCTAGCCACACACAATCTGAAGCAGGTCCGTCACTCGAAAAACATGAGTGTTTTATCTTCAGAAAAAAATCCAACAAAATCATTCAAACCGCCATCATTTTCCTGTCCCTGCAAAACCCCAAACCATGGTCACCGAAACATCCTTGCTTAATGTCTTTGGAGAAACGAAAAAACCGGGCATGTTTATCTTGGACGGCGGATTGCCACCGAATTTCGGACTGCCCTAATCGATTTTACTAGGGATGAGTCTAATTTAGTGGATTAATTGTGGACACCCTCGCGTAATGTCCTTGTATGATGGTAAATGGAGGATTGTCTATGATATTGTATGCATCCCGTTATGGACATTACCCCCCATGAGATAAAATTTATTTATACATTTTAGGAAAACTTACGGCTGAACACGAACAATGATTAAGTATATATAAAATATAAGGAAGGCCAATTAGAAGTTTTCACAGATAGTTTCCAAGAATGTTGAAAGAGTAAGAGGTGGACAAACAAAGTAGGTAGGTATATTATTATGAGATAAAGAAGTGATTACCACAGATACGTTGAAGCTACTGGGAGAGGTGTTAAACAAAACAACTTCTTTTGCTATTGCATTGAAGTATCTGCTCGCACGTAGAATATATGAGTTCTGTCTATAAAAGCTAATAAGAGGCTTATCAGGGGGAGGCCTACGTCCAGCAGTGGACCAATATATACTGTTGAGGTGAGAATGCATTCCACGAAATGTTTACACTTTTCATTAGATGATTTATGGAGATTTTCATGGGGTTATCTCTTTTTAAATGGCCATTAGGTAAGTAGAAGTATTCAATTATAAGTATAATTAACTAGCTGCGCCCCGCGGCTTTGTACGCTTTATCTCACGAGAACTGATTTATGGGATGAAAAGTAGCTCATGAGTAAGGCCTAAAACTACGTGTATGAAAAATTTCAGCCCGATCCGTTCAGTTGTTTTAGCGTGACAGAGCAACAAACATACATACATACATACATGTTTACAAACTTTCGCGTTTATAATATTAGTAGGATTCAATTTTTATTATACAGGATGGTTGTTAACTGGATGCATATCTTCAAGGTGAAGAAAGAATAGACCATTTAAAACTATTTGAGCCATGGTTGATAACGACCTGTAGATTTTGTACGAATATTTTTTTTGATTCCACAAAATTCAACAGTTTATTGATAATTATACCCAGTTAAAACATTAAGTGAACTCATTATGAAGGTAAGCGGGTTAACTACGGACCTTGTTTGTGTTGGAAGAATACCAACATCCCTTAACGAGGGACATCTTCATGAATTCGTCAAACTACGAAAGTTTCTATATACTAACTAACTGAACTGTTTTTATTGTATCTTATCAAGTAAGTAATGTGTAAATAATGTAACAATATGCTAGGTTATTTTTTTATTATGCTTAGAAATACCAAAAAACAATTTCATTCTTACAAAGAAAACCCCGAACTAAGAGTACTTTTAATGCACAAATATTATGTATTTCTTTACTTTTGAGCTCCAAAGGGGAGACAACTGCTTTAAAAAAGTCAAGGAAATGCTTCAAAAGCTAAAAACTAGCCCCCTTATAAATTCACTTACCAAAGCGATAAATTATTAGAAAACGATTTTAGTTAGTTTGAAAACACATTACAACGAGTTATTGATATTAAATAATACAAAACCGAAGACAACTATTGATATCTAAGATCTATGATATCAATAACACCTTTAGCAGTCGGTTAAAAAGAATAGACACAATAAATAACATGTCAATACACTATTATGATGTGAAATACTATATTATTTCTATTTTGGTATTGTTATTTAGTTCTTAAAGGGTGTATTATTGGGGGTATAAATTTTAAGGTTGAAAGGGGTGAGATATTAAGCAGGTGATGGGTTAAAATGTCTTGATACTTCAGCTTATGGCTGCTCTTGATTGACACTTGTAGGCATTTTTTTATGTTAATCTTGATTTAAGCTAGTAGGACTTATGTTAGGACATTGTGTGTATGTTCTTATTCAGTTTTTCCAGTCGCCCTTCAAAACAAGAGTAAATAAATGTCTTCTAGACATTTGTGATACATCGTCAGCCTCATTGTCACTAAAGTTATTTACCATGATTTGAGTTTTGAGCTTTCCAATATTTCGGCACAGTTTCATGCGCCATGATGGCTTAAAACTCAAATCATGGTAAATATTCCGTTGTAAATAACTTCAGTATTAATAACCATGATGGATTTAAAAGTCTCATTGTCACTTTTCATTAGGTGAATTTGTGAAAAAAATAATGTCTATTACATACATATTATTACACTAGGTTTGAAAAGACCAATATTCCAAACTCTTTCGCTTGTATTCTTTTAAGATAGAATAGTTAACTTCAGACCTGTTCATTTTATTACATTTTTTCACAAACACAATCAACACACAAATGTGAGAAATGTGTGAACGATCTGCAAATATTTGTTCAGGGAGTTCTGGATATTTTCTATGTACCTATAATAAAAATATCTATTGTAGTCAGGTATCTAGAACACAAGGTCTGGGGCCTAATTCCACTATTTTTTAGAGAAAATACCATAATGGCGCCATACGATTAAGATAGAGATTTAGTCGTAAATTTATTTGGTATTCCAATACCATAAGGTTACAATCTCTATGACTTATAATAGCGTGTCAATAATGTGGTGGGGCATATAATCATAATCGTAATAGTCATAGATATGGCATAAACAAAAAAAGATCGTGTTAGTAGAATACCAAAAGGTGTCAATGGCGGTGATTGTAACGCGATTATGAAGCGATAATATTGTCATAGTGAAGCGATTGTGTTAGTGGAATCAGGCCCCTGCTTAGCTTAGAGCTAGATAATGCTGTGTAAAGTTAAAGTTTATATATTTTTTCCGAAGCGCTGTACCAGTTACTTTTTCTAAACGATCAAAACTACTATATCTCAAAAGTTAACCTGTCTCAGCACATTCCATTTAACTCTACGATGACAACATAATTTCAACTACAGATAGGGTTAAAGATTTAAAATGTTTGGTAACCGCTACACAACTCTTACAAACTTTTTTTAAATATTTTTTTGTACATTTTTTTACACGTTCCTATGAACAAAAAGGCACCTTTTTAGTTTTGAAAGAAGATTAAGTAGCATTGAAGATTCTTAATCCTTTGGATAATGATGCTTCAGTAGCCAATTCTTGAGACTTATTGTTGTTTTCATATAGGCCCTGATTTCATAAAAAGCTTTTCTAAAATCTACTTAAAATTTACTGAAATAGAGTTGTGAATATGTTTTATGGCGCTATTGGTTAGCGTCGTTTTTAGTTTGCCGACTTGCAAAGCCATTTTTTTCTAAAGACGTCTTTTTGTTTCTGTTTCTTTGTAAAAACCAAATTAATTATTAGCACCAGACCGAGTTTCTCAAAAAAAAAAATTGAATTGTAGATATTTTCCAAGCCATTTGCTTTAAGGATTTGTTAACATCATAAAACTTATTAAATTATAAAATAAGTATCTGCGTGTAGTATACGTACTTATAAAACCTACCAGAAGAAGGGCAATAACTAGGTACCTACTTCTGTGTTTTTAACACCTCTACTTCATGGTAAAACGCAGGAAACATGTGTACTTGGCCAATTGGGGCTGATTTTGGACGCCGCCAGGGGAATCCCTGTGAATATTTTTGTATATATTACATTTCATTGCATTAATATCGGAAAGCACATTAAACTGTTGGTCCTGCGCCTAACCGCTCCCCGGTCGTGTCGGGTTATGAGAGCGAGGGAATAGAGAGTACATTTGTGTTTGCGCACACACTTGTGCACTATAATATGTCTTGCGCACCTGGCTGGCTAGTCTTCGTTGAGACAGGCCGCCATAGTCGAAATTCGGCTAGGAGGGCATTATTTTACACTTTAGTCCATTGGTAAACATACTAATAGACCTCTAAAAAACTTTAATACCTAAGCACTATTTTTATTGAACCCACCTCCTCTACCTAAATCAAACTATTAATTAATAATCCTCCCTTAAAATTAGAGCTTCTAATCTAATACCGAAACACCGAAAACAAAGTAGAATAAAAGAAAATAGACGAAACACGATCATTAGCCCTCAAGACGATACAATGAGCAATCAATTGTTCAGAAAATGCTACCTAATAATTACTGTAGCCCTCGCGCCGGGGTTGTTACGTTGAATTTAAGTGATTCTTGACGAATGTCGAGTTTTGGTACGGTTGATTCGTTCAGCTTGGCAGATGAAAGCTTATCGCCTTCATTTGGTAAGTATGTTTTTCAGAAAAGTTCTGAAATTCGGTCCGACTTTGACAATGAATTTGTTTTTTTAGATTTTTTATTGTCATCGTTTTATTTTCCAGTTTTGTATTTGTTACTTGGTGCATGGTAAGGTTTTTTTTATAACCACACATTCCATACACTTATAATTTTTTTTGGTGCATGGTGATGAATCATTCGATGTACCTAATTAATGCGTTCTGATGAATGTTTACGTGTATTGCAAGAATTTTCCAAAATACACATATTGAAAGAACTTATTTCCTTCTAATTATGAGTTTATATTTAGATAAATTTGAAAAGTTATCAATAAAAGTTTACAATCCTAATAGACTGATGATCAGTTATCTCAGTTTGTATAAACTTTCAATATCCAACTTGTTCAATAACCATATTGCCAATAATTACTGCAAATTCGGCGCAGTAAGCCCAGCTCTCTTCTTCATCATCCATCTTAGGGCGTCGACAGACTCGCGGCCGACTCATCTCGTTAATTTGCTCGTGTGTACCCGGCCTAAGCGTCTTGGAAGCTAAACACTCCTGTCAGGGGACGGCCTTATTCTGTTATTGATATATCTCAAACATGCATTGAGATAAACGTTCTTTTGCGTGGTAGAAAATACATTACGTGTTGGAAAAGCTGTGAAAATTATACGCTTACATTGTTTTAAAGCAACTACAGTAACGTTTTTGTTATAATAATGCGTGAGAACCTCACATTCATATGTTCTGAATTTATAATTTTGATTTTTAAGTATCATTATTTGATAAAATAATAGCTACTATTGTACTTTAGTACCTAAGTACTCGACATGTAACTTGGTGGTACAAATAAATATCGATATAAATACTAGCTGCGCCCCGCGGCTTCGCACTCGTTGTTCCTATGGAAACGTTAAAAGGTGATTTTCATTTCACGGGAACTGATTTATGGGATTAAAAGTAAGCCTATGTTTGATTCCAGGATTAGAATTACCTGCATATACAATTTCAGCCAGATCCGTCCAGTAGCTTTGGCGTGAAGAAGTAACAAACGTTCACCCATCCATCCATACCATCCATACAAACTTTCGCATTTATAATATTAGTGTGATTGTATTGTATTCGATGTAATTTCTAAGAAATCTAATAATTTTTACCTTAACAATATATTACACTGCTAATATTGAATTAGCTTTTTTTAGAGTTAACTATATTATACGAAATGTTAACTATGGTTGATTAATTTGAACCCTACATGCTAATGGAGCTTCATTTTTCTTTATTTGTATTTATTTACATATTTATGGTATTATGTTATCTCTGTCGTGATGTTGGTCACATTCCTGTACTGAGGGAAAGATGTGGGTTCAAATACCATAGAAGTCGAATAGTTTTGTGATATTATTTTGATTTCTTAGAAATAATTGATATCGTGTCCTCTGTATTGACCCTTTACAACATGAAACAGAACATTTGATTCAATATCAAAAAAGTATTTTAATATTCTGATCTAGTTATACCTAAATCATTATTTTCAGTTATTGTGATTTTAAAATTCTAGTAGACAAATTCCCTGGAAATACATTTTGTAGAGGATTATTATATAAACAAAGACAATAGAATCATCAAAAAAATATAGACATAAAAATAATCGGAGTTAAAAAATATAAACTAGCCAACAATTCTTGCTTATAAATCTTTTCAAAAACTTAAAACCATAAAGGCAAAAGCCCATCGCTGTCGCATCTATCCATCCTCCTGTTTCTGACGTTGACTGATTCCCCCTTAGATTACACGGCTTTTGTGGGAAACACCCTTAATCTGGGGTAACTGGCCCGCTAGTTAAGATTTTTGTCACAAACTGACAGGGATTAAAATGTTAAAAATAGGTTGTTTGGTGAAAACGACCCTAGAGCGTTTGTAAGCTTTTTTTGCGACTTGGAGGTTGAATGTTACACCTGATGTTACCCTCTCGACTATGGGGAATCGAATATGCTTACGTCAAATAACGTAAGCATATTCGACCAGATAAAAATCAAATGTATGATGTATACAGGGTATTTTGTAATTTACTGACACTGTTTGAATATGCTTGACGAGAAAAAAAATACTGTAATTTGTCCTTCCGTTAGATTATAAAAAGTTATTGGACATGTATTTATTTATAAAAACTATCGTAGTTTGACGAATTCATTACGGATGTAAGCGCGTTAATTACGAACCTTATTTGTGTTGGAAGAATACCAACGTCTAGAACCGCACTCGCTCTGAAGATGTCCCTCGTTAAGGGATGAAACGTAGGTGTTCTTCCAACACAAATAAGGTTTGTAGTTAACCCGCTTATATCCGCAATGAATGTATTTTTTCTTTTATCGATTAATCAAAAAATAAAGAAGATGTAGCCAGTTACAGTTCCGTGTGAGGTCACGGCTCAGTAAAACGTGTCATACTTTTTAGATAGATAGATTATAACTTTATTGCACCATCAATACATAACAAAAACAAAGGAAATTACTGGTAACTTATCTAGAGTGGCATAATCGGCGGCCCTATCGCTAACAGCGATCTCTTCCAGGCAACCTTTGGATGGATAGGATCGGTACGTATATAAGCTGACGGTGGCGTAATTGATAACACGTTAATATATAAATAAACACAGAAAATTAATTATTAACAGAATATCAAGAAGACTTATCAAGACAGATAGTGTTGGTGAACCATGCTTTTGAAGATTTTTAACTGACTTCAAAAAAAGGAGGAGGTTCTCAATTCGTCTGTATTTTTTTATGTTTGTTACCAGAACTTTTGACTGGGTGGTCCGATTTTCATGATTCTTTTTTTATATGAAAGCTAATTTTGTTCAGTTCTGACAATGGGATCCATGAAAATTCATGAAAAAACAGTAAAAATTTAAGGGTTAATAGTTTTTTAAAACAAAATTAATTATTACGACCTCAAAACGTAACAAGCCCCCACTCCCAAAGTTTTACGCGTTTTATTTGTGTATTTTTTTGTTTGATTGAGCCACAAGACTAAACTATACTTAGTGAGAACTAGATCAAAAGGTACTTTACTAGGTTACTTTAATAATTTTATGAAAAAGAATCATGACACCCCGTATAAGTTTCAAATGATTACACATCGACCGTTAACGATTGGAGGCGGCACCCTGTAGGTACTGTATGTGACTGTGACGGATTGCTCGATTCTGATGCGGTTGTAGCAATTTGATAGAGCCGAGGGAGCGAAGCAATTAACATAATTGGGTCAAATCTGACCAAGAAAGACGTTAGTAGATATTTAAACAAAAAGCTTTTTAAACGTGTTAACGTATATTAAATCGTTGAACATGGGTAGCATGTTCAAAAAAGTGTCACGTTGTTGATGATGTTGTCATGACAACTGAAGCACTGAAGATTAAAGTTCTAATTTCGTCTAATAGATAGCGTTGATAGCTAGCTAACACCAGAATGGCACAAACAGTATATAAACTAACTTTGGATAGATCAAGTAAATGACGCTATCATGTAAAATAATAATTTCTAAAACGTTCTTAGAGACAACCATTTTTTTACACTAAATAAATATTCAACGATTTATTTGATAGTAATTTAGAGCAAAATTTGATTCAAACTCTCTAGATATAAACTTGATTTTTCCTATTTCATAACGAAATTCAGTTATTATCTTACAAAACACTATAAGTAGGTACACTTCAGGGTTATTAATATGCAACAAGCGTCTTGCGAACGCTTGCGACTTGTATTGTGATATGGCTCAGTTGAGCTACCTGTAGATTGTTTCCAACAGTCTGCACTTAGCCCAATTGTTTCAATTGCCATACTAGTTCTAATTTGTTACTATTATTGTCATTTTATTAACAATTAAGTAGATGTTTAAATCTTTAAATTTTCAGAACATATCCACGTAAAGCTTAAAAAATAATTACGTAACTTAGTATTATTATTGGGTTAAGATCTTATCTTCTCGGTTTAAAACCGGTAAAAATCTAAAGCGCACGGGCCTAAGCCAAGTGCGCTTCAGAAGGAGAGACTTCACTTGGGAGCTCGTTTTGTTCATTCTGAAGGAATTTTCTTACTATTCTACATGTGTTTAAAATTACAGCCTTCTATAAAAGGATAAAGTAGACTTTGGCAAATATAAATATTCTATGGAATGGGAGAACTGTTTTGGTATTACGCCAGTTAAAAACAAAACTATTGGGAGAATGGATACTAATTATTAGCCGTTGCTGTCCCACTGCTGGGCAAAAGCCTCTCTACGTAACTTGTTTAACCATAAATTCCAATTTCCTATAACAAGTAAAGAAAACATTATAAACGCATAGAATGCTCGCTTTCGGCAGCACAATAATCTGTCTCTTCTATTCGCCAGTTAGTCGTGACAAATGGCGCTTCGCAAATTGAGTCGGATGCGAAATGCGACACACGAACCATTATATTCTATTTTAGATAATGTCTAAAAGCTAAGCAGGAAAACAAAGAAAACTGTGGAAACCAGCTAAATATTGTACCTAATCCATTGACACGTTGGCTGGCAGAGACGCATTAGGTGGTAGGTTCGATTTCCGTCATCGGATGAAACTATTGCAATAGACAGGTCTGTGGTCTAAATATTTTGTTTTCACTTTTAATGTCTTAAGGCATAAGTGTTGTGATTGTTTTTGTAGATCTTTACATCCAAATTTAATTATAAAGTGTTTTGTGATTTTAGTCCTTATGTCGCATTAGTACCGGCATAAATTTAAAACATAACAATTTTAATGATTGTGCCGACATACAGTGCCTTATAAATAAAGTTTTTATTGATGAATTTCTTTTGTTTTCATAAAATATCTTGGATTCTGAATCGGAGTATAGCATTAGGTATCAACTTTTTGATAAGTACCTACCATTTTTATAGGTAAAGGTATTTTGCTTTGGGGACAGGCAGCTGACATCCAGACTATCTTTGTTATTCAGAAAAGGGCGGTACGCGCTATTTATAAATTAAATCCACGAGACTCGTTAAGGGAATTATTTAAAGAAATAAATATTTTAACAGTAATATGGCAATATATCTATGAAAATCTAATGTATACACACAAAAACAGAGATAACTTTATGAAAAGGTGTGATGTTCACAATAAAAATACAAGAAACAAGAACAAATTACACATCCCATCATATAGATTACGAAAGGTAGGCAAATCGTTTGTGGGCAATTGCGTAAGATTCTATAATAAGCTTCCATCTGAAGCAACTGAACTCCCTATTGTTAAATTGAAACTGTACATAAAACGAAATCTTAACAAGAAAGCCTATTACTCCGTAGATGACTACGTCAATGATGTTAATGCTTGGCCGGATGTCGCCCAGTTCCACACAGACAATAGTATGTAAGACCAGTTAGACTTAGTTATCCTAAGATTGTATTAGTTGATAAGCGATAAACTTGCTAGTGGTTTCTTTTTCACTTCTTCCGCTAGTGGACAAAAAATTGAAGTGAATCAGAGTCAATTGCACCTTATTTCTTGTTTGATAGTAATAACTATTTATCAAGCTGTTTATATAGTAAAAATTTGACTTGTCTAAGTACTTATTTTGTAAGTCTAAAGAAATAAACGATTTGACTTTGACTTTGACTTTTATCCTACTATGAAATTGTCACAATTCGTGGACAACGGGGCTGATTATACTTAGAGTGTACTTAAGTTTAAAATCTGAGTATAATTGTTTCTTGACAGGAATAAATCAAAATAAAAAGTAACTTCTTCGCATTCGTTGATTAAGGTAAACGTTTAATGCATGAAAAATTGTGTCAAAACCGTCAAAACAACTGTTTTAATTTGAACCATAAAACGTGCGAAGTTGCTAGATAGAACTAGTTTTATAGAAGTACGATCTACAAGCGAACGTATTTTGTAAGTAATGATAATTAGTGTGCAGTCACTTATATCTAAAAATTTAATAAATATGGTACAAAAAGCGGCCTTATCACTGAGAGTAATAAAGCCGAGTTTGTGTAGACTACAGATTTCTCCCAGCCTTGCGTAGTGACTAGAATTCTAATCTCTACTTACACAGGTTTTGAACCTGTCAATCACGTATCCACCATTCAAAACTCCATAGTTTAAACCTACGTTCTGAAGTTCAGGACCTAACACAGTTATTGATTATCTATACAATGTTATTTCAAGACTCGACAGCATAATATTTTACTACCCGAGACGTGCACACATGCACGGCGCACACACAGCGACCCTGCATACATACAAACGCACACATACATAATCCACGCACACATGTAAATGGAAGGTGAAGGAAAATACTCGCTGTGGGGTTTTCTTGAGAACACAGAATGTGCGGAGAGGGCGTTTTTTGTTGGAGTAAAAGTATTTGTTATAATTTTTTTGTTTGTTTTTTTTTTAATATGTTCATTTCATGCAGGCACCGCATAACACTTTGTTCTAAAAAGTTTCATTCGGCGAAATTTTTTTACATTTATTGTTAAAGTAAACTGTCATATTAGAGCTTGCGTGCCAGAAATCAATATTTAACTATAAATTAACATTCAAAGTACAGTTCAGGAGGTGTCTAATATTGATACAACAAAACTGTTGGAATGGTGCGCAATATTTGATGTACATTCCTTTTCACGGTCTTTCAAACAGGTAATTCTGAAACATTTGCGTTACGGGGTTTGTAGCGCGCAGCAACATCTCTGACGATAATGTAAAAAGGAACTATATGGTATAATAAAAAGCTAAAAGTGGTTGCTGAATACATACTTCTTCAATATAACTTTTTATTGACACGCCTAGATGAGAATTGGAAGCAACAAAAAAGCACTTTTGTATCTATACCACTTATATATCGCAAGATAGTAAAATCACAAGGCCAAAAATATTAAATTTCCAAAGCTTTACGGCCAATTTTATGCGAACAGCAATTTCATAAACTTTGAAAATAACATCAAATCGACTCCATACCACCCCAAACCTTTTTCCCACACACTCAACTTCTGCGTCACACATGCATCGGTCTCCCTTACTCGTACTATGTTAGAGCGAGACGACATACTTTAGGACTAACATTTTATATGTTAGCCGGGTCATGGATATAAAAATCGTTTTTCCTACGAATATATAACTTTATGTTGTAACGTAGAGAGCATTAGGAATCTAAAGTAGAAATATGGGAAGTTTTAGAGTTAATATTTTTTAAATTGGTTTCTGCTTTTATAGTGATGAATGACTGATTAGGTAAACTAGATTTTGAAGTAAAAATAAGTCCACACTAAACTTTATATATTTTTTCCAAATCTCGCTCTATAGGACTAAATATTTTATGAGCTTCGTCCTACAGAAAAAATACCCTAGAGAATGCTTTAATTGACATAGACTTAGTTACACCCTTTATGTTATACAGGGTTATTGTATTTTTTTCGTAAACCTATAGTATATTTATATTCACCTATTTACTTCTCTAACGTCTAAACCGCGAATCGATTGCGAATTCGGTTATCATTATCAATCACATAGTTAACACACAAAAACTTTAAAATTATTTGCAATAGCCTGTTTGTCAGTAGGCTCAATTGTGTCAATTGAAATACTAGATCTCATTTATTTACATGTTAATTTTAATTTTGTTTATTGGCACACAAAACAGAAAACAATCAAGACATGTCATTGACTTCAAAAATTTTAACTAAGGTTCTTTTGCTAGATTGGATTCCTAAACATGCATGCACAAAATGATTCAAACAGTAAAAGCAACGATATTCTGACTACAAAAATAAAAGAAGTTAAAATATTGAAAACTTAATTAAATGTGAGATGTAATACAATAAATATATCAATAACCTAGTATTACAAGATAATTAAATGACAAGTACATTAAAAAAAAATACAAAATACTAAAAATAATAATATTACCTAGTTGATTTTATTTTTTTTGTTCAGTAAAACCTTAATATAACGTTCATAAAAACAATATACTATTGTGAGGGTCGCGTAAGTAAAATTAACTCGTAGGTGGTTGATATATTTTGAGCTAACTCTGAATTGTTTGTCCAACAGCATTGCCAACAAAAAGATGGCCTGGAGTATGCCACGTGGTCTCGGCCACGGGGTACCATGGCCATCAAGCAGGGCTATGAGGTGAGGCGTAGTGAATTGACGTAGTGAATTAACGTAGTGAACTGACGTAGTCTTGTAGAAGTAGCTTGTAGTTAAATGGGATCAGTAAGTTAAGGAGTGGGTAGTATCAAATTACGTAAGTTAGATATTGTAGTGAAATGGCGTACTTTTTTGTTTTCAGTTGTGAAACGGCGTACTTTTTTGTTGCTCGAGTAATAGTTCTTTAATCAATCATTGTACCAGGGATAGCAAAACTATGATATGAGCCGAAGTTAACTGACGTAGTCTCGTAGAAATGAATTGACGTGGTATCTAGTAGATTGCCTTCGTATTTCTTAAACAGTACTGATACGTTGTAGTTTTATAGTAGTATAGTTTAAAGTGATATGTGGTGACGTAATGCTGCGTGTTATTCTATAAATTATTCAGTTTCTTTATTGTTCTCAAACAAATACATTTATTATGATCATTTATTTATGAAATACTACCTTATAAAAACTATAGCGAAAGAGTGTATTGTAGTGACGTAGTTTTTTAAGATTGAATTGATATAGTGACTTGTAGTTTAAGGAATTAAGTATCGTAGTTTATTAAAGTTGTGAGTAATTATGTACCCTTAGGGTGCTATGTTATGGTAAGGTGAATTATATGCCTTGTGTTAGTCATGCATGTGTCTACTTGATTTAGTAGTGTTGTTGGCGTTATTGACTTAACTGCATTGAGTGAATTGACGTAGTTTCGCATTTATATAAAGTAGCAATATGAACGCAAAAATCATTCAGAGCGTGATATCAAATTACTCAAATTGTCTTATATCTAGTTACATACTTAATCACATTTTACATTGTAAGATGTAGCATTTAGATTTTTATTACCTCTAAATAAATCCGATGCAGTCCATTAAACCAAGTTGTAACAAAGAAAATGGGTTCAGTACATGTTTGTAATTCACCAATACATCGCATAAAGGCAACAAAATAAAATAGGTCACACAATATCCGAACACTTTTATGTTTTGGTCGTAAAAAGCACCGTCTAGCTAGATTGTGGAAATAGTTTAGTGTACCGCCATCTATCCGCGGGTAATGGCAACTTTTGACGTAAATAGCGAGCGAGGTTGCAAACGGCGGTGTTTTTTTGACCCAGTTCGTGGTTTAGGGTTAAGATTATAGCGGGGGATAAATCTTTAAAATTGAAACTGCTGGGACCCGTTTTAGGTGAACGCGAACATATCTTGAGGAATTGTCGCTGTAACGGGTTTATAAGCCGGATTTAGGACAAAACACGTAGGAATATTATATTTTGTATTATAATAAAGGCATTACACCCCATGAGATAATTAGGGGAAGGCCTGCTTCCAACAGTAGCCCAATAAGTATAGGCTGTCGTGGTTGAGGTTGACGTACTTACGAAGATGTCGTTACATAAGTAGGTCGGTATACAGGGTGCCAAAGAAAGAGTCAAAATGGTATTCTAGACATTGAGGGGGCCGACGTTTAATCCACATTTTTTTTAAATTTTTACAGCTACCTTTTTAATTTATTACTTATTTTTAAACAAAAATTATATATTCATATTTACGTATATTTTTACGTAATTTTTATTTATTTGAAACTTTATAGGATTTACATATTTTTATGGTAATAATTCTATGATTATTGAAACAACGAGTGGAATATTTTGAAATCTTAAATAATGCAAAAAGCGTAGAACACGAATAAGGAGAAAGAACTTTATATTTTACATGAAACATAAAAAACAATATTGAAATTAACAATTTAGATATTATGTTATTCACAAGGATCCCTTCGATGTCCAGAATCCCTTTTGGTTCAGTAAAGTGCTCTATACTAAACCAAAAAGCTGACTCTTTCCATGGCACCCTCTACACCCTCTACCATAACGGTGTTTTCTAAAAATCCAGTCCCCCTTGACGATTTTAAGTGTAAAATTAAAAAAAAACTTGAAAACAACGGTTTTTTTTAACCGTCGAATTTTCGTCCACCGTCTAAAGATGCATCCATAGATAGAGTCTACGAGATGAAAACAGCGGGTATGGGCGTGACAACTGCAGGGGACAGTTGCAAATGAGCCTCCTTTGTCAGACCTGCCCTTCGGCCGTGCTTGAGGTGACGTCACCATGTGTCGCTGTAAAGCACTTTGTGTCGCTGTAAAGCATTTCTTCTGAAATAGGGTACTGTCCGGTCTTATCAGGGCGTGATGTACCGTGGAATGGGGGAAACTCCATATCCTACTTTTTTATATTTCGTACTAGCTGAGCCTCGCGGTTTCACCCACGTGGTTCCCGATCCCGTGGCAATTCCGGGATATAATATAGCCTATGTCACTTTGAAAGGTAAGCTTTTTAATCACTAAAGATTTATTTAAATCGGTCAAGTATTTTCGGACCCTATCCAATACAAACAAACAATCAATCAAATCTTTCCTCTTCATTATATAGTCAAAGTCAAAGTCAAATCGTTTATTTCTTTAGACTTACAAAATAAGTACTTAGACAAGTCAAATTTTTACTGTATAAACAGCTTGATAAATAGTTATTACTATCAACAAGAAATAAGGTGCAATAGACTTTAATTCACTTCAATTTTTTGTCCATATTATTTTATATAGTAAAGATTCACATGTTCTTCCCATGAATCTAGACCTTCGTGATACATCGTCAGCCGCATCTTAGCTTTCCATCAGAGATTGCGATCAAACGAAGGTCTATTTCTGATTAAAAAAAAATACAGATTTTTTCAGATTTTTTGGGCCAACCTGTATCAAACTGCGATAGTTTTTATAACCTTAAAGTCGTCTTTGCTCACACTTGAACAAAGATGACTTTAAAGAATTATCTGGACCACGCTTGATTAAGGCTTAGGAAGGATTTCGACGCGCCAAAACATTGTTTTTTTTTTAAAGTGCCAGAATAGTTACCAATCTTTGCGTTACCTTTCACAAAAACCATCAAAACAACAAAAAAGCTCTAAAAATAAATTGTGATAGTCAGGTTCATAAACACAACAGAACGTTTTTCGCCTAGATAAATGTGTAGACCATAGACAAAACCCTACTCACTCAAGTAGAGATTTTGCTAGTGCAAGCTAAGTAGCGTCAGAATGACGTTCTATAATAAAGATGATTCTAAGCTTGAGCAGAACTCACGTAGTGACTGCATAAGTAATGCTTGGAAAAGCTTTCATAATACGGGCCTAAAAATAACACACAGTCATTGTAAATATTCCGATGGTGCCACAAACGTTAGTTGTCCAAAGTTGTCTGTTTACTTCGTTCGCATTTCTAAGTAGACCTCCAAATTCCAATCCAAAGAGAAATTAATCGTAAGTGTTGCCACCTACAAACATTTACCCTTTGTCAAGGGGCAGTCCGAAACTAATATTTTACGAACTAACTCCCCAGATCATAATTTAGTGGCGGTCGAGACAAATCATGCGTTATTAACGAGACCTTTGACTTTTAGTTATCGGACACCCTCTACGATAAAGATAATAGGAACCTACGATCACTGAATTCTTACACTACTAGCTGTGTGGTGCTGGCTTAGAATTTGCACCACCCCATCTCTTCCCGTTAGTGTCGTAAGCGGAACTAAGGGATATCCACCGGGGGTCGGTCAGCAGCGCCGTATGCAGAACAATTCTGCCACTGAACTGCGATCCCCAACCCGCATGCCCAGCGTGGGGATTATGGGTATTACCCCCTATTAAATAAACGCTATTAAGGCGATTATCAGGGGCCTGCGTCCAGCAGTGGGCCAATACAGGCTGTCGAGACACTACTCCTGAAAAAACCTCTTTGAAATAAAGAACATATTTTTAAAAATTAAAAACCGGCTTCGAAGTCGTTTATATTAAGGGATTCATATAATTTCATTTCAAATTATTTTTTATAAATTAATTTACTAACAATATAGTCTGCAGTGATTGTTGACCTTACCCCCGGTTTTCGAACGCTTGTCACATTGAATGGATAGTCAACGGCTTGTTATATACGCACTGCGGAATCTGACAGCGTGAATTTTAATCTCGCGGAATATAACCTGCGTACTTAACGTAACTTACACGTACGACGAATAAAATTCCTTGCTATTTTAGCTACCTACAACTTTATAGTGCTCCAAACATTCATATTTTTCCGCTAGTGAACTTCCATTAAGTTACAGAATTCTGCAAAAAAAACCTCGCGAGTAATAAAAGCAGTGCGTGTACAGCCTGACAAATTGTCAACAATTTGTCAAAATAATAAGCGTTCGAGAAACCGGGGGTCCTAGCAAATAAAAATTATAAAGTACTAGCAGCGTCTCCCGGTTTCAGCCGCGTAGTTCCCGTTCCCGTGGGACTTTCGGGATAAAATATAGCCTATGTCACTCGCAGAAAAGTAAGTTTTTTAATGGTGAAATAATTTTTTAAACAGGTCCAGTAGTTTCGAAGCCTATTCAATAAAAACATCAAATCTTTCCTCTTTATTAGTAGGTATAGATTATGCGGGCTCTTTACTGCGACAAAAAATTCAATATTTTACGAATCAAAAAACATCCTGAATATTATTTTGTTACTTTACCGACTTTACCAAATTATAAATATTAGACAAAACTATCCAAAAAGCGGGTAATAAATCTAAACTATCTAACCCGTGTTGTTATAAATTAATTTAGTACTGATAACGCCCTTTAGAAATTAATTTCGGTAAGTTTGGGGTGAAACCGCGGGCTGCGGACAATTTGCAATTTCAATAAATGGACATGAAACTACACATTTTCGTAAATAACAATAATCTATATCACTGTTACTAGTTACTTTATGAAACATTATTTTTTTCGTCGATTCCGCACTACTTGAGATGGGTTGGACTGATTGAGCTAAAAAGTTAGTTATATTCATAATGAAAAAATTATCTTCATTATGAATATAAGCGGGTCAACTACGAACCTTGTATGTTTGAAAGAACACCAACGTTGGTGTTCTTCGCTCTTGAATTCGTTAAACTACTTTTCGCAGATTGACGAATTCTTTTTCTGAAGAAAAAAAACTGAAAAATAGAAAACTTAATTTTTTGTTTATGACTACCTAGTAAAACATTTATTTACCTCTATAATATTTTTTTTTTATTTATCTCGTTTTTTGTTGATACCGTTATGTTTCTGCAGTAATTTATAATCTGTATTTTATTGGTAGTGTACAAAAAGAAAAGTTTGTTCAAAGAAAATTACCATCAAGGAATAAAAATAAATAAGAACTTGTATTTACATTAAGCTAACTGCAAAAGACTATCGCTAACAATCTACAGGTAGCTAACGACAAAAGAAAAAGACAATGTTTATTGGGTCCAGCCAAAAGGCTACTGAAACCCTTATTGTACGTATTAAGAAGTATAAACAGAACCTTATTACTAAATAATACTAAAAACTTAATTTAAAAGAAAAAAACGTGAACCTAGGTTCGTTTACAAAACTTACACTGTACAGTCAGGGACAACTTCTACTTAAACTTATCAAAGTGAAGTTGTGCTAAAAATTCAAACTTTAGCATGATATCTAAATAACTTGACATGACCGACCACTCAAGATTTTATTTGTATAGCTATAAACAATACATACATGGTTGCGGTTATTGATATAACTATGATAAACGTTCTAACGTGCAGATTCCACAATAAAGCTGCAAACCCACCGGCCTGTGACAAATGCAAATTCCCTCTTCGACTAATGAGCGTTATCTTCAACTCGACCACTGCCTTTGTTATATTTATTAAGAGTAGTGATTTGTTAGCTTATCTGACATTTGTGAATTATACAAATTACGAGAGGAAGGGTGGCCAGTTAGCGTATAACTAAATGAGTTAACTGTGTGTGGAGTTTGCTTTGCAAAATGATAATTATCGAAGTTAAAGATTTTGCGTGGGCTTTGTCCATAATTGTATCTTCAAAAGTGATTTTATTTAAAAAGAAACTTTAAAAATACGATAATTTATGAATTTTAAGGAGAGGGAAGAGTTTTAAGGAAGCTGTTAAGTAATATATTGTTATGTATTGTTCTTCATCCTTGGGTTTTGTGTCTTTGCAAAAGTGGCAAGGTAGTAAAACTTGATTTCAGCTCTATCTTTCAGTACCTACGTATTAGTGGTGTCACTGTTCAATAGGTAATCTGATAGATGTGTCACTGAACCAGGTTTTACCAAATTTGTCCTCAGATTTTCACTATTACATTAAATAGGATACAAAATAACGAAATCTCTAAGATAGAGCTTTTGTAGTTTGATCAAATGATAATGAAAGCAAATAACAAAATTACTAATATGTGTTGGAAGAAAACCATGATATCCCTCTTTAAAACATGAAACGTCGGTGTCCCTCCAACACTAACTACATAGGTTCATAGTTAACGCTTACATTCATAATAAGTAAGAACAAAAGCTCGTCCGTAAGGAAGGTTGACTTCAAAAAATGCTTATTCAAGTTTCACCGCCTGAAAATTAAAATGAACGCCAGATGGATGGATGTTTCCCATATCAAAACTTGCCCATCCACATTACCAAGACCTCTGCAGAACTAACTCTCCTCTCCTGTTCCAGGCTAAGATGAGCACAGGCGACGGCACCATCAGCGGCCATCAGAAGGTGGACGATCGACTTAACCATCACCAGTCCATGAGTCAGATGCTGTACGGAGCGGGACTAGGGCCAGGGCGGTCTGGTGAGTACAAGAAAAAAAAAATGCTGGACTGTTCACACAGCATTATCTAGCCCCAAGCTAACCAGAGCTTGTGTTATGGGTACTAGATAACTGATATACATAATACAATACACTACATAGAAAGATATTTTTTTTTATTATATATAGAAAACATCTAGAACGCCCTGAACAAATACCTGCAGATCGTACAAATATTTGTCCCGAGGCGGGAATCGAACCCGCAACCTCCTGCGTCGCAGGCGGACCTTCGCCCACCGCGCCACAGAAGTACAAGAAAGAGCGAAAGCCTAATAATGTAGCTAAAAACCATAAAGGAGACCGAAGACTACAAAACAGACAGAACTCGCTCCTTGCTGCTGTTTTTTCGGACAATATGCCTGATGATCAATCAAAAAATGAGGATGATGTTGCCAGTTAAAGTTCCACGTGACGTAAGAGTGAGAAGTGAGAGTCAATAGTGTCACATTTTTTCCTGAACCGTTACGTCACTATAACTCCCAAATTTTGACGCGCTTTATTTTTGTGATTTTTTGTTTGATTGACAAGAGAGAAAATACGTGTCTTCTGATAATCTAAATAACGGACTAATTAGAATTTTTGAGTCGTCAGGCGTATTCCGACCTGGGTATTTTTAACCGACTTCAAAAAAGGAGGAGGTTATCAATTCGACTGTATTTTTATGTTTGTTACCTCAGAACTTGTGACTGGAGTCCGATCTTCATGATTCTTTTTTTCTATGAAAGCTGGTGCTTCCCGTGTTTTTCCATTTTAATTTTATTCAGTTCTGACACTGGGATCCATGAAAATTCATGAAAGAACTATAAGAATTGAAGTCGGTTTATAGCTTCATAAAATTAATTATCAAGATAAGAGTGAATAGTTCTCTTCTAAACCTATATGTTACATCGTCGGCCACATCGTCACCTTCCATCAGGGTTGATGGTGGTCAAACGAAGGTCCATCGACGTTTACGTTAAAAAGGGGGTACAGTCTCGACTTAGCGATTGTAACGTACCAAACATTAACTATTAACAAGTATTCGCATCGATGTTTTAGCTAAGTGCAAGTCTTACCCGGATGTCACCCAGTTCTACACCGACAATAGTATGTAAGGACAGTTACACTAAGTTATGCTAAGGTTGTATTAGTTGATAAGCGATAAACTTGCTAGTGGTTTCTTTTTCACTTCTTCCGCTAGTGGACAAAAGAGTCAATTGCACCTTATTTCTTGTTTGATAGTAATTACTAGTTATCAAGCTGTTTATATACTAAAATTGTTTGTAAGTCTAAAGAAATAAACGATTTGACTCTGACTCTGACTTTTCTACAAAAAACCTTTGTGTTTTTTTAACTTGAAAACGTCGCACACTTATCGAAATGCTACTTCCATCATGGTACATTTATCACTTATTACTTATTGAGGTAGCTAACCTATGTCTTCTAACAAGATATAAATAGAACCTTGTCCTTAAACTTTCCAGGTTCATCATCGTCATCGCCAGTGGGGGCCTCCAACAGCCTCCTCGTGGTCCCCCAGCCACTGGGCAAGGGGCCCACGAAGTTGCAGCCCTTACATGCCCACGCGAGGAAGTATCACTGCAAAATGTGCCCTCAGGTATGTGAGCTTTGTTTGTTTTATTTTGAGAAGAGAATATATTGTTCCTAATTCTACAGGGGGTGCTGCTGCCTGCCCCCGGTGGATATTACTTAGTCTTATGACGCGGGAAGAGTTGAGGTGGTGTTAATTCTAAACCGAAACGACACAGCTAAAACTCTCTACTAACGTATCAAACTACTAACTCTAGCCGCTAGGTTCCTTTTAATTACTTATTTATTTAGAACAAACATGGTCAAAAAAAACTACATAGGTATATTTATGAAACAACTAATTGTTTCCGACCATAACATGTTTCTCCAGTAGGTACATAGTTCAAAGAAACCGGGTTTTAACACTTATTGTATTTAACACAAAGTGTAACTGCAGCTAGAATCTGTTCAAAAAGAGAAGAGTCGTGGCGTTACGGTGAACTAACACTTTTAGTCGTACTGCAATGATAGAGCAGTGTCAACGCAACAAAAGTTATCAAATTGGCACACGAGCGCAATCACTTCCCAAGACTTCTCTTTTTGAACATACTCTATGGGAAATAGATTTTATTGAGAGACTAGGCAGGTACTGAATTACTTAATGGTGAGTTTTAGCTGTGTCGTTTCGGTTTAGAATTAACACCACCTCAAATAATTGATTTACTTACTTACTTACTTAGTTCAAGACAGCAACTTGTTATCCTTATGAATAACCCAAGCCCAGCGACTTTCCAACTTATTTTTATCCTCGCTGCATACAATTGCAGGTAGATCCCATCTCGGAATTCATACAATTCATACACAGGAATGCGTCGGGGATGTTGAAATGATAATAAGTCTCAGCGCCATCAAAATTCAATCCGTCAACGTATAGTGGTCGCAAAAAAGGTGCGATTCTCGAAAAATACGAAAAGTTTTTATGAAAAAGTACGAAGTACAAATTATTAGGCCAGTGTTTTAGTAAGGTTAGTAAATTTAGTGAGTAGTTTATTTATGAAGTCACAAAATTCAACAAAACGACAAACTAGTATTTATATTAAAATCAGTCATTATTTAATTATCAAATAAATGATGATAATAAATGATCTTTATTAAATGAGCGTCTGGTCAGTATCTGGCAAAGTGTATCAGCATTTCCATGAAACCATAATTTTCGTTAATAAAGTATTAATTATTTACCTAATAACTACATTACATTAAAATAAAAAAAACCGTCAGCTTATCGATTTTATTTAAATTCATGGTCGTAACATAATGTCTCAACGGAGACTAGCAAAGGTGAACAAAGGTCATTGGCCATAACATGGTCAGACTATGATACCATACTTTATTGGATTTTTATACAGAGGCCAAGTGCGAGTCAGACACACGCCCGAAAGTACTACTAAAAATAAAAAATACAAATCTTTCCTACTAAAAAAACAAAAAGTCAACGTGACGCGGTCACCTATCCAATTACTGACCGCGCCCGACGTTGCTTAATATCGGTGATTGGTTCTCAAGGTGATAAGGGCCCTTAATTATTATCATTATTTATTTTTATAAATTTTGTTGTTATAGCGGCAACAAAAATACATCATCTGTGAAAATTTCAACTATCTAGTTATCACGGTTCATGAGATACAGCCTGGTAAAAGACGGACAGGCAGACATACGGACAGCGGAGGCTTAGTAATATTACCCTTTGGGTACGGAACCCTAAAAGCAGAGTACATATCAAATTAAAGCTCAAACGAAATAAAACATACAAAAAACCGCTGGAAAATACTAACCATTTTTTCATCTCGTTTTTTTGCAAACTGTACTTATAGCAACAGCAGTGTCCTGTCTTCAATTAATTCTCTATTTAGTGTTTTTGCTCGTCAAACCGAGTTTAGCTGAATTAAACTCAACACTACTTAAATCGTATTAGTATGCACCCTATAGCTAATCTCGACAATTTTGTGTTGCACTCAAATCGACTAAACAGTTTTTGATAGGTCATTTCGTAATTTTAAGTCTAACATCTTGGTTACAGGAAAAATACTTACTTAAAGTCTGTTCAAAAAGAAAAGAGTAGTGGCGTTACTACTTTTAGTCGTACTGCAATGTCAGAGCAGAGTTGTCAACGCAACAAAAGTTGTCAATTGGCACACGAGCACCCTCAATTCCGACGACTCTTCTCTTTTTGAACAGACTCTATCAGTAAACACAACATAGGTAGACCTATGTTATGTTTGATACCTCCCCCAAACAATTTGGAATAATCATCACGGTTAAAAGAAAGATGATAATTATTTTTAACCAACTTCAAAAAAGGAGGAGGTTCTCAATTCGACTGTATTTTTTTTAAATGACTGTTACCTTGAACTTTTGACCGTGTTATTCGATTTTCGTGATTCTTTTTTTATATGAAAGCTGGTGCTTCCCGTGTGGTCCCATTTAAATTTTGTTCAGTTTGTACAATGGGATCCATGAAAATACATGAAATAACGATAAAAATTGTAGTCGGTTTATAGTTTTTTTAAACAAAATTAATTTTAATATCTCATCTCGCAGACGCAGGCCTCCCCTGATAAGCGCCTTATTGGCGTTTATCTTATGGGGGGTAATGCCTATAATCCACACGCTTTGCGCGGGTTGGGGATAGCAGTGATGGTGGATATCCCTTAGTCGCCTCTTACGACACCCACGGGAGGAGTTTGGGTGGTTCAAATTCTAAGCCAGCACCGCACAGCAGACCAAAACGCCTGCTTTGGGTCAAATTTGAACATTCAACTCGACTGAGTTGAATATAGTCAAGTGAATCTCTTGACACTGTTGATGATGATGATGTAAAGGTTACTTTTCCTCATCCTCAGAACCAGACAAAGCGCAGAGACAGTTTTTGATTGAAAGAAAGTATTTTTTTTTATATTTCTAGAAATTCCATCTTTGTTTTCACGTTTCTAAGGAATCTGCGGTAATTAATTTATTTTATTCTTATTTTTTCGGTTTAGTCTGTGGTCGGCGTCATCAAACAAAAGGGTGTTGCAGGGTTGATGAACATTTTTGTGGTCTACTTTAACGGGACTTTTCAAATGGGTTACGGAACATTTTTATTCTACTGTTATGACTTTTTATGAAAATTAAATTATGAATTAGATTGAGAAGGTCAGTACTGAAATATAAATGATATAGAATCGTTCAATATGGTACTAGATACAAATAGGGGCGTGAAAATGAAGAGAGAATCAAAAATCTGTAAAAAAATCATCTATACTAATATTATAAAAACTTAAGATTTGTTTGTTTGTATTGAATAGGCTCCGAAACTACTGGACCGATTTAAAACATTATTTTACAATTAAAAAGCTTACTTTTCTGGGGGTGACATAGGCTATATTTTATCCCAGAATATCTACGGAAACGGAAACTACGCCGCCGGTAAAACCACGAGGCATTGCTAGTCAATCTATAAAAAATAGACTTCTGACCCACAATTCAAAGGCAAAAAGCAACATTGATACATAATAAAAATAAATACAATTAAATTAGCTATAAATAGGTCCGTCCTGTACAAAAATAGTAAAAAGATCTCAACCAACTCACCGCCACCCAACTCTTATCAAATAAAATAAATAAAAATCATTTATTCAGAACATTTTACAGGGAGGATCATAAATACGTATTGAAACGATGACACTACCGAAGCTTTACAAACTGTGTGGTAGTGTCAACGCCCAACTCCTAGATTACGAAATAGCAGCTAGTTTTGTCTAGCTACAAATAGTAACTTGCTCATGTATAAGCCTATCACTGCAGGTGAAAATAATTCCTTCTCTCTTTCTATTTCTGTTTTTTTAAACCGCTAATGTTCAGCAATGTTAGTACACTGTAGACATTAGTGTCAGCTCATGAATGATATTAGATATCAATAACGTTTATTTTTTACTCTACACTTATTTTTTAGTGCCATATTCCTTTTTACTGTTATCATATCAAGTTCGTGTTAATATTTAAAAAATGTTAACAAACACTCCATAACCCAAAATGTTGGCCACCCCTCCGCGGCATCCAAAAGGACACGGCGACCATCACAAAATTTACACAAACAGGCTTGGTATTAAACGATTCAGCTTTTTGTCTGTCCGTCCGTCTGTCCGAAACATTTTTGTGATGACATTCTTTTGGTCCACGTCCAATTGTGATTAGAAAGGAGTATTGCTAATTTTGGAACGGTTAAAAAAACGGGACTTTTTGGCGCCGAAATTGACCTTGAAGTCACCCTTTTGTGTGTTAGTTTTTACTAATAAACTACCTACCTACAAGGGAAATATAATTTCTCTCACCAGTAGTACTGCGTACAACGGTAGGTACTACAATATCGCATTATGACTATGAAAATTTTTATAAAACTATACCTGACTGACTATACGCCAGATATTTTACCGTCAAACATATTTCTAAAATTTTTACCCAATTGGTGGAGAATCTCTTAGTTTTGATTCGTATTTTTTTTAGTTTATTTCATTCATATATTACATTTTTATGCATACTATTTTTACATAGTAAGTTATACAATGATCTCAAACATTAATTTTATAATTTTTAAGAAAACTTTTAAAAAATGTAGTGTCACCTATTATATTTAGGTATATGTAATAGAACACGACTGTCATAATATGTAATTAATAGTATATATTATTTAGTTTATGTATAAGTTTAATCTATGAATATGCATACTTTTTGTGAACCTTATCAAAAAAATAAATGCAACAAAACGGACACGGTTTATGCGTATATGGTGTAATATTATGGGTTATTTTTGTGACATTGGTGGTCTAAGAAACTTGTTCTCCTAATATTTATCAAGCCAATACATTTTGCTGTAATTTGTCCGTCGTCTGGTAGTTTGGAGAAATAATTGATTTAAAAAAATAATAATAATAATATAAACCGACTTCAATTATGTGTATACCACGGTCAAAACTGGACCAAATTAAAATGGTACCATACGGAAAGTACCAGCTTTCAAATAAAAAAAGAATCATGAAAATCGGACCACCCAGTAAAAAGTTGTGAGGTAACAAACATAAAAACAGTTGAATTGAAAACCTCCTCCTTTATTGAAGTCGGTTAATAAATAACTTATGATTTTGATTTTTACTAAGTCAGCTCTTACGACATCCACGGGCTGAACTGGGGTGTCGATTCTTACACCGCGACTGGCAGGACTCGATCAAATCGCTCTAGCAGAATCATTCGCCGAAATAACGATAAGCACCAGTCAATTTCACAAATCTTCACATTTGTACAGAACCCACAATCAAAACCATTGAAATACCACCTTAATCCCATCCGAATAAAGACGATATCTACCAAATCCTATGTTTTCACAAAAAAAATTCGCTTGCTAGGAAAAATTTCTGGGGTTACAGTAAGAAATGTAGAGTAAACTTTATAGCGAAGAAGAAAAGGTTGATTTCTCTTTGTTTTGTCCGTCTGTCGTGTTGATGGTGTCAATTTTTCATGACACTTATTGCATTCTTCCGGTCACTCTCAAATCCAGCTGTGGTCGTGTTTTTTGTGGTCGTTTTTGGGAACACTTGTGGATCTGAGTGATTTCAAATTTGTTCACATTTTCTGTAGACAATGTCGTAGTCAAATTGATCTTACATAGATAGGGAAAGACCAATTATTTATCCCCTTGGGACTCGACTACTACATGCTTCGAATAGGTTTCGACATTTATATCCAAAGGTTTATATTTTTCTTAGTTACGTATATTTTGTATTTCCTTTATTGTTGGTATAAGATGTGTGGCCACGAATAAATTCTTATTCTTATCTTAGCTGGTATTGGGGTCTGCGATGTATCACACATGAAATGCGAAAGTTTGGATGGTTAGATGTATGGATGGATGTTTGTTACCTATTCGCGATAATTTAATTACTTAGTACTTGTCTTGTGATACCTTGAAATAAATGATTATTATTATTATTTACAAAGCCGATGTCTAACGCCAGCTAAACTAAGTTAGTTTCGTTTATTCACTAAACTTACTTAAAATTACTGTGGGCATGATTTCTAAAAATAAGAGCAGGCGTACAACATTTTCTAAGCCTACAATAAAAACTACGTAACTCCGAAACTTTTTTTAGTATTTGTTTTTATGTCTCATTGGTGAAGCAAAACAAAACACCTCTCCAAAATAACGTTACTACCTCTATGGTAACATATAGATACAGAACAGCAACTGGGGTGTCCACACGGGGGCTAGTTTTTGCCACCCTAATGACGTCATTAAGGGGGTGCATTGTTCGGACCAAGATTCTGTGATTTCATCTTTGGGTTGCCACATTGCCAGTGTGAATATTAATTTTGGGTAGTTTAAGGGTGAGGAAATTGGACATTTGTAATCGGAAAACCAAATAGTCAAACGATTACAAAGAATAACAAAAAATATACAGTCAAAGAATAAAAACAAACTATCACATAATCTTTACATATAAGTAAATACATATGCTAGTACTAGTAAACATATGTTTACTTATCATATTATCTCTATTATCTTATCATATTACATGTACATGCATAATAATAATAATAATCATTTATTTCAAAGCATCACAAGACATGTACCAAGTAACTTAACTATGATAAATACCTTAGAGACCACCATACATACTTATAAGTAAATATAAGGTATTTATCATATAGTTAAGTTACTTTGTACTTGTCTTGTGATGCCTTAAAATAAATGATTATTATTATTATTATTATTATTTACAAAGCCGATGTCTAACGCCAGCTAAACTTAGTTTCGTTTAGCTCAAGTACCTACCTAAGCATAGTTTGCGGTAGACATACTATTTATTTATACATGTACATGTATAAATAAAACCGGTCAAGTGCGATTCGGACACGCTATGCGAGCTAAACTAATTTAGTTTATCTGGCGGTAGACAAACCTCTTTAGGGTCCTATGTGGGGGGAAGGGTTAATATCACACAAATATATTTTACTAGCTTTTGCCCGCGGCTTCGCACGCTCTATTCAAGTAGCCTATGCCCGTTCCCGGGATACCGTTTACCTCCCTGCCAAATTTCATCAAGATTAGTTCAGCCGGGAACGAAATAAAAACTATTCTATGTCCGTCTCCTGGTTCTAAGCTACCTCCAAGCTCATTTTCAGCCAAATCGGTTCAGCCATTCTTGAAATATAAATAGTGTAACTTACACGACTTTCTTTTATAAATATAGATTTCTTTTATAAATATATAGATTATGCAAAATTTTGAGTGGCTGATGTTTGTTACTTTTCACACAAAAACTACTGAACGGATCGAGCTTAAGTGCATAGATTTAGCTCTGTGGTGCTGGCTTCGAATTTGCACCACCCCATCTCTTCCCGCGGGTGTCGTAAGAGGCGACTGGGGGATATCCAAGGTGGTTGCGCAGCAGCGCCTCCTGCAGAACAGTTATACCACCAAACAGCGATCCCTAACCCGCATGCCCACTGTGGGGATTATGGGCATGACCTTCCTGAGATAAACGCCAATAAGGCGCTTATCAAGAGAAGGCCTGCAGACCTGCAGTCCAGCAGTGGACCAGTGAGGTTGAGGTTGAGATCTAGACTAAAGAAAGAAAATAAAACAAATGCTACTATTTTCCAAAAATCAGTCCCCTTGAGATAAAAACAACGCTACGGGCAGAAACCATAAAAAAACTCAATTCTTTTGTGTATTTTGACTATATTTCAATTTATTAATAAGATTATTTGATTGTTATTATCTTTTTCAATAAATAAAAGAACTGAATCTAAGACATTAGGCGGTAATATCCATTAAATAATACCAAAGTAATTGTTACTTCCACGACAAACCGACCGTTTCTTTTTAATTATAGCGAAACGACGCGAAACTAAAGAACACATAAATGTAATGGTTATAATGAATGAGTCGCATGCGCACGCGCAGGTGGGGTTGCAATCTCACAGCGGTCACTTAGCATTACTGGGGCCATGGAACACGAGTTCAAATTCAATTACAAAAATTAAAAAATGCTTTATTTCCATAAATACAATAAATATACACTTAGAAAAGGTCAAATCATATTAAAAATACACTGACACGGAAATAAAGTGGTATTTTTGATTTCGATCGCTTCGGTTTTCTTAAAGTAAAGAAACGACGAAGAAACCTGTTAGTTGTTATTTTCTAGTTAGAGCAAAATCCGACCCAAGCTTTTTTATCCTCTATATAATCTGATATTTTATAGTAAGCCTTTTTGCATAGTAAAGTTTTGACAGTTTGTTTGAATTTATTTACTGATAATTTCTGCTCTGTTCAAAAAGTTAGACCAAAATATACGTTTGTGTTCCCAGATTGAGCCAATTTATAAAAACTCTAAAATCTATTAAATTAAGTCCCTGAATCTGTGTTTGCATTATGGTGAATTTAGGTACTACATGCATTATAATTAATTTTGTTTTAAAAAACTATAAACCGAATTCATTTTTTATAGTTTTTTCATTAATTTTCATGAATTCAGGGACCACACGGGAAGCACTAGCTTTCATGCGTCAAAAGTTCTGAGTTAACAAACATATAAATATATATAAAAAAACTAAAAGGGGTTAAACACAAACCTTGTTTGTGTTCGCTCGCCCTGAAGATGCCCCTCGTTAAGTGATGAAAAGTTGGTGTTCTTTCAACACAAATTAGGTTCGTAGTTAACCCGCTTACATCCATAATGACATCATTGTTTTTTTTAATTAACACTTAAAATTATTATTTTCATTCGTGGCCAAATAACATAAAAATTAAAAATATATTCTTTATTTATTTGTAAATAATGATGATGCAAAACAGCATAAAGCTGAGGCTGATCCGTTTTGGCTCACCTCGGCAGCACTGACACTCCTTAGTAAGAGTAGGTAGATAAGGTATAAGTTTATTATATTTTATTTTAAGAATACTTTTATTGTCTCCTAACCTAAATCTATTTCTAGTTATTTATTTCTGTGTTTTTTTATACCTACCTATTTTCAATCTGTGTTCTGTGCTGTTCTTGTGTGCTAAATAAAAACTTACTATCCATCTATCTATCATTTTCAGTAAAAAACAATCATATTAAAAGCATGTTAATGTATCATTAACTTGAAGGTTCGACAAACAGCACAATCCTACAGCTACCCGCTTATTTCATAGCCTGCTATAAGTAGTTAGAAGTGAATAACATTTTTATAATTTTCCCGCCCAAGTCCGTTAAACACATTGACGCTATCTGAAGCTTCGGTAATTAACTGTGTTTGCGAGCTTTTAGAGTTCCCTGGTATTCGCTACGGAACTCTAAACAGCAAAAATAATATATTTTAGACAAGAAAATATAGATATTTCAAAAAATAATCCCCAAAGCAAAAAACCCTGTGGTCCAAACCTATGTAAGCGGTGAAAAAAAGGCCTTAAAAAAACTTAGCCCGTAGATATCCTCAACCTCAACTACAACAGCCTGTATTGGTCCACTGCTGGACGCCCCCCCTTGATAAGCGCCCTATTGGCGATTATCTAATGGGGGGTACAGCCTATAATCCCCACAATGGGCATGCGGGTTGGGGATCGCAATTTGGTGGTAGAATCGTTCTCCAGAACGCGTTGCTACCCGCCCCCATGTATCTCTTAGTCGCCTCTTACGACACCCACGGGAAGAGATGGAGTGGTGCAAATTCTAAGCCAGCACCACACAGCCGCAGATATCATAAGAGCTGAATAAAGGAACCTACTAGAGGATAAGCAACAGCTACCTTCTGTGTATTTTTGACCGACTTCAAAAACCGAGGTTCTCAATTCGACTGCATTTTTTATGTTAAATGTTGTTAGATACCTCAGAAGAACTTTCGATTAGGTGAATCGATTTTGATGATTTTTTATTTGAAAGCTGGTGCTTTCCATGTCCAATATCAATTGGTCCAGTTCTAACTATGGCATCCATGAGACAACCAAAAAATTGCACTCTGTTTCTTTTGTTTATTTTTAAGCTATTGCATAGCTTCTATCGCGGGCCTTGAGCGCGGTGACTGAATCCAGAAATTCCGTAACGAGAAAACCTTACGCTCCCCACTCCGACCGGAACAGCGGTGATACTTTTTAGTTTTGCCATCTATCGATGAATAGTAGAACTTTTAACGACTTTTTGAAATATGATGTTTGTCTCTTTAGTTCAGCAACTCGCCTCTAGATGGCATTGCAATAGCTTTACCGCGGCAGTCCCCGAGTGCCACACGTCTTTTTTTTTAACTTACTGCGATCACCTATCCTTCTGCAAGCGTGGTGATTATGGCAACACCCAGTGATCCCGGGAGAGACCGAAAATCTACCATTTCATACCTACCCACCAACAAATCGTGTCATACCATATTACCTCAACCTCAACAGCCTATTGGTCCACTGCTGGACGCACGCCTCTCCCCGATAAGCGCCTTGTTGGCTTTTATCATATGTGGGTAATTTCCATAATCCCCATTGTTTCGGGCATGTCCAGATGTGGACTTAAGTTAATGAAGAAGACTCGCCTATCGAGCTTGTCCCTTGGTACGGCATTCTAAAGAACCCAGCTAACTTTGTATAGCCCTTTTTAATAACCACCATTAAAATACAATAACTGGTGTAAACTGGCAATTTTAAAGTTTTACGAATGCGCTTCAGTTCAAATAATTATCAAGTTATTTGCTATTTAACTAAGGCCAACCATACACATAACGTTTTTTTTTTACTGTTCATAGAACGGCGCGAAAGAAAAACCGTGTGATCCAAACCTATGTAAGCGGGGGAAGAGACTTAAGCCTTGAAAAAACTTTGGAAATTTAATCACTATAAAATAAAAAAGCTTTTGCGATTTAACCACTACTATAAACTTAAGAGATAGAACTGAAATACAGTTTATACTAGTTCGTGATTATAAGGGTTCATTTTGGTTTTTAAGTTTATTTGTATCAAATAAATGACTTTTACGTACTTAAGGTTTCAGGGTGCACATTATGTACCTGTGCTAATTATTTAGAACTTTTCTATATTCGTGACATTTCTTGTATAATTCGATTGTTTTACTGTGTTATTTTAAGTTGCTTCTAAATAATTTAGTTTTTTTTAATGTGTTATGGATAAAATTATCTTAGATATATAAAAAATAATTGCGAATATATGGGGAGGCTGGCGTATACCTTGATCGATGGGTCAAACGCACTCTTTTTAGCCTGACCAAAGTTATGCGCGCTTTTTTAAAGAAAAGAAAGCCTAGTCGTAACTCTAATCAACTATTTAGATAAAATATTCCTGCTTACTTTATTTTTTCTGAAACTCTTACACTTTCTCACTGTATTGTATTTTTATCACAAAAAAGACTTAGATAAATAAAGCTCTGTGTGTGGCCAGCTTTATGTTACGGTTGTTACTCCAACTAAACGCGTGTTTAGTGTCCACAGTAACTTTATAGTCGAAATTAAAGGAAATTGCAGGTATTCCATCACAGGTACCGCCATTTTTAGTATAACTTATGAACTATTATTTACTAAATTATAGAAGAACATGGTACTAACTACAATAACTTAAGGTTCTTGTAATTTCTTGCATCCTTCAGTTAAAATCATAAAAAATATAGATAGATAATTCTTTATTCATCACCTTAATTAAACAGAATATACACATAATTAGACAATGGGACAGGAACAGCAATAGAACTGGCGGCTTTATCGCTTAAAGCGATTTCTATATAATAATATATTATCTGTATAATATGTTTTAGTTGTAGAGTGGGATATTCACTCACATCTGTTTAGTTGTGTCTTGATTTTTTCATATTTTATCTACGTAGAAATCTTTAAAAAATAATATTTTACAGGATTTTTTTTCACTCTTACATTCGAAATGACACATAACGTAAAGAGAACCATTAGACTGTTTGAGTTTTTGTACGTTTAATTTTTTTTATTTACAGTTAATGATAGTTTTAACAGTTTCATAACAAAAATATTACTTTATGTAACATAAAGTAATATTTTTAAAATTATTTCAGTCCTAATGAAGGTTTTTAATATGGATACGGATAAATTAAACATCAAATATCACCGCGGTCTCACATGACGAGAATAATTATATTCTATGATCAAAAGGTCATCAATAAAATAGTTCATCCCTCTTACTAATTCCCTTGTAGGGCACACGGAGCGCTCAGGGCACGTAGGGTGTCCCTTAACCCTTGTACTTGATTTAATACTATTAATCTCTTAGTCAGATGCAGGGGGTTATTATGAATAACTGGTGTTTTTATGTTGTAACTATCGTTTTAAGGTTAACTAACTTTTGGCGCGGTTTCAGGGATTGCGTATAAAATATCAACTGTCTTTAAAATAATAGACATCTTAGAGATTTGCAAATCAATTTTGATGATTCTTTTATTTTTGTGTGGAAAATTATTCCGTTGAATTCCTATCGGTCTCAAATCTTAAAAATAGGTAAGTAAGTAAGTAACGAAATAATTATGGCAAAATATGCCTTAATGCCGTTTTTACTTAAACATGAATGTATTCTTTGGATAGCCTTACATTACAAATTCGCAAATTCGAATACATATAAAAGTTAGAAATATCTATTTATTATATTAACTGGACTCGACTGTTTATAAAAGTCCAAGACACATATTCGAGCCAATATGACAGCGCCACCTATTTTATCATGTTTGTCTGGGAATTTTTATACAAAATAGAAGGAGGCGCCACTTTCACAGGTGTATGCGCCTTAAAATCCATCGATATCCCCTCATAGAGCAAAAGCTAGTGCTCACTTAGCTTAGGCCTTACTGAATCTCTGTTAGCTTATGTCTTCTTAAATTATTAAATTCTTTATCGCACACATACAAGTCATACATAAAAGTTACAAGTACTGGACATGTACGTACAAAGGCGAGCTTAACCCTTAAAGAGTTTTCTTAACAGCAAACCTGGGAATATAAACTTGTGTGGATAGATAGTGTACAAGACAAAAAGAAAATTTAACAGATAGTAATATTTTAAGACCTACATACAAAACTTACATAAACTAAAAGAAAATAAAACACTAAATATATATCTATACATACATATTTTTATATATAATATAATTATCTGCTATAACTGTAGAGAGATAGTGCTCTTTTACCCTAGACTTAAATACGCTAAGCGAAGGACTTGCTTGTCAATACAAGCAAGTCAGCAGACTTTGAAATGCCCTTCCATACTCAATAGTATGGAAGGGCATTCCAGAGTCTGGGTGCCATCACAGTAAAATAATCATGGTAGCGGCTGGTTTTATGCTCTTTTTTTATTTGCATAGGCAGAAAAAATCCTTTATAACTCAATAAAGCTCGCTGCACCACAGTAGTTGTTTGAACTTAATACGACTTAATATTTTTTTTTGTTAAAGGTGTCCAAATAAGTATATTTAACATGTCCTCGTTATTAAAGCCCTTCCAACCAAATCCCATTCGAACAATAATTCTAAAACAATCTTCAAAGAAAGGGTCTGACCACAATCGTCTTGAGGTTTGCAAAGACAACATCTCGGAAACCACACGTCGAGGCAAGCACGGGTTGTGTGGTCGTTTTGTTTTCTGACTAGCTACGATCTTTAGATTTACTCGTATATCATATGAGTAAATCTTAAAACTGTTAGGGTTTGGACGGGGAAAGATTTGCCAAGCAGCTTGAGCGGAAGTACTAATGCTAGGATGTTTCTTTTAACTTCTTGAGCATACGCCTTAGGAAGATTTTGATTTTACCCTGCATCCTTATCATATGTTTAATTTTTAGTTAATTCCTAGCTTTCATAATCATGTTTTGTGACATGCTAAATAAACTTTTTTCATTTTATTTCATATGACTCATACGTAATGGTATGCTCAAATTGTCAAAACCTTGCTCTGCAAAACGACGTAACATAGAGTGTATTTTTTAAATGATAGTAATTGCCTAGTACCTACTTGACGATTTCGTATTTCGGTTATAATATCCTTTTGTATTACTTATCAATACTTAATAAAAGAAACCCATAGTATTCTAACTTTTGAAATGCAGCTGACTTACAAACAAAGCAATGATCTCTATGGTTTAAAATCCTTTATTTTACCAGCACATAAGTCCATAGTTCTCACCAATTATCCCATTCTACTAAAACCCGGAAACTGAACTGCATAATCTCTCCTAATTCCCTAAATAAGATGCGAGGCATGTACTCCAGGGTAGTTAAGGTAGTCAAAGGGTCTTGGGTTGGTGCACCTTTTCTTAAGGGTCTCACAGGTTAAACACAGAATCTGAATGACAATGCATTTGTCTGCTAATAAGCGTTGCGGTGCGAAGACTGTGTTGTGTGATTGTGGATAATAATCCATCATACTAATGTGTAGGGTGGGGTTTGTATCGATAGTTTTGTTAAAGTAAACTGTAGATAATATTAAGGCAGCAATTTCACTTGCCTAGATGGTAGTGATTCAAAAATGATTCCATTAAAACCACGTAAGAACGAGAATACTGAGATAAAACCGAATTTACAGTAAAGAAACTAATGTAGCTAATTAAACGGCAACCAGACATGTTGCTAAGTCAAGTGTGCAAGAGAACCATGTCTACTATTCGTTATAATGTGTTGGTACGCACAGTCCAATTCATTAATTGATTCAAATAAACTATTTCCCACCAGAAATGTTTCAAATTGAAGTGCGAAAGAGGACCATAGATATGTAGACATAGTGTTGGTATGCACGGTCAAGTGTTCATTAATCAGTTATATTAAATTATGTCTATCGTCAAAATGATTTCATCGATAAAACCTTAATACATCGACATCGATAGAATCAGCCCTACGAATAAATCAAATACCAGATTGATGGTATTATGTCAACATGCACAATCACAATAAAGAAATTTTGCATAATAATTCTAATGCTTGTCAATTATTGCATACAACATTATATCTAGAGCAGCTGGGATAAGAAGACAAATTTGTCATTGCCGAGTTTGCAGAATATATGGAAATTTGAAGGATTAGGAGATAGGAAATTTGCATGCTCTAGTAGAGGTTCGGTGAGAACTTTTTGGTAAAATAAGAACGTGACGAGATGACTAATGATCAGATTTTGAAGGTGTCCGGAAGGATTTAACCGGTGGAGAATAATCTGATATTTTCTCACAAAATGGCATTTGCATGAGCAAAAATAATTAATAATAAATATTCGAAACTAATATTTGCGTGTTTTACTTAAAATGAGAAGGTTAAAACAATATATCTTGTAATAAGTAGAAAGGCTGGCAGATCTTTTAACCACTGATAATTTTTTACGCAAAAATTGTTTAAACTTTTACTATAAATAGAATAGCAATATCAAACGAAAACTAATAATTCAAGAAATTTACGAATTACCCATTTACCATAGCTTTGTAATTTATATTCAATGATATAATCTTAAATACCACCAGATAAAAAATGTAATAATAAAAAAACTTGGACACGAACAGAAAGAATAATAAATAGAGCTGATACAGTTTCTCACTAAAAGTATTTAAATCCATAAAAGCAAAACCCTTATCGATCGCCATTGTTTTCCCAACAAACCACAGATAATCAATAGGTAAGGTACTTATAATACTACACTTGAATAAAAGACTTCCAAAACGGTAAAGATTTACCCCTTTCGCGCCCCTAACAAAAGATCAATAGTCAATAATCTTATAATAGGTACCTAAGTTTAAAGCAAAGGGTTCAACCCTTAAGATGAAACAAGGTATTGATAAAAGAATTGAGGATTTGGCGATTTGCTTGACAGCTGTTGACGATGATGATTAGGATGATGCTATAAGTAGCTTAGTAGTTAATGATAAAAATGAATTCCTTGACAGCCGTATAGTTAGCTGGTCTAAAACAACTGCTGTCTAAATATAAAAACAGGGTACTTTAAATAACAATTAACAAAAATTAATCAAAACCATTACTAATGAGGTTTACCTAATCGTTGTCAAATAAATGATTTGATTAATAACAGTAATGATTGAAAAAACTTGGTTGAATAAAGTTACAAAACAACTACAAAATGCTAATACAACTGGTAGATCAAATACATATTTACTGAAACTATCGAACAAAGTAAATGATGTTAAAATCAATTGCGAGCGCAGTTGCAATTCATAATTAGGTTTAAACGTTATAAGTTTCCTATTACATGCCTAAGTTATAGATTATAATCACGCTATAAAAACTTGATTGACAAGTTAAGCATATTTCATACTGGAATTACGAAAAAACAACTATCGCGTTACACAAATTATAAGATCCATTGATCATTATCGATCGCGCGCGCACCCATTGATCTATTGAAATATCAGTTATGATTTTTCTATGCGATCGAAGAAATTCAATATTTGAAGGGTTGTATGTAATGCAAGTGTGTCGATGAAAGAGTAATTGTACTATTGTTATCATTTTGACAACAGATATTCTGATATTGCAAGTGAAATCTATAATTGAGAGATTAGTTCAAAAGTTGAAACGAGCTCGAGTTTTCCTTAATAAAGGCATTTTACTAAAAAAATAAAATTGTGTGTGTTTTTTTTATCACGGTTAGGCTTACAAAACGAAATCATTTCTTATGATACGAATCATTTTTAAGCCACTTTGATAAAGGTTAAATTCGTTAGCCTAACTGTCAAATAAAAAAATCTCAACGGAAACTAACAAAAACTCGCAGTGACAAACAATCAAGTTATTATATCACATACAATAATTATTTTAATGAATCCCGATGTACTTGAACATCCCCATATTCTCACGTTCTTTTAATTACGGACACAGCAGATGCTTCCACGAACAAAGACCCAACAATCAAAGATAAAGGAGCCAAAATCAAAACCCATACATAAAAACCTAAAATATTCAACAAACAAAAAGTACGGAAGAAAGAAAAGATGACTGCGCATCAAAACCTGAATTCAATTAGAAATACAAAAGAAATTACTCCAGGGGACAAACTTACTCTTAATTATTCAGAAAACGAAGATTCTCCAGCTCACACGATAGAAAAAAGCCGCACTAATGATACTGACAATGCAATTACAATAACTAAAGAAAAAACCTGACCCCACAGAACTATGACAATACTATGAATCAAATTAAAAATTCCGCTATCCTTAAAATAAAGCTTAAGATAAACATATTGCATCTTATGCAAAATATATGCAAAGAACTGGATATGCAAATCGTGTGAAGACTGTGAAGTTCAACTCGAAAAACAAATAGTGAAAAAACCAATGGGAGAGTGTTATACATAAAAACAATTTTTGCATTGTCTACGTGCATATTAAAGAGTAAAGGGCCGAGTAGCGTCCCTTGCGGTGCGCAGTTTTTCTCATAGGTTCAGTATGCAAATCAAGGACACTCCTTAATCTTTTATTTTAATGGCATCGTATTGTGCTAAGTCTTTTCAAGTTTTGTAGGGAGTAGAATACGCTTGATATAAAAAATAATGATTAAACGTATGCAAAACATCATGTGGGAATTGTCTTCGATAAGAATTAGTTTTTGGGGTGTTTTTAAAGTATTTTCTTTATCTTTAATAACTGAAAATAAAAAGATGTTACCCCGAGAATCTTGTAACGTACGTTTTTTTGTAATATCTGGCTGATTACCTATTTACTCTATTTAGGTTAAAGGATAGGAAATATTTTTCAGGATTTACAAGTGGTCAAAGAAAACCAGAACCATTTTATGTAAGATTTAGATTAAGAACCCATTAAGTGATCACCAGTAGCAACTTAATTATGAAACTTATTTATAATAAAAAAATAACCTAGGCGTATTATGCTTACCAGCCCTTATAATAATCTAATTTCTATTAAAATGTTCTAAGAGTAGCCTTAAGCCCTTTGCAAAATAACATTACATTTTTATGTGCACATACAAAGACATTTTTTAAACTCAATGCCATAGTTTTAATGTTATTCTTTTTTTTGCAGGTATGTCCCTATCCTGAATACCAGTAAGTACAAATACGGTAATTGCAAACCTGTCTGTCCCTTTAAATAATTAATTTATGGACCCTCCAAGAAGCTCGCGATATCGATCTTACATCGCCATTGAACGACATCTAGGGGCAGCCGTTGGAACTAAACGTTTTAGTTCAAGCGCACATTACTAGGTGGCAGTAGGAGCGACATTATGTCAGAAATTTTATGAATAGAAGATCACCCTAGATTTAAGTGGTTAACCTAATTTTTAAAGGACACCTTCAGATTCAGTTTTAATTAATAAGCTTAAAATAGATTTTTATTAGTGACAAGGAATGCAGAAATAAGCATAAATAGAAGGACAAAAGAATTAAACAAGTTTTGGTAGGTTTGTAAATGTTGCAAAAAAATGTTAATTTTGATTTTTCGAATAAAATATTCATGATTTTGAAACCTGTTGAAATAGTATAAAAAATAGACAAAAAATACCCTATTGGATGTGGTCAGTTATTTTGTATTCATTCATAAATTTAATATTGTGCAAGATTACAAATTTTCTAAAAATAAAGTTGTTTCGAAAATCTGGCATTGATACACAAATAATGTTAATTTTTCTAATTTTAAAACAAACGATCTCTAAAGTCCTAGGTCATTCTCTACCTGGAGATAACAAAGTAAATTATTTTATATCCTAGCACATATTCGTCACGATAATAATTTGAAATTTAATTATAAGCCATGTAAGTCTTATGGTTAGTTACATAACAGTAACTAAGCTCTGAAATTACTCCCGGCGTTATACTTAGTAGTTGCATATATAGTAATTTTAGTAAAATAATCATAATAATTATGGACAATTCACACGGAATCATGTAGGTATCCTCAAGATAAGCAGAGTTAGAGCGAGGAGTCATCTTCACGCTGAAAGGATAGGTACAAGTACAACTTAATTTTACTTTTATTTTACCATTTAATAGTTTTATATTTCTACCTACTTACTAACCTCTTTTTACGAATAAATACTTATTATTTTTATTATTATTATAGCTTATATTATGGGTACTAGGATTACATCTACACAAATATTATAAAGAGAAAAGATTTGATATTTTTTTTGGAATATGTTCGAAACTACTAAACCGATTTAAAAAAAACTTTCATCATTAAAAGCTTACTTTTCAGGAAGTGTCATAGGCTATATTTGATCACGGAATTCCCGCGGGAACGGGAACTACGCGGGTGAAACTGGGAGGTGCTGCTACATTATATGATACAAAATTAAAACTGCCAAAGAAGGGTACGCTGCGCTGGTAATGCTGTCTGTTTTTATCCCGTAGCGGCATAAGACTCCCATTTCAGGGTTTTTCAAATATTACATTTTCCAAATTATATTTTTGGCATTCTATATTTGAAATTCATATAAAACAATAATCGATTAATTAATAATGCTGGACAATTCACAGTATTATCTAGCCCCAAGCGTATGTTATGGGTACTAAATAACTGATAAACCTACTTTATGCAATAAACTACATAGATAGTTTTTTTTAATAGATAACATCTAGAAGACCCTAATCAAATTGCAACAGATTATACAAACATTTGTACCGAGGCGGGAATCGAACTCGCAACCTCCTGCGCAAATTAACATAATAATTTAGCCGGTACCTAAACCAAACCATAATTTAATTTATGACAAGCCTTTATAACGAAATAGCCAAATCAATGAATAACTGATAATACATATATAACTAGTTATTTTTTTTTGTCAGATAACCAACTAATATTATAAACGCAAAAGTTTGTAAACATTTATGTGTGTTTGTTGCTATCACACGCAAAAATTGCTAAATGGATCAGGCTGAAATTTTGCATACAAGTAGTTCTAGACCTGTATAGATGTACTTTTGGCCTTGAATAAAATAAGGCTTCTTTTCATTAAATTGTCCAAGACTATATATTATAGAGGTAGTCAGGTATTTATTATACATCCATCCAAGCAAACTTTCGCATTTATTAAATAAGAGTGATTAAGTGACTCTAAAGATAAGTTCCTACAATATCGCTTAAAATATAACACCAGTGGGTAGATACGAGCTAAAAATGATAATGATAAACTTCAAATCATAGTACAAAGATTCATCTAATCATTAATTATTTGTCTGACGTCTGCTGGTGCCGCTCATACGCAGCCACCGTGTCGAGGAGAGGGGGAAACCAGATTTTTGGTGAGCTGACCTTGGCAGACAGATTACATCATAATGATCTTAGATACTTCCTCACTATTATCAACTTTATAACCATTAGGTTGGATAGTTTTTAGGAAATCAGTTTTGAAGTCGCTTAGGTTGTTTTTCTCTTTGTCTAAGCGCATAGAACATGAGCTGGTGGATAAGTAGTACCAAGTAGTTTTTCCGCGTTGACTTTCCGCGTATATTAAGGTGTTATTTTTGTTTAGTTGATCGTGGGTGCGAATTTGAAAGCGGTTCGGCCTTTTAGGTCTAATTCCCTGAATGTGCAGTTTGGAAAGTCTACTTACCTGCACGTCTATTCCCCGAATGTCCATTTACAATACAATACAAAAAAAATACAAAATACTTTATTGCACACCAACAAAAATACAGTACAAAAGAAAATTACATAAAACAAAAGTACAATAGGCGGCCTTATCGCTTAGAAGCGATCTCTTCCAGGCAACCTTGGGATAGTATTTTAAGAATTTAAGAAAGGCCTTAAATTTAGGAAATTTAAGGTGTATCAAATATATCTTAGATAACTTCAGGCAGATTTTTTCACAAAAATATAAATACATAAAAACAGGAGCAAGTAAATACTTAAATAAAATAAATATCAGACTATTGATAAAAATATAATTTACTTGCTGTTAAACTTCAAATGGCTATACCTCAAAAACTACTCGTCATGAATTTATGACAATTTATATAGAGTTCTTCTGTACTCAGAGCGTGTACTTAATCAAATGGTTGTTGTAGGTAGGTACTTCTAAAAATGTAAAATCCTTTCCCGTGAGAATTCCGGGATAAAATATAGCCTATGTCACTCCCTGAAAAGTAAACTTTCTAATGGTGAAAGAATTTTTTAAATCGGTCCAGTTGTTTCGGAGCCTATTCAATAAAAACAAATCTTCCATCTTTACATATAATATAAGTATTGATCATATAATTATATTACATAAAATAATAACGATATCTGAAACTTTACGCCAAGCAATTGAGTTTAAGTTATTTGTGTCGCGAAACATTATATATTACACCTTCCTAAATTATTTTTTATTTAATAAGTTAGGTATATAATTTGATTTATGCGACTACACCCACGTCATTCATACGGAACTAGTTTATTTATTTTTAATAACCTTTCTCGTCTATAAAAGGTTGGGCATGATTGATTTTGTTAATTAATATATGCATAAATTTAACGAACAGCATTCAGAGAGCTTACAGTAAAAAAAAATTGTGCTTTTTCTAAGCACATAGTTAGTATATTTATGTTTATTCATACAAAAATAACTTAATTACGTATTAACTTAATTGGTCGTATTGCAAACCGACTTCAATTTTTATGTGTAGTTTTTTCATGGAGAAAACAAACCTATTGTCAGAACTAAACCAAATTCCATGTAAACCAGCACCAGCTTTCATATACAAAAATAATCATGAAAATCGGACCACCCAGTCAAAAGTTCTAAGGCAAGAAACATAAAAAAACAGTCGAATTGAGAACCTCGCCCTTTTTTTTAAGTCGGTTATAAATAATCTTCATCAACCAATAAAGTGCCATGATTTTTGTTTAGGAAAATTATATAATTAATTAATATTTTGTGAGTTCATAATCTTGCATCTTTGTTGTTTGTTCTTTGGGGTTACACGGTCAGCGTACTAGTTTCTTCTCGCGGTTTTGCACGGTTCAAGGTTGGGCCACATTTATTTAGTTACATAAAAAAACAAATAAATACGATTTACAAATACAATAGACGAAAATAAAACCGACCAATTACGAGTCGGAGAAGCACACGAAGGGTTACGTATTAAAACGACTTCTAGTTAGGAAATCAGCAAACCATATCATCAAGTTTTTAGTTTGTTTTGTTTTGTTGGTTGTTGGTCAGCAGTAAGTTTTCATGTCTTTTGACATGTAAAGCTCTTTGTAATGTCAGAAAAGGCCCTGAAAACCACTTTACTACCTTATGTCTATATTTTATTTATTACTACAGAGGTTCTCACTTTTTAAAAAACCTAATGTGTTACCTAAACCTATTACGGTGCAAGAGCTGTAAACGTCTAGCAAAATGTTGAAAAATTGGCGAACGACGGATGGACATTGGACAACAAAGACTTAAATAGGGTCCGGTTGGCAGCATTTGGGTACGGAACTCCAAAAATAGTGACAGTCTAGTTCCGATGCATCGAGCCTTAAAATTTTTAAGAACAAACTAAAAACTGGCTCGTAGAGAAGACGTTTTATACCTACGACGAATTTTTAAATTCTGAATAATTTGCTAATTAATGAATTCTTACTTTTTTTATTTTAATAAGTTATAACAATGGCTGCGTTTAAAGGTGATTTTACTCTGATTTATGGGATATAAAGTAGCTTATGTTTGATTCCAGGATAAGAATTACGTGTAAGGAAAATTTCAGCCCGATCTGTTCAGTAGTTTTGGCTTGAAGAAGTAACAAACACCCATCCATTTCGCATTTATAATATACTAGCTGCACCCCGCGGCTTCGCACGCGTTGTTCCTATGAAAACATTAAAAGGTGATTTTCATCCCACGGGAACAGATTTATGGGATAAAAAGTAGCCTATGTTTTATTCCAGACCTAGGACTATTTCTATTTTAAATTTCAGCCAGATCCGTTCAGGAGTACAAGAAGTAACAAACATCCATCCATACATCCATACGAACTTTCAAATTTTCAAATATTAGTGTAATAGTGTGATAAAGTGTGAAGTGTGTTAAGATAGTGTTATGTGATAGTGTGATCTTTAACGTAAACTGTATGATATATTTTAAATTGCATCATTTATTTATAAACATTACTAACTGCGCGTCGTGGCTTCGCCCCCTTGGTATTTTTACGTCATATCCGGGATAAATAGTATCCTTTATCAGCTGCTGATGAGTGATTTATCTGATGATGACTACTTTACCTTGTAGTGGCGACTCCAAGTTTGCATCATCCAAATCCCAACTGGTTCCGCGGGTTTTGTTAGAGGCGACTAAGGGATATCAAAAAATTGAAGTAAATTAAAGTCAATTGCACCTTATTTCTTGTTGATAGTAATAACTATTTAACAAGCTGTTTATATAGTAAAAAATTGACTTGTCTGAGTACTTATTTTGTTAGTCTAAAGAAATAAACGATTTGACTTTGACTTTGACTTTATCTACCGGGGGCAGGCAGCAGCGCCCCCTGAAGAACTATTCTGTTACCAGACTGCAATCCAGAACCCGCATGCTCAGGTGGGGCTGTGGATATTCCTCATGAGATAAAAGCCAATAAGGCGCATATCGGGGGAGGCCTGAGACCAGCTGTGGACCATTATAGGCTGTTAAGGTTGAGGTTGTAAACTACCTATTAAAATACTTTAGTGAAAGTAGGTACCTACTTATCAATAAGTGTATATATTTTGTCGTAGTGAAGTTCGTTATCTTAATAAAACAACAGGTCATTACATTGTCTTCCAAACCGATTCACTGTCTGTTTTCATTAAAAAAGCGCGCGAAAAAACTTTTATGGCGGCAAAAACTACACACTTTTTTTTAAATACTAGGTCAATGTTTTTTGTTTGTCTTCAACTGGTTATTGAGACGGTTTTATTTAAGATGATTTGTTATGCATTTTAATAATTGTTATGTTATTTAATAGCTCATTACTTTTTTGTTTTGATACCGCTTTGAAAAATGAATTACAATCCAATTATATAAATAAATTAGAACGAGTAAGTATCTACAATTGCAGCAATTGAGCTAAATACCGACTGTCACAAACATCTACAGGTAGTTCAACTGATCCATATCAATAAAATCCATATAAAGCGTCCCTAAGACGCTAGCTGCATTGCCCCATTGCTGATTCGATGCCCCAGATACTTACCAGCATTATATTATGTACATTACTAAATATATTTCATACTAGCAGTGCCTCGCGGTTTCACCCGCGTAGTTCCCGTTCCCGCAGGAATTCCGGGATAATAATAACCTTTGTCATTCCCTGAAAAGTAAGCTTTTTAATGAAGAAAGATTTTTATAAATCGGTCCTTACAGTAGTTTCGGAGACTATTCAATACAAACAAATAATCAAATCTTACCTCTCTATATTACCTATTATAGTTTATACCAACCAAATATTACGATCTATGTAATAAAACGTAGTAGCAATTTACGTTTCAGATCACGTTATCAACTAAAAGTATTAAATCATCCTAAGGTTAACCTACCTAATTAAAAAATGGGGTCACAATTGTATGAATTGCGATTTAAAATTAAATTATCTTTCTTGACCTGGGTAACAAAGATCTTGTTGGGTTATTATATCAAAGTAGGGCATGAAGATAAAAAAAACATGACATGACCAACCTCAATAATATCTGTCAAGTAGTGATCGGTTATTTTGGGAAGAGGGTTCTGAAATCAAGTGTAAATTAAACAATAAAATAATGTTATTTATGAAAACGGAAATAACAATCAAAAAACTTATATGTAAAACTGAAGCAATTGAGCTAACTACAGCCTGTTGCATACAATCTAGAAGTAACTCAACTGATCCAATTTTATTTATTGATGGATATACAGGTATTTTTTACCGTAAGGCGATACTAAATTAAAATTCAACGCGCGATTCCCGCCTCGAGACAGATCTTTTCACGATTTGCAGTGTTTACTGTGATCAGTATATTTTTCCATGTAAATAAATAAATAAGACAATTCAAACATCACTATCTTATTATGTGGCCATACTGTAATGTAATAAGTACCTATATATCATTTATCTAGTCTCCATAACACAAGCTGTGCTCAGGTTGGGTCTACCTCTATATTGGATTGTCTCTAGCCAGATATATGAAATATATTCCTTATCATCATCATCATCATCCCTTTGCGACCCACTGCTGGGCATAGGCCTCTCTATGCTTATGCCATTCGCCTCGGTCCTGCGCCAGTCTGGCCAGGTGTAGCCCACGGTCTTTCGGATGTCGTCAACCCATCGCGCCGGCGGACGTCCCCTGCTTCTACAGCCGTCTCTCGGCCACCACTCGGTCAGTGCTTTAGTCCACCTGTCGTCACTCCGTCTGGCCAAGTGTCCTGCCCAACTCCATTTGAGCCCCAATATCCGCTCAGTGACGTCTTGAACTTTAGTCCGTTTACGGATTTCGGTGTTGGGGACTCGGTCTAAGAGTCTAAAACCGAGCATGGAGCGTTCCATGGCTCTTTGCGCAACGCTGATTTTATGCACAGCTTCTTTAGTGAGCCGCCATGTCTCAGCACCGTAAGTCATAGTTGGCAGGACACATTGGTTAAAAAGACGTGTTCAGACACTGTGGAACGTGAGTGGAATTAAAGATATCATCAAGTTTACCGAAAGCTGCCCATCCTAGTTGTACTCTCCTGGTGACTTCTTTCATTTGGTACTCTCTGCCAAAAGATAGAACATGACCAAGATACACGTAAGAGTTCACCACCTCTAGTCTCTCGCTCCCAACAGAGATGTTTGGAATCGAGACCCCAGAGATGTTTGACATCACCTTGGTCTTTTTCATGTTCATCTTAAGGCCTACTGCTATAGAGGCATCATGAAGGTCGTTCAGCATAGTCTCCAGTCTGTCTGGTGTTTCGGAAAACAATATCAGGTCATCAGCAAAACGGAGATGAGACAGATAGACACCATTGATCTTGATACCAGACTGGTCCCAGGCAAGCATTTTTACAACATCTTCTAAGACAGTAGTAAAAAGCTTGGGAGAGATAGTGTCTCCCTGTCTCACCCCCCTCCTGATAGAAATAGGATCTGTTAGGCTATGTAGTTGTACCTGCATTGTTGCCGAACTGTATATCTCCCGAAGCAGGTTCACGTACCGGGCGTCGATATGGCAGCGATGGAGAGAGTCAAACACGGCCCAATGCTCGACGCTGTCGAATTATATATTACATATTCCTTATATAATAAATAAATATAATGTACATCAATAGCCCATACATTTATAATCTATTTTTTTATTAAAATCTAATAAAACTAGTAGTTCTCTGAAGATCTTGAAGAACCCTAAATCTAATGTAGACAAATAAAAATTGATATCAGTGCTAAATTAGATTATAATAATTACCTTGGCCTGGGAGGTTAAAAAAATCAACGAAATATATTAAATGTACTTACGTATCAAATTGTTTTCGATTCAAATATTATTAAAATATTTTGACTGATTACACCACACAATACAATACAATACAATACAAATATTCTGTATTAAACACCAAATAATACAGAAACACAGGACAGCAATAGACAAATACTGATTACGTTGCACAATAGGCGGCCTTATCGCTATCGCTCACACATAACTCTTTGTACTTTAGTCCTTCATAATCCAACAAGAAACCTAGTTCAAAATAATATACCAATAGTGGCAATCAAATATAAAAAAAATAATCCTTTCAGGCCGTTTCATTTTTTTGACATCATGTGCATATTGATGTAACTGACACTGAAAATGACATTTTATCAGCTGTCATTTTGACTAAAATTAAAAAAAAAAGATAAATAATCGATGACGTAGATTGTAAATCACGACGCTCTGACATTCGTTAGACGTTGGGAATACTTTTCGTGAGACGTTGGTCATAGGTGCGTTTTTGTGGGACGTTGGGAATGAGCACGTCTCACGTGAGACGTTCAGAATAACTCCTATTATATCCTTCAAAGCCTTCTTTTAGTAGGTCGTCGAAGGACGGATGACATTAATCCAACACTGGATTGTTATTTTTATTGAAATATATTGAAATACATTATAATTAATTAAGCTAATTATAAAAGGTACCACCTACATATGTAATTCAGGTGTACTATGTACTTCACCCTATTTGACGTGTAAAACTATATTTTTACCAATACGCCCTGCCTTCATACAAACTACTCCACCGAACTGCTATCCCCAACACGCATGCCTAGTGTGGGGATTATGGGCATTCCAACCCCCCCCCCCCCCACCCCCCCATGCGATAAGCCAAAAAGGCGCTTTTCAGGGGGAGGCCAGAGTCCAGCTGTGGACCAATAGAGGCTGTTTAAGTTGGGGTTGAGGTAGTATATTTTAAGGTGTACCATCTACTTCCGTACTATTTGACATGTAAAACTATATTAAACTTAAACTATACTATATGTATATAGTATACTTAAACTATACAATATGTGAACCATTAAACAATCGATATTTCGATCAATATTTAACACGCTAACCGTGAATGATCCCTATACAACAGGTTTTCGCTTAGACCTTACCTCACGATCCTCGAAACAATCTTGAGCTTCAAGCATCTGTCATCATCAGCCGGCTGCCTGTTACACCGATGTGTAACATCACACTAATATTATAAAGGCGAAAGTAAATATGGATGTATGGATGGATGGATGGATGTTTGTTACTTCTTCACGCCAAAACTACTAGACGGATCTAGCTGAAATTATGCATACAGGTAATTCTAATCTTGGAATCAAACATAAGATACTTTTTATCCCAAAAATCAGTTCCCGTGGGATGAAAATCACCTTTTAATATTTCCATAGGAACAACGCGAGCGAAGCCGCGGGCGCAGCTAGTGTATTATAAATTTGTTGGCTACAATAATGTAGCAACAAATTTTGTACAGTCGCCAAGAAACTGAGTGTAGTCGCATTTCGTTTCTCGAGACTATGGAGTACCAGCTGCGAACCGCGGCTTCGCACGTGTTGTTCATATGGAAACGTTTATAGGTGATTTTTATCCCACGGGGACTAATTAATGGAATTAAAAGTAGCCTATGTTTGATTCCAGGATTAGAATTACCTGTATGCGAAATTTCAGCCAGATCCGTCCAGTAGTTTTAACGTGAAGAGGTAACAAACATCCATACAAACTTTCGCGTTTATAATATTAAGTGTGGTAAGGTTAGGTTAGGTTAAAAAATCACACTATCACATAGTGTGATTTTTAAAACACACAAAAATTAATACCCAGGGTGCATAATCGTTTTTCATGTACAACAGTTATGGGAAGAATGTAATTAATTATAATCACAATGGTTTGCTCGGAGTCTCTCTGAATTCGTAACGAATACATCCGACAGAGAACCAAAGTTTTCGACCTAGCTCAAAGAATTAGCAAGCTGAAGTGGCAGTGGGCCGGCCATATTTCGCGAAGAACCGATAGCCGCTGGGGTAAACGAGTTCTTGAGTGGAGACCGCGACTCGGCAAACGTAGTGTAGGACGCCCTCCGGCCAGATGGGATGACGATCTGCGAAAGACTGCAGGCAGAGACTGGATGCGTCAAGCTGAAGACAGGGCGCTATGGCGCTCATTAGGGGAGGCCTATGTCCAGCAGTGGACTAGTATAGGCTGATGATGATGATGATGATGATGACAATGGTTTAACGATATAATGTAGTAACAAATCTTATGTTTCTATTTTGTCCAAGTATTTAGACATTTTTTACTTATGTAAGATTGCTTGCAAAAATAGAATAAAACGGCAGGATCACCTTTGTCAACTCAATGTCAAAGCATTTTTACAATAGAAAACGACACGTGTGACGTCACAATTCAACAGCCAATAGCGTTGCGTTTAGAAATTTTGCGATTGATATTTATAATATCTACTTTTCAATAAATAAAATTTACAATAAAAACATCAAAAATACAAAAATAAATATACAGATTTATTTCTATATCAATAGATAAAACAAAAAAAAATATTAGCTTTTTTGAAGTCACATGCGTAAACCCTAATATCAGAATTTATTTTATCTTCCAATTTAGCTTCTTCAATTCAAGTCAGTGCCGTAAAATATTTTGCAATATATGTATTATTATCCGAACAAATTACTTGTTCGTCTGAACTAATGACAGTTTGGACGAACAAGTAAATTGAGTGGTGGCCGTCCAGAGGGCCTAGACAATGTAACAAATGTAACAATCAATGTCGAAAGCGATAGTAGAAAATTCTTAAAATTTATAGAATTGACATATCATATGACATTATTTATGTCACGTGATCTATTTCGATTTTTTCCTACGAATCTTTTCGATTCGCTTCATAGCGAATGCTGGTTCGCTACCCCGATCTGTGGTCAAGCAGAATGGTTACTGTGTCTTTCGGTGTGACAGTCATCCTTGCGAATATAATACCTACGATATCGAACAAACCCGTGCTCTTAAATCATCTAAGAGTCATAATTCAGGATTCGTCTATGACATCACCCAATACTTGTGTTGAGTTAACACTTAATTATACCTTCATCTAAAATAAATGGCGGGCGTTTGAAGTACCTACCTAAATCTGTTGTAGTTGTAAGTTACCTACAATTCTATTTTGGGTAGGAGACTTTGCATTAAAATATGGCAGGACAAGTATTTTAGACTTCATAATACTTAAAATGTTTATTGAAAATGAAAATTCTGTATTTGTTCCAGGAGAACAAAAGTAACAAACATGTAAATATGTATAACTAATCCAAAATTTAAGTGTAGAGATTCAAATAAGACTCTTCTTCTTGAAAAAGAAAATACAAATAATATAATTAAATTAGAACTGTATTTACAATTAAAAAATTGAACTAAGTCCACACTGTTGCAAATAACAGGTCTTTTAGATACGGAATATGCATTAATAAATACAAATGGTTATTATTATTATTTCATTAAATTAAATATATTTATATTATTATTTAACTTCTGATGGCGTAGCCAACGGGCATTCGCTATGAAACGAATCGAAATCAATTGAAACATTCGTAGCGAAAAATTCGAAACAGATCACGTGACATATCGAGGGCTTCATGTCAAACCCCATACATTATATTTTGACTTTTCTACTATTGTCTAGGCCCTTTGGTCCTTCAGCCATGGGCGTATGAATGCATAATACACAGTATTATGCATTCAGTTTTTAATCAATCTAACTTTTCATCAAGTTTGGAACCTTGATGAAGATTTAGTTACGATTACGACGTTGGTTCTTGTTAACTAAAAAGATTTGAGTTTGAACTTGAACTCTGAAAATGCAGAAGAACTTAAAATAGAAATGTCACATCACTGAAGCCACATGCACGTAATGTGTTGAGTTATTATCAATTAACACGCTAGAGTTGTGTGGATATGTCAAAAACTATATTTTTTTATTAAGAAAAACGGTTTATTTAAAAAAATAATTAGAATTAAAATTTTAACACTGACACGGAAATATAGTGATATTTTTGATTTCTGCGGCTTTGGTGTGACTTTGGCGAGGTAGGCTAAATTAAAACAGCGACCAAGGAACCTTTAGCGTGTTAGTTTTTATTTTTCTCTAAAAAAATTATATTGAATACTAACCCTTTTTGTACAGGACTTTGTGATGTGTTGTGACAATTGTGATATGATAGTACCCACATACATTTGTACATCAAAACGAGAAAGCCAATGCTTTCCTTTAACCGAGGCCCAATTCCTATCAAGTATGTCATTTGAGGTCGAAGGTGCAGCCGATTGCACTTCTCCCAAGTGATAGATAGTGTACTGCACCTTCCAGGACAACGAATAAATATACGTAATTGTGATTTTCAGGAGGTTCTTTTTTGAGTTATTGTTCCAAATACGGAGGAGACCGATATCATAATTTAGGCGAATTCGGAGTAAAAACGTTATGTAGATTGACCTTTTATGAAAATAACCAATACCTATGAATAATGTGATGCTTAACGCATGAGAAATGAAATTCCATAGATTTTTCAGTCCCGCATTTTACTAGTAATATAAGGACGTACTTTTTACATTGTGTTTGGAGAAGGAATCATCAACTTTCTGAACAGTTGTAGTAAAATTCTTGAGCCGTGCTTTGATTTTCAACAACACCCTATTTCAAAGCTGATAAGGTAGAAAAAGAAATCCACCTTCACCCAGCTGATTCTTGATCCGAGACGCGATGTCATAATCAAGGTTGCTAGGAAGAGGCAGTTATCACAAAAAGCAGCAATTTCAGAAAAAACACAAGGTTTCATTTAAATAGTGGAAATTGACTGACCACTGACCACATTAATGATATTGACCCAATCTCAGTCTATTAGATTTACAAATAATACTAGGAGTCTTAAGTTAATAAAACAAAACTGATTATTTTCAACAAAAAACATTGTTGATGTTATTTATGTAAAAATATTTATTTGCAGCAAAATAGACTGCAATTTTAAGAAATAGTTCAAAGTGTAAATACTAGTAAATTTGTATTTTTTTATTAAATCTTTGCAGCTAAGACATGGTTTTATTTGTTACAATAATTTTAGTCGGTTTCCTTACTACTAAAGGCGAAGGCTGAAGGCGTTATAGAGGAAAGTTTTATGAACACAAATTCTGTAGGAAAGTAACCAATTGTCATTTTTTTTCTACCAGGTACGATATATTTTTGAATTCGTTAAAGCCGTTATCAGATAAGGTCCCACAACACAAACTCTGCTTACTCTGAGGCTAAATGAGGCTGTGTGGATTGTCCAGCATTATTTTAAATACTGTTTTAATCTATATTTTTTTCTGTAAATAATGGCATATCCACATTTACCTTTCAAGCGTCGATGAATGAAATACAAGACTTGAGTACAAGTGTACCGCACATGTTCGGAACCCATGCCGTATCTAAGAGAACATAATCACAACGTCTATCAAGATCAATGGATTCAGAAGAATAGCATAATATAAAGATAAAGGTTTGCTGTAAGAAAATTATTTAAGGGTTAAGCTCGCCTTTGTACATGTCCAGTATTTGTTAACTTTTATGTATGATTTTGTGTGTGCAATAACGAATTTAAGATATATAATGAGTACCTACCTATCTTACTTAGTCCTAATTTAGGTGCTACATTATTACCTTAATCTTCTCCAAGACTCAAAGAAACCTTAGAAACTGTCATTGATTTAGGTACGTACCTACCTACTCACGCTTTTGTACGAGTTTTTTAGTAGCATACAATGTTGCCTCTTGTCTTGTAACAAAAGTGAACCACATTTTAGCCCCAGGCGTATCATACTTCGAGCGTAATTGTACCAAATTATTTACGTATCTCTACCTTGAAGCAAAAGCATTTGGTTAATTATTTCGAAACATCCCCCGCTTATTGACATTCAAAAATCTCCTAAAATCTTCACATCGCCTCAAAAGGGACCAAAAGCTTTAAAAAAATTCGTAACACCTGTCGCGCCAACGCATCCGTCGAGGCCACGCCATCTTGTGTCCGCCATCTGTCAGAATTCAAAAATTCCTTGCCATTGCCAGGTATAAAATAAATAAATAAAAATTTATTCAGAAAACTCTCTCCTAAAAAGACAAAATATAAAGAGCATTAAACGATAAACTATAGCTAGGTACCTATAACAATTTACCCTGAACTAGGTAATCCTGTGTTTCAGGCAATATGAGTGCTAATTATGAAATATAATGGTCACCCACTATTTCGATAAGGTATAAGGCAATCAAAAGACCACAGGTTTTACGAAGTCAAATAGAATTCATGAGAACTTATAATGTAAAAGTAACTAGGTAGGTATGCCTGTCTTTGCAAAATGAGCTAGAATTCGGTAAGTTACTTTTGCGACTTGAATTAATGAATTTATGTCCTGTAAAGAGGATAATAAGGTACTTATTAAAGTAGAAAACGCGCACAAAGCCGAAGGCGGAAGCTGACGGCACACGTTTTTTCGGGATTACGACTAATTTTATGTTAATACAAAAAAGAACTACATCTATGCAAAATTTCAACTCGATCCGCTTAGACATTTTGTGGTGATGAGAGATAATAAACATTTGAATATTCTGAACATCCAAACTATCGCATTTATAATATTAGAATGACAAATGTTACTATCTAATCATGATTGATAATAAATTTCAATTGGAAGAAAGTATTAAAATTAGAGTTGTAAAGTACCTATTCTCAAAAGCTTATATAATAAAAGAAAGACTAAACGAAACAAATAATGGAAATGATAATTTTAGCTAAAACTCAAAATAACAAATGCTGCTAAATAGTTAGGGTAGGTAGGTTTCCGATAATTACGAACATACACAGGTATTTATTTACATACATTGTATTGAGGAAGTGCGCAAATAGAGAAACATCTACGTATAGCAGCTGTAAGTATATATTAAGTACCACACGGTCCCTCGCAGCCTATAATTTTCATAATTAAGCTTACCTATTGGACTACTGGTTTATATGTAAAATAGAGATAGATGATTTTAAGGCTCTATGAATTCAGAGGAGTTGAATCGAAATTGAATAAGTAAAATTAAGAATAATAATAAAGGTATTTTTTAAAATGGAAAATATCATTATCCAGTTCATTTGGGAAGAAAAAAGTAGGAAATTAAGTAAAACAAATTTAGGAGGCGATTGGGGGATATAGCCGTTTGGTGCCGGCGGTACTCTTCCCATGGGTGTCGTAAGAGGCGACTAAGGGATATTTACTGGGGGCGGGCAGCAGCGCCTCTTGCCGAACAATTCTGTCACCAAACTGCGATCCCCAACCCGCATGCCCAGGGTGGGGATTATGGGCATTACCCCCGTGAGATAACAGCCAATAAAGGCGCTTATCAGGGGGAGGCCTGCGTCCAGCAGTAGACCAATATAGCCTATATTGGTCTACTGCTGGACGCAGGCTTCCCGCTCCCGTTGAGGTGAGGGGGATATAAACCGGGAGCACAGCACCTTCTGTAGAACTATTCTATCACCGAACTGCGATCAGCCTGCATTCCCAACTAAGAGATTATGGGCACCCCCATGAGATGAAATACAAACCGGGGCTTATCAGGGGGAGGCCTGCTTCCAGCAGTGGGAAAATAGGCTGTTGAGGAGAGAAGAGAAATTTGCTACGTCAAATAATATTAATACACAATTTGCTACGTCAAATGATATAAATACACTATTTGCTACGTCAAATAATACAAATACACTATTCGCTACGTCAAATAAAATAAATACACTACTTGCTACGTCAAATAATATAAAATACACTATTTGCTATGTAAAATAACAAGCTTTTTTTTTAATAAATTACACTTTTTCACGGATCATCTTAAATTTACCTGTTAGTGAATTAAGTAAGTATTTGAAATTTAATTAAAAGTCAACAAACTATAATCAACTATGGCATGCACTATAGAAATATTTAAAATGTCGGAACTATTATGGCATAACCTTCCAACTCTATTTCCTGTTAAGTCAAGACGTTGCAGATAAGTAACTACAAGGCAGCTAAGTGCCGTGATTTAGAAGTGTGGCTGTGCCTTTATTAGTGATTCTACTCAAGGTTATGAGATTTGAAGAAGCAACAATTTTGTATACCTATCTTAGTTTATGTAGTGTGTAATTTGATAATTTTATAGTTTTATTGGGGCAACAGGAAAAATACGAAGAGCACTTTTTATGACGCTACAAATAGATTGTTATGTAATTTTTATGAGCATAATAAAGCACAGATTTAAAAAATTGAGTTTTCAGAAACACTCAATTGATTCTTATAAAAAAATTCTAAATAATTTAATCAGATAAATTACGAATTAGAATTTTTATTACCTACTTCTATTTATACATAATGAAATTAGTCCAAGAACGTCCAAAAATCTATTATATTTAGGTAGGTAGTACTTTGTTTGCCATACATGGTACAGTTATGTTTATTTTTTAATATCTTAACCCTTGAACGACCTTGCAACATTTAACAATTTGCCCTGATTTTATCAAAAAAAGAAGACCATTCTGACCCAAGAGTTACGCAAGAGGGCTTACCCACAAAAACCAAAGGGCAAAAACACATAACGGGTTGAACCAAAGAGTCAAAAAATTTCTTCTTCTCCTTTTTTCTATCGGGGCAAAAAGGGGAACAAAAAAGGCCACAATGAATAAATGTTTTTGCAAATACGAGAATGGACTTTTTCTTAGCACGTGTTAGCTTTTTGTTAGTTTTGTTTTTGTCAATAATGTTGGGTTAGGTCAGGAATTTGCGTACGGCAGTAATATTTGAGAAAAAACGTATTTCATATGCGACGTTTTTTGGGTCAACTGATACTGTGCTTTTATAATTATGTTGCGATAGAAGGTGACCTTGAGTTCGGTAATTTTTAAATTTATGTAAATAATAAGTAGGATTTGCGGACATTGAGTTGCTGTTACAGTCTTCTTCTAAGTCTGTTGACGTCTTTAACTTAACTTAACTTTAACTTAATAATTTACGGGGCTGGTCATATTCTATTTACTTATGATTAACTTTATGTTACCTAATTGTTTGTTGTCGTCCATATAATATTAAAGACTGGGAATAAGATAGAGATAGATAAAATTTGTTATATATAATATATAAAAACAAATTTTGTTGTAACACGACCTGTTACAATTATGCTAATCCATATGTAATTTAATTTAAAAAATCTAAAATCATTAACATCATCATAATGTAGTTAGTGTGTGTAATAAAATATTGATACAGAACATTTACTGTTATCTTACCTACCAAGACTAGGTACTTTATTAACTATTACTGACATATTTAGTTATGTCGTATATTTGGTAAGGCATTGTTGGCAAAACCAATTGCCATACAGCGGGACAATGCAACCAACGCAGCGTCTTTGGCCACGCTTCCGAATCATATTAATATGGATAAGTCGAGCTATGTCTAGATTATTTGCAACAGTTTGTAAAAATTAGTTTTAATTAGTAGCCATTCCCAAAAATAAGAAAATTTCGATTAGATAATAATTGAGAACGACGTTAGGATTTCTAGAAAAAGTTAAAGTCTAACTGAAAAAATGTAAACATTAAAAACACCTTACGTTAAAGCAAGTGAAATTTCAAAAAAAAATCAAGCAAAAACTTGAAACCCCCTTTTCAACGGCGTCACAACTTTTTTCGTTCTAAATTTAAAAATGCTAGAATCTGCGCAGAAGCACACTGGCAGGTAAAGTTTGGGTTCGCAGGTAGAAAAAATCTTTTCGTGGATGCTAGAAAAAAAAGGTTGGTTTATGCGACCCACCCTTAGAATGTACGCCTACGATTTGTTACCATATAGTTGAACGGGGGAGTCTTGATATTTAGAAGGTTTTACGCCCGTACTGACCGATATCTAACGTAGATTTTGGCTGGCTTACCCATAGTACCCATAATTCAATTCAATTCAATTCAATTCAAGCACGTGAGTGCATGGAGGATTTCTTTTTGTTCATGACGTGTCTATTTAAGAATAATGTTTAAATAATTATTAACTCTTTTTGAAGTACCAAAATGAAACAAGATATTGAGCTTCTGGCCTTGATTCATAGATTATAACAACTAATGATAATTTGCCAAAAAAAAAGTAGATCACAGGATTTCCGTTCACTGAACGGTTTTGAAATGACTTCAATTAATTAATTTTACTTAGATGATTCACCAAATTATTTAAAATAAAAAGAAACCAAATTACTAAAATATCAATATATTAATGTTCACGTCAAATAAAAATGGAAGAAATAAAAACAAATACGATTACTCACATAAATAAAAGAACTATGATTTATTAGCTAAAAAAAAGGAATAAAATAATAAAAATCAGGTACCTAAGTATCAAAATCTCCCAATCCTCCAACCAGCGGGGGTGGGAACAGCATGCTACAATGCAAAGCGTATACGCAGCACACACACACACACCACACACACACACACACATATCTAGCACACAAGCACACGTATATCGGATTGCATAGCATGTGGCGATGCACGTGTTAACTGCAAGGATGTGATTTATTGTTTCATAGAATCGCTTCAGGGTTACCTATCAGCACGAAGAGCCAATTTTTTCAGGACATTCATCGTGGCAATGCTGTCAGCATTCTAGGCATTCTACCATAGATTTTAAATAATAGATACTAGTAGTATACATACTAGTGATTCTTTAATTAATTACCATAGAAAATACCCAGAAAACTAGAAACAAATCTGCAGATTGTACAAACAGTTGTCACGGGGCGGGAATCCGCAAAACGTAAACTCCTGTGTCGCAAGCGGACCGCCTACGAATCAGCAGCTCAAATAGTGTGAGTGATACACTCCCGAATCTGAACCTATATCTGAATCGACTAGCTTATCCTCAGGATAACAAACTAGCGACGTGACCCGAGAGCTGGTGTGTATCTGGCGCAGCGCATCAGCATTGCCGTACAGCGGGGCAATGCAGCCAGCGTAGCGGGGACGCGACAACTGGTTGATATGGATCAATTGACCAGTAAATTTTTGGCAACAGGTCCTAATTTATTTCCATTATTTGATTATCAATAAAAGTATTTTACAAACTAGAATCAAAATGTGATATACATTTTTGTAAGTTTAGTTGTTATTTACTGTTTATGTAAGAAGTATGTACCTACAAAATTATGCATGATGTAAGGTAGTTATACTAAAAACTTACGCTCATGCTCTCTTGGCAATGACACTGACATTTTGTAACGCAAATTGTATTATGCAATACGATGTTATAGGTTAAATTGTGAAGTAGCATTTAATTTGAGTCTACTGTATACAAGACTTCCGATTTTAAATGCCTACTAAATATCGTTAAAATCCGTAAATTATAAGTAAAAAAAAATGTCGGACATTTCACACAGCATTAACAAATCCAACTCCTTCTGCGGGTGTCGTAAGAGGCGACTATAGGATATCTACCGGATGCAGGCAGCAGCGTCTCCTGCAGAACAATATTACCTCGATCCCCAACTCGCATGCCCAGATTATGGGCATTACCCCCCATGTGATAACAGCCAATAAGGAGCTTATCAGGGGGAGGCCTGCGTTCAGTGGATCAAAATAGGTGTTGCAGTTGAGGTGAGTTGTATCAAACCCCAAGCTAAGCAGAGCTTGTTACTAATAGCTGCTGACGACGGCTTTCCACGTGATTTTTAAGTCCTTTATCCATCCCTGGGATAGCATTAACCTGCCTACCCAAACAAGGTTCTAAGTTAACCCACTTACATTCATTATGAATTCGTCAAATTACGAAAGTTTCTGAAGACTAGTTGTCTATGTGCTCTCATTTTCAATAGGTTGGAGGAATTACTTACTACCACCTACTCTTAGTAGCATTACAGCGTTTCTTTGCCCATGGGCTCTTCGGTTTAGACAATAGTTTTATAAGAACTCTCATTCGTTTGAAATTTTCGCTATTTGTTAATATAATTATTGAGCGATAAATACCCGATAAAATCATTAGTATTTTAACTCTCATTTGTCTTTATTTCGTGGCTTTTGCGAATATTTTACACAATTCTGGTTATTTTACTGTAGATTTAGACTCCCTGAGACGTCTTTTACCATCACCATTAAAACACGTGGACTTTGGGCAGATTTGTCTCATTTACCATAAAAGTTTCAAACTGTTTGTTTGCTTAAAATATATTATCGCAGGTCAATTAAGATTGACCTTATCAGTTAATTAAATACTCTTTTGACACTTTTCAGCTATCTTTACGGCTTATGCTTTTGATAATAACTGAACTTGTTTTTGTCGTTTATCACGCCGATTGGGTCGATAAATATTTTTTTTATTAATATTTCATTATTTAAAGTAAAAGAATATAACAATCATGCAGGTGTATTATATGAGTATGATTATAAATAGAATAAAGAAAAATAAATATAGATTAGATTTTACCTACATGTGTGATACCTACTCTACACAAGTCTTTTTTTATTCTGTGTGTAGTGTAGATGCATTTCCTTACATCATTACATAAAAAAATCTGGCAGAGATTGTGTCAAATCGAGAGACGTCTCATCCTCATCAGTCACGGAGTTTTAGAACATGACTAACCCTTTTAACAGTCGGCTAAAAAGGTATTTACTGTCTGTATCTGTATATAATAAAACTAAGTTATATTAGATGCAGTATTAATGAAATTAGCAATAAGTAGGTAAGTTAAACAGTTTTGAACTCTGTGTCCATAAGCTACTCTACACAAGTATTATTTTTTATTAAGTCTGTGCATTTCTATACATCATTATTACGTTATAAAACTGCATAGTTTGTATTGAATCGAAAGACGTCCCATAAGCTGTCAGTCACAGAGTTTTAGAACATGACTTACCTTTTCTAACAGTCGGCTAAAAAGTAATTTACTGTCTGCCAGCTTCAATTCGTTACTTGTTTCGTCAAAGTTACTTATGTACGTCGTATCTCGTTGACCTTGAATCGCACGAACAACGAATCTGATGCTACTGCCCAATTTGGCGGTTATAAACGGTATAACTTCTGCCCGTGACTTCGGTTTTGTGGCAAGCATAGGTACGTATTCATTCTGGTAGGGTAAGAAACGTATTGTTTGTAACTTAGGTAGATAATGCAAAACAACTGGTAATTGTACACTTATACAGGTCTCGAAAGATCCTACACCTTTTCTCCCCTTGGAGTTGAGACCCTATGGGTTTGTGGAGTACTGAGGCACTCCGGGTTTTATTTAATTATCTGTGTGGCTGGACCCGGGAGTTGGTGAGTTTATGGCAAAGTGGGTCAGCAATAGTCAGCATGCAGGGCAATGCAGCCAGCATCTTGGGGATGCTTTTGACTGGTTTTGATATGGATCATTTGAGCTACTTGTAGATTGCTTGCAACAGTCTCCAGTTAGTTAGGACTTACTAGTTTTAAGTTGTTACTACTATTTGATTGTAGTTTCTTGTTTATTAATAAGGGCATTGTAGACAAAAAATATAATAAAACGTATTATTCTGCAAGTACAAAATTTCGATTGTAGCGTAAAGCATCATTCTTTTTAATGGAGCACCGCAAAAAAATATCATATCAAGTGATTTTACGGCAAAATCTGTCTTTATTCGAACAGCCACCTGAGTGTGAACAAAAGAAGTTCCCCTAAAAAAGAACAGAAAAACATTTCACGAAAAAAAATCTCCCACGAGACGCAATGCACTTTTTTCTTTTATAGAATTTATTCTGATGCTGTCTACAGGATTTTTATTGCTATTGATTAAAGTTTATTGTCAAAACTGCTATTTTACGAATTTGCTTTTGTGGGTCAGTGTATCAAAAAGCGGAAAAGTAAGGCGCGATTCTTTTGTATCACAAATTAGATGAGGGGACAATTTTATAAATTTACAATAAATTTTAAGAAATTAAAATAGTATTCTTCCGTCTGTAAGTGTTTGCACCATTGTATTCTTTGTCAAAATTACAAAGGCACAAGAGTTTTAAAGTATCTTAGAATCAGAGAGTAGGTACAATGTAGGTTTAAAAGAACGATTGTGACTTCGTCGCGACACACCTATATTTTGTACCTTCCACCACGACTTTTCTGTAAGTCATTTTACTGTAAACTGTAGGTGCTACCTACAGTTTCAGTAAAATTACTTACAGAAAGGTCGTGGTCAGTAAGTAAGTATTAAGTAGTAAGTATTCGGTCGGTAAGTTACATGTAGTAATTAGTGACTCAGGGTACAGTATGAAGCAGGTTTAGTAACTTATTATGGTCGTTTAAATCATGAAAAAGTGGTACATTACCCTACGTTTCTCAAAATTTTAATATGACCAGAAGTTTCTGTGTTAAGATAAGCCATACTACAAAAATGTAATAGAGTCAGAGTCAGAGTCAAATCGTTTATTGCTTTAGACTTACAAAATAAGCACTCGTACAAGTCAAATTTTTACTATATGAACAGCTTGATAAATAGTAATTACCATCAAATAAGAAATAAGGTGCAATTGACTCTAATTCAATTTAATTTTTTGTCCACTAGCGGAAGAAGTGAAACAGAAACTACTAGCAAGTTTATCGCTTATCAACTAATTGAAACGTAGGTTAATCTATCCAATTTCATTTTCAAAACCTTTCGCAAAATAGAATGAAAATAACTACAATTTTCTACATCACTTCTCAGAAAACCTATTCCATCAACTCCTATGTCCAAACCACCCAAGTCAAAGCGTGGTTAAAACAGAACCTTGAAGGCATATTATGCACGGCCACATTGCCTCAGACGCCTGTTATACAGCATCTCTGCAGGATACAAACGATAAATCCGAGACTACAGTTAAACGGTAAAAATCCACATTTTCGAAACTCCGTAGCAAATTTAAAGAATTGCTTCCCAACGCCATTGCTAATGATTGGAATTTCCTAAAAACTACGCAAAAAGAACCCCTAATATACAGTGATAGAGATCGAAATTGGGTAGCTAATCACGAAGCTGTAGGTCATTAAGTCTTAGGGGATGCTATTCAAGATGTTGCAGATGCAGTTTTATTTTTAATAGATGTATGTCACTATAATGACGAGTCAAAAGCGCTCGTAAAGCTTAAGGTTAGGGTGGAAATTACAATGAAAGCTATTGTTGATTTTGATTGAGGAAATGTGTAAGGGATGGTGCAGGTAGAGAAATTTGAACATTTCGAGGGATGCAGAAAAAAATTAAGGGTCGCATTTAAGACACAAAAGGCGGCGTTGGCGTCACGCAGCGCGATGGATGGACTGCGGATGCAATTTTAGATTTTTGTCAAGATTTAAAACGTAATATACTGGCAGTTAATTGAAAGAGACCACTTGTAGCAATTCCTGATGAGAATAAAGCAGACGATCATAAACTTGAGGTTTTAGTGGAATTTGGAGACGTTGCCATAAATAAAATTCAGTTGGCTGCTTTACTTGGCTATCACAAATTTTGTAATTAAAGTAAGATAAAGTCTGTAAGACACTAAACATTTGTCACAACAAAAAACAAAAATCAAAATATTGTATAAAACAACAGTATAGATATAAGAAAAGCTTATAAAAGAATATTCTAATATCGTTAGCTCCCATGTGGTAGTTAAACCCTCTCAACTCGAGCTTTGGTTGGGGTGGAAAGTGGAAACTTAAGACGCGAATGCGGGATCCATGACGCTAAGAGGAAACGGATCATCTTTATTCTGCCTATGGACGATGATCGAAGGAAAAACGATGAAAGTTCATGACATACAAAACCATGATTTTGTCCTTGGTTCCGCAATTGATTATGATGATGACGATATCACCCCAATCTAGAATGCAACTTAATATATTATGCGTTTCAGACTTTGTTACCTACCACGTTTTTGTAAAATTTAATATTGCTGGGCAAACCACGGCATCATCGAGCCTTAAAGTAAGTTTGTCCAATATGTTAACATATTATTTTTCATTTGTGAAGAAAAATAAATGATCTTTATAATACATTACATGAATAGTACAGACACTCAATCTACGTATTAATTAATTAGTTTAAACTACGTTAGTAAATTCTTAGACTATGTTAGTTTTAACATAGTCTAAGAATTTACTAACGTATAATTACTAACTATGTAATCTAAAAATAAAAAACATTATTAGTATTATTATAATAGATATGTTTTTGGTAGATAGCAAAATGACCACCCGGAATTTAAGGAAAGATATGGATTTGCAAAAGTTTCGGGCATAAGTTTAACTTTATCGCAACTTTTTGCAATTTATCGCTCTTGTGACTTCGTAACAAAAAACCTATTGTGATTTTCCAAACATTTTCTTTAGCTCTCTCTTGACCCTTATTAAATAATTAGAAAGTAACTATGTAGCGATGCTATGCGTATGTGGTCAAACATTTTTGTGGTTGGATCAATTTACAGAGTTTTTACAACGACACGGTCTCTATTGCAGAGGAACAACGATACAAATGGAAAGATATTCATAAATTAAAAACAAATTCTGATTATGGTAAGTAAGTAAGTACTACAAAACCAACAATAAAGAGAATAGAGAGAGAGAGAGAAGAGTTAATAATTAAAAACATAAAGGAGTAGGGGAAGGTAGAAGGAATAAAGAACAACCAACCCTATCAAACTTTTGATTGATTCCCATAAAAAGTATATCACAACATCTGCATAGAACATTATTTTTTAACAAATAGAAAAAAGGCTCATCGTACATATTGCCACAATAAAAGCCACAACTTTCATGTTCTAAAAGGTACGTTTTACGTCAAGGACATAAAGCTTTAAATCGATCGGACACTTTTTCTGGGAAAACAAAAAATAGGCGCCCACATCTTCCGACAGGAAGGAACTAAAAACATATTTGATTATAATAAACATTAGAAATCTTCATAAAAACTATTAAACCAGGTGCTTTTCAAAAACTGCTATTGTTTTTTGTTTAAGACAACTTTTTAGTATTTGTTTTGTAGTCACCCTTTCCTCATAGCTTTTTTGTTTTCAAGTAGCTAAAATAAAAAGTCTTTTTGTGTTAAAACTTGGAAAAACGAAAGTTACTAAACATCGTCGGCTTTTTCATACATCCTTTTGAAGTTTTATTACGCAGTAGTTATCAGTTTTACTTTCAATATTTTTTGTCTTATTTTACTGATAATTTTGAAATAGATATGAACTGTTTACAATAATTTCTTAACTACCTTTTTTACCAAACTTGATCTTTCAACTGCCGACAAATACTTTTATTTGTAAAGTAAGTATTTCAGCAATTAAACTTAGACCTTCCATAAAAAACTCTGTTCAGATGTTTAAAACTTCCACTAACTGCATAGCAGCATATTTACATAATCAGTTGTTTATATCACGAACGTACTTTTCGTGTTTTTTGTAATACTTGATTGCATTTAGGTAGGTAAGGTACCTATATCATACTTCAGACGGTATATTTATTATGATGATAATTTTAATTAGTTTATTTTCTTTATCACCCAAAGTGAGCACTGATTCTGCAGGTCGATTTTGATGTACTTCGGAGTGCAACCCCGACATTTTTTGTAAATTGTTAGGCCGTTTGCTGTTTTTATTTGTAATCAAAATGCAGCCAATAATACACTCGCGATCTGAATTAACCAGCTGATAATATCCCTATGAATAAATTTATATATGGGCTCATACAAACGGATGGTAAGTTGACGACTTGCTTAAAATCAACTACAGTCGACTACTGCCCTTATTCAGCTCCTAGAGTCAGAATCAGAGTCGGCGTTAAATCGTTTATTTCTTTAGACTTACAAAATAAGCACTTAATTTTTTAATAAATATTTTTTTACTATATAAACAGCTTGAAAAATGGTAATTACTATCAAACAAGAAATAAGGTGCCTCTAATTCACTTCAAATTTTTGTTCACTTGTGGAAGAAGTGAAAAGAATGACCAAGGGTTGAGTAAGATGCGTCGTGCATTCGTCTTTATTTTTTAAGCTGCTGCATAGCTTCTATCGCGGGCCTTGAGCGTGGAGACCGAATCCAGAAATTCCGTAACGAAAATAACCTAACCCCACTCCGACCGGCACAGCGGTGATACTTTTTAGTTTTGCCATCTATCGATGAATAGCAGAACTTTTAATGACTTATGCTATGCAATAGCTTTACCCCGGCAGTCCCCGAGTGCCACACTTTTTTTTTGTCTTATTTATTATTTTTTGTTTGTTACGGAACTTAGAGTTCCGTAGCGAATACCTGGATATACTGTATAAAAGCTATAAGCAGACAGAAAAGCAACGAACAAACCATCAAACTAGTAGCATCAAATCTAAGCTTATTTATATCGTTATTCGTTATCAAAAATAATGGAGATACCTCAGGAACCTGTCTGCGGGATCCGGTTCAAACTTCGCGTGATGGATCACCGGACGGACGCGCCAACCCCCGTACCATGATTCATTCTATTATGTCATTTGATACGCTTTACATCGCCGCTTTTGTCTTATCAGCTTTATATCTCGGTCAAGCCATATTCGTAGTGTGATGTAAATCCTCCGTACTGCGATTCCCTCTATTATCATCTCAAATTCTTTATTTCGAGACTACAAAACAACTTACAATTATGTTATTTGTAATTTACTTTGCCGTATTTTGTAGGAATGTGTCGTTAATCCCCCGAAACATCCAAACCAATCAATGTAATTTATATCTACATAATAAATACCACTTGACCTTACTTTAGCTTAGCATTGGCAAGCCATTGTTATTGTGTATTTCTTTTACAATAAATATTTTTATTTTATTTCATACATAGTCCATAACATCATTTGCAACTCCTTACATTGTTAAAATATTCCATATTATAAATGAAATATTTCATATGAATTCATATAAAATTATAATTAGGCCCAGCAATAGTCTGCGATATCATAAAATTTTAACGACTCGTCATAATATTCTGTGATTTGTTGCTGTAGTAAGATTTTTGGAGTAACGAGTATAATAAAATTATTGTCTCAGATAAAAATTTCTTGTAAATCCTAAACACTTGTCATTTGAGTGATTACCGCTTGTGGCATAAGCATAACACAGTCAACACATTCATGGCCCAAGACGCACTTGGCCCATCTGAAGGTCATTGAGGTCCACTGCTGGACGCAGGCCTCCCCCTGATAAGCGTCTTTTACGACACCCACGGGAAGACATGAAGAGATGCAAATTCTAAGCCATACAGCGTCAGGGCAGTAAATGCGTTAATCAAATGTCTTGTAAATCCCAAGAACGATGATTTCTTTAGCAACTTATTTACAATACCAATTTACTTTATTAATATCAATTCAAGTTTGAAAGTATCTGGCGCAGCGCATCAGCATTGGCATACAGCGGGCGATGCATCCAGTGTCTTGGGACGCGTAATTGTTATTGATATAGATCAGCTGAGCTACCTGTAGATTTTTTTCACCAGTCTGCAGTTAGATCAATTGTTTGAATTGTAAATAGTAGTTTTAATTTTATTATTTGATTCAAGGCACAACATTCAATTTCAAGAATTTTAAGGTGAAGTAAAATTTTAATCAGATCATAGATTTATATTATATACGTCTACGAAAGCACCCTCAAACACCTGCAAATTGATATTCACCTGATTACAGCACAACGAAGTTCAATCTTATTAACAAAGACCAATCGCAGAACGACATCCTGTTTCCGTACCCTTAAACCAAAACAGGTGATTTCAAATCAAAATAAGACCAAAGCCTATTCATATGACAAACCCTTTAAAAACATCAAAGAATATCATAAAAAATCGAAGACGAATGAAAGCGAAATCGTAAATAGTGAACCCTTTAGGAAGTAAAATGTCATTGTTTAGAAACTTGTGATGGTATATATTTTCTATTGAAAATGTTTAAAAAAACTTCAAAACTAAAAAAGTTAGTGGAAAGGGGAAGCAAGTTTTACCATTTGTAATAAGAGTATTATTATAAGATGTTAAAACTTTTATCGGAAACCTACAAAATTGAAAGTCCAGGAAACAAAGCATTTTTTTATAACAGCGATTTAGTCATAAAATTTTAAAACAAGCTTCGCTTTTTTTTTTCATTGTTTAAACAAATAATAAAAGAAGATAAACTTTGGGATCTAATAAAATGCCGAACTATTTTGAAATTTTTACTTTTATTATCCTTTAGAATTCGGCTGAACGGTAGCTCCAATAAAATAAAATATTGATGATTACCTCCTTTTTCTCAATGCTGCTTAAAGGTAAACCTTTTGGCCTATAGTGTTAATTTAGTATTGCTTGCTATAAGCTTGAACAGCTGAAAATTTAATACTTAGTTAGAAAATTTAAGCCTAGAACTACCTGCATTTATAAAAAAAAGGCCTGACGACGCAAAATTCTAATTAGACCGGGAGTGGGGGTGAGTGACGATACGGCTTCGTCACGTGGAGCGTGGCTGGCTACATCTTCTGATAAACTGACGGACTAATTAGAAGTTTTGAATCGTCAGGCCTCTTCTGCCCGATCTCTCCTGAAGAATTCAGTTTGCGGATGTCATATGTAAGAGCCAAATTGAGCTGACTAAGGGAATATATCAGAGGCAGGGCAGCAGCTTCTTTCTGGGTTTTATCCAATACCTCCAATGTAATCCATCCGCCTGCCAAACGTGATGACTATGGCTAAACTCCTCGTTTGGGGAAGGCAGTCAGCTGTGTGGTGCTGGCTTAAATTTTGTATCAACCCAATTCTTCTAGCGGGTTTCGTAAGAGGCGACTAAGGGATATCCACCGGGAAGCAGCCAATTATACCACTAAACTGCGATCCCCAGCCCGCATGCCTAGAGTGGGGATTATGCGCATTACCCTCCATGAGAAAAACGCTAAGGTGTTTATCAGGAGGATGCCTGCGTGCCAGCAATGGACCAATACAGGCTGTTGAGGTTGAGGTTGAGTCATTTAGCTGATAACATTGATATGATATCGTTGATATCGTTTCGTTGCGTTTTCAAAAGCAGTTTTATTGCAACTAGATACATAATTTTTCTACTCAACGCCTTCTATCGTTGTTTAATTAAAAAAAAAAACACTTTTTTCCAAAAATCATGCGTTTACTAAGCGACCACTGATAAATGAAGTAGGGTCCAGCGAGACTGTGTATTGACCATTGTTCGATGGTGCATCTGCTCAAAATGTGTGATCTCCCCTAATTTATACTTTATGCATATTTTCAAAACTAACTGACGACGCTGGGACATTGGCCTCTCTTTTACCCATATTATTAATGGTGTATTTTTGGTTTCAATAGCATTTTTGATCCTTTGATTTGTTTGCCTCAAACTCAAAAGCAAATACATAGGTACCTGTTTATGTAAACTTACGTACTTATCAATATGATGAAGGTTAAAAAACCTGTAAAATATCTGTGTATCTGTAAGTTTTCGGTTTCGGAACTATTGAACTGACTCAAAAATTACAGAAAGAGCTTCTTTATTCCCAAGAAAGACTCAACTTAAGTTCTGCCGTTAGCAACACCTCGCTTCTTAGAAATCAGATTAAGCTCTATTCTAACTTATCAGCGTTATCGACTTTACCTTTGCAAGGACTTAGCATTAGTGTTATTTTTATTGCAAATATTGTCTTGTTAGGGGCAAGGATTATGCAGGTAAGTGTTTATAAAAATTATCAGTAAGTACCGGACAAAACTCGTTATTTGAGAATTTAACAATTGGTATGCAAACTTATTGCCATAAGGTGTTAAGAACAAATGTTGCTTGCTAGTGCTTTTTATTTACATATATTATTATATCACACAGTGGTTTGTTCGTTTAATCTGTATCTAAATTACAATACAAGATTTATATATACCTACATAATTTATTATTTTGTTTCCAACAACAGGACATAGTCCACAGTTAGCTCAATTGTGAATATTAGTTTTAATTATTTGATTCTTGTTTTCTTTTTCGATAAATGATTCTATTTTATTTAATACCTTCTTGAAACTTTATTATCATATTGCAGATTAACAAACCCGATAGTAATAAAAACGTGCTGAACGTATTTTGAAAAAAAAACGAATGGAACTGGTATAGGTAAGGTAGTATAGGGTAACTACATCGCATCCATTTTGAATGGAGCATAAACGTAAACAAACCGCCCATACTTAACCTAAATTTCACTTTGTTGGCGCGTCCTTTTATACGTAATTTACATTACTTGTCGATTTAAGCAAACAATAAAAATTGCTTACAATTATATCTGAAACTCGACGCCAAGCAAGTGAGATTTTGTTATTTGTGTCGTACTTTGTTTACTAACATGCTTTACTCAAAATGGATAAACCATAGATGCGTGTAGGCCAGCTTGACATAATTAACTGGCATGGGTAAGTAAGTACAAGTAGGTACCTATTTGATAAAACTTATTACAAAAGTTGTAAATTTTGAATATAACAAGATAAAAATTTCAACAAAAAATATTGTTTACATTGACATCATTTTATTGCCGCCTATCAAACTTTTTACGTGATTTTTTGTTACATATTTTTTTGTTACATTTTGTATGCATGGAGACAGTCAGTTCCTATCGCAAGTTCAAATTCTTCATTCTCCAAGATCGTGATCGACTGGATCCGAAGTAGCATACAATTAAAGCACCCTCATTTGCGTCTGGTCATTGACAGCCCTGTTTAATCAATAACTTCTTTTCGCGCGGCCTTGGTTTTTTTGTCCCGGCGCGACTTTTTCTGCGCGCATTACGTTTTTTATGTGTCACTCGGTATGCACTTTTTTCTTTACAAACAATACCTCTAGCACCTTACCTCGTTCTCGTCAATTCCGCAAAAAGCTTAGCAAAAAAGGCAAAAGCTCCGCCAAAAAATCGTCTACCGAACTGTATCTCGTATCGTCGGTCTGTAGCCATTTTAATTATTATTTAATACCAAGGGACGAGCACGTGGCGACGCGCGCTGTCACGTTCCCTCTAGGGCGGCTAGGTGCACCTCGGCTCTTTCTTCTCCCTCACTCCAAGCCCACTTACACACATAAAAATCGTGAATAATAAAAAAATGTGTACACATTTTTTTCGCTTAACCACCGTTTGTATGTGTGCGTGCGGCCTCACGCCGGCGGAGCGGGATAGCGCTACCACGGCGAGCGAGCGCGACTGCCCCCCACTCCGATTTTTTAAGCTCAGCTGTGGATGTTCGCGTCCGTGTGATTTTTTTCATTTTTATGTGTTAGTGTACCCCTCGCGCGGTGTAGTTCACTTTTTCTACTATAGATCTGAATTTCAGTCTCGTTTTTGCCGCGTTGCTCTAAAGGCGGGCGCTGGAGTTCTGTATTGCATTATTGTGATCGTGCTCAGATCGTAGCCCGATCGTGCCTTGGAGACGCCGGCTTTGTGAGCACATGTTTGGAAGATCCTTGCTGCAACCGGTGCACGCGCAAATTGCCAAGCGTGAGCGGGACAGAGCATCACGTGTGGACTACCCACTGCCATAACAAATTATATAGCGCACTCAAATATTGAACACAAAAAATCTGGTAATTCGGATCCTAGTAACGCCGCTCGGCATTCATAACTTACCCACAGGGTCAAGAGCACGCACCGCGTTTTTTGTCTTAAATTCGCCGGTGTTTTTTTTTCTAATGTTTGGGGAAGTTTGAATTTTTTGAGTATTTTTGGCGATTTAGCCGCAGACTGTGGCCTTTCGGACGTGTTGTGACTAAGTGTTACCTTATTATGTGATATATATTTAGTGACAATATAGTATAGAAACAAACTGTGATTTATTATGGTGATATAGAGTTGGTGTTGTGAAGAATTTTTGATTGCAAAAGGTGAGTGAGTTTTTATAAATTAATTTAGGAGCAAGTTGTCTGTTCTCTCCCTTAGGGAGATAGGGGGTGTTGCACCCCTGAGGGGTGAGTTTTTACGTAAGAACTGAGTCGAGATGGATGTAGCAAGCGTTTTTCGTTCGTCTGTCAGAATCGGCCTTGAGTCTCCCAGACTTTAATACGGAAATATTTTCTGAGAAACGAGTGACGTTCGTTTAGGAATGGATAATTTACGACTGATGTCTTATGTCTATTAGTGTCATTGTCAAAAACTTTTTTGATTGACAACTTGCTCCTGAATAACATTTTTTAATGTTAAATCAACGACAAAAATAGCTAAAGCTTTACAAAAGGTTTCACATTTTAAAAACTTAAGGTACGATCTTAAAAAATGTATGTACCTACCTATATTATTTTTGTTAAACCGTAAAAATGTCCTTATAACAAAGTTTAAAACAAAATGTTCAGTATTTTAAGTGTTGAAAAATTAAATATATTCGTTATATTTATTGAATATTACAAAATGTTGCCATGTCAGTCATAACAAAGTAGTCTTTGTCATAAAAATTATCTAAGCAGGTGATGACAGCCTGCATAATAATGTCAAATATATAGGGTCTTATCAACATGGTTATCGATAGGAAACAGACGATATACATTTTGCATACAACCACCTGCCATTACATGCATATTTGATTATAACTAGGTACGCTTTTAGTTGCTATGCATATAAGTAATAAAAAAAAAATATTATAAAAAGCTAAAAGTACAAACATTAATTTGTGTGAGGAAATTAGTAGTGCTAATATTACTGTACAAAAAAAATGCAGAAATAAATGCATATTGACACTTCCAGTAAAATGAATAGGTAATAAAGCAGGTGTGTAGAATTTTAGCTGTAGGTTTCTATGGCTAGTTATTTTACTAGCAAGCAAATAGCGTTCTTATTTGTAAAGTTGTTTGTAATATTTCATATAAAAGATTACTTGACTAACAGCCTTGTACACGCTTCAGTAACTCCAATAACTTAGCCAAAGTCAATAAAAACTAAACCAACAAAAACGATTTCTACTTGACAGGATAAGATTAGAAAAAACGTCCACGTGACATCGAAAAAAACTAGCAAAAACTTGGTATAGCTTTTGACAAGTTCAAAGTGAAATGAGATTTAGTCGATGTATTATTTTGAAAAAATATGATTGTTGACATGTTAATCTATTTCAAAAAAAAGTCGGACACTGTTTTACTATTTTACCGGTAGGTGTTTTTGACACCTATCTGTTTCGAAGTTAACGCAAAATTAAATTTATACTTTTTAACTAAATTATGAGAAAAAATGCAGATGGTAGGTTAGGTACCTATTTGACTTTAGCAGTCACGACTCACTATGTAATGAAAAGTTTAAAAAAAGAATCTCGCCAATGACATAAGTGGGTACAGGCACGAACACAAAAAGCTAATTACATGCCCGAAGCCACTTCCCTGGACCGAACTAGTATTATGATTACAAATCTAACCCGATCGACCGAGAGGCCCTGTACATATACATCACCAAATTATTCCAAGTCATTACCACCTCTCCCCACCTGCTTTTCAACCTTAGATCAACACTATAGGATCTAAAATCCATTGCAGGTTATTACTGTAACCGCAAAGTATTTTGTTTTCTTTTCTATACGCGCAATTATATCTTTGACAGCGTGTTCTGGTACAGGTGGCGACAAAGTAGTTTTCTTACGTTCTTAGTTGTAAACGAGATCCGTCTGTATTTATATACACATAAAAAATAGTAATTTATACCAAACTATTTTTCTATAGTTTTAAACGACAATTTTATGAAACATATTTGAATTATTGCTTGTTAGAACAGTTGTTAATGATAACTATAAATAAAAAGTACAAATTGTTATATAAACTATTTAGCATCGAATATTTATCTCGGTCGTAAGATAAAATCGTCATTAGCAAGCATGTACAGGAGTGTACACCACAATGTGATTATCGATGCCTTATTCGATCTGGCATGTGGGCTCCGGGCTAGATCATTGACACAACCTACGCAGAAGAACTCGTCACCTGCTTGCCACAAAAAAAAAAGAAAAAACATATCTTATCCTTCAATCTCAAAATAGACATTATACTTCCAACTTGCATCTAAAACCTGGCAACATTTTGTACTAATTAAAAAGTATACAATTTTAAATTTAGAATATTTTTCCACAGCCAATGAAAACGGAAGATCTCCCGAATATTCCATGACACAAACTGAATAGCAAGACACGTACTTTTGTACGGCAGTGCCAACTTATAGAGAATTTATACAATTAGATAGAAATTATCAAAATGATGGAAGGAAGGACAATCGACTACCGGCCGGACGGCTTGGACTACCACAACTCTCCTCTAATGGCTGAAATACACGTAGATAACTATTCTCACATACACAGGAGCATAGAACACCTAAGATCGATCGGAGTGCCACCGCCTTTGGACCCTCACAGGCACTTAGCAACAAATCTAGCAGATCTGAGGAGATATGAGCAGCATGATGAGATGCCGGAAATAAAACCGTCCGTATTAAGATTATCAGACTTCAAGGTGCAGGAGATGAGACAAGACTTGAGGCAGGACCAGGAGAATGATGCTCACAGACAGATGACGCCGCATGACGATGGACCAAAGGGATACAGCGCACCGTCGACACCGCTTTCGGAGAATGGCGGACACAATGTGCAAGAGGAAAAGGTTTGTGCTATTAATTTTTTTTTTAAACGCAGCTTTTGATTTGATAGAGCTTTGAATAGGCAAAAAAATAAAAATGATATACGTACTATTTAACTTTAAATAATGTTCTAATAAAACTTGTTAATTAAACTCAGGTAAACATATTGACAATATTTTGGTTTAACGAGACAAACATCAATACATCAACCAAGTTAAATGTACTTAGGTACCTACCTAAATTATTACTGACAATTACGACCAAAAAGGTGTTCATCCTTGAGTCTTTCGGAAGTCTGCTGATGAGCCACAGATTATAAAGATTTGAGAGCTTATTGTTCACGATCATTATAACATCACGAGTTGGTTCGTTTTCCGCGTTGGGCTATTAATCTTAGATATGGTGAGGCTCATCAAGTCATCACCTTTACTGCCTGCCATTTTGAATTTTGATACTAAAATAACATTGCTTGTTATGGCATCTTTACCAGTTTTCGCTGTTACGACGATTCTGTATCCTAGGTTTGTTAATAAGACTATGCCTTGTTTTTATTCTTGTTGGAAAATTATGTTAAACACCAACTCTGTTTTACTATCCTCGAACAAACTTTTAAATTTGTATACAAGGGGTCGGTACAGAACCACAGACGGTAGCATTCTTGTTTTCCCCTTCTTGTTCTTCTGTCTCGCTCACACCTTCAGTAACTGGAGCGCACGGCTGACAAAAACGAGTGTTATAAAATTTAGTAGCGCGTTTGTTTTAAATAATGACTCATTATGTCACACTTTCAATTAGTTTATTTGTTTGGATTACGTTATCTCCATATTATATCATTTTGGAGACGATTTCGTGTTTGTTTATATTTTATAAATGTATCTCGTATCAATAAAATCATTGCATAAAGATCTTATGATTATTGATAAGATATCTCTTGTATACATCAAAAAGACATGAAAACAATTGAACTTGAAATAAGAATAATATAAAATAAGTATAACAAAGATTAAAAACCCAAAAGATTATATCTTACCGGAAAATATCGAATAGTAGAATTCATTAGCTTATCAAGTAATTGTCAAAAACAATACGCAGCAGACAATAGGCTTCGTCCTATACAACCTCTACGACCCGGCTCGGTTTGACCTTGGTTTGCGATCAAGGCGCATCCGTAATACGTTCTACGCTTTCGTCAGTTGCCAAATTACGGAATTTTATAGTTTTATGATATAGGTATTTTATTTAGCCACATATTTATATAACTTTTGAGAGTTAAAATTAAAGTACGTATCTATAACAATAAATTATTTCGAAACTTCATAATCTCTTACTATTTTGTTGTAAAAATACAATATGCAATCACAAAACAATATGCTGTACTTTTACACTTATGTATCTACTTTAGCAAATTACAATCAAATAATACAAACAAATTAAAACTAGTAAGTATTTACAATCGAAACCATTGCGCTCAATGCATCTGTTTCAAACAATTTATAGCTCAGATGATCCATTTAATACCAGTAGGAAGGTACCTATTATTTCTTATAATTTTTTAGCAAGTTTTTTTACTATAGATTACTAGCACCAGTTACACCAAATAATATTTAACCTCGTGTTTGAAACTGTAGAATAAGTCTTTTTGTTTTTTCTGAATCTAATAAGTAGGTAGGTACTTAATTAAATCAAACTCGGAAGTTGAGCGACACGTGTAGTTGATATGAACTTTTTTATTTCTTACGAAATAAATATCCTTGAATGCATCTTCTTATTTAATAAAAGATACGAAACAGCGGATGTTAGATAAATATTTGCGAGTAAATGAACAAATTGATAAAATATTTTATTACTTCCTAAGTGATGACATTTACAATGTCACGCGAATTTTGTGAGAAATTTTGAAAGCGGTTTGATAAAAGGTCACATTGATAACTTATTAAAAAAAGATAAGTATTTGTTTATACCAATTAGTACTTTCTTTTGGATTCTTGTTAATCTTATTTGATATAAATTCTGACATATCTACATACCTGTTGGAATCATTTCCTATATCCGCTGACCAGATTCTTATGAGAATGGTGTCCTTATCCTAACCCAAAACATCTCATTCACAAATCTCACATTTTACCATCCTGTTATTAAATAAACTATACTCAGAATATATGTTAGATTAAAAAACTTAAAAAGGAACTATGGAGATTAAAAATTATTTGTTTCTTTGTTTCTCGATTACATTAATTATGTCATCTGTCACGTTTGATATGGAGCGAGACCCACTTACACGAGTTTTGTACATTTAAATGAGGGTTTCAAGCATGTATTATAATGTAATGTATATAATATATATATATATTTTTAAATTACGTCTATATCTAAGTTATAAAAAATAAATATATATACATTTATAGTATACCATCATGCTCCTGAGAATATTAATATTGTCTACATGATGAACAGATGTTGTAGATTGAAATAAAAAGCTCTCTGACTTTTCATGAGATGTTGGGAATACTTTTCGTTAGACGATGGGAATGAGCACGTCTCACGTGAGACGTTCTGAATGACTCCCAAATACCGCTTTTATAAAGAACCACTGGTTTTCCTCACCTCACCTCAATAGCCTGTATTGGTCCACTGCTGGACGCAGGCCTCCCCCTGATAAACGCCTTATCGGCGTTTAACCCATGGGTGGTAATGCCATAACCCCCACGCTGGGCATGCGGGTTGGGAATCGCAATTTGGTGGAAGATTTGATCTGCAGGGAGCGCTGCTGCCCACCCTGTGACGGATATCCCTTAGTCGCCACTTACGACACCCACGGGAAGAATTGGGCTTGTGCAAATTCTAAGCCAGCACCACACAGCATCTGAAACCAATCCCAGCACTGACCACTGGTTTTATCTGTGGTCATTTAATAGTTTTAGCGCTTTGGTTTATATCTTAGCATTACCTCTACCAATAGATAGATAGATACGTTTATTGATTTATAAATGACACATTTTATGGAAAGTAGGGTCTTAAATCCTAAATTAGGTTTATCTAGACACTAGTGTTCTCTAATATTGACTAAAACACGCTTAATAATATGGACAGTTACGCACAAAGGCACAGCGGTATCACCGTCTTGTCTTGTTCTATGTGTGAGTCTGTGATTGGTTTCAGATAGTTTTTTTTACATGGCCCGCCCATGTATCGCTTTTTGCGTACCTACTTCTTGTTATCGAATTTATTTTTTCTTTTTCTGATATCGGCACTCACGGTAACAAGGTCAAAGATAAGGAGCCCCCGCTGTAGCATTTGGAAAATTAGATTTTTTACGGAAGTATAAACGGTAGAAGTAAAATAATTAACAACTTTAAGAAATAGTAGAAAAAGCAGGTATTATCAATTTAACGAATCCAATAGTCAAATGAAAAGTTGCCAATATCATACATACATACAATTGCTTAAATCTTATATCAAGAAATTTTAAAATTTATTTAAATTTTTACAATTCATTCGCAACTTTTCCAAATTTCATGCGAAGTCTGGCCCCGGACCAGATTTTACAAAATTTTACTTTCATAACAAACGACCTTCAGTTTTTGAATAAAAATTGAATTCATCCATGTAGTAGTGTTCCCATTTATATTTGTTGCTATGCTGCTATGCAGGAATAATATATCACTAGAGATTTTTCGTAGGCTCTCTAAAAACTAACACGTCTAAAAACATAGGTACTAAGACTTATATGGACTACGGTACGTATAACGCTGCATCAGTATCAACTCCTGTGATAAGAACATTAAGTAACTCCAAAGTTAACTCTATAAGGTTTTAAAGTTATACAAGCAATGAATTCTTTGTAATAAATCGTATCAAATCAATCTACACGTCCTTAAATCTATAGAAAAAATCGATTTTGTTTCCCGCGCAAATCGTCCGCGCTCCGCCGAATTCGTTTCAAGGCCACATTCCAATTTTAAAACATCCATTGTCAATGTCACTGACCAGCCGTATGACTGATATGTTTTTTCGGATCATATATATTACTTTTCTGTTTCCTATTTTTGTTTGCGTAACTTTTTTGGGGTGGTTTTATTTTTAGTAGGTATAAAATCAATAGTTGTTTCATCATGATCATCATCGTATAGTTTGCTCTACGATGTTATGTCATATAATATTATCTATGTCGGACGGGCATTGATGCTTAATATTGTCGTCTCATTTCCACTCGCAGTGGATACACCAAAGGGTGTCCTGTACAGCCTCTTTAATTATTTTGCAAATGCGCCTATTATATATGCGGATCTCTAAGATCAATGATCATAGCTGAAAGACGTAGAATTCGTAATCGAACCATGTACAAAACAATCGCGATTCGTGTAGCCCTAGTCTTGTGGTGTTTCAAAGCTCTATTTTCAACTGATATGGCTCAAATATGCCCACAATTGAGACACATAAAATACCATCTCCGTTATCCACATATATTTTTGCCGTGCTTTTTTTGTCTATGTTTGTTTTTTGATTACCCTAGATTTCGTTTTCCAATAAGTCAAACATGCCCCGTTCAAGGGATCTCCCCTAAATGGGGGCATTCTTATTTATTATCTAATAAGATATGGCTAGTTTTGTGTGTTAGTATGTATATTTCATTCGAGATATGTATAATAAGAATACAACTCGTAAGTCATATCATTATTTGTGCGCATGTCTAGCTCCAACACTGTTGCTACCTTAGTAACAGAATAACTTAATAGTAACGTTGATTTATTTAATAAAATAAAATCAAAATAATTATACACGAGCAGGAACTGAAGGTATAATTTGACGAACTTTAGGCATCGCTCGATCCAAACATTATTCTTAGAAGATTATTAAAAATATTTTATAGAAAATCTTTTTTCGTAGTCTCTATGTCTTAGAACTTATGGTCGTTTTTAAAAATGTTTTCTAAATTATTCCGTGTGTAATTTTGATTGACACCAACCATTACGGCTGAGTAGTTATTGCGTCAGCGTCTTCCTAAATAGAAATAATGGTATAACAGCCAAGAGTACTTCTACGCCATTATACACCCTATTAGACTGTTCATTACATTCGATTTTTCCGTGTCCGATTCGCTAATGGTATTTGATTTCATGTACTGGCTCATTATTCGTTATTTTTCAAAGAGACTTTTAGACGGTGTCATTGGAGGTTGAGCTTTGTTCCTTCCTGTTTATGATTTGTTTCTCAAGTTCAGGCTTGAGGGTGAATAGATAGTTTGGATGTCCTCTAGCTGGTTCCGCAGCGTCCTCTACTGTTGTCCTTCCTTTGTATAAAGTGAAGTAATTAACTCTTTGCGGGTGTGCAAAAAACTCGTAACTTTAACTTCTGCTGTCAAATTGATAAGTTACGCTAATCTTGTTTTGATGTAAGCAATTATAAAACTACTTTATAATTATTTAAAACAAAATTACTTCCATAGGTTTGTTATTTTTCTCAATCAGTTATTCGAAAATAACACACAGATAAACTTCAATCCATAACAATATCAGTAGAAAACCATCAGTGATATTATGTTGACTTGAAAACAGTCTTAAAATACATACGGCTAAAGTAATTTTTATAAAAAACTAGCCGCGCCCCGCGGCTTCGCACGCGTTGTTTGCTATAAACCTCACGGAGCCTGAGACCTTTCCAACGAATGCAAAACCGTGGAAATCGGTTCGTGCGTTCGGGAGTTATAGCGTCAGGAAGGAAGACCCGACTTATTTTTAAATTATAGGTTACAGTTTTTTAAGGATCATACAAAATTTACTTAGACTCCCCTAGTCCCTACGCTCTGTAAAAACCAAAAACATATTTTAAAACCTTCAAGTCAGAACTATGAGTAATTCGACACCAAAATGATATAACAAGTTAAATAATTTGGGGTATAACAAAATTGCCGTAATCTGTGCGTCACGCGATTCGTCTATCTCGAGTAATTTGAAAGAAGCCGGAGGCTCAAGCATTCCTTAGTCGTGTTCAGTTCGAAGATTTGGTTAGAGATAAGATTTTAGTTGATGTTCGTTAAAAAAGAACCAAAATATATATTTTTTTTTGAAATCTGTTTATGGAATATATACTATATATACTTAAAAGATGGTAGCAGTTCGAATTGTTCACTAAAACCACTCATATGATTTTGTATAAAATTGGAATGATAAATTATCGGTTTTTAAATATAGGTATTATAAAACCAGTATATTTGCAACAAAACTTGATTATTATGATAATTTTATAACCTAAACTCACTTTCGGTGATATGAAAGTGGTAACTTTAAATAAAACAATAAAAACTTCCAAATGTTCAATAAACATAATTAATGGGATTGTATGGTCATCCAACAAAAAGTTATGTTTCTTATAATACGCGGTTCACTAGGTACTTCCTTTTACGAATTCATATCATCATTAGAAAAACGACCAAAGTTCTATTGATATTAAACTCACATTTGCTAATCTATGTATAGTCAGAGAACATAGCTAGTTTCCTGCACTCGTTTCTTTATTTGCTAATTTGAACTCTTTGCCTCTTACGTTAAGGTTTATGTGTTTGAAGGTCCTGAATTCGGCAGGTGTACTTATGTCATTGCGTGTTACCGCGTCGTTGAGTACCTACTTGTATCCAGTACATGTTTAAGGTTCAGCTTTATTTGCAACAAGATATTTTTACTTAACCTTTTCTTCAAAATACTCCACAGCATCATCGAAGTCATTTGCTAATGATTTTCCTACAATTTACCCACACTACAAAAATTGTGGTTTTGTTCAGTCATCAAAGTTAAAATGATTTCTAATATCTTTGAAAACCAGCTAATGTTACGTGGTGAGACTTAGTTCGATATTTTATTAAAAATATATATTGAACGACTATAATTTAAAAAACCCAAAATATAGATTGAACATGCAACATAAATACAGTCCCACAATAATATATACAAAACACCATAATCATAACAAAAATAATAACACATACAGAGGTGTCTCGTTCTATTTCTATATATCTTTCTAGGTCACAAAAATTAGTACACCACTGAAGCATATTCTTTCTTCTTTGTCTTCTTTAATGGCGTCTACGTCTGGTCGACATAATTTCGTTTAAGGTGACAAAATCTGAAGTCAAACCAATTGACTGAATTTATTTGTTTCCTTCGTTTGGTTCAGAATTCAGATGTATGTGCGATCAGCTTAAATTAGAGAAGCGGTATACTGCAAATGTATATCAACCTTAATAATGATAAATGCTTTGCTTAAACTTGGTCTGAAGAACATACGGTAGTCCTTACAAAGTCAGCGTTGTTTTTTGTTCAATTTCTAGTGGGTAGGTGACATCATCATGAGTCTGAAGAAGTTCATATGTACTTGATAGCTGTCATTTCTTAATCTTAATTTCGCCCTCATTATATCCGCAAAAACTTCAATTGGAGTATATGTGTATACGAGAGCATGAGCTTATAAAAAAGTTTATTATATTGAATAATTTTTCTACTAGTGTCTGGTTCCCATACAATTCTATTGTCTATGATGGTCTGGCTATTTAAGAAGGTTTTGAAGAATATTATTTATTACTTAACACGAACTAAACAACAAACATTTTTACAAATAATATTAAAATTACCAGTGACGTAATTCTTTCCAATCGGATGAACATTAACGTCTTTATCAAATCGAACGTTTAAATCAATCATCGCATCCGTGATTTTTGTAACCTTGAAAGCCGTAGCTACTCTCTTTTGTCTTTTGTATCTACATACTTCCTTTTTGTTTTTTCTATAGTCACTTGTTACTATATTATGAATCTAGCCTTAGGCCGTATACAATAAGAAAGCTGGAAACTTATAAGCGCTTACCGGCGCTTGACAGCGCTGGTCCGTTCTACACAAAGGAAGCTGGTTTTCGCAGTTGTTTATTAATTTTAGATGGCAGCGCCCAGCGCTGACCAGCGCGTGTTGAAGCTTGTCGGCACTTGTCGGTACTTTTCGGCACCGTTCTGTGCTTATCGGCGCGCGTTCATATATTTTGCTGCGCGGCTTACCAGCGCTGTCAAGCGCCGGTAAGCGCTTATAAGTTTCCAGCGTTCTTTCTGTATACGGACTTAACATTCTCAGTTTGTTTTCAGTTGCTGAGTGTGTACTGTCATACTGTTTAGTTTGCGTTACTTTATTTTCTATGGGAATGTGTAAGCTTAGCTTGGAGCGCTGTCACCTTTCCATAGAAAATAAAGCAACGCAAACCTTAAAGTAGTATGGCAATACACACTCAGGATACCTACAGAACGATCCATATTTATTCGTTAGTGTAATTCTCATACTATTTTTATTTTTTAACAAAATGCAGAAAAAAAAACGAAATGTGCGGTGAAATTAGTAAGAGAAATAGATACCCCTCTAACCTCAACAGCCTATATTGGTCCACTGCTGGACGCAGGCGTCCCCCTGATAAGCGTCTTTAGTAGCTGTTATCTCATGGGGGTAATGCCCATAATCCCCACGCTGGGCGTATGTGATAGATACACTCACAAATAATAATGTATTCTCTTAGAGTCCTTCTCATTAAAATGTATACAAGCAAATAGTAGGTAGCTCTCATTTCTTGAGACTTAAGCTTATTGCGTTAGCTTTTGCAGTTTAATTCTGTTATTAGCTATCGTTGGTTTATTTTAATATTTTTTACGTAGACAAACGAACAAAAATAATCTAAACTCTGTATGCCTTTACGTTTTGACTAGATTGGGCTTTATTTGATGGTTGTTTTTAATGTCATCTGTTAAATAGTCTATAACCGTCATAATAACATACAATGTTTTTACGTTTTAGTTTTTTTACTCTTTGAAACCTGTTTTGATAATTCATTTCGCGGTTTGTGGCACATAATTCGTGTTCAACCGAAATGTCGTATGTCGTATTAAATTTCACAAAGGCCTTTGCTTTGTTTCTAACTAGTGCTTTATGGATATCATTTACTTGGTTTAAAGTCTTTTAAACAAAATCACACGTAATGCGACCTCTCTAGTAAGTGTCTGAGGTGCTATTATAATAAGAATAATAATAAATACAGTTAGAATCCACACAGAATATTGCCATGATGTTGCCTCTCCGAACTATCAACTTCTTATTTCATGGCTTGCTGTGTCTATGCTGCTACAACGTTGCCAGTGTTCATGTCAAAAGAGTTATCTCCGAACTTTGCCTGAGGCATATCACTGATCTCTGTCATTATTGCTTGGTCTCTCAGTGTCAAAGTCGAGCATTGACTTACTTTCATAGATTTTTGTAATCACATCAGATAAGATTTCGCGCGGATCTTCGGATCAAACCTTACCGTACAACGTTGCCCATAATTTTGTAATTTTCTTATATCTTTTTGATTAACATATTATAGAAGAATTCACTTCCTATCTATCTTTATTACCGAACAACGTTGCTTTTATTTTAATTTTACTCTAATATTACGGACATTGGCGAAATTATGTCAACCCAGAGGTAGACGCCATTATAAGAAGAAAGGAAAGGAAAAGAAGATTTTGCGCGGTTTTTTTGGTTGGATATTTCTGCCACGATATTTCTTTAAAGATGACATTACTGTGGTTCTGTAAAGTTGTTTGTGTCTCTGGTCTTTCGTGAGTTATTTGATACAATAACACATTTTTTTTATTTTGCTTCGTAGGGCGGTTAGACTATATGAATACTTTCAGTACCTTTATGTATCTTTATTTATATGTAAATATTACACTACGCTTGTAATTATATAACGACTTTTTGATTTTTCGTTGACCTCGACGGCAATGTATGTACCTTATACTCCTTAATTTATATTCAACTCTGTTTTTTATTAAAGTGTTAGACGTTAATCATAGTTCTACGACCGGTTTTGGTTATTTATCAAGATTGTATGTGTCAATCATCTTTTGCGTTTACAAGCTTTGCGCTTGTGGATTTGCTTTTTTTAAAATCCTCAATTTATCCACCTTATAGTACGTAGCTACCTATTCGTAGAAATCTATTCTACCTTTAGTTTATTTACTGTTTATTTACAGTCGATTGATACATAATATAGAACGAATGAATGAAAAAAAAATGTTTACCCACTATTTTCTTTGTCTATACATACAGACTTACAGACTAGGAACAAACATCTAGAATTAAAAATAAAATTTAAATTAGGTACCTATGTTTAGTTAATAGGGTAAAAAGAGTCTCCACCTCAGTATGTGTAGCATTTGGCTAAACCCAACGCTACGCTGGTTTTCAGGTAGCATATAAACCGAATCAAATATGTTAAACATAATATAAAATGTTTACGAACTATAACTATTAGCACTGTTACTGAATGAATGAATGAATGAACACTTTATTGCACTACTAAAAATCTTTAGACATGGAAGTCTTATATCTAGGCGGCCTTATCGCTGAGAGCGATTTCTCCCAGGCAACCTTACTGTTGAAGTTGTTGATGTTGTGATAGTAAGGTGTCGAAAATACACAAAAGGAAGCCTTTTCTCAGGTTCCCTTAGTGGGCTCCTTTAACATCCACGCGATGAGTTGGAGAGGTCGATTCTACCGCTACGATTACTGTGACTTACGTACTACATTAGCCGTTATATTTGATATTTTCGACGTGAAATTGCAGCGTTATTTTAAATGCGGTATAGGTAACTTTATTTTTATACTCTATCCCCCTTATTCATGGTCTAATAATGGTCTGCTAACATAAACAGCTGCTAAGTAGTGTTGTTTCTCAGTCTAACTTATGTTAATTGAAGAAGACGGAGCGATATTTAGCAGTGTGCTAAGTTAGCATTTATAAGGGTAATTTATACTACAACCTCTAAATATTTGTATACTCAAAACATAATAATTAAAGGCATTGATTGAAGCTATACAGTTTACATGTATTCAATTTACCTACTCGTTGTGAGAATAGAGATAATTAGCGAAGTCCGCGTCTATTTGTTGAGTTCTTATAAGATTTTAGCAAGATAGATAAGTACTTACTTAACCTTTAGTAAGTAGGTTTTCTTACACCTAGCATGGTAGGTAGTTAAACCACTATTAGGTACCTACCTAATAATTGAGTTTTTTTTTACTATAAACCGACTTCAATTATTATATGGTTTCCTCTAGGATGACATTGGACCAAATTGAAATGAGAACACACGGAAAGCACCATTTATCAAAAAAAAAAGAATCATCAAAATTGGATCACCTAGTCAAAAGTTCTGAGGTAACAAACATAAAAAAATACAGTTAAATAAAATAAAACATCTTTCTTTTTTCGATGTCCGTTAAAAACACTTGATTGAATTTGCTATAATACCTACAGATCAAATTTTCCGAAAGTTACCTACTGAAAGTTGTTAAAAACCAAATACCTAAGTACCCAGGAAAACTATCTAATGTAAAACTAAGTAATTACGTTTAAGCGGCAGGTGAAAATTCCTCAACGGTCTATAATGGTCCACTGTTGGACTCAAGCCTCATCATAATAAGCATCCCTTATTCCCTTTTATCTCAAGGGGAAGTTAAACCCATAATCTTCACGCTGGTCATGCAGGTTGGAGATAGCAGTCTGGTGGTAGAATGGTTCTGCAGGGGCGCTTCTGCCACCACCCGATAGATATCCCTTAGTCGCCTCTTACGACACCCGCGGGAAGAGGTGGTGCAAATTCTAAACCGGCATCACACGGCCGCGGAAACTATTTCATCATAAAACAACAAGATATAAACTAAAACCCGATTACCGCGTTTACCGTTTGTGCTTATTATGTTCTTGTATATTCGATACTTCATTTGTTGAGATCGAATGAGTACTTTCAGCGCTACGTGGGAACTTAAAAATCTGCTTCATACAAACAAACCATAGGCTGCCAACACACACCGTTGTCGAGTAAAACAGTGCTAAAATCTAAATAAAATATATATCAATAAAATAAAGCATATGAATGAACCTTTAAAAAGAAGTGCATTATCTAATTGGTAACAAATTAGGCACCCACACTTATAGCCGGTGAGTCTGGCGCGGCAACACTGTGACGTCAGCCGCGTTGCTTTTAGCGTGACCTTCGCGGAGACCAATGCCAAGCGAGTGGGGTCGGTCCCGAGCGCTCCGGAAAGAAAGAAAGGAAATAAAATGATTTATTAAACACTACACTACACTACAAATAATATGTTATTGATTTTTCTGTGAAGTGAAATAGAAGCAAAATAGTTTATAGCTGGATAGGCATTATGTTTGGCGATGGTACCTACATAAGTACCTATTGGGTTCGGAAAAAAAATGTTCAAACATAGCAAAAGATAACATTTCATTTTTGACGTGAAAACGTCTATTGAATCGATGTGTAGCATGTTCATAAACGTGTCACGTTGTTGATGATGTTGTCATGACGACTGAAGCACTGAAGATTAAAGTTCTAATTTCGTCTAATAGATAGCGTTGATAGCTAATTAACACCAGAATGGCAAAAACAGTAAATAAACTACGGGGTAGGATTTTGAATAGATCAAGTACATGACGTTATGAAGTAAAATTACCGTTCCTAAGCCGACTTTACAGACAACCATTTTTTATCTAACCTGTGTTGTCTTGCTACTGGAATAAAAAAACCAGTTCTGACAATGGGATCCATGAAAAAACTATAAAATTGAAGGTTTAAAGTTTTTAAAACAAAATCAATTATATTTATCAAGATCCAACTAATGTAATTTTTATAAAGCCTGCCGGTTTTTTATTGTTAGATATCTTATTTTTACACTCCAAAATTACCAGATCGCTCTGTAACAAACCTCAAAGCGTTCCAAACAACGCACGAATGGAGCACAGACGCATCCATACATTTCTTACGTGAACGTTCGTTGCGTAACGATTTTTTGTAGGCTTTTTATAGTTTTTATCACACGCTACTGTTCTTTTTATTTAGTGACAGTGACATTGATAATGGTTATGTCATATTTGAGTTTGGAACATTTACCTTTTTAACCTTGATGATGTTTTTTTTTTCAATAGGTAGAATTTCTTTTTTGCAAATTGTTTGACATACTTTCCTATTTATATTTAGAATGCTAGGCAAAAAATGATTGTTTTTTGAAATGTTTGGCAGGAGTACAGTGTTTTCTTTAGTGTAAATTGCTAACGTTTTGTCACCTAATTATTGTTTATGCTAATTATTTCAAACAAAAGACTTCAACGAGCTCTTTTCGTTTGTTTTTAATTTAAACAGTCAGTCTTTGCAGCTTTTGGCTTTTTTGCATTAAGGATAATAATATCAGTTATATATTACCCATAACACCAGCTCTACTTGGGGCTAGCCAAGTAAGTACAGCTGTGTGAATTGATAAAGCTGTGTGAATTATCTAGCATTATTTATTTGTATATACTAATTATAAGTAGATCCATAATGCGTTGCCTAATTTAGGTTAGTTGAACAATCTCTGCAGAAAATTAATGTTTTAAATTCGATAGTTACCCTAAGCAATTAATTATTTAACCCAAACTAAAGTGTCGGTAGAATTTCAAATGAAACCACTAGTCATGGGAGGGTCCCCTTCTAAAGTCGATGATGAAAAGCCCGAACCGTTTGATTTTAGTTATATATAGCGAATGTTTTTTTGTGGAAAGTTTAATTTTGATTTAATAGTGGTCAAAAATGTAAAGTAGGACAAACTCATTTGTTAAAACACATAAAGCACAATAAAAACATTTCATATTTTGTTACAGTTTAGATTGTGTCTTTAAAATACTTTATTAATAAAGAAAATATATTTAAAGAAAATAAACTAGTACTAACAAATGACTATGAATACGATTGAGCCAACTGCAGACTATAGCAAACAATCTACAAGAAACTTAGTAATTATTTAATTGTATTTTAACAAGACTCTCAGAAGTTTTTTGCTATGGCACCATCCGTCTATAACAAAATTCCACTGCTGATAAGAGAACTGCCTACCACGGTGTTTCAGAGAAAGCTTAAGATAATTACTATAAAATAAATGTTATTACACAATTAAAAATTTCATGAATGACAAGAATTTTGACAAATAACCAAATTAATTATTATTTTAAATGGACTTATTTGACTTTTTAATTTTTTGACATACCCAGTTTTATTAATTTCTGTTATTCTAAATATTTTATTAACAGTTTCCTATGAGCATGTACTGGATAAAAATTGCTCGCCCATAAAGGGCAAATTACATTGCTATAATATTATTTTAATGTGCCATCCTATTTCACATGTAGTTATGCAATAAATATACTTTTACTTTCACTTTACTAAGACCTTATAAGGTTTTTTAAATCATTAAACGTCAGATGTTTCTTTTACCCTTGCACCGTAATTCGTAGGTGTGAGAAAAACACAACGACAGCTTCTTAGCCTTAGCTTCGTCACCATCTACACCTGTTAAAAAACGAGCATCTGCAAAGTTTCCTGCTAAAACTAAGGCTTCAATATTCAGGTCATATGGTCAGTGGCACATCGGACCACCGTGGAGGTGGTCAAAATGGTCAATTAGTATGGGAGAGTGAGCAATGACTTCACGCGTATTTGACACCATCCTGTGAACATGTGGAGAGTAGGGGTTTTTTCTAAGTTGTTTCTGAAACACTCTGTGTAGTACACAGTATGTTTCAGAAACACGTACGTGTGTACTGTTTTACCGTGTGGTACCGCCTCCTAACTACAGCATGCTTGCTTAGTATGATAAGCTTTTTTAATGCCTCTGTAATAGTTTTATTTGTAAAGATGTTCTTTTGGCAAAGATGCGGAAATAGAGTTTGGTGGCCACAATCGGCAACTTTGTATCTCTGATTAAGCTTTACAAAATAAAACTATTTCAGAGGCATTAAAAAGCTTTTGTTAATGCCTCTGTAATAGTTTTATTTCGTATAGTTTAAGCAGACATGTGAAAATAGAGTTTGGTGGCCACAATCGGCAACTTCGTATCTCTGATTAAGCTTTACAAAATAAGTCATTAAAAAATTACTTCCATATCTTTATATTTCCGGTAAAATTATTTTCGCATACGCAGTTAAAATTCTCTACAGGTTTTTAATCCATATCAAGATAAACTATATTTATCTCTGAACTAAAGGTCCACTCAAACCTATAAATTAACCCTAAACTAACCCTTAATTAGCATAGATAAGCCCTTAAATACCGTTCTAAGACGAATCTTATCTGAGGTCCTTAGAATACCGAAAGTCTAATTTATTCAAACTGTCTCAAAATCTGTATGCAAGGTGAATTTAAGTAAAATTTAGTAACAATTTTAAATTTAAAAAAAATAATTATTAAACTACAAAATCAAGGTTCCAAACTGCATATTTAAAAGAGCAATGACATTTTGATTTTCAAATCGAAAATTATCATAAAACCAATGACGATTTCAATAAAAAATGTTTTGAAAATTCTTCCGTTTCTTTATTTTAATTTTTGCTAGTCCTCAATGAAATTCAAACTTTCTGATCCCAACAGTGTTTAAGCCGACTTAGAAAAAAGAAGGTTCTAAGATATGTTTGGCTGTATGCTTTTTCATGTATGACCGTTGATTTCTTCATTTAAAGACCGTTTTGTATAGTAATGATTCTCTTGCGAAGTATAAAGTATAATTCCGAGGTAGTCCCATAATTTGTTTATTTATTTATTAAGGAATAACTAACGACTACATTAAACTTATGATACATTTGTGTTGCTACTTTACTATGTAGGTAAAGATGAGAAATATTCATAAATGTAGCCCGCAGCACTAGCCACATACGCCTTTTATACATACAGAATAAAAAAACATGCAATAAGAAGGCCTAATAAAAACTATTCTCAAGGGGTTGGTATTTATCCTATAAAACTATAAAAAACGAATTAGAATAGCGCTCATACGTCCACTACAAACCGTGCCTCTCCAACAAATACCTCTCGTTTTGCCATAATCTTCACGTGTTTTTTGCGGGTTGCTGATCGCAGTAGAGGTTTTAAAAACACACAAAAGGAAGCTGCTGGCCTTCCTTTGATAGGTTTTCTGAGTCCCTTCTTACGACAACCAGGAGTTGAGCTGGAGAGGTCAATTCTTACCGCTACGGCGGCGAGGAGGCTCGTCCATTTGTCGAAACGAGTCTTTAGTTTTTTCAAACATTCTAATTAAAATTATAATGTCGACTACACTTACACTAGTTAACACAAGTCATTTTCTACAATATTTTAAGAAACTTTTAGTTAAGGTGCACCTGCTTTCGAAAGCCAATACAGGATGCGCGGATTTCGTATTTACACAGGATGTTCTATTAAAGAGGGATGCTGAGACCTGTCCCACGACCCCGTCATACCACGTGGTCCCACCCCATAGTCAAAACTACACTCTAAGGTTTACAATATAGAGTAGTTTTTTTCATCTTATTTCGCCTTAATTTCGTGGGAACGAAATTTACGCGGCTACGGAAATTCTTAACATTTTTTTTGGTTTGTATTGCACAATATCGATAGTGATTTATGTTGAAATTAGGGATATTTTACCTTATGTGCATCTATTTAGGTTGTATTATTGTATGACAATGGACTATAGAGAACTGATGGATAATTTTATAGAATAGAATAGAATATAATACTTCTAAGGATTTCTATAATCTCAACAATATTTGCGGCATATTATTTTCCGTTGATTTTTCATCTTTATAAGCAGACATTCGTTTATGCATATTTTTCGGGGAGAAAGCTCTTATCCAGCAGTGGAACAATTTAAAAACGTATTATATATATATATATATTATGACTAGATGCTTCTGTATAGGTTTCTTATAATTATTCTAAGCAACCTATGGTATCATTCTAGAACAAAATATTGAATAAATTTTTAAATCATTTTAAACTAAAGAGATCCAATATTGAAATGGTATATGTTGATTTAAATAAAAAAACGTTTTGTTCAGTTCTACTATTTCTGTTATCAAAATTCCAACTGATATCCATTAAAGAGGTTTCTAGACTATTTTATATCACAGTGTTTATTCAAAAAATATTTAGTTTATTAAAAAAATCTATTCATTATATTTAAATAAAAGTCATTTCGGCAAAAAACAACCCAAATTAAAAACTATAATAAAACAAACTACACTATTAGCATAATCATAATCATCACCCCAAATATACAGGGTGTGCTTAACACACCCTTGTATAGGGCTACAGTGATACAGTTGATATGTGGGGATAAAATGTATAAAGGGGAAGCTCTCAGCTGTGGCACACTGCCCGATTTTTTATCGATTTTATACGGTGTAAACATTGAGTGGAGTCGCGCATGGAGCGAGTTGTTTGGTTCTCTTGTATACATTGGTTTTTAAAGTATACACTTAACCCTCTATCACTCAAGAACTTAGATTTTTCCAATTTTTTGTATTTAGGTTAATAAAAATAAAATAAGAGACACGTATTTTTGGATTTTTCGTATATTTCATTATTTTTGAACATATTCTAGAAAATAGGGAGTGTTGTTTGTAGCCAACATTGAGCAATCAGACCATTGTCGTCGTATTCAACTCCGAATTCTTTCAGGAGGCTTCGCCTTATGAAAGATGGAAGTTTCTGAAACTATTCCTAGTTTTTGTGTAGCATATCGCTGCTCCACATTTCTTGCATACGTTACGAGTGAGTTGTGAGTGAATTCAGGACACTTGGGGAACTTGCACCTGATTGATTTAGCAGACCATTACGGCCAGTGCCCAATCTGGTCTTGCCAAACTGCCGTCGGAGGGACATGTTTGGTTGGGCTGGTCCTTTATGCTTCTTGGCTTGGATGTCATTCTCCAGCGAGTGCCAACCAGGCAAAGCAGATTTTGTGCCCGTTTACAAAGAGTTATTGCAACGTCCCGACGAAAATCTGCTGATGGTAAGACTGATCCTGAAAGGTGATCATCAACACAGAGGTGCTCTTCCACAGGGATCTTACTGAAGGCTGCATTCAAGGTGTCCAGCACTGGACTTATTTTGTATATTCAGTCATGGTCTGGGTTGTCCCTGGGAACATCTTGCTATTGTTGAAACGCGATGTCTGGCGAATCTTTTCAAATTTGTTCAGTATCTACCACAGCCTCCTTTATTAGTGCTGTACCAAGGATTGGACCTCAATGGTAAGTAACTCTTGGCAATTGGATAAAGAACATTACAGCAACCACACTTATGAATTGCCTGATACTGATATCCATTTCTGTCAAATACAAAGAGTTATTTGGGCTATTCTGCACATGGTCAAAGTTTGCCTCTTCTGTAATTTTCTTGACAACTTCTTGTGGTAAGAGATAAAAAAATACCTGTATGGGAGTCTCAAGCTCAAGAACATCAGAGGACTTGTTACTTGTAAACGCGAGCTGTTCGGCATTCAGCTCAAAGTTCTTCCAGCGTAATTTCAAAGGAGCGAGCTTTTTCTTGGCTTGTGTTTGTGGTGAAGTATATATTCATTGTTCTGAGCTGCAGAAGGTTGAAGATCAGTTTTGGTTCATCTGATCATTTCCGTGCTGGTAGATATGTTTCCTGATCATCCTCCATGGATTCTTTTATAGAATCCACCACGTCAAGGTCCGCTTCCCCATCGAATATTTTCATTAGGGTATAAATTCAAGGTCCTCGAGGTATCGTCGTCGAAATCCAAACCGTCTTCACTGTCTGCACCATCCTGAAGCGCGAGTTCAATGTCATCATCAGTTAGAGTCCGCCTACGAGGCTCCCTGGAACATGTAAAAACTCAAATAAACAAATGAAGTTCTAATATGTACCAAACTACCCCTTATCGGTCAATGTAGTCGACAACCAACAAACACAAATTAAAAAAAAAAACTCAGACTTTTGGTGAATTTACTAAAACTCATGTTATATAATAAAGTTGATACACTTACCAGCCCATTTTTCTAAGATCACAGCTAAATATCCACAAAAACTATTTTTTTCGAATTTTTGAAATCGAAACTAACACGCACTTGTCCAAATTATCGGAAGTAAAAAAATGAATATTGTTTTATATCAAATAACGCGATCTTATGAACTTTCGTGGTGCTAGGTCGTTACTTTGGTTTGTAGGCTACGACGGACAGTGCTTTGTAACGAAATAAAATTAATCATACCAAATATAGAGCAGATTAATCGGTATGTTGTCTACAGCCTACACTATGATACAGAGGGTTAAAATAAATGCAAAATAAAACTAATGGTTTATTTTGCCATTCACAGTTAAATAACTTTCACGGCATCGGTCGGTAAAAATTATGTACTTTTGTACTTATAAAGTTTATTTTTACCAAATCAATTAATTTATTACCAACTAATTTTATTTATAAAAGCATTCTCTCATACAGGGTTGTTTTAACGTAATAATACTTTATATACATTATTACTTCATTGTCAAATATACATAAACACCTCTCTGCTTACCTTTTTTAGATTTTTAAATAGATTTTACATTTATAAGTCCTTACTTTATTTTTATGAAAATAATCAAGTCAAATAACTAAAATTATTCCATCCTACCTGTATTTTGAACAGCTGCCGAGCTTGTCAATGAAGACAATGTCAGAAAATTACTACTTGTCGTTATAAATATAAAAGTACAATCAACAACAAAATTAGCAAACAATTGGGGACATCTGTTGGAATGAAACCGAAGAAATTGCCAAGCTTAGTTTGAAACAGTACACAAACAAATGTTTAATGCTATAAGTATTTTTTAAATTATCTTTATTATAATTATAATCTGATCTAAGTAATTCTTTTACTGGTTTAATGGCATAAAACAAACAGTATTTGCATTATTTCACTTTTGTACAGGACTATACATATTGGCATATGATTGACATTTTCAAAATAAAAGACTTTCAACTTTTCGACGACATGAAAGAAATATCTAATTAAAACCTTCCACCCAACAAGAAAACATAATTATCCTACTACTTATATAATATATGCGAATGTCTGTGGCAATGTTTTTTACCACGTATCTCCGTTACTGCTTAACCGATTTAGATGTTGTTTACCTAGTTTAGGATTGAGAATAACACATAAGGCTTAGCCTAATTTAAAGACTTAACAAAAGTATTAAGAAAAGAGCGGTAAACTTCTATGGAAAATTATAAATAAACTGTAAAGTAAATAAAAGAATATAATATAGAATAGAATAACCCTTATTTTCGACACACAAGAAGAATAATTACCCTAATTTTAGCTTACATAAACCTACTCGAATTAGTTACTGATTTCTTTTAATCTATTGTTAATTTGTAATCTATGTATGCGGTTAGTCGGGCAATAAATTATTTTTATTATTATTATGAAATCATACAAAAAGTTAAACAAAGAACAAGGAGGTCGATACAAATTAAACGTAGTATGCTGGGCGTCAGATCGAGTTTTGACCCCATGACCCTGTGCCGAAATACATAGGTGTTGGCTCATGTGCTGAACGGTTGCCGCTCAGCACTGTTTTTCAGACATAATAAATTACGTATTTTTACAATACCTACCACTAGGAGTGTGTAATAAATATGTGCATTTTATACGTGGGCGAAACCAAGGCGCAGCTATTACAGACAAATTTTGTCGACTCAAAATGTTAGCCTTGAATTGTGACGAAATTATTTTAGTGACGTTTCAAAATTTTTGAAAATTTTTGCATTCAAAAAGTAATTAATATTCAAAATTTATTTAAAATAACCAAAACGGGGTCAGATAGCACTAATACTAAAAAACGCAAATGTCTAGATGTTTACCTCTTGACGCCATAACGATTGTTCATATCGGGCTGCAATTTTGAATAGATGTATTTTATTTATAAGCATGGAATCAAACATAGGTACTTTTATCTCATAAAACAGTTACATTGGTTCGATATTACCTTCAAACGTTTCCATAGCAACAACGAGAACGAAGTCGCTGGCAGCAACTACATAATTATGTAGTTCTATATAAATGCGGTTTTAGAAAATAATGATATATCAAGGATTTATTTATTTTTGTACAGCTTCAATATGCACATCTCTTTAATATCTCAAGGTGATTACGACATTATTTTTATCTTAATCAAGATGACGATTAAAATATTTTTATCATAGGATGGATATAAATGTATACAAACATGCAAATTTAGATATTGTTTTGATTGTGACCCGTAAAGAAACGAATTGCGCTTACTAATAAAATGTGTACGTACATTTTATATAAATATAGTACACGTAATATGAAAGTCATTATAGATTTTGTACAGATAGCCACCGTATACAGGGTAAATCAATACCATTATCTTAAAACCACTATAAAAATGAGGTATATCGAACTCCTGAGCTTTCTGCGAAATATTAAAAATTACTCCCAACAAATTTCAACCTTACACTGGGATAATGAAGGTGGAAATTTCAATGTTCATTGAGTTATTGTATTCCCGCTTACATTAAGCCAGCGCTAAGCAAAATATAACCTTATTTTTGTAATTTTACGGCTGATAATAAGAATCCAACCCACTTTAACGCAACACAGCCTCCGAACCTGCATAATGATTTGGTCATTCGATAGATGGAGTAAGGTTCAAAATATCTTGATATAAAGTTTGAATTGTAAGGCTTTTTGAAAAGGTGCGCTCACGCATCTCACGGCAAAGGGCGGAAATCTTAATGGCCCCTGGAAGCTGAACTAACGATGGGATCCATTGATCCCGCTGTAGTGTTAGCAATGTGGTTAAACTGAAATTATTTTAAATCACCCATAATTTTTCGTATGATGGATATTGTTTATACTATTTTTTCAATGATTTCAATTATGAATTTTCAATTACCCTGTATAAAAACCGTCGTGACGATATTATAAACATTTATTTTTCTAGGCTCTACACATATTCATATGAAATATTTTTTTATTATAGACCGTTCAAAACCAGTCTTAAAACATTGACCTCAACACAAAAATTCTATCACTTGATCGGCCATAACTTTTCCAAGTATTTTGCGAATCTAAAAATAAATATTTGTAAACACTTATGTAAATTTATAGATTAGTAAATAATTCATTAAGGCCAAGTTGAATTGCCGAAATCTGATTCCAATTGTACAATATCACGAATACAGTAAGTGTATAAGTTAGCTAATTTTGCTAATAATATACTTTATAGGTAAAAAAAACCAGTGACTCAGTGAATTATTTTTATCAAATAAATATGTAGTTACTATGTAATTAGAGAATAATCTAAAAACTGACAACAACTAGTAAAAACAAAAAGGAGGCATCGACCCTCCATCACCTGACCAATGTTTTTTTATCGTTTTAAGTATAAATATTTTTACCTAAAGAAACTATGTAAATAAAAGTAATTTAAAGTTATAAAGTAAGAGGTAAAAATTCAAGCTAATTGAATATATTTTATACTCATATATGTATATATAAATTATAGTTTTGCCCGCTTTAGACTTTTTTAAGTCTATGCATCATTACTGCAGGCCTATTTGCACTGCCTTTGCAAAATGATCCCTTGTATTGTATGGAGGTGGTTTTAGCTTACATTCCACATCATTGAGCTTCTGTTTTCAATCTATCATCATCACACAATGTATGCTCTTCACCTGGTGTAATCGTGTAGTAATATATTCAAACACTCTGTTAAAACCTTGATTTGCAAAAAGGCTTCCTATAAAATATCAGTTTATCTTGAGGATAAAAAAGCTTAGGACGGATTTGGCTCCAACTAGAAAAATAACAACAAAAAGGTTTCTTCGTTGTTTATTTACTTTAGTCTACATACCGTAATGACTGAAATAAAAAATACCACTTCATTTTCGTCTGTGTGATTTTTTTATATAATTTCAAGTTTTCTTAGTCTACATTTATTGTGTTTATGGAAATAAAGCATTTATTAGTTTGAGTTTGAGGTGTGCGTGTGATAGGAGCAATTGAGATCATCAGACATAAAAACGAGTTAGTACCAAATTGTCTAAATTTTCGTGACACTGTACGACTTGAGTACTGTCTTATTGAAGGCCTACGGAAAACCCACATTTTTTTTCAAAATATAAAGAACCTAGTTTATACATACATCTTTTTCACATAGGTACATCATGCAAAAAAATCTCGATTCCGAGTATTACGAGGCATTTCAGTCAGTAAACTAAAACGTCACTTATATTTGAACTAAAAATTGATACATTATCCCATGGTACAGGTGCCATGCAGATATCTTATAAAAATATTGGCAACAGCTTCACCGCTTTGCTGTACCTATATTCGATGTCATCTTTAGAAGTTTGACGCTCTCTTTTAAATATAATCATCTATAGACCACCAAATTTAAAGAAAGAAAAAATATACCATCGCCATTCTGTATTTTCACGCCCAAATCAACAGCAATCCAATGCTAAACGTTTTTGTCCCTCGTCGGCACGATTTCGAAGTTTTTATTCGTTTGGGTGACAAAAGACAAAAAAATCACGAGACTTTTGTAAACCTTAACTCACTGTGATAAGGTTTATTTGGTCTAAGCAAGGGAAATTGGGTCTCGGTCGCCAGAGTCGGGCAAACTGTCCACTTTATGCTATTTTATTGATTCTATGATGTTTAAAAGGTTGGACAAAAGTAGAAAATCTGCAATCGTAATATCAATACCGCACGCTCCAGTGCGAATTTTTTTTTTTTTTTAAAACTCGCTCTCCTTAGACTAACCCCCTTCATAATAGTCTGCTAACTTTAAACGTTGCTTCATTTCTCTTTCTGATTTATGTCAGTCGTATTCCGACGACAAAAATCAGAAAGAGAAATGAAACTATTTAGCAACTGTTTTAGGAGTGTGATTATTTTATGATTTTGCCCCATTTATTTCAATAATAGTTATTATGTAAACCCGCCACTTAGTTTTCTTGTTATCTTAAGTTTCCCGTTTGCAACGAAACTTGATTTATTCTTTACGCTAAATGCAAAAGAATTAGATACCGGAACGTTATTGAATTGGCGCGAGCAGCTCCTGCTGTGCTGGATATACAAAATATTGAAATTCATAGTTGTGTAGTTTTACTACAATGTCGTCGATACATTATGCTTAAAATTTTGTACTTCCAGACTAGTTTCCTCCCTCATTGGTATTCCGATATATTGATATATTGAATACGAATAGTTTGATGATGAAAAACTCGCATCAATTTAATATAGTGTAGTGAGATTTTATTATGTAAGATAAGGTAATTCAAAACTCGGATGTGTTTTATCAAAGTAGGTAATTAATTATGACAATATGAGATAAGTGCCAGCCTAGATTAAAACAGAGCGAAAGCTCTAATTCGTCCAATATTTATTTAGCATCTGACCTTATATGATAATATAATATGTTACGCAGCACAGTTTTATGCGACGCGTCATTCGGTAGACGTGCTCGAAAAAAAACTCATTTAATCTTAAATAACATCGTCAAATTAAAATAAGTTAGTGTCATAAAGTCCTTACTAGCAGTTTAATACTTTTTTTATTGAGTTCTGGTTTTTTTTTACCTAAATGTGTTGTTAAGAAATTTTAAAGTGACATTTAAGAGTGAAGACAGTTGATTTGTTTATCATTTTTCTTATAAAGTAAGAAATCGTGATATTATTTCTGTGATTTTTATTTACAAGTTACTAGCTTATACTAGCAGTTTAAATACTTTTTTTATTGCGTTCTGGTTTTTTTTTACCTAAATGTGTTGTGTTATTAAGAAATTTTAAAGTGACATTTAAGAGTGAAGACAATTGATTTGCTTATCATTTTTCTTATAAAGTAAGAAATCGTGATATTTTTTTTGTGATTTTTATTTACAAGTTACTAGCTTATCTTATAATAATGACAATTAGTTTGTTCTGAATATTAGCACAGATGTATCATATTTATACTGAACCATCATCTTCAAAAAGTCAACCGGTAAGCAACATTTAACATTTAAGCTCTCAAATGTATTTTTTTAAACTGTTCTCTGTCAGCCAGCTCCATCTTAGACCACATGGTCTAAGGATCTAGGAATATAAATAATTGGGTTTGTTTAAAAAAACTATAAACCTACTTCAATATTATGGTTTTCTCATGGATGCTCATGGACCAAAATTAAATGGGACCACACGAAAATCACCAGCTTTCAAATGAAAAAGTATCATCAAAATTGGACCTGTCAAAAATTCTGAAGTAACAAACATTAAAAAGATTACAGTGGAATTGAAAGTGGTCAAATTATTATTTCCATAAAAAATAGGTGCTTATTATAAAAAAATCATTAATGTCTCATCAATGTCAACAATATCAGGGTCCATGTGCTTACGCCATGACATTTCGTCAAAGATAAAACGAAACTCAAGTGCTGCGTAAATTTCTTCAATTTGAATACTCTAATTGTACCGATTCGCTAAATATTATAAGATTTGGAAATTTAGCCGCGAGATTTCTCGGCATTTATCAGATTTCTTGCTTTTCAACGGTTGCGCCAATATTTAACGCATGGACGCCGGTGACATTGGCGTAGAATCGGTTTTTTGTCGCCAAAATCACGAGAATAAGGTCGATGACAAAAAGTTTATTAGACAAAAAAAAATTACAGGTTACAGACATGTTTGATGTGACATTATTGTTTCGATAACTAAAATTAACCGTTAAACACAATAGTAAAAAATATCACATAACAAATTAAATTCAATTACTAACGATTTACCATAAAACATTATTATGTAAGAAATCTTAGTATAAAAATATCAAATGCTAGGCTGCTATCCAAACAAAATAAATTCCAATGAATACAATTGTCATTCATTTACAATATAATTAATTTAAATGCTTGATTACATTTAATTACTAGCACCAATTAATAAAAAAATAACAATAACATTGATTGGACGGATGATTAACTGCTTCCACTCACGATTGTGATATGAATTCAAAATAGAAAAACAATCCTCAGTAAATAAGAAAATGCAAATTGAAGAAAAACTTAACGCTTACTAATGATAAATGACAATAATTTAACACCCTTGGGTTTTCAAATTAATCCTGGCCAACAAAAACTATGCCTTATTAGAGCCCTCAGGACAAACCCTTAGATAAACACAAAATATATGCCGGCGATTTATAATATTTTGGTGGCAAAAAGTGGCCGAAAGGGACCACTTTTTGTCACCACTTTGCGGTAACGGAAGCTGTACAGTAATAAGAAAATTAGTTTTCGTGGACTTTGTCACGTCTGTTACAACATTTTCTAGTCCTCACTAGAATATGTACCTGAGTAAGATTTTTGGTACAAATTTTACTATTAAAGTATCTCTTTGGATGTATTGGACGAACATAGAATGTACAATCATTGTTAGTACCTACCTGTTTACAAAACTCACATGATTTTCGTCCTTATTACAGAATTGAAGAATACTTATAACATTATCAACAATTCTAAAAGAAATGACACAACTACTGCAACAGCAAATATTGGTATATCCATATAAATAATAGAGAATTCAAAAAAACAATACAAGCTAATTTTCTTTCCAAATTTTGACAGTTTTCTGGCTAAAATCTACGGATACTGATTACGGTACTTTACAACGACTTATCTGGTCACCCTTACGTCATGTAAGAATGCTACCGCCGGAAGTGACGCGGCTAATCTGGTCAAATGTCCACTTTACATCCCTTTACACGTCGAGGGTTAAAGATGTCAAGGGGTCAGGTGACATATTAATATAACTAATTTATATATGGCCTTATACTTCGGGGGGGCATAAAAGATTTAGCATTTTATTTATGTAATGCATAAAGTAAATTTAAGTTTTGCTAATAAATTAATTGTATCTCGAAATAGAATGACCAGGTTACCCACTAAGTTTATTTTAAAATTTATTTACATAGGTATATCTTTCAATAGTGCAAAACAAAAGGCATTCCTTTTAATAGCACGTAATTAAATCATGAAAACAGTAATTACAGAAACAAATTAACGAATTTTACGCTTTACGATTTGAATATAAAATTCTATGTAATTTGTTACATTACCATAATAAGTCTACTTCCTAGTTAATATAAATTTTTAAACAAAGCATTCTCTCAAAATATTTATAAGTTTTAAGAAATTTAAAATCTCCTTTGACGTCCAACCGACAACCGGAATCGTAAAATCTGACCTTGACATTCAGGGTTGCCATGCGCCAAAATGCTCCCAAAATTTCTAACGCTACCTCTCAGTTTTTGTCTCTTTACGTTTGTTTTTACAACTTCCTCAATCTGATTAAAAGCATTTGTGTATCTGTAAATCACTAATGCTGTTTTTGCTCGACTTTTTGCTCAGCGATTGATTCATTTTCTTGTTTTACATATTACTTAAACAAATTGTCATTCGATTATGGCGGTTTTTCTTAAATTAGTATTTTTATTAAAAAAACATTTTGTGTCTTAACTTGGTATCTGGTTTGCTGACGAATTTTTGTCGTGGCTTATCGAAAGGGCATCATCATCACGGAAGGCTCGCTCTACTGATTTCACGGATTCCTTCCAATCCTTCACAGTATGACTCGTCTGGAGCCTCTGCACGCCATTAAGTAGTGCTACAAACTTTAATTACGTTCGGACTGTGACCAATCACGGTCGTGTCTCGATCTCACAAGTCATGCAGCGTGCTACCGTATCCTATACCTCCGACATCTCCAGCAAGGAATCTATTACCACCTTTATTGTGTCCACTTTTGAGCTTAAATTCATCTGTGTCCGCTGTTGTATCAGAATCATTTCCTAATGCATTGTTGGGTGGGTATCAAATCAATTTGAGTTCTATAGTTTGGTTGGTAAGATTGGTTTTGGTTAGGGTATTGAGTGATGTTTCATCAGCTAGGTTAGAAGGAGCGTGGTTTCATTGTTGGGCGAATAAAACGTATCTTGAAGATGACGAGACGGTTTTCGCTTAGAAACTAATTTGAAGCGTCACAATGTTGGTACCGAAACTTTTTGAGTGGCGGTGTCGTCTAATAGCTTGCATTGTTGGCACGTGTATTCAATGATTTAGCCACGAACTTAGATTAAACCGTCATGCATTTCAGAAGTTACGTAGATCTTCAATACTAACCATTCCGTAGATAGATACTGAGAAATCCAAGGGTTCTTGGATTCCTTATTTCATAACTATGAAAACATCAGATTCCATAGTGCCTGCTACCTATAATTTAACTACCTACTTAAGCTTGAAGTGTTTGCTTGTCTATACGGAAGATGCAAGTGCTTGTAGCGTGAAAATCTTCCGTGAAGTAGACATCCTGCGTGGAAAAAACCTGCGTTTGTGTTAAGTTAAGATGTATAATTTGTTCCGGCTGCTCGCGGATGTCGTTCAAGGGCAAAATTCACTATCTGGCAACACTGGGCTTGAAACTGCTTATTAAAATAGGTAGGTAATTGCATTGGGCAAAGTAGGGTATTTAAAATGTCGGAACACTCGATGGTGTTCCGTGGCTTATGTGACCATTTTGTGTTATGTAAAAAACATTAATGTTCCTCCAAATAGTGATAATTTATACTATTTTATCTATAACCTAAACTATATTAATTCAGCTCAGGTACTTTCGCAGACTGTATAAAAAGCGTATATTCAAAACGATCACGTCCCGCGACTTCCGCCTCGCGACCTTGAATCTACTAACGGTTGTCCTTTCGTTCCAGGTTTTTGGCTCCAAGGCGGACCTCCAGCTGCACACGCAGATCCATCTCCGCGAGGCGAAGCCCTACCGCTGCACGCAATGCCCCAAGGCCTTCGCGAACTCTTCATATCTCGCCCAACACTCGAGGATCCACCTCGGCATCAAACCGTACCGTTGCGAGATCTGCCAGCGGAAGTTCACCCAGCTGTCTCACCTCCAGCAGCACATCCGTACCCACACTGGCGACAAGCCCTACCGCTGCACACAGATTGGCTGCACCAAAGCCTTCTCCCAGCTCTCTAACCTCCAAAGCCACAGCCGCTGCCACCAAACCGACAAACCCTTCAAATGCAACTCCTGCTACAAATGCTTCACCCACGAGAAGGATCTGCTGGAACATATCCCGAAGCACAAGGAGTCGAAGCATCTAAAGACCCACATCTGCCAGTACTGCGGCAAGAGTTACACGCAGGAGACGTATCTCAGTAAGCACATGAACAAGCACGCAGAACGTGCTGATAAGCGGCCACCGATTTCCGCCCTGGGACTGAGCGGGCTGAATAGGTCTCTCGGAGCAGTGGCGCCGACGCAACCGTTCGCTGAGCATCCGTACTGGCCCAAAGTGAGCCCGGACTCAGCAGCACATATGTCAGATGATGGGGGATACCACCAACAAAGGGAGAATGAGGAGCACCACGAGCAGCAGATGCAGCAGCAGCGGGCGCTGTTCGCGCAGCATGAAAGCCAGGACGATCGGATCCAGCCTCCTGTGTCTTCTGCCCAGTCCGCCTTCACGCCCATCAACTCGATGGCACCGCATTTAAACGGGCTGTCGCACCACAGCGCGCTGCCGACGCGACCGTACCTCTACGACCCGCTGCACTTCCAGCAAGGCAAGCAGCAGCCCAACTCGTTCCCCAACCAGCTGATCAGCCTGCACCAGATCCGGAACTACGCGCACCAGCCCTCCCTCCTCCCCGCGGAACACATCCTCCCCCACGCCCTCTCGCATAAAGACAAGCAGTAACTTTAACTTGCCACAACATTAGTACTTACAACGGTATTACTAGAATATAAAATTTTAATGAAAATATTTAGAATCTCGTTCTCGAAGACCGTGGTATTATAAATACGAATGTTGGTACTATTTAGTGAATGACTTCACGTTTTTAGAAATATTAATAATAAACATAACGAATACTCTGAATTCTGTAGGTAACAAAATTACTGGGTATTTATTGTGATTTATCTTTTTGTGATCAACTGAATGATGTTAGTTTTAACTATGAAATGATTAATTCTCTTCAAAAGCAGAGGATTTTATACATTAGCGTCAAAAGTGTAGCCAACTGTTTTAACTTTTTACTAAAATCGCATTTGTCATCGAATATTTTATATTTTAGAGTTGACTAAACTTTTGAATCTATTGATAACACTTTTGAACCTGGTTATTGAGTGAATTAATCTTTAATACGAGCCGCATAATAAAAAACCATCTATGTCTATATAATGATTTTATAATATTTTTTGTTAAGCATAATAGAACTGGTGATATGCATTTACTTTTTTATTTCAAAATAGTTTTACAGAAAAACATTATCATTTTATTGAAGAATACTATAATACTAGTTACACATAGTCTAAAAACAAATAAAAAATTTATAAAATCAATTTCAAATATATTATGCACGTGTAAATGGTAGTTTTTTCTGTAAAAGTTTCCAAATGTTTGTGAGACTGCATTAGAAATTAAATTTTCCAAGGTAATGTTAACAATTAATAATTAGTACACAATTATATAAAACAAGTTCCTGAATCAGAATATGAAATAGTTGACAGTATCATTGTCCTAAGTCCTTGGTTATTCACATTTTCTTCGGTTGCATTTTATCTGTGTACCTATTTTAAGATTATCTTTACAAAATAGATCTCTTGACATCACAGCTTCACTCAGTTCCTACTTAGATCATATATTTTAATTTAGATTAATTTCTTTTTCGTAAGCTCCATCAGTTTATCTTCGCAAAAGAAAATGTCGTCTTCCTTCAGATTTTACTGTTTAAATAACAAAATATTAAGTTAATTATTTTTAAGCACTACTGAAGGTCGAAAATGTTTTCTGATTTGTAATTATTTCGATGTATATTACTTATTGAGTGGCCAAATTTGCTTTTACAAATTTAAATACAAAAAAGGCGCACATTTGTACATATTTTGTAAATATAGAAATCATTTTGATTTTATTTTTCAGTTAACTTAAGTAAAGCTTATGCTCAAATATTTAGCGTTAAGTGATGGTAGCTGGCAATCGGAATTGTAACGTTTAGTACTTACTATGGCCTCTCTTTCGATCAACGAAATACTTATTTAGACTTATTTCAAGTATACGAGCAAATTGTTGATTTTTTATTTTCTTTTTGAATCAAAGTTGTTGTGGAGATTGAGAAATGTGATACATTGTCGGTGGATCGGGGTAGAACGAATATTTTTGGAGGAATGAACTTTGTTCCAAATTTTTAATGCTATTGATCTTTTTATTAGTTTTAAATTGTTAGGTTGTGGTTATTGACTCTCAAATTAGGGTTCTCTAAACTGTCGCAAAGTTAGCCAAATGCTACTTTAAGTTCTTTGTACAAAATCATATTGTTTTTATTATTTTTAGTACATGGCAATACTTATTCTTCCGAAAGATTGTTATCAGTGCGTGCACTTTTTAATGTATAAATCATGACAATGAGCCAAGATTTTATCCAAATTTTTAAAAATTTCTTTGTATTTAAGGAAATTTTAATCGCCAATATCTCTCTATTGTAAGTAGAAATGTGATATTGTAATTTGATTTTAGCGTAAACTTATTTGAAGAATATTTTTGTAAGTAATTTTTCGTTTAACGTTAGGTTCGCTTTGTCTTACTTGGTTAAGATTTGTAGATGGAGGTGAACAAAATCTTTTTGTTACTTAAAATCGATTAAAAATTAATTACAATTATGCCAAGAAATTAAATTTGTGTTTATTTTCATTTATATTTAAGATGCCACTCCCGAAATTAAGAAAATTCTAAAGGTTTGTGTAAGGTCTGAATAACGATAGGCAAAGTAAAATAGTATTAAGTACGCAAGATTGGATACAAAATAAAATAACAATGGAAGTTTTTCCTTTTTATTAAGATAACAGTCGCAATACAATTAATTATTTAAAACTTATTATAGGTATTTACAAAAGGGGGTCATTCTACCTACGTAGGTGAACACTTCATACACAAACCATACAATATTAGAAAGCGAAATAATACTAAAGGTAATGACAAAAAAAACTTTATAGATAAAAACTATAGATTTTTAAAAATAAGATCAAAATCTTTAATTTTTTTCAAACACAAAATACGCAGCACGTTGAACAAGAATCCTCTAACGTTGAAAAACTTTTATTCAAAAAAGATGTAGAAGAATCTAAAAACAAAAATGATAGTGTTACGATTTGTGTCACGTCAAAGATGTCATTACGAAGCTTAAAAGTAGTGGGAATATTTCAAGTTAAATTTCATATGTATTGTCATTTAGTCGCCCTAGAAACTAAACGAGAATCATATAAGCTCGTCACGAGTCTAAATCACAGTACACCGTACAATACCAGTTTTGTACGAGATGGGAAAGCTAATATACCAAAATATCACGCAAGTTTTCAAAATTGATGGTATTGCAATATGTACCGTTCAAAATAAGATTATTGTGAGTAAAATGCTTAAATAAATATGGAGTATTGTTGATTTTGATTAAAAGTAAAATTATAAGGAACAAGAAAACTTTAAACGCAAGAGAGATGGCAGAAAGATTTATTAGATAAAGTGTAACTGCTCAAAAAAATATCTTTAAGCCATCTCAAAGTATATCTAAAAATAAAATATAAAACTGAATGAATATCATGTACTTTTTATATATTTTTACGGTCTGTACTATGATACACATTAAGTAACTTAAAACTAAAAAAAAATAGAACTTCTATTAAAAATAAGCAATACAGCGTATGTAGTCTTGATTTGAAATAATTTTAGACAATTTGATAAAACTGACTAAAATTGGAAAGATCCCTGTTTTAAGACAGACTTAAATAAATTGACTAGAAATAACATCAATGTATTAAAAAATGCAAAAAACAATTAAAATATGATAAATAAGATCCCACGTCAATATTGGACCAAAAACTTAAACAACACAAAAAAGCCTAAATACGAGCCTAGAATGAATACTCAAAATTATCAGGAAAGTTTAAAATACAAACAAAAAATTTATTAACGAATTTCTGAAGCACGTCAGTGCAGATAATAAAGATATATATAAAGATAAATATCAAATGAAGAAAGTGACCCAAGTCGACATCAAATACCAAGACAAGTCTAAACTACAAATAGAAAAAGACAAACAACAAAAGCAAATTAAGATGAAATTATTAAAGATCTACATACGCTGCTAAACGCCTTAGACCTCGACCTTGTAGGGAGAGCCGGGGATGTGGTCGTCTCCCCACTTGATGATGACGATGTAGTCTCCCCTGTCACGGACGACGTACCAGCACTCGTAGTTGTTCTTCCCTTTGTGCTTAAGCTGGACTTCGTCGCAAGGACCCTTCGGACCGTAGATACCGACGTACATGATGTTGGTGCCTAGATTGAAACAGTGGTGGAGTATTGAATGAGAAAGGTAAGTTTCATAGAGATTATAGAGAGATGTGAAGATAAACTTTTTGTGAATTAAATTACAGATGATAAATTTTCTGCTAAACTTATCGCTTTATAATGAGAATGGTATCGTCACAGAATAATACGTTAAGATTAATATTAATAATAAATAAATTTGGACAATTCACACAGCATTATTCTAGACCCAAGCTAAGCAGAGAATTATTTCTCATGATGAAATAAAGTTCCGATGAAAGGACGCACGTTGTAAGCGTCAAGTTGGAAATTAGTCTAGAACAATTCTATCACCGGACGCTACTATCTGAAGTTTCTAGTATCGAAGAATTCTACGCGGCGATTCTACAACGACACAATTGTAACAGTGAAGTGATTGGCTAGCAGAATCGCACACCTATAAACAGGTTCAGATGACAGTTACAACCAAAAACGCAAAGAAGAAACTGGTATTAGCGTAGCTATTGCTGCAAGTAATCAAGAACTAAAAGGAATTTGAGCACTTCTAGTTATAGCTGCAAAAAGTATTACCCCCAACGAGTTTTATAGCAAAATCATTTTTATAAATTCACAATAAAACATTATAAATTCAACTCCCCAAATAACAAATTGGAGCATAGAAGATGTAGATATACGTACCAGCATCGCCAGCATGAATGGTGAACTGATTGTGTTTGTTCAGGAACGCCTTTTTTAGTCCCATTCCCTTGGAGGTGACCTTTGTGGCATCCGACTTGAAGTTAGGCAGCACCGGGCCTTGCTTCTGCGCGCCCTTGGCTAACTTCTGGACGGTTTCCACCGTCACGGAGGACGTTTCTTGAGCTCCGATCTCGGCTAGGTTGTTGCCTGAACAAACAGTGAAGGGTTGAAAACTTTCTAATTCATATGTGCATACTACCGCCTTATTCATAATGAGCTGCTTACTTAAAACAGTTGCTAATCAGTGTTATTTCTCACGCTGACTTATGTCAATAGAAGACAGAGTGAGAAATAGCAATGCTTTAAGTTAGCAGAGTATTATGAGTAAAGGGTTTAGTGCTAAAGTAATTCTGTCTGTCCTTTCACACCTAGACGGCAAAAGGACATAATGAAAATTGACAAGGGTTTCGATGGTTATCCTGGGGGAAGGACATAAGCTACTTTTTATCCCGGTAAGACGCTATATAAAGTCGCGGGATGTAGTCTTAAATAAATTGTTAAATACTAACGGAAGTACAATAGGGTGGCACTTTTATATCGGTCAATATGGGAAAGTCTGAAACTATAAGTGATACGTCTTCAGCAGTAAATGTTATCATGAAACATGATGTCTAAAGCGCATAAAATGCATTGATATCATATTTATTTTAGTAAGTTTTCTAAGTTACCAATATATTTTTAAATATTAGGTCCTTACATATGAAATTGGCGTTTTGTATGGGAGGAACAAAAAGTCGAATATTTTTTAATATAATATATTTAATTAATCAAAGTATTAACCATTATTTTCTATGCACTTTTGCCATCTTATAGGTAGTTCATTGATCCCTTTACTAAAAAAACCAGTCGATCGGGAATCAATAAAATCTTTGAAGGCGATTTGGACTGCCCCATCGGAGTTGAATTTTTTCCCTTGCAAGAAGTTATCCAAATTTTGAAAAAAATGGTAATCTGTTGGAGCAAGGTCCGGGGAGTACGGAGGATGTCTTAGACTTTCCAATTGAAGCTCTTCTAATTTAGTAGCCGTCTGTTGCGCAGTGTGTTGTCTAGCGTTGTCGTGAAGCAGCAGTGGCGTGGAGCGATTGACCAGCCTAGGTTGTTTAGCCGCTAGCTTTTCCATCATGGTTTGCAATTGCTGACAATAGACATCAGCCGTAATAGTCTGGCCAGATTTGAGAAAACTGTAATGAACAATACCGGCACTAGTCCACCAAACGCTTACAAGTAACTTTTTTGGGGTTAATTTTCGCTTGGGGCAGGATTTGGCTGGCTGGCCAGGATCCAACCATTGCGCTGAGCGCTTCCGATTATCGTAAAGAACCCATTTTTCATCACAGGTAATGATTCGGTTTAAAATACCTTCATTATTGTGCCGGTTTAGTAATGTAACGCAGCAGTCGACGCGCGTTTGCCGGTTTGCTTCAGTCAATTCGTGAGGTACCCACCTTTCAAGCTTTTTAATCTTCCCAATTTGCTTCAAGTGAATTAAAACAGTTTTATCACTAACATCGCAGCCTGCAGCTAACTTGGACGTGGTTTGCGATGGATCCGCTTCCACAATAGCCTTCAACTCTTCATTATCAACTTGAGTCTCAGGCCGTCCACGGGGCTTGTTCTGCAGGTCGAAATTTCCAGAACGAAAACGTTGGAACCAAAAACGAACTGTGTTTTCTTTTGCAACACGACCGCCATACACATCATTCACCCTTCGAGTTGTTTCCGCAGCACTAGTGCCACGGCGGAACTCGTACTCGTAAATAATGCGATATTTTAAGTTTTCCATTTTGTAAAATGAGTGACGCAAACAGAAAAAAACAGAAGAAAAAAAACAAATGAATGACGATCATCGAAGCACAAATACATGAGTCTATAGCTGTACAAATTTGAATTTAGAATTCCTTACCAAAGAGGAGAAATTTGTGATTAAAGTGGCCAGTACGAAAAACGCCAATTTCATATGTAAGGACCTAATACAACATTATAATCTTAAATCTAAATCCACCACCCTCTATACTAAAAAAAGTTGATTTTTTAGTGAACAGCTATACGGATTGCTGATAGTTTTGAAAATTTCACTAAAGCTCCGATATAAAAATGATAAACATCCTAACCTTACCCACAGAAATTTTAGCTATAGAATTGGCTTGATTATAAAATTATAATAGATATACAAGAAGGTGAGGTGGTTAATAGAGATACGCGATAGTATCATCATCATCAGCCTAGCCAGTCCACTGCTGGACATAGGCCTCCCCTAATGAGCGCCATAGCGCCCTGTCTTCAGCTTGACGCATCCAGCATCTGCCTGCAGTCTTTCACAGATCGTCATCCCACCTGGCCGGAAGGCGCCCTACACTACGTTTGCCGAGTCGCGGTCTCCACTCAAGAACTCGTTTACCCCATCGGTTGTCAGTTCTTCGCGATAGTATAGACTCTTTAAATTAGAGACGTAGGTTAGGATCATGAAGACAAATGCAGCAAAAAACCCTTACCAGTAGCTTCAATCTTGAAAGGTGATCCAACAATGTGGTGTCCGTTGTACTTCACACTCATGTAGTAGAAGCCGGGGGCAAGGGGCGTGTAGCGCACCTGAAACGTAAAGTGCCTAGATAACAACTTTTTATGGCATCTAATAAACCGAATAATATTAATAGACTTCAAGAAAGTAGGAGGTTCTCAATTGGACTGTATTTTCCCTCAGAACTTTTGACCGGATATGGTCCGATTCTTTTTTTTTAAAGTCCTTCCCGTGTGATCCTATTTTAATATGGTCCATTTCTGACAATGGAATCCATGGAAAACCATATACTTGAGGTAGGCTTATAGTTTTTTAAAACAAAATTAATTATTATGTTTTAAAAGCTTGAACAAATCTTCTAAATAAAAAGTCCACCGCAATCGAGCTCTCCAACTCAGCACGCAAAAAGTGACTGTTCGAATCTACCATAGGAATGCAGCAGCTTCCTTATTTGTATATTAAAACCACTACCTACTGTTATTGCGAACCCACATGCCCAGCGTGGGACTAGGATCCAAATGACAGGCAATTATCAGGGCAGGCCTGTTTCTGCAGTATCTAGCCTAAAAAGGCTGATTATGTGAATTTGGATTCCTAAACATATTCCATTCAGCGTTTCTATTTTTAAAACACAAACTCTTTGATAAACAAAAATAAAGCTCCTGAGATTTAAACCTTTTTACGGTTATCTACTGGCTGCTAATTTGGACTATCTTATCTTACCTTATAACCCTCCTCAACTTCAGTGCAGTCCATAGCGACCCTGGACGGTCCGTCCATGGTGACGGCGAGGATGCCGACGCCAGCATTGCAGGTATCGATGATGAGATCGGTCTTCACACCAGTCTTGACCTGGCCCAGACCGGCACCGTGGGCGTGGACCGCTGCTGGGTCGGAGTCGTCTTTTCCAACCTGGATGGAGAAGAAGAGTTATGTAGAATAGAAACAAATATATGGTGTTATGGCGAATAGCAGTACTCAGAAAATATTATATCACACACAATTCTATACACCTTAAAAGTATTCTGTCTGTGCTTCAATGTCTTGCGAACTTGCGATAAGTTAAAGTCATTTACAACAGTATTATTTACCATGATTTGAGATCAGAAAGCTGAAGATATTGGAAAGCTTAAATCATTGTAAATATCCCTTTGTAAATGTCTTTAGAGTTAATAACCATGATGGATTCAAAGTTTTGTTGTGATAAGTAAATATAATCAGATAAACCTACCACATCAGCAAAACAAAGTCTCTCTCTGGTAAACTGTTATGAAAGCAACTGGATATTTCCACCAAAGCATTGTTTGGTCCTCTTAGGTGAAGCAGGTTTATGGATATTGTTCGGTCTCTCCACTTGACAAGATATTTCCACCAAAGGATTGTTTGAGCCACAGAAGAGAAGCAATCTTATGAATACCGTTTGATCTTTCCTGTTGAAGAATTTTCAACATACCTTGATCCTCAGCGGAGATGCAGGGATATGGATATTGTTGAACTTGACGTTGATGTTGTGGACGCCGTTCTCCCGCGGCATGAACCTGATGCTGTACTGGTCTCCGTCAATGTTCTGGATGAAGCAATCGTCGGTCTTACCGGAGGGGGCGACAACCTGGAAAAAAAATATGGTCAGAAAGAACTAGGATATTACTGTCTTTAAATGCTGGATACGTTTGAGGATGTTACCGACGTCTAAATAAAACACAAGCTGTTAGGTAGTCTCTTAAAGTAGCATCCTAATACTAGATTATTATGCTATGTATGCTATGTAATGAGAAGATAATAATTAAAAGATAATAATAATGATAATGAGATATTTTGTTTGAGTTAAAATGCACCAGAAACAAATAGTTAAATAAAAAAACAATCTGGGAAAATACCCAATCGTAGTGTAATTTTGTGTTCGAGTTTAAATAGTACGTTCATCAAATATTTGTGATTTAAGAGACAAAATAACAGAGATAATTCAAAACTGTTTTAAAATATCATTTTCCAGTGCTTAATTCGCAAACAAAAAGAAAATCCTCTGAAAAATTGCACCGAATAACAAACCGTGCTCTTTACCCAATTTCGCCGCCAAAAAACGTCAAAAAAAACGTAATAAAACGCCCGCCACGTGACCACGGCACGTATAAATCTTCTCGCGTTAATATTTAACGGCGACGAGCGCCGGACAAAAGTTTTGCGATGCGTTATAAAAATTAATATGGGGTAACTTGTGCGTGGAGGAAGTGTTGATTTTTGGCTTTTGTTTTATTTATAGCTCGTACGAGAAGGGTCAGTATTTGTAACAGCTTATGCCTACAGTTTAATGTTGGGCCTAGATAAATTTTAACACCCAGGAAGGACGTCTAGCCGAATGTTCGTTGATTTATCGACAACGGTAGTCAGTTTCAGCGGCGAGTGAGCACTTTATTATTATTGTGAGCTCAGGAATAATATCATTAATGAAATGAAATGAAATTTTTATTCAACTTTACAAACTTACTTACATCTAATAACGTATAACTAAAACTAAATAAAGTAGGTAAGCGACTTAACCTAACTTAGTTCTTACAAAAAAAAGGCAATACTTATTTTAAACTAATCATTAAATCCGTTATAAATGGTAGGTAAGTTACAGTCCATTAAACATTCACGTGACTTTCCTCCGTACGAGTTCGCACTGTATGACGGCAGGGAGTCTCGCTCTTGCACTCATGGCTTTTGGCTTACTAACAAATAAGATTTTATCTTTGTGGATAATAGTTTAACTAGAATAATTTTTTGCTCTACTTATAAAGGTATTTTCATAAGTTTTAATGTAAGTTTAAGTAAGTAGTAGTGTAAGTTTTAATATAATAGAAGTAAAAAGTAAAGTGTATATGAGGCAAAAACAAATGTAATGTAATACATACCTACTACAGTTAGTTTTTTCATAACATTCGTAAAACCTAATTTTATCTAATAAAACACACGACACTATTGTATTCCTAAGTTAGTACTAAGAATTCCATAATTACCTAAAAGGTAGTCTAATATTTTATGTGACTTTCGTCGAGGTAGCACAATAAACCAAATCTAAAAAGGTTCCATCCAAAACATCACGTTATCACACATCCCACCCATCTATCATAACTTGACGTACAGTCATACGGACAGTCATGTTCTCACGATAAATCACACTGACCCTAGCGATATTGTCGAATCTTGCGAAATTCGGTAAATCTTGGAAAGTCCAGTCCACTCCCTTAAGGATGGGCTGTGATTGATATACGATTATTGGTGTTACAATTTTAATTCTGGACCCTATTTGACGTAGGTTTTGAATGTATTTACAATGCGATAGATTTTTGTATGGGATTTTAATGGCGAAAACTTCACACAGAATCACACAAACTTCACCTATTTGTCTAGGTACAAATAAGCAGAGTTATTTTTTATAAACCGATATTTTCAAAACAATCCATTGCACCTTATTTCTTGTTTGATAGTAATAACTATTTATCAAGCTATTTATTTAGTAAACATTTGACTTGTCTAAGTGCTTATTTTGCAAGTCTAAAAAAATAAACGATTTGACTCTGACTCTGACTCTGACTCAATAATCCTCCTATGTCCTTCCTTTACTACCTAATACAAAACTTGCACTTGGGTAATACCTACTCTGAGTTCAAATAAATTGAGTAGGTACCTAATACTGGCGTTAGATGATGTCTTTAACCCGGAGGTTAAAGACATGATCTAACGCTTAGTTAAATTCCATCCGTAGTTAAAAATTTAACTTAGTCGTAAAGATTGTGCCAATTAGTTAGTATGCTAAAATGATAAGTAGATAAGTTTAAAAAAATAAACGTAAGTTGATAACAAAAGATACCTATAACTACTTTTTCTTTAATAAAATGTTTAACATTAACATTGTAAGTAGGTATGTAGTTTAATCCTACTAATATTATAAACGCAAAAGTTTGTAAACATGTCTGTAAGTATGTTTGTTGCTCTTTCACGCTAAACTACGTTACGGATCGGGCTGAAGTTGTTCTAGCCCTGGAATAACACATAGGCTACTTTTTATCCCATAAATTAGTTCCCGTGAGATAGGCGTGCGAAGCCGCGGGGCCCAGCTAGTTGTGTGTACATGGCATCCCACGGCTATGCCACATGGAGGGAAAGTATCTTATGGACTCTTACATTGATGGCAAGATACCGACGGCAGTAGTCGAATAGTCGACTACTGCAGTCGAACCTCACAGTCCGTGTGCAAGAGAGCCAAATATTGCAGAAAGCTTTTTCTGAAAGAACACTTCATTTGGAATAAAAATATATTAAACTGCATTAACATTTTTTTGAATAATCACCTGTCTGAACCGGCCAAACTCAAAAGAACACTATAATTTTCCGATCAAAAGGTAAATCGTAAGGATTCGTTTTTCCAGATAACAAAGCATCTTAAACGAAGGGAAAACCATGAAATTTTACATTCATAATTTCCGGAAAATGTATACCCAGCCTTTTATTAGATAGGTTGGACTTTTACAACGTACTTATCGGTCAGTAAGTCTGACCAGATTATAAGATTATAATATTACTTAAATTCTGGCCTACCTATAGGTATAATGCACTTACCCTGCCATCTAGCGAGCCCTTAGCACCGTTCAGTCTGATATAGAACTGTGTGGGCTTGTCCACCTGGGCTGAGTCTGGGAACTGGGCCACCTCCAGCAGATGGGCGTCGCCCACAGCTGGACTGATGTACACCTTGAAGGGAGAGTCTGGGATGTGCTGCTCGTTGAACTTGAGCCCGACGCGGTATTCACCTGGGGGAGAATGAATAATAATAAATAAATACGGGACGGCCTCTTTGGCGCGGTGGGCGAAGATCCGCCTGCGACGCAGGAGGTTGCGGGTTCGATTCCCGCCTCGGGGTAAATATGTGTACGATCTGCAGATATTTGTTCAGGGCGTTCTGGATGTTTTCTATGGATAATAAAAAATATCTATCTATGTAGTGTATAGTATTACGTATATCAGTTATCTAGTACCCATAACACAAGCTCTGCTTAGCTTGGGGCTATATAATGCTCTGTGAATTGTCCAGCATTATTTATTTATTTATTTTATTTATTAATGTTGGACAATTAACACCAACCCAACTCTTCCCGCGGATGTCATAAGGGGCGTTTGAGAGATATCCGTCGGGGTCGCGCAGCAGCGCCCTGCTGAATAATTCAACTTTCACCAAACTGCGATCCCCAACCCGCATGCCGAACGTGGGTATTATAGGCAATACTCCCATGAAATACAACCCAATAAGGCGCTTATCAGGGGGAGGTCTGCGTCCAGCAGTGGACCAATATAGGCTGATGAGGTTGAGGGAATTTGAACCTGCTTTTCCGATATTTAGGTTTTTAAAACTAACAGAGAATAAAGGCGAAACCCCACTAAGCCCTTCTAGGCAGCTTAAAAACTTTTAACAGGATTTCGATACTTTAAAAACTTTTAATTTCAGTAAAAACTTTAACAAATGGAAGGAAGTCGTCGAACCCGGCTGTAACATGTCAATACCACCATTGCAGACATCATTATTTGTAGAGCCAGCTTCATCGATAGTTAACCTTGGTTTAAGAAGGTTATTTTCTATAGAATTGAGGCCGGTTATGTCAGAGAAATAATGCCTTTCACGCAAGATTTGGTTTTGTTGACCTGCGTTAGTGACTTCGTCAGTAATGCATTCTCAGTAATCCTCGTTTATGCCTGCCAACAACCTACTTGGCCATACAAGACACACACTAATTCTAAATAATATACATATATGCTATACCATATATGTATTATATATATTGTCCTGCGCACTGAAATCACATTATTTCAGACTTGACATGGTTGATGCAGCCGCCGAAATAATGAGAAACTAAGACAACACAGATCAGTTTTTATTTTTAAACACATTATCTTATTTCCGAGCGATATTTATAATTTCATTTAATTATTTTATGGAAACTTGTAATTAGCCGTTACTTATTTTTTATAATTACCTAACTGTAGTTTCCCTACAATTGTCAACAAACAAATGAATCTAGCAATGAGTTTGTAATTTTTTTTTAGAAAGATAATATACATCTATTTGCCTACCTCTAAACACACAGTACCATTTTTTTTTGTATTAGTATTACAAATAACTAAAAATACAATAAAATATGTAATGATACAGCTTATTAAAACAGGTGATGGCTTATGAAAACAAATAAAAATAGGCTTATAATTATAAGTTTTATATAAAGTGTACCAGCGTAGCAAAATCACAATAACTCAGCTCATAGTTCTGCTAGAAGAGCAATGGTTTTCAGTTATACCCTCTGAGGTAACTAGAAAAACGAGACACCAATGTGTTGGTATAATGATGTAGCTATTAATTTTTATGATAATTGAGTTTGTTAAAAAAACTATAAACCTACACCTATATTCAATGCAATAATAAACATGGAAATTTCATGGATGCCAGTGTCAGAACTAGACCAAATTAAAATAGGGAGCACTAGCTTTCAAATAAAAAAAGAATCATCAAAATCGGCATTAAATCACGCAGTAAAATTCTGAGGTAAGAAACAAAAATAAACAGCCGAATTAAGAACCTCCTCCTGTTTTTGAAGTAGTAATTTTCCAACGCAGTCGAAATCACCTCTTTACTCCACAGTTAAATACTTCTTAACCATTAGTTAAGAAAACGGTGAAAGTGCAACCCATTCACCTAATTCCGAAACAAAAGAACTCCACCAAAAAAGTTTTGTTTTTGTACAATCAGTAAAAACCTGTCCAAAAAACCTCCACTTGGGATGCAAATAAATCCACTGTAACAATATGCCCACCACGTCGATACAAACCTCCTTTAGTGAAAAAGCTCTATAAAAAGGTTGCATTTGCAAAAATTTAAATACTACTCGAAGATGGAAGAAATATTGAGGGCATCGTTAGCCCGTTATTCAGATTGAGTGACGTATTCTGTATCTATGGAGGTCTTAGCGTGGATACGAAGAAAAGATAACTTCTAAGGGGGTAGCAGCTATACTGGTATTGGTAAATCACGTGTTGGCTTAGAATTTGCACCACTCCAAGTCTTCCCGCGGGTGTAGTCAGAGGAGACTAAGGGATAGCGCAGCAACGCCTCCTGCGGAAATCTACCACCAAATTACGATCCCCAACCCGTATGCCCAGCGCGAGGATTATGGGCATTACCGCCATGAGATAACAACCAATAAGGCGCTTAGGGGAAGGTCTGCGTCCAGAAGTGGAATAATATAGGCAATTGAGGTAGGTCACTCATTTTTTTTTTAATTTTATACATTCTTTTAATAACCAGAATTAATTAGAGTAAAAAATATTTTTACTTTAATTAATTGTGGTACAATTACTAGTGTTAATGTAATCCTAGGATACACAAACTTAATTTAAAAAAAACGTATTTGAAGCTAGGCAGATATCTATTTAATATATTTATCGTAAGTTTTGTACAAATATTTTAGAGGAAAGATTTGTATTTTTGTATTTTGCATGTTCGTATGCCTAACATTTAAATTTTGCCGCCTCGACGAGTTAAAATGTATTGGAGTTACCATTATTATTAAGAACTTCTGCACTACATTCCTGCGAATAAATAATTTGATTTGAATCGAAAATATAACCTACAATAAAAATAGTTTTTGTATCATAATTAAATACCTACCCAGAAAACCGGGAACAAATATTTGACCCGAAGCGGGAATCGAACCCGCAACCTCCTACGTAAGGAAAGTTATAAAGAAAGAAAACTTCGTATCCACACAAGGCGCCCCACAACGAGCCCTATCCGTTTTTTAGACCAATATCCGTCGTTTTTCTGTACTTTTGTCAAGTTTTTCTACATCAATGGAAATTTATTATTTTGTCGGTACAGTTAAATTAGAATTGAGCTGTCCTTAAATTGGTGTCTTATTGGGCGGTTAGATGTCTTTTATGATAAAGTCTTGGTAAAAAATTAAAATATAAGTACATTTAGTACCTACATATTTAACAATATCTTCAATAAGTATCTTGTATCCTTCGACAAGCCAATAAGAAAATCGTTCTATATAGCATTTAGAAGGATAACTAGCTAGTTATTATTAGATTATATGGAACAGTCTGCAGTTAGCTCAATTGCTTCAAGTGTAAATACAAGTTTTAATCTATTTCTTATTTTATTATAATTTTCTTTTTCAGTATAGTCTAAACTAGCTATTTTATTAAATTACCTTACACCAAAATACTACATAACTTCTAACTATGTATTTATAAAACTATGTAACATATGATCAAAAAAAAAGCTTTGAAAAGCTTTCAAAGCTTTTTTTTTTCTTTTATATATATTCTATAATTACTTAACTATAATTCTTTATTTTTTTTTTGATCATATGTTACATTGCAACGCTATGAATTTATATTTCCTTATCATCGCCGCTTCTTATATTTGTAACGTATTCTGAAATCAGCCCCTTAACACTAGTTTTGTAGGTCAGAAACTTTGGTGGCTTTAGTGCTGTGTTGTGTGGTGCTGGCTTAGAATTTGCACCACCCAAACTCTTCTCGCGGGAGTCATAAGAGGCGACTAAGGGATATCCCCGGGGGTGGACAGCGGCGCCCCCTGCAGAACAATAATACCTGCAAACTGCAATCCCCAACCCGCATGCCCAGGGTGGGGATTATGGGCACTGCCTTCCATGAGATGAACGACAATAAGAATGAATGAATGAATGAATGATCACTTTATTGTACTAATAGTAATAAATATACATGAAGGTCGTATATCTAAATAATAAATACATGTAGTACAAAAGGCGGCCTTATCGCTGAGAGCGATTTCTTCCAGGCAACCTTGCAATAAGGTGCTTATCTGGGGGAGGCCTGCGTCCAGCAGTGGACCAATACAACAAAACAGGCTGTTGAGGTTGAGGTGTACTTAGATATTCATTAAAATATGAAAACAATATAAAACAGTTTGTAAGGTATTTTAGAGGTCTTTGGTTAAAAATGGGCAGAACCGAAAGTGAAAATACGTGATGAACGATTATGAAGAAATACCTACCATCTAACTTAGTACCGAAGTGGTCCAAATACCAAATAACTGCGGCCAAAAACCCGTCCAAAGTTGCATTCCATCATAGGCGTTGTCCTTTCGCCAAAAAACTTATTTTAGGGTACCGTATTGAAACTTACAAGTTCCATTACAAAGTTCTCGCGTTACTATGAACGAAAAATTTGTTGGATGTCAGAATCATTTTAATTTCATTTACTTCATTTCATTAACTGCTTGCTTGCAATGCTTGTTTGGCACTTTTAACCAAAATTACTCGGAAACGTTCACAAAAATTTTCATGGATTTATTTAAAGTGCAAGAATGTTTAACTTTATATATTTTATGGCAACGAATACATTATAAATTTTAAAACATCTTAAAAAAAACACAAAACAATAAAGTGCCAGCAATGTAATCACTGAAAACAAAACCTCAACAACGCAAGTAGAGGAGCGAAAAAGATTCTATAGTTCGAGTTCGTTATCAGACGAAAACGGGTTAAAAGAAATTATTTAGACATGAATTACAAATACAAATACAAATCGTTTATTGGTACCATGGACATTTATAATTAAAGCTGTCATAACCAAAAACATTTTTAATTTTCTGCCATTCACTTTCGTTTGTTTACCGTGGTACTACTTACCATTAGGTAGTACCATCAATGGTACTGTGGCAATTATTGTTTGCCGTCGTTCCATTACATCGATGGTACCATTTTCGATGTTTGTTCGATGACATCAGTTCAAAAAACATATTTACACTAGGATTAAGTAACTGTCAGTACCTATTTTGTTTTTACAAAAAAACATGTAAGATTCTAAAAGCAAGTAACATAGATGTACATCTATCGCGTTCCATAGAACATTAGTTAAATTTTTTACCACCTGTAAAACACTAATAAAATCTCAAGCTATACAGAACCACACAGCGTTTCTATCTGATCACCCTTCTCAGTTTTTACCCGCCGATCATTTCGCCCAGAACTTCAATTAAAATGACTGGTAAACACCACAAGGGAGGAATGCCGGCTCTAACAGAATTTGTCTCGAAGCTTCTATTGTATTCTGAACTCACAAAAAGTCCTGGCACCCGACAAAGAAATTGGCCTTTTTAAGGATTTTATAGGAAGCTATGTTGCGTGGTCTGGTACCAATAGGTTGAACGTCAGCGCCACCGTAGATATCCGCGAAATCTACTTAAAAATTATGCTTGGATGCGCTTTTTTATTTCGTTTTGTCTTAAAAATACAAATATTTAGCCACACCTAGATTCAGTAAGTATAGTTTTTAAAACAATATTGAATTAACCGGCCGACATAACGGGTTTCCAGTGAGAGTTTTCGCAGATTTTTTTACTGAATTTTGGAAAAAGTTTGCTTAAGTTCAGTTGAGTTGCGTTTAGTAATTGTAGAGTTAAATATCAAAAACATACTTAAAAATCGAAGGTATTTCCATATTTCCAACGACCAAACGACTAGCTTCCCTATTCCATACCTGCTTAGTTTTTTATAATAGAACAATATAATAGAACATCGAAACGAACGTGATGTATGTATATTAAAATATTTTTATCGTGCATTTGTCAGTTGCGTTTAAATGATATAGACTAAGACCACGGTATCCAGCGATGTGTAAAGCACTACCCTTGAATACCCCATAAGTATATCGAGATTAAAGATTTTAGACGAATAATGACTTAAGTTTTGCGATTTATAAATGAATACCCCTGAAACGGGTTTTAATCGTTTTTGGACATTATATTTTGTAGGGATGATATAAATCGCATCCTTCAAAAATTTTGCTCCATTTTTTTATGAGAAAGGCGTGATTCAAGTCTCCCTTTGATTAATATATCACGATACCGTGGTGTTTTTTACATATACCTACCTAATTATTTTACTTATTTAATTTAAAACCTTTTTTAACGATAAACAATTACTACGTTTTTTCTATCATCTTGATTAAATTGATTAAATAGAGTAGGTGCTTACGTCAGTGAGGACCCTCCTCTTTTCTCTGCAAGTCAGTTGTCAAAAGAGCAAAACAAAATAACAATGTATTCGAGCCTATACATAGAGTTTGACGCTATGTTAAGATTTTAAATTAAATCAATGCATACTTACCCGAATATAAAACAAAAGAACTACTTTTATGATACCATTTTGTTTTATAGGACTATGACAGATAAAAAATGCGCTTAAATTTCGAACGCATTGAAGAAACGACCGACAAAGCCGCGCCGCCGCCGACGTATGCGAATTTTTAATCTGTTTTAATAAAAAATAGAATACTAATGTTTTATTTGCTCCAGCTTTGGGAGATTTTTCTTAAACTTAACTAGAAAAACTTTAGTCTCGCTTTCTACAAAAACAAAACCCTTTTTCCACGCATTTATAATAATAGTAAATACTAATATGATAAATGTGAAATGTCACGAAAACCCAAGACAATACAATCCATTAGGTAACTCACCAACCTTCTAAATTGTCATTCAGCCAACCGCAAGAACTAAATAAGACGTAAGATTCACTTTTATTACCCAAACAAACTCCACGCAATGGCATTCCACTGAATAAGGGCGATCCACCAAGAATTAAGAGTTTCATTAACAAAAACACTCCTCGTAAATCGACTCAATCACTGGCCGCTCAGAAATTCCTCAGCCATTACTTTAAAAAAAGAATGTACGGTCATCGAGAAAAAAAAGTAAAAATAATTTAAAAAATCGAACTGTCAAAATGGTTCGCGGTAAATTTTGCCGCGCTCGGCGTTCTGTGGCCATTGGTTGGCTGGTTGTGTAGGCGTGGTCAAAGAAATAAAGCTGATTTATTTATGAAATTGCATTTATGTTGTGTTTTTGTGGTGTTCGATACGGCACGGACGGGGGCCGCTTCACTTGGAGCTGATATGCACGATAAGCCGTGAATAGTTTTGGGTTTCGACGACTGCCTTACACTTTAGGTAAGTGAGGGACAGTGTTTATTTGATTTTAAATAAAATCCAAAAGCCTTTATTCGCTGACCGTGTTACATTTTTTTATAACCAGCTTGTTTATTAGGTTGTCCTTCTAAATGTGACATAGCCTTCCCTTGTTTCGCGTAAGGACCTACCCAAATCCTCTACAAATTTTATTAAGACTTAACGTTTAATTGCTGTAAAACTTACCAGTTCATTTTCCATAAATCCGCAAGCAGCATACACATTTAGGAATATAATTAGGTAGGTACTGAAGCTTTTGGTAAAATGAAAATGTTCATTAATTCTTCTGTAAGAATATGATAGATTGCCATACGGTATTAAGAAAATTAACTAAGTAATAGAAGGGTTATAGCAGAGTAATATAGAGCAGGATTTTGTCGAGAAAGCTTAAAAAAATCAAAATTATATTATGTACTTAAACTTGATTAATTCACACATTCTTAGACAATTTTGTCTACTTTTTCCTAGACAATATTTTAGTTTATAGGTAGAGTATACTTGACATTCATTCATTTCAATACTATTTTATTTGTCTCTATATTTTTGCCCTACAGGTTGCCAAAAATATCGCCTTGATAAATGAGTAGACCATAGACAAATCCCTACTCACTCAAGCAGTGATTTTGCTAGTGCATCTAGCTAAGTACCGTCAGAGTTACGTTCTATAATAAAGATATACTTGAGCAGAGATTCTAAGCTTGAATAGAACTCACGTAACGACTGCATAAGTAATGCTTGTGGACGCTTTCATAACACAGGTCAAAATAACCTAACACCCCACTCCGACCGGCACAGCGGTGATACTTTTTAGTTTTGCCATCTATCGATGAATTGCAGAACTTTTAATGACATATGCTATGCAATAGCTTTACCGCGGCAGTCCCCGAGTGTCACACGTCTTTTGGCCCATATTATGAAAGCTTACTCAGTCATCGATCTTTGCTTTAGCAACACTTTTCTATAGTATAAACGTCACTCAAGCATAGCTCTATGACCGAGCAAGTTTTCATAATACGGGCCTTAGACTCAAAGATGATAATAAAACTTCACTCACCAGGCTCATCAACCTTGTAAGAAACGTCACAAGATCCATCCTTCCTGTCCTTGAAGTCGATATCCCCCTTGCTAGGCCCTTCCAGCGAGATCGCCAGCTGTCCCGCTCCGGCCTCCCGAGTCCACACGTTGAACTCGTTGAAGCGGCCGGCCTCTCCGCGCTCGAGGCCTGGGCCTCCCGCCTTGACTAGATGGGCGCCGGAGTCCTTCAGAGGGCCCACTGTGAACTGGAAGGGGGAGCCTGGAAGAGATTTTGTTGGTTGTTATTCTGAATGTACTACGATTTTGGAGTCCCACTTAATGACCTTATGATTTGAACCTCCAACTTATTACTAAAGTTTTTGGTTATTAGAATTTACACTATAGGTAATTTCTAAGAGATTAAATAATATAAAATAAAGAATTACATTTTTGGGATATATATGATTTTTTTAGAAACTTATTGCTTTCCAAACTCGTGTAAGCTCTTTCTAACCTTGTGGCAGTTGATAAAATCAAGTTGCCTTTTACAGACTGTATTATTTAAAGAGGCTACTGAATCCACTTGTCCGTCTCAGAAATGAGAAGATTCTTTAGGACTAAACGCTTAATTTAGTCGTTCGCCACAAGCCATGGTTTGTGTTGGTAAATCTAGACAATTTTTACAACAAACAACAAGAGGGTTCTTTTTGGAAAATTGAATTAATTCGATATTAATCCCCAGCTCCTTGAATATGCGACGATTACTGTGGCACGGTAGACGAAGGTCCGTGCGGGTTCGATTCCCGCCTCAGGACAAATGTTTGTACGACCAGCACATATTTGTTTAGGGTGTTCTGATTGTGTTATGGGTAATAGATAACTGATATACATACATAGGTAATACAATACACTACATACATAGATATTTTTTATTATACATAGAAAACATCCAGCACGCCCTGAACAAATATCTGCAGATCGTACAAATATTTGTCCTGAGGCGGGAATCAAACCCGCAACCTCCTGCGTCGCAGGCGGACCTTCGCCCACCGCGCCACAAAGGTCGTCAGATCTCTAAAGGTAGCTGGTAAAATCAACCCTACTCACCAGGAATATGGATCTCCCTGTACTTCACAGACACGGTATGTACTCCCAACTCCTTGGGCACAAAGTGGACGGAGTAGAGTCCATCCTCAACTTCTTGGATCTCGGCGTCTTCGGAGACACCTCCTGGGCTGGTTACCGTTGCTGCTAGGTCAAAAGATGTGATGCCTGGAAAGAGATAGATAGATTAAAATTTATATCTGTCCTTTGTTAAGGCGCATACCCGAGCCAATATGACAGCGATACCTAGGTATTTTACCATATTTTAACGATTATCATAGGAATTTTTAAAAATCCTACGTTCAGCTTATGGTATCTATTATAAGCTATTTTTTAATACCTCTTTTATAATTTTATCTCATATATTTTAGAAGGAGATGCAAAAATAGAGTTTGGTGGCCAAAAAGCGCAACTTCGTATCTCTGCCTAAGCTTTACAAAATGACACTATTACAGAGGCATTAATAAATAAATCATAAACTGAACGTAGGATTTGTTAAAACTTGCTGCATTTAACGTAATAATAAGATAAAATAGTTGTGGGCGCCACTTTCGCTGGTGTATGGGCATTATGGTACTCCTACAACCTTCATCTATAGGAGAAGGGCTTTTTTTCGAAAACTTTCCATAATGGGTAATCAGCACTTGGGTCTACAACCAGATGACTTAAAATATACTGCTTATAAACATGAGTGCCTATATTTTTTCTTGTACGTAATTTAAATGGGATCGGTGTATTAGGTTTAATTCCTTGAATGTCCAGCCTGTCTATTGCATCTAATTCCCCCTAGTTTCCCTAGTTCACCAGATATCAAATTCCCTGTATGTATCTATATGTATATATCTTGAATGTCCAATCTATCTATTTAGTTTTATACCGCCAAGGTAAACAAACATACCCGATGGAAAGCGGTGACTGCAGACTATGGATGCCTGCAACTTCAGGGACATTACACGCACAAAATTTTCAAATCTGGTGAAAAACTAACCTGCGACCGTTTGCTTCTGAATTGGACTTTCACCCACTACACCATAAGTCATCTGGTCATTACTTACCAGGCATCTTGAAGGTGAGTTTGCAGTTGGTGCCGACCTCGGTCAGAGGCGCCTGATCGCGCTGCCTTTGGATCTTCTCTCGCTGTCTGTTGCTTCCCTCACCGGTCACCTGGAGAAAGACTTTTGTTAGTCTTTTTTTTATCAGAAATAGACCTTCGTTTGACCGCAATCTCACATGATGGAAAGCAAAGATGCGGCTGACGATTTATCACGAAGGTCTAGAAGATGGCTACTCCGGACCACATTCCGAAACACAACTGAGTTGCTTCACGGACTGGCCCAGTCCGGAGGGTGGTGACAAGTCTAAGTTTAAACTTGAACTGCTGTTTTTGACTCGGTCGAGAATACTGCTGCTTGGTTCCTCTTAGAATGAAGACGGTCTTTAAACCTACTTAAATGTTTACAGAAGTTGTCAGTTGAGTTCTTTTGTATTTAAATTAGTAATCTTTATCCATATGTATTATAAGAAAAATATAAGTACAAAACGGGTGTGAGCACCAATACAAACCAACACTGGTGCAAAACTTACTTAAATATGTATACTGTTACAAATAAATATAATAATAATTATAATAAATAAGAGGATGAAACGATGTGAGGTGTTTCGGGGTTGCAATCACCATCGCATAAGTGAAAGCTTTGTGATTTTTTCGGTGAAGAAATTAAAGCAGTTTTTCTTTACCAGTCCTTAACTTTTTCAATGGAAACATGGTCTCTAAGAGACCACTTGTTTGAAAAAGACACAGGAACAGAAATAAACCCTGCCGTTTCCTCTGCTAGGGAATTTTTATGTACCTTCACAGTGAAAGGAGAGCCCTCGACATGATGATCAGCGAACTTCAGGTTGACGATGTAGTAGCCAGGCTCCGTGGGACGGTAGCCTATGGAAAGGACGCCATCTTTGCTGTCGGCGCACTGGATCTCAGCCTTGCTGGGACCTGGTGAAGGCAACAACGGAGGTAAAGTTATCTGATGAATTCAGAAAAGAATTTGAATTTAGGGCTCATATACACGGACTACGCGTTTAAAATACTCGAACAGTAAGTTGTCGACTGTAAGGCTAAACTTTAGGCGACGTACAAATTGCCGTCCGTGTATTTGAAACGTGCGGTTCGTGTATGAGCCTTAAGCCATTTACTGGTACCAGACCAAGGCGGTCTATGGTGATACGAAATTTTGAAATCAAGATACCCCTGTAAGACACAGATAGAACCTCTAATAAGACAATTAATGCAAAAGTTTTATCAGGAGTGTCACGATATTCAGTATAATGATGGGATAATGGAGCGAGGTCTAGACCACGCAATTTGTATTCTTGCTGAGCCGTGGCGTCGTCGGGAGAATGAACTTACCTTCGATGGAGAGTGAAAGACCACCATAGCCAGCGTTCTTGGTGTCGACGGTAAAGATGTTCTCTCCGTGGGTTTTTCCTTCCTTCAGTGCTTGGCCTCCAACCTAGTAAAATATCAAAAGACTTAATTCACAACAATTTTCAAATTGAGGATGGTTTTCATAACTAATTTCGAGCCCAATCATTCGGTCATGTAGAATTTAAGGAAAAAACCATTTGCCAAAAATCTAGATACAGCATGATACCTATTCATTATGGTCAGGTATATTGTCAGTGAAATAACTCTACGCCCGGCTACTTTGAGCTGCTGGAGCATCGAAATTACACTTGAGACTTAATGGATCTTCGTACCGTTGACAAAACAGAAACGGCATTAGTTCGGAACGGAACCACTAAAAATCTCTGGTTTGCCGATGCCAGAGATCGCCTGTGGTCCCGGTCGGACTTTGATCTACTTATTCTCTTTGATTTACGTCAGTAAGTAAACATACCTTGACTTTCTTAGCGTCTCCAACTTCTTGGGTCTGCACGGTGATGTTAAACGGTGAGTTCTGGATGTGGACGCCCATCTTCTTGACGGAGACGATGTGCTGGCCGGCCTCGCGGGGGGTGAAGCTGATGCCGATGTTGCCTGAGGGGAGCTTCTTGAGGAAGCACGGCTCTTCTAGGCCTGAGGGAGCCTGGGGAATGGGGGTGATGAGGTTAGCACAACTGAAGAACTTTGCGCATAGCTATGCGACATACATAGTGCAATATAGTAACCTTTCTTGACTTAATTCCTGAGAAAGTATGACAAATCAGTCGTATAAGAGGGTGACGAATGACGTTTTTCCTTATGACAGAATGCTGAGTGTGTACTGCCATACTTTTTACCACAAAGCTTGCATAACTTAATTTTCTATGGAAATTAACATTTCCATAGAAAATAAAGTTAACGCAAGCTTTATAATAAAGTACCTACACAATAGTACACACTCAGCTTACAGGAGCTTATGGAAAAACGTGATTAATACGTAGTGTAATTCGTCACTCTCCTGTGGGCCAACTGAATTTTTTTTGTTTATTGATCTATAGGTATGTATAATAATGCTAAAACCTTCGTGAATGACTGCAAAATATTATCATGTCCAAATTTTTCACGCGGACCTCGTTCACAGAAAAGTTTAAGTACCTACTATGTTTGTTGTTATATTCATCAATAAATAAATATTGCTATACAATTCACACAACATAGTCTAGCTTATTGAATAACTAAGAAATAACATGCAAACGCACATTATTTGTTTTGAGGGTGTTTTGTTTTTCTGGTCGCCTCAGAGTAATTCTTAAAATCAGTGTTTGCTCTTCGAGCAAAGCTATCCGCTGTGTATTGCCTTTTAGTCAGGCTGTACGTACATACATAGTGTATGTACGTACTTTTTTTCATGTTTAAAATTATGTACTGACTGATTGTTGTCCCGCATTGTACAATAAATGAATAAATAATTCTGGACAATTCACACAACATTACCTAGCCCGAAGCTAGCTTGTGATATGGGTACTAGATACATATATTGTTTCGCTTATAAATCTCAAGTAATCTGTATGTTCTTTGTATCTACCTTTTTGTGTTTTTCCTTTGTACTGTGTGTTGCTGTTGCAAATAAATGTTTTATCTATTTAAATCTAAAGCTTAGCAGAACTTATGTTAATAATATTCTAACAAAGAACGTCCTAAGTGGGACTTGAATCCGCGCAACCTACTTCTAGTAGGTACTATGAGTAATTTGTACTAGCTTTATGCTAATCATCTCTCGTTTGTATGCTTATTCTTTAGTTACCAATATGTTCAACCGCTGATTATGAGGTCCTAGGTTCAAATCCCGGGTCGAGCCAATAGTTGTTATTGGCGTTTTTCTAGCAAGAAAAATTTATTGTAGCAGCCCGGAGTCAGGAAGTTGGCGGTATAACACCCTGCCTCGGAATTATGTTAAGCTGTTGGTCCAAACCTCTCCCTGGTCGTGTCGGTCTGCCGTCCAAACGGATTATGAGAGTGAGGGAACAGAGAGAGTGTATTTCTGTTTGCGCGCATACTTGTGCATAATATGTCCTGCGCCCCTGGGTAGTCTTCGTTAAGACTGGCCGCCATCGCTGCGAATTTCGGCAGGCAGGCATTAGCTAGGAGGGCATTATTATAATTACCTGGATGGAAGCGTTCAAGCTGCGGATGTCGCTGTCAGCTACCTTCCCTGGCAGAGTCACCTCGCTACAGCTGCCCACTGAGATCTGGTTCCTCTTGCGACCCTCGCCTGTCACCTGAAAATAGGAGGTGAGAAAGTGTGTTAATTGTAGACGTGTGACCTACGATGCTGTTTTTTTATTTTGCAGACGTTTAAGGGAGTCACTGCTTTGACATTATTTTGTGTGGTTGTAAAGAAGGATTTACATACGAGCATATGGGTGTTCGAATTAAATGAAACTGATTTCGAATAACTGTACAGGTAAATTGTGATGATTTACTAAAATCATCACAAATCAGTCATTTATCATTATTACTAATTTATATTTTCAATTATTCCAAGTATTTTATTTACATACCCTTTACATACACAGATTCCCTGGTACTATCTAATGATTTTATACATCCAAGATAGTCTGGTAGAGATGGTCGCTCAAGAGCCATAAGACTTGTTACTTAGATCAGCTGTTTTGCTATATTGTTTCATTCGATAAGTGTGCAATAAAGAATTTCCTATCTACCTATCATCACACCAAGGTCAATCAAGGTCTTAAACTTGTGAATCGACATAGTGTTACCAATGTTCGGTTCACATTACATTAGATACAGTTATGCGTCCAAGTTCCACTAAACATACCTTAGCCAGGAATGGAGATCCCTTGATGTGCTTATCTCCGAACCTCACGGAGACCTTGTACTCCCCAGGAGCAGTTGGCAGGAAAGACACCGCAACTGTGCCATCTTTGTTGTCGTGGCAGGTGATCTGAAAAGATTACTTACGATGGTTTATTCCCATTACATCCGAACCTATTGTTTTCGGAAAAATAACTTTCATACATTAGTTCCCAACCACATCAACAAGATGTTTAATGATCATACCTGTCGCAGGGCACATTTGTTGGAGAACAAGACAGAGGCTGGCAAAGTGAAAGGAAGATGACATCAAACAATGTTGCTGAATGATGGGACGAGGCTGCCCTGTATAACTCTCTCAGTTCGCAGTATGTCTTTGCTTATTGTTTTTGTCGATGAGTCACAGGTACAATAAAGAGTTAACCATCTATCTACGTTGAGGAATGAGCTAAAATCCCAGATAATTATTCGTTCACATAAAGTATGTTACCTCAGCCTTGCTAGGACCCTCAACCGCCATAGACAGCCCTCCAGCACCAGCCCCTTTGGTGCTGATGGTGAAGAGACTCGGCTCTCCGCTCACTCCTTTCTGAAGACCAGGTCCAAAAGCTGTCACGTAGCCTGAGGAAATGGAGTCCACGTGGAACTTGTAGGGAGAACCTGGAAAATAATTTTAGAAAATTAGAAATAGAAAACTACTAATAGATTACACTTACTCGGGACCACAGGGTGATTTTTATTCGTCCAAGTTTTATTTGAACTCGATGTTATTTTTTAAATGGGTTTGTGTTATGTTTTTCTCGGAATATGATAATTGTCTTATTCTGTTTTGTACGTGTAAGCAAGATAGAAGTTAAAGTTTTGAATTTTTGTTTTGTAATTAAAATACTTACCCTGGTAAGTAAAATTAAAAATTCAAATTTAGTTGCCAATAAAGATAAAGAAAACTGTACAGTTCAAGTAAACGACGAAAACGTTAATGTTTGTGACAAAGTGACTATTGAAAAAGACAAAAAAGAAGTTACGACGCGTATTGATACTGGAGAAGATAGTCAAGTACATACCCTGCACGTGTTCTCCATTGTACTTGACGTAGAGCTCGTGCACACCCTCCTCGCGAGGGTCGTACTTGATGCTGACGGTACCGTCACGGTTGTCTTCAATGACGGGCTGGTCTATGTGTCCGCTAGGCATCTTGACTTCCGCTGGAAAAGGGTGAAACATGAGTTAGAGAGGGATGTACAAGATTTTTAGGAGATCGGTACAGAAAACATTACGATGACACTTCTTCTATTTTTGTGCGACTTTTTTTGGAAATTTTCGATGATAAGATTGCGAAAGAGTGGTGAAAGAGCTATGTATATAATGAGAGTATTGAGTCAGTGACTATTTGCGCCATCTTCTACCGTGTTCTAAATGGCTCTGATAGGTTTGTCGATGATCATAAAATCCCTTATGCTATGCAAACTACTTTCAACGCCTATATTTTTGCAACAAATTCAAAATAAAACCCTTGCAATTGATTTCTGTCCCGCAAATAGCCCAAAATTCCCGCCATCTTAACTTTCACAATCTTAGAAATCACGATCATCTAGACATATATTAAACCGTCCAAAATAATCTAAATAAAATAATAAAACCCACAGGTTTTCATTACTGGAATTGACGTCACACGCTATAAATTGTATGTTACAGACTACGACATTCCTATGTAATAAGCTGAAGATTGTAAATCCGAACATTATCACTATTTATATATTCCAGTGTCCAGAAGACAAGTTTGTCTGAATGAAATACGCTGCTGGGGTTAGCTAAATGATGCAACAGAGTTCTGAAGTGTCAAATAGAAGTGGCTCATGAATTTATAGATCAAATGTGTTTATTTTCGAGACAGGATGTGATCTGTCTGTATGTAATTCGCAATTCTAATAGTTTACTAGAATGGCTTTTTAATTTCTTGGCAATACACTTTTTAAAATTCTTCTTCCGCAAATTAGAATACTTTAGTACCTTCTTGAAATTAACCAATCTAGATTTCCCATGTTCAAAGGTATATGAAAAAAAGGAAGCCTTGGCGTATATACTTACCAATCGTAAAATCATTAAAATGTAGAAAATTACAATTATCGCAAGCAAAATTTAAGCTTTCTTGGTGTAAGTAAAAGGAACCTAGCGGCACGGTGTTAGCATAGGTATAAAAGGTGCCTCTACTTTTGTTTTAAACCGGAGCGGATGTTCTCAATACGACTGTATTTTTTTTATGTTTGTTATTTGAACTTTTGACTGTGTTGTCCGATTTTCCTGATTCTTTTCTTATTATGAGAGCTGGTGCTTTCCGTGTGGTCCCATTTTATTTTGTTTAGTTCTGACAATGGGATCCATGAAAATTCATGAAAAAACTATTAAAATTTAAGTCGGTTTATAGTTTTTAGAAACAAAATTAATTATTACATTTTATTTTTAACTTAGGTTTAAATTTTGTAAAGAGTAAATTGTTTATCGTAGTGTTTATGTCACATTACTTATTTACTATACCTAGAGAGACAGAGGAGGTTCCTAATCAAAAATAACATCCCAATCCGATTTGAGGCAACAACAACATAATTATTTATCTAACTAAAAGTAGTTATCGCTGGCAGATATTCCAGGCACTGCAGCGTCCCGTAAATACATCAGCGAAAACGCCGTTATAAATAACCCAAAACAAATTACTAAAACAAATACCCACCTTTCCTCGAATCAATATGGTAAACTGAAACAAAATTCAACGGGGTAAACGAGTATCCAAATCCACCAGTTTTATTAAAAGATATTTCATGCGCCTCTCCGAATACAATCACTTGTTTCTCCTTGTCTATCTCGGACACCGAGAAGTACTTCTTCGTATTGTCAACGTAGATTTGAGATAACAGGTTCCAGTCTTCTTCCTTATCTTTACCAACGATGGAGTTCCACAGACCACTCATAAACGCCATAGTCCTTTACTTTCAGAAAATTTGAGCCTTTACGGAGATTTCTATCATTGTTGCTGATCTTTTTGTAAGTTCAATTTGTTAATAATTTGCGTCACTCTCTTTTTAAAGATTTTATTTGAATATTTTTTATGCTCTGTTGAAATCATTAGAAATATATGGTTTAACTCAATTGATTATTGTAGATGATTAATTATCTACAATAAAGGTTCCATTATTTTATATCTTGATGATCACCTGCGCTTACCCTGATGATGTTTTACATACGTCCGTTGATTTTTTAGATCGCGTTACCTTTGTGTATTATTTAAGTATATAGAAATATACTTATCTATTTTATTGAAAAAGAAAATTACAATTAAATATGTAAATAAATTATAGTATTTACAATTAAAACAATTGAGCTAACTGAAGCCTGTTGCAAACAATTTACATATATGACAGCCTTTAGAAATCTAAGCGAGTCAAGCCTAGCCATGACTCGGACAACAAGTCGAAGCACTTGGCATCTGCTGAGTGTTGTCCATTTTTGTCACCCTTATCTTGTAACTTTCATTCTATATGTGCTATGTACGTTTCTTTACTTTAGTCTACATACCGAAGCGGCCAAAATAAAAAATACCACTTTATTTCATTTTGTGTTTGTATTTTGTAATATAATTTGACCTTTCCTAAGTGTACATACATTTATTGTATTTATGTAAATAAAGCATTTTTGAATTTGGTTAACAAAATAAAAGCATTTTTACTTCAACTCTACCAATTAAATTCTCTTTGGTGGCATCATGCGTGGTATTAAATTAAGTCAATCCGAGTGTCCATTTTATATCATCCATAAAACTTACCTACTTGTCAGACATTGACAGCAATGGTAGTCGTTAGCTACCGCTTTCAAGTCCACAGTGGTATAAAAATCAATGTTTATTATGCTTTGACATGTCCTATCGTAAAAATTCTATGGTATAAATACTCTAGTGCTGGGTGAAACTGCGAGTGAATCTTGAGATGTATGGGTGGGTATAACGATGATATTTTGATCATTCTTGTCACTACGGGAGCGGTGAGCATAGACTTGTTAATGAATTATTTTATACCCACGCCTTTATGCTGAGTGTGCACGTGACGACGTCAGTGGCGCAGCGGGTGATGGTCCGCCTGACGCAGGAGGTTGGAGTTTCGATTCCCGCCTCGGTACAAATGTTTATACGTATATAATAGAGAAAATATATCTACATACGTAGTACATGTTCTTAAGTATATCAGTTGTCTAGTACCCATAACACAAGCTCTGCTTGTCTTGGGGCTAGATAATAATGCGTGAATTGTCTAACATTGTCCCTCGTTAAGGGATGAAACGTTGGTGTTCTTCCAACACATAATAAAGTGCGTAGTTAACCCGCTTACATCCATAATGAATTTCTCAAACTACGATAGTTTTTATCATAAAATGTCTAACATTAGTTACATATTATGATCATTCAAAGTAATTCACGTCGGAACTTTCACATTTTCTAAAAATGGAGTAATGCGAGCTTCGTAGTAAACAGTATGGCAGTTCACTCTTAACATACTGGTAGAGATGGGAAAATAAAGAAAACTTAGTGAGCGTTATAATAATCCAAACTAAATATAACAAATTCGAAAGTAAGTCTATCTGTTACACGTAACTCTTCGCGCTTAAACGGCTGAACGGATCTCACTAAAATTGGCAGGGAGGTAAATCGTATCCTGAAGACGGACTTAGACTACTTGAAAAGCGCGTGCAAAACCGTGGGCAGCAGCTTGTATAGTATAAGTCACGAGCGATCAAATGGGGCGGAACAGTGTAAAAGTAAATATTTTACGTGACATTCCTTATGCGATCCACGTGTTGTCAAATTGAGATGGAATCTTATCAAACTAATTGTCCTGCTGCTTTTATTTTAGTTCCAAATAGTCCATACTATGCGCACAGATTATAGGCAGTGGTAGCGAAAGCCGATGATTCATAGAAAACATTGAAATTTGTGTACTTTTCATCTTGCGATACACACTATCTGAACAGGTTTCAAATTTATAAAATTCTTGAGAATGCGGTATTAGAAATACCTACCATTGAAATACTTCTATCGCAAAGTCTTCAACCTCCAAACGTTTTTTAGTTATAAGTAATGTGTTGTCATACCATTTATTTAATAGTCGGCACAGTTTAGCGTTTAATTATAGCATGAGGACAAATTAATGTTTTCATATGTAAATATCAACGTCAGATTCTTTTAAACAACTTGAAGAAACTAGCAAAGCACCTGTTGTTGAATGTCTTACTTTTCTAAAGCATCGTGTGTGTCTAGATAAACCTAACATAGACTTTAAGGCACTACTAACCAAAATGTAACATTGTTTTCTTTACCTAAATAAATTATTCTATTCTATTCTATCGAAGGTAACATGATTATGACAATGTAGTTCCTGCGAACCCTCGGTAGCTTGAATCGGTAAAGGTTCGGTAATTGTGTAAATATACTGTATACTACCGCTGACCTGTCAAAGTTAGCAACGTTAATACATTGCTTAGAGCACTGTCACAATAGGGTATATGCATGGTTTTTTTTTATTTAGGTTTATACATAAATGAAAAAAAATATACACCCAAAAAAAATTAAATTATTGAGGTAAAAAACGAAAAGTAAAACTACACTCAGTTTCGGATGATAAAAACGCTGCCTTGTTAGCCATTGCATTTTATGACGTCAAGGATCATCGAGTCCCTTAGGTAAACTCAAAGTCAAAACTTCATGCCCATACAAAAATGTTCAAGTATGACGTCACGCTTCACGTGCCAATAACGTTGCGTTTTGACATTTTGCTGTTGACACTTAAAATATCTACTTTTCAATGATTAAATTTTACAATAAAAACATCATAAAATACATAAATAAATATACAGATATATTTCTATAACACTAGAGAATACGTAAAAAAAATAGCTTTTTTGAAGTCACATGCATGTACCCTATTCCATAGAATACACACTCAGACCCGTATTATGAAAGCTTACTCATTCGTGGATCTCTGCTTGAGAAACGCTTTTCTATGGAATAAATCTCACTCAAGCTTAGATCTATGACTGAGCAAGCTTTAATAATACGGGCCTCAGACTGTTAAAGTTGTCAATGTTGTACAGTATGCTAAGTATCTTTTACCTTTAAACGAGCAATTCTTGTACATAATATATATCATCTGAATCTCGGAAACGGCTCCAACGATTTTCATGAAATTTAGTATGCAGGGGGTTTCGGGATCGATAAATCGGTCTAGCTACATGAGATCATTTTTAGAAAATTTCGTTTTATAAAACTAAACTGAAAAATATGACTCTTCCCGACATCTATTGGCGTATAATAATAGTATAATTTCTAAAAAACAAAATTTACCTTTTTATAACTTTAACATTTCCATAAAAAATGAAGATAACGCAAAATTTGTAGTAACAGTATGGCATTACACACTCTCTGCAGGAGGAGTTCCTGTGTCTGCTCCTTTTGCTGAACAATTCTACCACCTAACTGCAATCCCCAACCCGCATGCCCAGCATAGGCATTATCCCCCTTATTCATAATGGTCTGCTAACATAAAACAGCTGCTAAGCAGTGTTAATTCTCAGCCTGACTTATGTCAATAGAAGAAGACAGAGCGAGATAAACAGATAAACAGATAAACGTTTAACAGATAAACATTTTATTTATAATTTTTCACATTATACGTCACATTGATTTTAATTATTAAAATAAACATAGTATATTATTAATGAGATTTAGCAGTGTACTAAGTTAGCAGACCATTATGAATAAGGGGGTTAGAGTATTACCCCCATGAGATAAACATCTATAAGGCGCTTATTAAGGAGACTCCTGCGTCCAGCAGTGGACGAATATTGTTGACGATAGAAGAAGTTGAGATCAATTAAGTAAGAAGGTTTGACTTGCATCGATACGTAACCATTTATCCCTATTAAAATATCAAATCATACATTAGATTAGTACTTTATTTCTATGTTACAACCACTTGCCATATAATTTCCACACAAATGTTAATAGTGGGTAAAATATTGCTTTGGTTGGTATTCTTAGAAATTAGGTCTTTGAACTCTGCTAGATTTCATTACGACAATTACTATGTGTTAACTCAAAACACGTATATTTACACAAGCTCTTCTTAAATTTGCATTTGCCCAATTTTATGGTGTTGTTGGCAAAGTAAGTGCTACTTCGGAAAATAGTACACATGTTCACAGTTATGTATCGATAGGTAAACCCCCGGTTAAGTAAGAAACCAATATCTATTGTATATAAATATTATAATATGTATATCCAGAAATATTGCGCAATTAGTAATAAAATTCTGTAAAATAATTATAAAACACTACATGTGTACATATACATTCTAGTCATTTGGTTCGAAAAAAGATGTTACCTGGATAATTTTCCGCGAGTTTTGAAATGGGTAATTTTATACATTTGTATGAGCTCTTTCCGAATTTCAATTTCGCTTCGTCGTTTTTGCCATTTTTCCGAATATAAAACTTTTCATGTAAAAACTACCAAAAGTAGTACACTATTGGTAGTTTTTACCTGAAAAGTTTTCCTGCAGCAATTTTTTTTTTCAACTTTGCCATCTCATTTTTTGCCATGCACCGGCACTGATAGTGATAATAATGATTAGTGACAGAATATAAAACTCCATAATAATCCGTTGTCATTAAAATACTTCCGGAAATCCATTGTAAATATGAAAATAAAATAAATAAAAAAATCGCGGAAATTTTACTTAATAAATCACCTTATTTTTGTAAAACTTCAACCAAAAGTACTATACTTTTTAATCAAAGCGCGCTACCATTTTTAATCAAAAAATGGTAGCGCGAAACCTTTTTAAATACCCCATCTCTCTTTCTTTATAAAATTCAAATCCCTCGTATGATTAGTGTTAGAAAATACTTCAAAAATAGAGCGATGACTTATCGCAAGAATTTTAATCGAGTGTCTTCAATGACTCACTCAAAAATATTCAGTGTTGCAATCTACAAGGCATTTATATTTCGAGTCTAAGCAAATATGTTTTTTCCATTCATAAAATAATAGACAAGACATGTGTTAATAATTTTATAAATGAGTATGTAAAATTATACCACTAACCTATATCTAAAGCTTAGATTTAAGCACGTCTCCGTTGGAAAACCCGATTGATTGATTTTCAATGAAAATCTGTCACAAAATCTACTCTTGAGAATGTTTGTCTAGTTGCGTTTTAGTATTCGAGTGTTATTTTATTATACACACTTTTATTCATTACTCTGGATTATAATGGCCATAGATTGGCCATTATAATCTAGTTAGAGATTGTTTTATTCAAGCTAGACTTTATTCTGTTGACCTATTTTTTGTAAGTGCTTTGTGTGTTAACGAAAGGCTTTTTTACTTTAGTTTACTTTATTCAGAAAATAGGCGAAGCCGCGGTCGAATCTAGCACATAATAAATTAATTATTTTGGGTTCGTTCCTATCAATACATACAGATTTAGATAAATGTTTATGTAAAGATAGAAATATGTCACGAATGTGGAAAATGTTTTTTCAGATGTTAATAATTGAGATTTCTTAGTAAACTGACAGCATAAGGAAAAATATGATTGGAATTCAAACTTAATAACCAGTAATAGATAAAATATATTCTTACAGCTAACAGTTGCTCCATACCAGTTGGTAAAATATATTAATAATAATTAATATTAATATTAATATATTAATATTAATGATAAGAGTATATTTTATCTGATTGTTTCATGTCTAGCTTCGAAACACTTTTTTGTACTTTACTACAAAGTGGAATTTAATATGAAAAAAAAAACAACAATTTATGAGTGAACAATTCATATAAAAAATGTTTTTCATAAGGTCATGTTGTTTTGAAAATTTATCGGATGGTTAGCAAAGCGGCTTTTTGTTAAAATTTTAACAATAATCAATACTATTTTTTTTTACCAAACGTCAAACTCACTTGCATTACTATGTTTGTTGTTGTGGAAAATTTGTAAATACGTTAATAAATGACTGCAAAAAAACGAAATGATTCAAAGTAGCCAGTTCTAACGCAATATAGTCACTACAAATTAGGTATACATAGATGAAGCGAAAAAAGTTAATCACAATCAATGATTTGACGTGTACATATATAATATTCCTCTGATGTGTGTTCGATGACAAATAGGATGAAGCAACACATTATAAAGATTAAAGGAAGTTTATGTTGTTTTATGTTATCTCTTTGACTAAAACCACAAGTGTTAGAAAACGTGGAAAACAGACTTTTATGAAACCAACATAAAATGTCAGGAAAAGTTGTGAAGAAACCGAATAGCATCCTTTTGCCATTATTAACTCGGTACGGTACTATTTATATTCATTTTGTAATTGTTGGTCGTAAAACTGTTGCCCACATTCACTGTTTAGCAAAAAACTAGATTGGTTGAGCTACTACAATCTTGTGCAGTTGATTTCGACCAATTTACTATTTTGTCTAGTAATTTTAATGTGGAAATGGTGGGAAGTTAATTTTTCAGAATTACAGTATTTTCTGTATCTTCTGTGTATATAAAAATCGATTGCTGTTCGTTAATGTCTCTCAAACTTTAAAACGGCTCGACCGATTTATCTGTTTTTCTTTTGCAAAATGAAATCGGGAAAAAATGTTTACAGTCATCAATAAATAAAAAACTCTACAATTAATATTTCCCTGTTACGAGGGTAAGACATATGGACAACACACATAAAGACATATCCGTAAGTCGTAGTTTTAAAAAAAAAAATAACTCTGTAAAAGATTAAAATAACAAATGAGTATGTCATGTTGGCGCCACTGGGAAAATTATTAATACAACTTCACGGTAGGAGACTAGACAAAACGTTAAATTCTTAACATTATATTAATCATAGTACTCATAAATTCAGCGTGGAAACTTCAAAAGAAAACATTATTATGTCTGATCACTAGAACTGTGTTTGTTGGAAACATCTTGCATTGTAGACACATATTTGAGTTTATAACCTTTTGATGTCCTTCATGGCATAGAGGGTAAATTGCCTAGTGATGGTTCAATTCTAACCTTTGTGTGAGTATATGATATTTTTGGTGCTATATCTTCGTTTCTCGTTTTTACAAATGTTGAGCACCTATGTATCGTATTACCTATATGAATTCAATAAATTACTTTATTTTATCGTATATTTACTTGAATTTCAAAATTTCGGGTCAATCTAAAATGATAAATCAGGTCAAGGTCATTGAATACGATTTTTAAAATATTGCTCTATTAGTACACAAAAAAGCCTTAGAAAGCACGATCAACCTTTATTTGTGCTATCGTGACTTCAAAATTATACTGGGCCGGTTTATTGTTTTATTAATAATTTCCATAATATGTACAAGCTATCAAGTGACGCTTTAATAAATCAGTTACAAAAATATACATACATATAATGGTTGAACAAACTCCACAGAAAACTGACAAATTGAATAATAGTTACAAAAGCTTCATGATAAAGCGAAGAATTAATAAAATCTTTTGTAAATTTCATTGATGATTCATTGTGAAAGAACAACCGGATGTCGGCGACGATGAATTTATGTAGAGAGCTACATATTGTGTTGACATATCAATAGAAGTGATGAATTTTTCGGTTTTGTAACTCATGATACCGTTATTAATCTCTAGGATTTGTTCGACTTCAAGGCTTTTATAACTTTCCCATTTCAAACGAATCAATCTTTGACCAACGCTAGTTTGTTACTTTCAAACGTTTTAACTAAACAAAGTAACATCGAAGAACAAATGACTTTTAGTACAGCCGATCAGCGAGTAGGCTGGTAATCTAAGAGCTGCCAACCAGACTTACTTTTCATACAAACACTCGTACGTGATTATGGCGCTGTAACAGACCTTTTTTTGAAACGTTTAACTAATAGGTATCTTGGGCACTATAATCTAGGTTTCTATGTCGACAAAAAATCTAAATTTGTAGAAACAAATTGAGTATATGCCTTCAAAAATCTGCTTTTTTTCGCAATTTTACTTGAACTTTGGGCGTTCATATTGGACTCATAAATGATAAAAGTAAAGTAAATATTTAGACACAAACCTTGCAAATGTAATGGAGATTCTCTACAAACTTGTAAGGCTTACCTACTAAAAAACACGTATTTCCTCGAACAGTTTTTATGAAATTTCCTCACACTATTTTTCCTAGGGCCTACCCGCGAGTGAGCGGCGAAAGTAACCGAACGCCCACCGAGCGATCATGCGCTTTCTCTCTCTTTTCGCTTTGCCTCTTTTTCTAACATTGCGCTGGAACTGGATGAAACAACAAGCTAATTTGAATCACGCGTGCGTTGACGATAGTAGGACTGGGAAGGGCTCCCCTAAGGAGGCCTCACTCGTAATTATTACACAAGCGGCAAGTTAGACTAGGCGCTGTGGCGTAGTCCAGTCCAGGCGATCGAAATCAAAAATACCACTTTATTTCCGTGTCAGTGAATTTTTTAATATGATTTGACCTTTTCTAAGTGTTCATTTATTGTATTTATGGCAATAAAGCATTTTTGAGTTTGAGTTGAGTTTGAGTTTGAGGACTAACATAATGCTGATGATAATGATGAATTTTTACCCAGCAGTGTGTGCCCTACGGGCCTACCTTGATCATCGAAGAAAGACGAAGATAACTAGGCTCTGTGGATCGATGATGTTTGTCCGCTTATTGGTTATTTTTGATGGAAAAGCGATGGCAATTAAAACGATTATTAACGAAAACCTGGCTTATCGTTGAAAGCCCATCAGTTTGATAGTCTAGATGCAAGTTTATAATATGCAATGTAAATTAAATTTATGTCGTGACGCCATGATAGCCAGTCTGGCGTGACCAGCAAGCAGCCAAGAATTTTGTAACAAAATTGTGTATCCGTGCCGAATATTTTATAACGAACACCTGCGATCCATGTCGGGTGCAGATTATTGTATAATTTGAGATAGTGAGATGATTTCAACATAATTGTATACAGTGTGGTTTTTAACAGGGATTGTGACAGTTAATCTGCCTCCTTACTAGATATAATTGAGGAAAACTTTAGACTTTAGGAAACTGTCCTCAGTTTTAAAGAAATTAAGTATTTTTCTAAGCATCATTCATCATTGATCGAGTCTATGATATTGATGTTCTATGACCGCTCAGTGAAAAATACTAAAGTTATCTAGTTCCTAAAACACAAGCTCTTGTTTTTTTGAGTATAGATAATGCTAATTTGTAACGTTCACCATTATAATATAATGATGTTGGTTTTGCATGACAAGTTAGTAAATTATGAATGTACTAACAACGCGGCCCTAAACTTTAAGACTGACATTGAATGTCATAGTTGACAGCTACAAAACTGACATCTACAGAACTGACAGCTTATCCTAATTACAAATACATTTACGATGCAACTGCATTTTGCTGGTGTATAATGCATCTAAGTCTATTTATCTAAGCTTTTATTTATTACGACTAAACACTCAAAGCTATAAACATTGTGGGTTATTATATTAAAAGATGATTGAACAACTAGCAAATGTCTTGATGTTCACTTGTGAGACTTGAAAAACTAGCTACAACAAACACACAAGATATCATACCTACGTCATTTTTAAAACTATTATGGCAAGCCAATCTTATCGATATAATAATAAAAAACAATTCCGAAAATCGCGTTAACCTTATTTTTATTTATTTTCTGGATCAAAATTAACTAACGCTTGGATTTTTTTACTAGATAGTGGTAGTTTTAGTACCTATCAGTACCTATTTTAAATGGTATTTTTAAGTAGCTGATAAAAAAATCGGATTGAATGAAATCGTTTAAAAAGTGTCTGTAAATTTCATACTTCGGCAGCACAAGTTTTAATGGAACAACTAAGGTTTTCTCAGAATTACTCAAAAGATGGTTTAAATCCTTGAGAAATATATATATATTTATAATTATAATAAATTATTCAGCTTACATTTGTTAAGATTTCGGATGTGTCTTTCTTCAATAGAACCTTGGATTCCTTGATGCTTTCAACATCACTAATACGCTTGCCGACAAGATTTTCTGACGACTCAAATAATCCGGTATTTTGGCTCAAACATCTAAATAAAAAACATTAATAAATTCAAAATTATACATAATAAAATAACTAAAACTCAGTTATGAGACTTTTTAATAAACAACTGTGGAGTGGGTAATTATAGTCAATGTAGTTGTTTACGTTGATTTTTATTTCTGACCAGACGGTTTCCCGTGGTTTACTTACCAAAAAGATGGGCTGTCGTAGTGTCCAAGTAAGTAATAACAAGACGTCGATGTTGCAAAAAGTTAATTCTAATTACTGAGTTTTTCAAACTTTGTTTTAAAGCTTTAGCTCAGCCTTATGTATCTAACATAAGGAAAAGCATTTGATAGACTGGTTCCGAGCTCTAATCATTCATTTAGTTCGATATACATGACACTTATATTTTTACGTTATCCTAGGTTTGATTTCTATGGAACAGAACATTTATATAATTTTAAGCTTCAACTGAGATCTAGTAATGAAACGATTTTCTGGGGTTTTCTGACATGAATCGAATCCAAAATTTTGTTGACCCATGTCGCACGCCTTTTGGGAATCTTATGTGGCAAGGCCTTTTCTAAGTGTACAGTGATTTTTTTACAAAAATAAGGTATTTTAATTTGAGTAAGTATTAGGAGGAGAGTGGAAGAAAAGTACATGTTGTGCCAAACCCACCTAGCGTGGCATAAGGTCTGAAAAGAAGAAGATTTGTGTTGTTCATTGTTTAATTCCATGGAACAAATGACATATGAACTTATTCATTATACGATTAGATCTGAACTTATTCATTTTATCAGATATGGATTAAATACTATGCTATGTTTTAATTTTTGAATATGAAGGTGAATTAAATGAAAATTAACGAATTTCACCATTGAAGATTCGTTTGTTTTATTTTACCGTCAAAATACCAATGAGAAAAAATCTTTTTACCCAACGCTTAAAGTTAAGCTTTATATCCATTTATATCTGTCTTTGCACGCGTTTTCGGAAAACAAATTAGTTTAAATACGTAATTCCAGCCACCAAATCACCTTTATGTGTGCAAAATTACAGCTTGACCCAATCAGAAGTTTTGGCGTTATCTTCGGCTTAAAATCATCACAATGGCACAACATTTGACATCAATAATAAATTTAGGATATTAAGGTAAGTGGCACAAAATAGCAACTTGGCATCTCTACCTTACACTAAACAAAAAAAACCCTAAACAGAGACATTAAAAAAAAGCTTATGATTAATATCACAAACTGCAAACTGTATCGACTTTTGAAAATTTCTTTGTTTATAAATAAAATAAAATAGTTGATGGCGCTTATTTGGGTTGGAATAGTGCCCTAACAAGTTGTGATCTAATCTAAAATTCATTTTAATTATTATACGCTGTCGTTATATTCTATCGCAGTTGTCAATCATAAGCGAGTAGACGCGGCCTAGATGTGCACCTGTCTGACTGGAAGGTCATGTAAATCTGGAGAGGATTATTAATAATCTTACCCACGTTTATCTATAAATCCTGCCGATCATTTTCTTGGGTTTTTTGCGGCAAGTTGTAAGACTATCGGTTTTTTAAGTCAAAGCAAAAAACGTAAAGCCGTTTTTTTTTCAAAAAATAAATGAATTTAGCTAACTTAGTAGAGAATAGTTTAGGCACGGATTAATTCATTTTTTTTTAGATTTACTTTGTAAGGACTTTGAAAGGTATGTAAATAACTAATAATTTTTGATTTATCTTAGTTAGATGTGCGCCTGGCTGATTTAGTAAAAAAATGTTTGAATCATTGTTGGTTGATTAGCTACATCAACTTACCTACCTATTATTTCTATCTCTTTCAATAAAATTTCTTTCTCTTTTTATCTATAACTAGCCTAGATTATTACGTAACTCAGAACATCATTTAAAGTGAATTATATTCTTCTCGCTGTTTTGTCGAACATCTTACGTTCTTATTTTCGACACTCCTACACTCATTTCATAAACGATATTTGTTGACAGATATACATAGATTTATGATTTAAACTGTGTAAATAAAATTCTTATTAATAATACCACGTCAAAGTAACTTTAGTTTCAGCGGATATTGATCGTCGCAATAAATCAACTCGTAGCCGCGTAGCACTTTCGTAGACCTTCGTAGCAGCTAAATTATTTTACGTACCGTAGAGTGACACAAATTATTATATTTAATTTAGTGGCAGAATAAAACTTTAAAAAAATTCTAGTAATAAAAAATCCGTACTGGCTCCATTCTCTGTTTAAAAAACACCAACCGTAATTCCAAATTTAAACACTAACACTACACAGACACTGAGACTTGCAACGTTCGTTCCAGGAGGCACCATCCAGCGACAAGCACGGAAAGCGACTAGGTCCGACCGACGACGCCGCCGTCACCACACGATATAATTTTACACTAATTATATTTATTTTTCATCTATTTCGGTCACAATAAATCGATTGGTAATTATGATGTTTTGACGTTTACAGCCGAGTTCTTTGTCCTGTCAACGTCAAAAATTAGACTGAGAGACTAAAAGACTGGATAATTGCGGGCTGTTTACGATTTCGGTCACCTTTTTAACCCAAAGGTTGAGTTTGACAGGTTATGATTCAGTGACATTGGATCAAGGGGATGTCGTAAACATGCCAAGTAATTTTGCAGTATTTATTCGTCTGTATGTCATTACTGGGACTTAAAAAGGTTAACTTTATTCAACGAATGACATTTAAAATAAAAATCATCTTTTTTCTACTACCGAGTGACAGTAATGATATAAAAAACTGCGTACATTTCCACTTATCGGTTAAATTTATTTCTGAATACAAGAACTATTAGTGATATCAAAACAACGATAAAGAAATCTGGCAAATCTCGTAATAATTTTATGCAGGAACAAATAAGAATGCGCATTGTTTTAAAAACCAATTGCTTTTTGACTATTTATTATGATCTCATGAACAGATGTTTTCTTGACACTCTACCATTAATATTTCTGCAACATTCAAGTGAGTTTTTTCCTACAGCCGTCAAATTTGACATTAGATTTAACGACCAAATTCTAGCCATTTCAGCGTTTAGCATTCCAAAGTACCTACTATAATAAACCAAAGATCTTTTTTGTACAACAGTTGACAGTAAATATATTTCTGATTCTGATTCTGAATGTAATCTACGTTTAGAGAATCCAACAATAATTTTATATCGGCCTTTTTTTAATTGTCTAAATAATATTTCGAAAAAGCTAAAGATTTCGAAAAAAATCTACAAAAATAAAATCACCCCAGCTGGATCCAACTTTTAGATAAAGCCCCGAATAGAGGTAGAAGGGTTCCTACCCTACCCTATTTGGGTTAAAACTCTGTAAACATTGAGTAGAAAAAAATCAATTAAACTCCCCGCGACATTGTCAGGTAGGTAATTCGGCTAAAAGATCTTTTATTTGATCTTTTTTGTACTTAAAAAAAGACATTCCTAGATTTTAAACTTTTATGATTGATTTTTTGGCTATTCTGTATATGCTAGTAATAAAAAATGTGATGCTGCTAGTTATAGCAAATAAATGATTTGATTTGATATATTTTTTAGCGCAAGGTGATCAAAACCGAATACATTAGTGAAGAAAATATCTGTCCTTCCATTTTATTAGTTCAGTCCTCTTGTCGCATTGAAAGATGGTCACATCAAAGGATTACACAAAAATGTTGGCTGGATACACAAAACATATTGTCATTATTGTTATTTTTAACAAAAGAAAACAAATGCATTTTAACCGAATGATGCGTCGAAAGGGCCATTAGTATAATCGCAGTTATATATCATTGCACTTTAGCACTTAAACAATACCGTTTTAGAGTTCAAAAACCTGCAAGTTCTTGTTTTTGAGGCTGGAAATAACTGAAATATTGAAGAGATGTACGTAATACGTCATCAAGACGCAGAAAAAAATTGGAGTAATCAATGGTAGTTTCACTTGTCCTGAAAACGTGAGTGCAATGTTTGGTCTTGTTAGATTATCTGTATATGTATGTTATGCGTCAGAACCCAGCGCATAAAGCTACCAGAGGGCCTAGACAATTTAGCAATCAACGTCGAAAGCGATAGTAGAAAAGTACATAAATGTATGGGTTTGACATATGGTTTAGATATGTCACGTGATCTGTTTCGAATTTTTCCCTACGAATCTTTCATTTGTTTTCGATTCGCTTCATAACGAATGCCGGTTGGCTACGCCCTCAGGTGTCATTTCTTGTTACCGTCCAAGTGGACGGATATCTAACGTTGGAAAATAGGGTAGTTATGTATGACAAGAATGCTGCGTGGTTTTGACGAGTTAATCTCAACTTATATGGATAAAAATCGCGTGGGGAGCAAAATATTGTTTTACAGACGAATACGTATAATTATTTGTAAGGACAAATCCACAGCTGGACTTAGACCGTAGTTAGATTAGATAAGTACGTACACTATCGCATTGTGTGCCTGAAATAAATAGTTGATGTTGTCCCGTGACAGCATCAATAATAATAATGTTGGACAATTCACAAAGCATTATCTAGCCCCAAGCTAAGCAGAGCTTGTGTTATGGGTACTAGATAACTGATATACTTAATACAATACACAACATAGATAGATATTTTTATCATACATAGAACACATCCAGAACGCCCTGAACAAATATCTGCAGATCGTACACACATTAGTCCCGAGGCGGGAATCGAACCCGTAACCTCCCGCGTCGCAGGCGGACCTTGGCCCGCCACGCCACGGAGGTCGTCAATGTTATGGAACAACATGACATTTTTTTTATCAGAAATAGACCTTCGTTTGACCGCAGTCTCACCTGATGGAAAGCGAAGATGCGGCCTGCGATGTATCACAAAGGTAGAAATGGGTTTCACTCCCCAGCTTTGTCTACACGACTTAGCTTATATTTATGTAAACGGAAGATAATTAAAGGTAAGGTAGGTTTATAAGCGCCCATTTGGTAGATGTCCAAATGAGTGAGTGACAGCGTTGTTTTGGCATAAGTGCGCCTATATTTTCGTCCAAAACTGGATTATTGGAGGACATTATCTAAAATCTCGCTTGAAATTACCGGTAAATATTGAGAAACTGCGCAGTTTATCATGATTACGTTTGAAATGGGTATTCCAGTATTACCGACTTCGAAAAAGGAGGAGTTTCTATGTTCGGAAATAATGTATGTTTTTTTATGATTGTTCGTTTATAATTCTCCGTCAAGTATGGACCTAAATGGTCCCATAAAATATTGATTCCCAAAAAAATTGTTGTAAAAAAACAATTTACAATTAAGAATTCAAAGGCGGTTTTAATTTTTTTCTTAACCAAGTTTTATTCACATTATTACACACGACAAAAAAAAACAACACAAATTATCTGTGCTGTTTTAGGTTATCCATCATTTTGGCACTTCCATATCGCCTTTATCATTGGAAATTTGGAACTACTGAAGTTTAGACTATGAGTAATCCCCACGTGGCCTGTTTAATAGACCACGACGACCTCGCAAGTCGCCAGTTCAGCTCCGGAAGATGGTAGGTCAGGACCTTGGCTGATGAGGAGGCGAATCTATTTGTCATATATCAAAACGAGCTTTTATATACATCAATGAAAATAGAATAATCATGGTTTTCTTTTCTTCTTCTTCGGTATTAATATGGATCAGTTGAGCTAGAGTCTGTTCAAAAAGAGAAGAGTCGTGGCGTTACGGAGAACTAACACTTTAAGTCGTACTGCAATGACAGAGCAGTGTTGTGAATCCAACAAAAGTTGTCAATTGGCACACGAGTGCCCTCAATTCCCACGACTCTTCTCTTTTTGAACAGACTCTACCTGCCGGTTTGCAACACGTCTGCGGTCAGCTCAATCGTTTTTATTGTAAATAATATTTCTTATATGTTTCTATTATTTGGTAGCTATTTTATTTGTTTGTATAGCAGGTATTTTGATGACACACAGTACTAAAAGTTTGTTTAGCTAGGGGCTATTTGACCCTGTTTGAATTAACCAGCATTATTTATTTTATTTTATGCAAATGAGTTTTACAAACTAAAGTTTGGTTATGAAAAGATCTGTCATGGAAAGTGAACCTTGGTTTCTTGATTGTATCGTGTAACTATTAATTAAGTAACTATAATGTAAGTATTATCAGCATATTCTCTGCTGTAATAATTCATTGATATCGTAAGGCTATTAAGACGTTCGATTTATGGGATTTGGAACCAGCGCCACCTTGCGCTCATGGAACTACGCAAATCCCACTGAAAAAAACACCTATTCATCAACGCACGAAGGACAGTTTTCTCTGCAGAGGATGCCTTAAGGTGGAATCAGACGATTAATTTTTCCTTCATTTTCAATTTTCATTCGACACTTTTCACTCGAAATGAAACTTTTGAACATAAAATGAAACAATAGTGCCGAATGAATTATGAATTCATTAATGAACCGATCCAACGATGTCGGATATTTTCATTCGCATTTTTCACTCCCACTTCGAATGAACGAAAAATGAACAATCTGAATACAAAGGGAATGTTCACTCGCATTCGGTCATTTTATCTTCAACTAATAATTTATCTAATTCCAAGACAAACGACTTCATTTGATAAAATCCTGAATGAAAAGAGTTGAATGTTCTTTTCTAAGTCATTCCAGATGAGCCATGTGAACATGAAGTGAAAGAAAAATGAAGTATTCACTCGAGTGAATATTCATTCGAGTGACCCGTCTGATATCACCTAGTGGAAATAAAGCATTTTTGAGTTTGAGTTTGATGACAAATTAGCAGCGTACGTAGTCCTGGAATGCCAGGGAGTAACAGAAATCCTCAACTTGCTGTGCTTGCGTGCTCACTTGCCTGTGAAGACCCCAGGAAGATTCTGCGCTTCTGGACGGAGTTATGGCCGGCTATGCTACCAAAAATACAACGCATTTTGGACCAAACAGAGTTCAAACGCGGACATAGGAGTACCTCCACCTAACATAACCTAACTACGCAAATCCCATGCAAAATAGTACGACTCAATGACGTTTCGATATCATCCAGAAACCAAATCCTTCAGTTAGCTGTTGCCTGTCTCTTCTAAAAAAAGTCCTCAATTTAGAAACTCTCTAACAACTGTCACCTAAGTCATCATTCAATAATATCAACAACTTGTCAAAACCAAACGTTAAGTAAACTACCAGCACAATATGACTCAGTGGGCAAATATTTTGAGAATGTCACAATTTTTCGTGCACCCTGAACCACTGCCAAGCGATATTCTGAAATTTTATTATAGGTACAGTATTATAATAATTATGTGTATAAATCCACCGCACTGGTATAGTTTGGACACAGATTCGTGACAAACAGCTAGGTTAGGTTAGGTTAGCGAATTTGTAGCGAATTTATCGCACGATCGATGCCTGCTTTCGCGTTTCGTTATTTTTCACACGAACGATTCTGTACGTATTCGAATAAATAAATAAAGATCTTTTATTAAGTTTGATTAACTAAAAGGGTTATTCGTGGTTATAGTTTTTTTTCTGAGAACCTTTGAAAACAGCTCAACATGTTTTGACTGATCAGTCGTTTGGCCTCGGCCATCATTTCCCATGTTTTCCAAGGCCCATCAATTCATGGACTTTCTGTCAAAACTTCATAGCATATAGACAGCTATATGTTATAATAATGAGATAGATGTATAATTAAAAAAAAATATATTATATTAAAATAATGTTGGTCAATCCACACAGCATTATCTAGCCCCAAGCTAAGCAGTGTTATGGGTACTAGATAACTGATATAACATAATACAATACACTACATAGATACATAGATGTATAGATGTAGGTCTATGCCGGAAAGGCATTGGCTTTTTATACCATAAATCCCATAAATCCCATGGGATGAAAATATCGTTGGTATAAAATAAAAACGATAATTTTATTTCACACAAACGCGATCTATCTATTTGTAAACTTTTTACCCGTAACACAGCGTACAAAGCTGCGGAAACTAAATAAGTAGGATATTTTTTTAGTGAAGTTGCACCAACTTTTCATAGTTCAGCTACACATGTTAGGTCGCATGACGACCGCTCTTACGTCAGTTGAAGAGTAGATATATACCTACCGCTGCTGGAAAGGAATAGCTTCTATTAATTATTGTGACAGTTACTGAGCATTTTTTTTTGCGAACGGTACTGGTTACAGGCTTAATGGGTTGAACTGGTGGTATTTTTTAATGTCGATAAAATAAAGGTCAATCGCTTGAGACCGATTTTTTAAATTTTCTGTCGAAATAGTTTTTGGAATCTCTTTCGGCTCCTTTTGTTTATTAACTCGAATTAATCTATGACGATTTCTGATTTACTCATCATCGGAATTTTTGACCCACTGTTGGGTATGGTCCTATTGTTAACCCACTAATTGTGTATGTACATAATTTATTATTTTAACTTAAATAAAACATTATATGGGCTTCTACGAGAGTGTAAAGCATTTTAGGCATGTTTTAACTGACAATTTGATCTGTGTGGCGAATTGCTGGTGGCATTGAATCCTGTTTCCTCTGGACTTTTCTTGTCCTAGTGAAAATGAAGAGACTTCAACAGTTTTCTATTATCACAACTTCTCTACCATACAGAATACTCTTTTGGTTAGTCTTATTTTTTTATACCATCAAGGTAGCAACCAATACGGTCTGCTTGATGGAAAGCAGACACCGCATCCTATGGACGCCTGCAACATCAGACCCTCTTTGAAGAACCCCATTGTTCAGTTACAGGTCAATTGTTTTTTTTTTCATTATTGTCTGAGTGTTCGGTTAAAGCGACGCGTGACCCGAGAGCTGGTGAGTATCTGGCGCATCAGCATTGCCATACAGCGGGGGAATGCGGCCAGCGTCTTAGGGACGCGACGACTGGTATTGATATGGAACCTGCAGTTCATGCAATTCAATTGTTTCAGTTATTTGTATTAGATGCTTACAATAATTGTAAATACTAGTTTTCATTTGTTTCTATTATTTTATTGTAATTTTCTTTGTGAATCTTTATTAACTTTAATATTAATCTGTACATTCTTAGGAAGACCTTTTCTGAATATACGTTTTATCTCTCTTTAAATGTAGGTTATCCAATCTCCAGCAGCATCCAGCCAGATGAATGAACTACTCATTACAAAATACAGCGACGATGCCAAATTATTAAATTCTGTTATTCAGGCCGCGACTATGTAGCTCTGGGTAACCTATATACCTACTTTAATGCTCTCAACTAATTAGTTATCATAATTGCTGGAGAAAAGATAAAGATAAAGATAAAGATAAAGATACATTTATTTGGCCAAAACAGGTGACTACATAGGTACAATAGCTATAATTAAGGTAGGCTATAATAGGTACATAGATAGGTGCATACAGATGTTAATTTGGCGACTGTGCTGCCCCTGTTGGCCAAAAAGGGTCAAACTCAGCTCTGTGCTGAACCACTCGTGTGCGCGGATCAGCGCTGGTTTTCAGTTTGATCCTGAAATTAGTGATATCACGAACACGAAAAAGAGAGAGCATTACAAAACAAAAACAAAATAGATTAGTAGGTATCCAAGGATAATAATAACTATAGGAACATAATAATACAATGCAGTAAAATAAAGGTAGTTTAAGTACTATGTACGTGCTACGTAATACTAATATTCAGTATTATTACACAAAGTAAAACAAGTTGAGGTCTTCATTGCAGATTGAATTAATAAAAAAAAATAGGAATTTAGAAAAAAGTTAAAGGTACTGAATTATTACATTGGTATCTGTCAGTGTCATGAGATTGTGCTGTCATCTGTCACACGCACGCGGCCGACCCTACAGAAAGAAACGTGGAGTGGAAGCATAGAAGGTTATAAAATACCTGTGTTTTTCTTTTTTTTTGGGGGATTCGGATACAGAAACCAAAAATGAAACTGTAGGAATCAGAGAAGATCACATTTGCAGGAGAAAAACTATTGAAAACAGTGTCGGATCACCAGTGTTAGTGCTACAATGCGGAAGTTGTGAGAATGCTTGGTAAGTTCGGGGTCTGGGCTGTTTATGGGAACGTTTTATTATACCAGAAACTCTAACATTAGTAACATTGACTCATTGTAGCTACAGGGTGTTACTTGAGAGAGGATTAGGTATGAGTTATTTTATTCCTTACGTCTCACGTACGGCGTGATCATTCCCACGAAAGCCCCTACGGCTAACGTCTGACGAAAAGTTTTCCCAACGTCTCACAAAATTCAAAGCGTCGTGATTAACAATCTACATCATAGATTATTTATCTTTTTCAATAGTGCCTATTGATCCAACTACCTTCATGACGAAAGTGAATGTATATTTTAGACCTTATTATACGGTTTTTAAAATTATTGTGCGTAAAGCCCTCACAATATGCGTTTTTTTTTGTTTTAATGGTGTAATATTTGATTTATTCTGATAGGTTTCGGTTTCTTCGGCCACAGAGGTAAAACAAAGGTCTACTTGCTTTAAAAAAAACCTGTCTTTCTGGTGGCAATGTAATGAACAAATATTGTATCTTGAATGGTATTTTGTATAAGATTTTATCAAGAATAATTGAATTTAAAATGGTTTCTACAAATCAAATACCTACAAATGATGAATTTTATAAAATCTGCAAATCTTTGATATTTGACAAATGTTTGTACGATTGCAATATGTTTCGGGTGTTCTTGATGTTTTCCCTGTATGGTAAAATATAATATATTTAAGTAGCGTGTTGTATTGTATGTAATAAATAGCTACATCAGTTATTATAACACAAGTTCTGCTTAGCTTGGGGCTAGATAATGCTGTGTGAATTGTGTAGCATTTTTATAATCTGCTACTGGCTGTTTCTGCCCAAGAAAATCGCCATTGAGCAAAAATCTACGTTCTCCGATACCCGGAAGTTACTGAATTCTTAAGATAAAATTAAACAAGTCACGCTATATATTTTTGATATATGTGACTCAACAGTATCATATAAAAATACCTACGTTCGCATATACCTACACCCACGCGATGTAAGATTGGTTTATGATCCTGAGTATTTTTCAGAAGTACCCACTTATACTATTATTAATGTAGTTGGTAATATAATATACTATATATTATTATATAATAGTATGTGGTCTTGTACAGGGTGAACCATTGATGTAGGTCGGTAGTTATCCTAGGTTATTGACAGAACGAACTAGGAAGAGACTCAAATTTCATTTCAAAGTGCGTTTAGAAAAAGCGTTTAGAAAATGATGCTTTACTCTAAAAAAGTAATGAGTTTTATCGAAAAAAGAGTGCCCATGAAAAAATGTGTCTTCTTCATGCCTTGTTTGAATTTAAACAAAATATTATGATGATATGATTAAATGGTCAGTCATACAAAGAATATGCAGACTAAGCTATTCTCCAGCAAGAAAGAACAAAATATAAAAAGATATCATGAAAAGCAAACTCCACCAGAAATAAAGTGAAGAAAGGGAACAGCTATTTTATATTATTGAAGTTTGGACATCAATTCTTTTCGCGTTTGAAAATATCAGATTCAAAAAAATTATTCCAAATGTGACGAATACTTACATAATTAATTTAAAAACTGGAAGTTTTATTTATTTAAAGTTAGTAACAGTTCGAAAAATTTAAAAACTGATAGTTTTCTTGTTTTTATTTATATGGAAGACAAACAGTACATATTATAAAGAGGAACCTTAAGGATTTTCTTAATGATTTGAAATGATAATGATATTTATATTTATTGCATAAAACATGGTATAGGTACAGGTTGTCGGTTGTGAATATTGAGCTCATGTTTAACTATCCAATAGCATGCAATTAATTATAAAGTTTCCACTATAAAAAAAATTACACATAAAAGACATAAGAGACTTAAAAAACTAACGAACCTATCTTATTTATACTAATATTGTAAAAAGGAAACATTTGATTGTGTGTTTGTATTTGAATAGGCTCCGAAACTACTGGACAGATTATAAAATGATTTCACCATTAAAAAGCTTCCTTTCGCTCGGAACTACACGGGTGAAACTGCGAGACGCTGCTAGTATAAATCATTTTACTCTTATCTTTACTTTTTCCTTCTATCACACTGCTTATTATAAATGCGAAAGTTTGTATGTATGGATGGATGTTTGTTACTTCTTCACGCCAAAACTACTGGACGGATCAGGCTGAAATTTTGTATACAGGTAATTCTAATCCTGGAATCAAACATATATACTTTTTATCCCATAAATCAGTTCCCGTGGGATGAAAATCACCTTTTAACGTTTCCATAGGAACAACGCGATTCGCACGCGTTCGCCGCGGGGCGCAGCTAGTAAAAAATAATTAAAACCACAGAATTGAAAACATACGTTAACCCTTAGGTATCTACCAAAAATAAATAAAAGCTTTGGATTGTACATAATTTACACCCGTTATATTTTATTTGAACTATGTGTGACGCAAACTTTATGTTTTATTCGAGCAGGTGGCCGATTTATTTTTCCAGCAAATGTACTTTTTACTAAAACGACGCTATTTTGTGTTTCTATAAATTTTTACTATGTACATACCAAAGGTATCAAGGTTTTTTTTAAATTGCGCAATCTTAAAGCAAGAGGATACTAAAGCATCCTCTTGGTTGAGATAGACTAAAGTCTGTCTTGAGTTGACCTTAACCTCCTGAACAGCCTGTATTGGTCCACGGCTGGACGCAGGCCTCCTCCTAATAAGCGCCTTATTGGTGTTTATCTAATGGAGGTTAACACCCATTATCCCCATGCTGGCCAAGCGAGTTGGGGATCGCATTTCGGTGGTATAATTGCTCTGAAGTTAGTTTATCTACCTATAGGATTTTCCTACCTCAAAAATTTGGCAATGCAAGCAAGCAAGTTAATAAAGTCAACAGACGCGTTTTAAAGAAAATCTCTTTTTTCTTTCTTATTAAATTGATTCTAATTTATGTAAAAGTTGAACTACCTGTATAATGTTTGCAATAGTCAACAACTAGCTCAATTATTTTAATTGTAAATACTAGTTTTATATATGTATTATAATGTATTATTTGATTGTAAACTTTGTCGACAAAGGTTTTATTAAAAGATAATAATTTGATAAACAAATTTTTAATGGAGCGGTCTTTATTCAAGTATTTTAATGTAGCAACGGTAAAAACATAATCGTGAAGAGCTTTTTTTTAGTTTTTTTATGGTTTATTGTAAAAGAAAATTGCAATCAAGAAATAAATTAGAACTAGTATTTACTAGTATTTTCTTTGAAACAATTAATTTGCTTAATGCAGACTGTTGCTTTCTTGTGTAATCTACCAGTTAGCTCTACTAAGGAGCTTTGTGTGTATCTACATATTTATTCTCCCATACAACATGAGTAGGTACAAGAACAAATCACAGGAGTCGAGACATAGGTGGGAGCAGAAAAACTTCATTTTCTAAAATTAAGACACCTTCCTAATGACCCAAGAAAACCACTGACACTAAACGTTCCATTATAATTTATGTCAATAAAAAACGTAAGTGTGTCAGTCACCTTGTACCCGACACGGGGCATTAAGACCGTCTTCCTATTCTCATAAAGTTTTTTTTTAATCTAAACTGCTTATTTTTTTGTGAAATTTGTCTTGAGAGTGCTATAGAATTTTAGTCATAAAAATTTGCGAGTCCTTGAAAAACTTTTCTTAATTTTGTAAATTGGTAAGTAATCGATACATCATTGATACATTTATAGATGGTAAATGTTATATAAGCTTAGATTTAAAAGCATAATATATTCGTTTTTTTTTACAACCTACTTACGACCCTACCTACAAAAAAACGAAAATGTACAATTTGTCAACATGGGTGAAAAATCATCATGCGTACACACCACCATCTAGCAGAAAACAAAGTAACTATGATCAAAACACTGCTGGCACGCAACCAAAAACATAACGTTGGCAAGAGACGACACAACTTAGTACACGTGCTATGACATAGATGGCGCTTGGGCAAAAAATGTGATGCGTTCTTTGCAAGAATAATATAAACGAAATGTTTCACACATATATTTCGAGCATTATTCAACGAATGACACATTTTGGGAATTTCTTACAAAGGAAAATTGAAATTATTTTGACACAGACTAAATATTTTTTTGGGACAAAAACATACCCATGATGAATCTGCTAAGATTGCTTTGCCGATACCAAGGGTGGTAAAAGTCTGTAAACTTATACTCATATGAATAACAAGATATCTCAGACAGAAAATGCATAATGTTTCAATATTATGCTGTCTATAAGAATTAACCCGGTTAATTAAAAAAAGCGGACCACAACTAGGTACCCTAGAATCTTGCAACCTTCTCCATGAAAATAAAAATTATATAGAATTATTGATTGACATAATGATCATTGATCAATAATGTGTGCATCCCTTACGTTCGGTCCCCGTCAAATGACCAAAGCTAAAATGTGTAAAAACAACCAATAAAAACCCGAATACCGACAAGAGGAAGGGACGCTTTATTATTTTTTAACACTTATTTAACACTTCAACTGCGATAATCAGTTCAAAATCCCGCACCGCAACCAAATGCTACAACAATAATCATTCACTGTACAGGAGCCAATATGACAGCGCCACCTATTTGTAATATTGTTACGTTTAACATAGGACATTTTAAAAATCCATCGTACAGTTTGCGGTATCTATAATAAGCTATTTTTGATAGCTCTGTAATAGTTTTTTCTAATATAGTTTAGAAAGAGATGCTAAAATAGAGTTTGGTTGCCAAAAAGCGCAACTATTGCAGAGGCATTAATAAATTACTTATAATAGATACCACAAACTGTACGATACATTTTTAAAACTTTCTGTACGTAATAATAAGATAAAACCCACGCCTTAAACCGTAATTTTTAGATATATTTTTCAAAAAAATGCCTTTTCCCAAGCTGCCGCTAGCCTCAAAGTGGTATATATATATAATATAATGTATATATTCTCTGCCTCAAGTGAGGGGCCCACAAGCTGTCTGATATCTGATACCGTCAATATAAAATGCATCTTATTATAAAGAGTTAATGCCCACCTGAAGGCCTAGTCAACTGGCATTCGCTATATAGCGATTCGAAAAGAATAAAAAATCGGAAGAGAAATATTCGAAATAGATCACGTGACATATCTAAGGCATATGTCAAACCCATACATTTTTATACTTTTCTACTATATCTTTCGATATTGATTGTTACATTGTCAAGGCCCTCTAATTAGCCACGCACATTGATAGGAAAAGAGCAAATATTTTTACCCCTACCTCATCAAAATATACCAAAGGTTTATGTTTTTCTTTCCTATTTTGATTTTTGTTTGCTCTCACACTTGTACACTATAATTATGTCCTGCGTCTGACTAGTCTCCGATGAGACTGGCCGCCGTGGTCGAAATTTGGCTAGGAATACCATACCATACTTTTGATTTGACTTATTTTTTCGTATATGTACATTGTTTGTGACTTTGTGACTGTTAATAGATTTATATTCATCTATACCAATATTATAAAGAGGCAAGATTTGATTGTTTTTTTTGTATTAATAGGCTCCAAAACTACTAAACCGATTAAAAAAACATTTCAGGGAGTCACATAGGTTATATTTTACCCAGGAGTTCCTACGGGAACGGGGGTGAAACCGCGAGGCGCTGCTAGTATTCTTATATTGTTCTTTTTGTGCTGTGCTGGAATGTTACGTTCCAGATCTGCTAAAGCCTTTGATGAAAGCGTGCTCTGATAGATTATCCGAGAGTTGAAACTGTAAAGCAGGCAGCTTACCTTCTAAAAACTGCCTGGTCGGAAGCCGGAGCGAGACCTTCAGAGAGGAGGCGTAGACAGAGTCGATGTACCAGCGAGGGTCACGCTGGTCACCCAGACTTGAGTTACCTCTGGAAAGAACGAATAGCGACTTTAGAGACTACGAGACAGAGACTTTAGATAGAGAAGATAGCATCCTAAAATTGATAAATAATGGTGGACAGTCCACACAGAATCATCTAGATCCAAGGTAAGCAGAGCTTGTGTTATGGGTACTAGATGACTGATATACATGATACAATAAATACAGATCGATATATATTTAGTAAACATAAAAAAACTCAACAATCCCCACATAAACGAATCGGTTGGGATTATTCCTGATGTCCACAGCTGATACAATAAATAATTGAGTATTTTGTATTGAGCTATATTGGGAGTGCTCGGTTTAAAAAAACTGGTCCCATTGGTATGTTTTTTACAGAATCCCGATGTTCCCCGCCAATACAATAAATAATTGAATTTATGATTATGTATTGAAATATATTGGGAGTGCTCGGTTTAAAAAAAACTGATCTTTGTCCTCCATTGGTATGTTTTTACAGAAACTAAATCAAAATATCTAGTTATTTCTCTGAAAAGAAAATAATCGCAGAAACGATGTCATATATGCATGTGACTTGAAGCTAATATAAAATATTAATATTTTATATTTTTTACGTATTCTCTATTGACATAGAAATATATCTGTATATATTGAAAAGTAGATATTTTGAATCTCAACCGCAAAATTTCTAAACGCAACGCTATTGGCACCTGAACCGTGACGACACACTTGTACATTTTTGCATTAAGTTTTGACTTTGAGTTGACATAGGGATCCGATGATCCGTGACGCCATAAAATGCAAGGACTAACATGGCAGCGTTTTTTTCACCCGAAGTGTGTATGAGTGTAGTTAAACTTTTAGTATTTTGCATCAATAATTCATTTTTTGGCTGTTATATTTTTATTCGGTTATATACATATATTACTAGCTGCGTTTCAACGCAATTTCAGCCCGATCCGTTCAGTAGTTTTAGCGTGAAGAGGTAATAAACATCCATCCATCCATCCATCCATACAAACTTTCGCATATATAATATAGTGTCATTAAGTGTGATTTGAAAGAACTTTCAAGAATCCTGGTTCACTTCCACCCCTTAACATCTATTACCACCCCCGGCTTGGGTACCGTTGTGTCTCTTTTACATAGCCTAGATATTCGTACAATACCTTCAATACCATAGTTTAAAAGTACACAATGATTGCAATAAAATAAATATGAATATGTGCTATCATCGACACAACTCTTACACTTTCCTCATATTAATATCATCTAATATTAAAAAAAGGATCATCATCATCAGCCTATGTTTGTCCACTGCTGGACTTAGGCCTCCTTAACAATGGCGCCACTTTAGCTTGAAGCATACAGCATCTGCCGGCAGTCTTTCGCAGGTCGTCATTGCACCTGGCTGGAGGGCGTCCTACTCGACGTTTGTCGAGTTGCGGTCGCCATTCAAGAACACGTTTACTCACATTGGTTGCCGGTTCTTTGGGAGACGTGGATACGGGCCCAGTTATGGTGATATTAAAATAAAATATAAAACCGGACATTGTCAACCAATATGCGGCAAGGTAGGAAAATATCGAACTACAGGGGAAGCCGGTAGTGCACTACCGTTAGCTGATAATGATGATGAAGTGACTTTTACACATCATCATCTAGTACCAAAGCAATTATGTCTTATGTTACGTATACTTCATGTACACTTGTTTTATCGAAGTATATGGATCCGTAAAAATCACTCATATCGGCACAAATATCTGCAGGACATGTAAATATTTGTCCTGCAGTTAGAAATAAACCCACAACCTTCTGTGTCTCGGGTGGATCATCGCCTACTGTGCCACACAGGCCTCAAAATACAAGAATAAAAAAATAACGAACAAATGCCTCTAATTCCTGCGTAGAGCATCTACGAGTTCCCGTAGACCCTCTACGACGTAGCCCCTCTACGGCGTAGGTGCTCTACGACATTCCATAGTAGCCCTACGAAGGACGGGACCAACTATAAAAACCTTATTTTTACCTGTGTAGTGTGATTCAATAGCCTATGCTACTAGAGATTATAAATATTTGTTCTTTTGTAAATAAAATAGAGTCGATAATGCGACATAGTCCAATAAATTCTTAAATAAATTCTGTAGGTACGAACAAAAGAATGACATTGAACTTTTTCAGCCAGTAATAACAAAAACAATAGAATAAGGTTAAAATAATCAAAACATTGGCAACATTGACGCTTTAGCATTGAATCGAATAAAACACAGCAAAAATTAGCTCATCTATATTTACCCCGACTCCATTTCGGCTTTTTCAGCACTTTTTATATGGAAAACATTTTATAAAACTAAATTTCGTATAAAACTACATGTTTTCCTGCGATCTTATGTCAAATAACTATTTCCGTCCTCTCCCAAGTTCACGTTGGTGCGTTCATAAATAAATTATGAAGTTCGCGCTTTGCAATCCAGGTGTGGGTTCTGGAAGTTTGGAGCTGAAATATGTAGATGGCGCTGTTATTGATTAAACGTAGCTTTTAACTACTCGTTGATAGATGGCGTTAGTGAACATTGATCAATAGAGTAACTTTCAAAAGCTTTGACTGGTTAGTACTTTGTATACGGGGTTGAGAACATTTTTATAATGCATACCAATAGTATTTTCCGAGGATCTCAAGAGGAGTACCATAATCTTAAGATTCGGTGGCTTGGAAGTACTTAGTCAACTCGATGACTGACGAATTTGAAGCGGCTAGATCCAAAGAGAATAAATGCAATAACATGATCTTCAGTTAAAAAAAACACTTTAAATAAAGTAGTCATGGATTCCATTTCAAAACTTTTTACGTCTCTTATTCCATAAAATATGGTTATGGTGAGGATACCTCCAAATAGCAGGAAATAAATAATTAAAGAAATACAGCGTTATGTTTCTAAGACATTTTTACCATTCGTTACTCTTCTACAAGAACTTTGCTTCTTCGAGAGAGCTTTCAAAGATAGGTGATGAAAATATTTGGTATAAATTATCCACTCTTCCTAATGCATAAAATACGTTCTGCAAATTTTTTTGAATGACTGTTTTATTTCGTAGACGAGCACTTTTGATTGTGACATTTAAAAATAAAAAGTCATTGACACAATATTCTCTTACGTAAACTAAATCAGGTGACCAACAAAGTGTGAAAACAAAAAGATTTAGCTTTCTATTGTTTTAAAAATAAATTAACCGAATCGGCAATTAACTATACAATGAATGTCTGGCAACAAAGTCTGGTATAGTGTTGCCAACATGGAACAATAAATAAGGATTGCTTGTTCTTTATTGCGTAATGTATTTGCAAGAAATATTGATGTGTCTACATTATGTCTAAACGATAACGTAGTTAGATTAATTAAAAAAATAAACTAGATAAATCTTTTTTCAGTAAGCGGTATACATAGATACATTTACTTAAATTTAGTCGGGTACATTTGACCTAATGTCTGAGGTAGGTAGGTACCTTGTTCCACAAACTAGGTCTATATGACCTGCATTGTAAGGCCACAGGAATTAGCTGTCGAACTCTACTCAACTGAGACTTTTGGGTGAGGTTTTAGGTATTATTTTTATTATTTATTTACGTTTTTCCGGCTTTAAGGCGCATGCACGAGTGAAAGTGGTGCGGCCACCTATTTTATTTTATTATTACGTACAACACAGGAAATTTTTAAAATCTATCGTACAGTTTGTGGTATCTATTATATAGAGTTTGCGCCACGACTCAAGTCCTTTAGAAGCGGCGCTGCTATCGCAGAACTATAGTAAATAAAACAAATATTTCATATTTATTTACAATGAATTATGCTCTTCTGTGTGTCTACCACGAGTTGTCATAGTTAAATCGCCTGACGTTACTACAGTAGTTACGTAAATATGCATATAGTTACCCACAGCGCATTTCAGTACCCAACTATCCGCTAGAGGCGCTTTAGAAGTTTTCATACATTTTTTTGACTACAGTCGCTAGCGAGTATAGATTGTCAAAACTCATGGTAGATACACTGGTCTGAGAGGTCTTATCCCGGACATTTCGCAGTCAAAATCGGTCGCAGCTTTCTGTTATTTCCCTAACGTGATCGGGAATTATGTAGTTGCACCCCTTTTGCCGTAAGACTTGAGTCGTGGCGCGGACTCTAAGTTGCCTCTGTTAAAGTTTTATTTTGTAAAGCTTAGGCAGAGATACGAAGATGCCCTTTTTGGCCACCAAACTCTATTTTCGTATCTCTGCATAAACTATACAAGAGAAAACTATTACAGAGGTATAAAAAAATAGCTTATAAAAAATAGAAATCACAAACTGTACGAAGGATTTTTAAAATTTCCTGTCTCAAACGTCTAAAACATCCAAAATTACAACCTCTGTTTTTACGCGCCATAACAAAACATGTATTTTTTTAATGTAATTTTTTAATTTTTTAATGCTTTTTCTCTTTCTCAGCATACAAAGAAAAATGTAATAAAGGAGGTCAACGGCACCTGACTTTGTTTTGTAGTAGTTATCATATGGCCGTACTGGAGGACACAGGTTCGAGTCGCGTCAAAGTCGAAATTTTTTGGGATATTATTTGAAAATCATGAACTTCATCATTTTTCGAAAAACACTTTGAAAACGTTTTTGGTGTTAAATAACTTAAATACGTAAGGGTTGAACTGAGTATTGTTTTGACTATTTTGAAAATACAACACAATATCTTCACTTTCATCAGTTCATTACCATCGTAAGAGAATTTTTAATGTAACCAAAAACGTTTTCAAAGTGTTAGTAGATATGTTTTGTAACATAATATGGCGGCGCGTTTTCAGCCAAAAATAACGAATACAATGTTGTGGACGCCGAGATAAATTGGGACGGTATTATATTGAGTTGAATGCTCTACGTGCCTCGGATTTTTAATGACGATTTTTGTAGGTTAAAGTGCCGTTGATCTTTTGAGAGGTTATACATCTTTTAAAGAGAAAACTTTTAAAACATCGAATGAAATTATTAAACTTAACGTCGCGTCATCACGCTTGGAACGGTTACGCTGAATCTCGTGAGCTCTTCAAGGGAGCATAAATTGTATTTATTTATTTATGAAAGATTTCAGAAATTACCACACTAATATTATAAACATGTTTTTGCCTATGGCTTCGCGCGCTTTGTTACTATGGAAACGCGTTCATGGCCCAAGACGTGGAGGTTATTTATATCCCATGGGAATTGATTTATGGGATAAAAAGTATTACCTGTATGCAATCGGGCCTACGTTCTGTAGTTTTGGCATCATAAATGTTTTACTTGTAGTGTAGGTACATGTGAAAAATGTGTTTTTGTGAATCTAAATTTGAATGATGTGTCAAATAAATGACAGGCCATTGACCCAGTAAGAAGCTTCATAAATCAAAAACTTCCATCAATCAAACCAAAGACATTGACGAGATGATTATTGTACAGATTATAATAAAACAAACATAAAAGAAGTTATCATCGCATCTTCAAAGAAAATCCACAGTTTTATGTGGCTTCAAAGTGCAGAACCGCAATGTTTACGATGATATAAATTATATGTTGAATACCTTTCAGGTAGAACCTGGTAAAACACATGTAGACCATGAAAACGACACTCATTGGTACTTACGATATATTTAGAATTAGGTACTTGTATCAATAAAACAAGATAAAATAACTAAAACTTAACAACGGCGTTCAACGATTGTGATGATGAGGACTTCCATAAATTATGAGTTGATTTTGGCGATTTTTCGACTCAAGAGTCAAGTTCAAACCGTTTATTTCTTTAGACTAACAAAATAAGCTCTCAGACCAATGATTTAAAAAGGGAAGATAGGTTACGTTCTCCCAGAGCTTACTCAAAAATTGGCATGTGTTACAACTACACGCAAACACATACGCTCACAGTTATATTTCCAGTCCTGTGCAATACAAAGAAGAACAAAGACGGAAAGACGTATCTAGGACCGAAGTGAGACTGAGACAACAATATTTCACGCGAATCACGACCGCCCGTGCCGCCGGTCAGACTGTGACTGATGTGGGAGAACACAGTTTTACACAATTTGAGGTTGCCACTTTCGAGCAACCAGTGCCTCATCTTCGTTTTTAATAAATCAATGACTACTCAACACTAAATCAATTTTTTTATAACTATCAAATAATAAAAAGGGAGCAATTGACTCTATTTCACTTAATTTTTTTGTCCACTAGCGGAAGAAACGACCTCTCTCCCCTTGGTAAGATCGAGCAAAATGTTCGATCTTAACCCTCCCATAACCTCACGTGGGATTTGTTACTTTAGGGTTACTTTACTATGTATGTATTGAAATAATTGTGACTTTTATTGACATAGAAAACTGTTCCATATTAATACCAGTCGTCGCGTCCCCGCTACGCTGGCTGCATTGCCCCGCTGTATGGCAATGCTGATGCGCTGCGCCAGATACTCACCAGCTCTCGGGTTGCTCATAAGAATGAGGATCTGCGAAAGACTGCAGGCAGATTCTGGATGCGTCAAGCTGAAGACAGGGCGCTATGGCGCTCATTAGGGGAAGCCTATATCCAGCAGTGGACTAGTACAGGCTGATGATGATGATGACATATCGATAACGTTACTTCGGATACAAAACCGTGGTTATGATATCATAGGCCAGCTATTCCTCGGTTCGTTCGTTATGACATCACTAGACAGGGATATCGATAAATTTTGATGTTATTAGAAACAAGCGGATGTCCTGTGTAAACATTATTCAAGCTCTAAAGTACATTTGTAAATTTAAATTTTGCATCTTCACGATAGGAACCTATTGAATTTGATTGTTTTGACAAATCTATTTCTAATCCCTTAACTTTACCATTATAATATTCTCTGACTTAGCCCTGTTTTGAGTTTTACGAATTCAATTCAATATAATTCAATTCTTTATTTAAAACCAGACATACATTACAGAGTACACTTCAATGCGAAACAAATACTTATCTTAAAAATATTATATTCATGATTCATGGTAACCTACATCCGTAGTTATGGTTTTTTTTTTTTTCGATTGGTTGTTTCATTAAATTGTAAATAGGTAAAACATTTTTGGCGCATAGAAAATTCGGTGCACGTCTCTGCTCTGTACTTCTCACTCGCGACAAAACCATATCTTGTTATTCCGCTCGAAATCAATCTCGTAGCGGAGTTATTGCACACCATCGAGTTTGTATGTATACTATATAAACTCTATGTTGCACACTCATAAGATGCTTGATATAGGTACCTACATACATCACGTAAAAGATCTTCGTTAGAAGTTCAATAAATATTTTTTAATTGCTGGCGATGATACTACTGAGAATTATTTTAATTTGGCCGATATTTTTAGATTTTTAGTTGAATGTGTAATTCGGCCTGAATGAAATGGCGTTTTGTTTTTATTCAATTATTTTACTCATCATCAGGATCATCAACCTATATTACAAAAACTGTATTCGCGTTTACAACCGGTCAGCAAAATTATTCGCTACCTATATTATTTTATTTCTGTATGTTGTAATTATTTAATGTAATTTTGTGTAAGTAAGGTCCTACACCTTCCTACCTATAAGCAATATACCTAGTGACCTACTAAGTAGGTATTATTCTTTAAGTACTTACATGTTGTAACGCATTGGTTTTTTTGTCAAACTGTAATGTTACATTATGATGATAAATAAATAAACTATAAACTATAAACTATTACTCCACATGATTGTACACACGACGCTCTGACTTTCGTAAGACGTTGGGAATACTTTTTGTGAGAAGTTAGGAATGATCACGTCTCATGTGAGACGTTGGTAATAACTCACTGCTGGACATAGGCCTCCCCTGATGAGTGCCATAGCGCTCTGTCTTCAGCTTGATGCATCCAGCATCTGCCTGCAGTCTTTCGCAGATCGTCATCCGACCTGGCCGGAGGGTTTACTATGTTTGCCGAGTTTGCGGTCTCCACTCAAGAACTCGTTTACCCGAGCGGATGTTGGTTCATGGCGAAATATGGTCGGCTCACTGCCACTTCAGCGTGTCGATAACTTTGGTTCTCTGTCGGATGTATTCGTTACGAATCCTATCGATAGAGAGACTCAAAGGGTAGGACGCACTGATTGAAAACTTTAGTTTTGTCATATACGTTTAACACAGGAAATTTCAAAAATTCATCGTATAGTTTGCGAATCAATTATGAAATAGAACGTTCCAAATTCTGAACATGGATAATGTCCTAAAGATAAGGTAGAGAATAATTTTGCTGACCGGTTGTAAACGCGAATACAGTTTTTGTCTTCGCAGGTAATTCATGAATAGAGAATCCCGGTTGATGAATCACATCTATTGCACTAATGTAACATAAATACCAGCTCGCCTATGATTTATAAGTATTGTGAATTACCGCGGTAAATGATGTAAGAGCCTATTTCTGAGCAGCCCGGATGAAAATGTCATTTCAAAATGGCAGTGCCCTATTGATTTTATAGGGATTTCTAGGTAGAGTGCTTTTCAACATCATCATCAGCCTATGTTAGCCCACTGCTGGACACAGGCCTTCCCTAATTAGCGCAATTAAGTGTTACTTGCGTTTTAAGTAGCCGTGGGACCGATAAAGTAAAAAAATAGGTTTAATCGTGATTTCAAAATCGGCCCAAAAGGGTCAAAGAGTTAAATGCGACCGCTTTTTTTCCCCGTACCTACTGACTGCACGAACGCTCGTTGTATAACACGTTACATTACGTACTCAGCTTTACATCCTCGACAGGCTGTATTAATGGGTAAACAGGCCACTAAATAAACGCCACTAGGCGCTTATCAGGGGTGATAAGCGCCTATATTAGTGGCGTTTATCTCATGTGGGTACATCCTCTTAACTACCCACATTACAAGAGGCAATGTAAACAAACTTCCTCGAAATTTTAGGATGTATCGAATCAACGCCAACTAGTAAAATAGTGCACAAGCTGTTTCATAGGGATGTCGTGTTTCGATGTTTGTTAAAAAGCCGGAATATTTGACATAGACATGCAAATCTCATTATGAATATAAATATCTGCCAAAACAAAATTGTTATGTTGCAAAATAGCAAGAGAGTTCAATATTTTCGAACCATGTAGGTTATGGTTTTAATCATTCGTAACGAAAAATTACTTTCCAGGCAAGTATAGGCAAGTATTTTTAGATCCAAAACATGAATACGAAAAGGCGGATTTATAAATTATTGATACAAGTTCTACACTTGAAGTATTTTAGTATTTTAATGTGAAAAATAAATGTTGTGCCTTTAGTAATTTTACAAAACGAATGAAGAAGAAGACTTTGCTAATTATGGGTATTGTATTTATAAGAAGAGTATATTGTAAGAAGATTATTTCCAGAACTGATGATTTTTCGTTAGTATTTTGTAAATAAAATAACCCTTTAATCAATAATATAGATTAGGTATACATACAATCTAAAAATACCCACCCTTGTGCACTATAATATGCCCATTGCATCTAGCTAGTCTCCGATGAGAATGGCCGCCGAGGTCGAAATTCGGTTAGGAAGACATTATGATAAGATACTTTCATTATACATAGAAAACATCCAGAACCCCCAGAAAATCTGCCTTTTCCCGAGGTGGGAATCGAAACCGCAACCTCCCGTGTCTATTAGAACTATACTACTATTGTACTATTGAGAGAATTGAGCTACAAACTGTTGCATTGCAAACAATCTGCAGGTAGCTTAACTGATTCATTTTGGTCATTTCTAATTCTTAATTCGTTATTGCAAAAAATACGAGTCAAACATTTAACAGTAAAACTAACAGCAAAGCGAGCTTAAACTTAAACAGTTCTCTTCTAGCAAACCTCATTGGGAGATTATAGAAGTGGGTACATATTCTTAGCAGGGGATATAATATTTAAGTATAGGTTATAAAATTTTAAATTAAATATTTATTCTTTTTGTGAACCAAATCCGTCCAAAGAAAGTGCAGTTTATTTTTATGTAAGTAAATGAAAAAAAGACGGAAACCGCTGAACACTCTATCCGCCAGCCCATCCCTAGCTCCCAAGTGTGTGAGCCATCCCATTGATTGGCGCAGACAGGTGCTGGCAGCGCGCCCGCCATTGTTAAATGATAGTGATGCCAATTACAGGCGATTGTTTGATCAATACGGATTTGATATTTCGTAATTTGATCTGTCATTTTTGACATTTGCTTTCATTTTTTGGCAAAAATCACACGAAATTGCCGTTTTACTTATACTTACTACTTTTTAAAGTAGGCATTTAAAGTAGTTCATTATTTTCATTTCTTAGTTTTCTTTATTTGTGTAAATTTAATCCATTTTTTTTTTACCGCTGTTCATCACTTTAAAGTATCTGCAGATGCTGGGAATACTTTATTGTCAATTTTATTCCATAAAAAGACGAACAATTTTATACACTATTGTTTATTGTTCCTTAATTATTGTTCCTTCCTTCCTTTTCACGCGCCAGACGGCTGGTCGCACAAACTGCTATCAGGTCTCACACCTATCATCTTTTTTAATATTTTAATTTTGTTAAAAAACTTCCAAAAAAGCTCAGATATTGTATCTATAGTAAAGTATCTACCAAAAGCTTTAAGTTACAGCCCAAGGCCAAAGAGTCACGACGACCCGAGAATCAGCCTTCCTCTAGGGCCACGTCCTTTCCTTTCAAGGCTGACTTCCGTCCTTGGCCAAGAGCGAAAGGTCATGCGCTCATTACGCCCTCTGAAGGCCACTCCAGGGCATTGGAGGCCATCCGGGTGCGATTCTAGAGCATGCAAGGTCGAGAGTTCACGGCCCAGGGGCGTCTCAGGTATCGGGAAGTACGATGGAGGTCGTATCGAGGCTAGGAAGCCACATGTTATGTATAATGTAGGTTACAAGTTCTGGTGTTACAAGTTGGCACGTGCAAAGTTATTTAGGTAATAAAGCTTGTGGTTTGCATGTTGATATTTACTTATTTTAAGTGTAGTCGTATGTATGTATTTATATATTTTGATTCTAATTTTCTTTTCCAATAAAGTTCTTAAATATGTAAAAAGATACCAACACCTACCAAACTATTACTATTGCTGGAAGGTACAGACAGAAATGAGAATCACGAGAATTTAGAAGTTGTATAAAATGATCAAAGGCAATTATAAAAACATGTCAAGCTTGAGTTTGACGTCAGACTAATATTTTAAAGAAAAAATAGCTAATTTAAAAAGTGGCACATCTACGTCAATTAAACAGCAAAGTTTTAAAATAAAAGTGCTGCAAAACTTGAAATATCTTGTGGTTTAATACCTGCATAAAATGTTGACTAGCGTCTCACCTAGTTGTTCTTGTCAACATACATAAAAATAATAAGCGATTTTCATTTCTCTTTAGTGGTAGTTGACAGCAAGCTTCAACGACCTTTGCTAATTTGACAGCTGAAGTCCGCCATCTTGAATTTCACTTTCATTTATTTCCCGCCTCATTTGTCACCGACAATAGTGTGTCGTTTTAATTACGAGACAGTTGACAAGAAAAAATAAACTACTTATTGGTCTGCGGTAGGTAACATTAATTGAAAATAATGTACCTACGCTTGTAAAATGGGCAATAACTTCTGATCCATTCAAATTTACTACAAAATTACTCTACATCTGCCTACCAAATATTTTTATTATTCAATTTGGTTAATCTTGCGAACAATTAGACGTTTGCAAAAAGTCAATGAATTTGAATGTTGATAGCCTGTGATTTGATTTGTTAGGTATTTAACTATTAGGTTACCTACTTAGTAGTATACATTATTATTAGTATAAACATATTTAACTACTTATAGTAAGAACCTTCATATTCAGTAATAATAAACTAAAAGACAAATGTATCTATCAAAGCATATTCGATGAAACGGGGGATGTCGTTTTAAAATGTCGCACTTCATAATATTTAGGCATGTATTTCAGTAAAATAATCATAAAAACACTAGTAGAGAAATATTTATGAAGTTTCAAATTTTATCGCTCGATTGACATTCGTTACCAAAATATATCTAAATAAAAAAAGCACTTTAAGGGCGGAAATATGAACCATTTGCATTCCATGATTAAAACGTTTTACCTCCCTAAATAATCGAACAACCTGCTTTGAAATTCAGAAATTTAAAATTATATCACAGGCCAATGGCCACTTGCGTCACACTGCACTTACCAAAAAGGTTTAATCACTAAATAATCACCAAGGAGGTTAGATCCTGAGGAACGACTAAACGTATCGTCTACGTTTGTAGTAGTAGCCGAAATGTCGGATCGGTCAGAAATGCCGGCTTCTAAAAATAATTCCGTCGTGCAATATCGTAATAATGAAATTCGTAAACGCGCCGTTTTATTGGATTCTGTCGAATGTTTGTTGCCTGTGTTTCTCGCTCTAGTTGAGTTATGCATCTTCTTGGTATTTAAATAAAATGACTATCCCCAAATCTCTATTGATCATAATTATATCAGCTGCTATTTAATCAAGTAGGTATTTATTTTTGCATACTTATTACAGTGTGAGCGGTCTTTAAAATAACATTTAGATATGCCAAATAACAGTCCTGTTAGGTTATCCATGCTTCTTGACAGGTAGCTAAGTAATTTAGAATTGCAACAAAATGTATCTTTATTTCTATAAGAAAGATACTGCACAGATCTAATTATCAAAAATCTTGGTTGACCTGAGTCAAGTAAGCTGTAGTACCTACCTACATATATGTTAAAACAGATTCCTGCACATACCATTCAAATTGAAATTAAATTTTCATATTATCTATTTCATAAGTCAACACAAACATAGTTAGGTGTAGTGATAAGTGTAAGTGCATAAGTGCTAATTTTAAAGAACACATCAATCTAGTGTCTTCCCCTTAAATAGAGACAATAAGAAAAATGCCGATGGACACGTTCTAAGTAATCTGTTTTTATAAAAATAAGTTGAAATAAAATCACCCATTAGCCAAATCTATGGGGCTAGATTGTAATATCTAAAGTTCATGAATTTGAAAAAGTTCTGTACTTATAATTATGTACGAGTATAAAGATTCATACTAAGGTATCTAAGTCAAATAGATAGCTACTGGCTTATTAACGTAAGTAGAGTCATCAGTTCATATATTGCAAATTACTTGTAAGTAGATTATTTAAAAGCAAAATGCTAAAATGATTTTCTTTTGAAGTCGTCTAGTTATTTTATTTTACTGACTAATGAATGAAGTTCTTTGGTATTCCTTGAAGTGGTTATAGGATTGTAGTTAAGTAATTTAGTTAACGTGTAGTTTTTTTACCTTTGTGTTTGAGCATCTAATTAATTTAAAGGGAAGCAATATTTTGGATTAACCCATACGTTTTATTGCACCGCAATTAAGAAACCGTGGGCAAGAAGTTAACTTTTGGACGCTTAATTTTTTTCGTTTTATTGTTGACATCATAGAGTAACAATCTAAATAATATAACTTAGGTAGGTGCAATGAAATTTTGGATAGATTTCCAACTGTAATAGCTCTCTTTCACGCTTTTATTTCTAGACTACTTCAAAAAAAGAAGGTGGTTCTTAATTCGACTGTTTTTCTACCTGTTACCTCGGAAATTTTGAACTGGGTGATCCGATTTTGATGATTATTTCTTTTTTTTTCAAATAAAAGAAATAGTCATCAAAATCGGATCACCTATTCAGCTGGTGCTTCTCGTGTGGTCCTATTTCTATTTTGTCCATTTCTGACAATGACATCCTTGAGAAAACCATATACTTAATTGAGTCGGTTTATAGTAACTAACTATAGGTTATCTTTTACAAAGGTAAAAATCTAAAGATATTTAATAAGAAAACAAAGCTTACTAAATTACCAGCATCTTACATAAAAAAACAAGCATCGTCGGCTTAAACCAGCAAATAGCTTTAAGTTATTAAACTTAACAACTGAAAGACGTAACTATTCAATGTATGCCTATTCAGTATATTCAGTTGGTTTTATGAAACGAACCGTCTTGGAGTTCATTTTTAACTAGTAGGTTTTAAAAAAAAAACTTACAATGTATTTGAATTTCGAACAGTTATTCAAAGCTTCACTAATAGCAATGAAAATCAACCGATCTCATCCATTCGTTAGAAGAGACACAAAATGGTTGACACAATTTATTTTGCTCCATGGTGTATATACCACGATTTTCTTCATTGTATGCCATAACATTTTATTAAACGTAAAAGCGGGTAATATTACTGAAACTTGCAAAAACGGAACTTTCGCTGTGGTGTACATCGGAAATACTTTTAGCTACATTATCTTATTATGGCAACAGTCAAATATAGCCGACTTAATACGGGACATCAAAAAAGACTACGTTAAAGCGAAAACTCTTCCCATGGCAGAACAGAATATTATGTACGAGTATGCTAAAAAAGGAGAGCATGTCTGCAAGCAATGGTTCATAATAGCCTACCTCGGAGCTGCGAGCTTTGTATTCAAAAATCTTGTAGCCAATCTCCATAGTTACATCCAAGGAGATTTCAAACTAATTCAATTTCACGAAATGGTTTACCCATCGATAATAGAGGAGAGAAAAGAGTCTCTAATCATGTTTATAGTCACCTATATTTTTCTTGTGGCTTATGCTATTTATTCATCTACCTTGTACATTTCGTTTGTGCCGCTTGGTCCAATGTTGATGCTTCATGCAACTGGCCAACTGGTTGTGATGAGGAGTAGGATCGATGTGCTTTTCAGGAGTGGTGGGGACATTGAAGAGATTAGAGGGAAGTTAAACGGTATTATAAAGGAGCTACAGTATATTTACCAGTAAGCATGTAACATTAACGAAAAATAAAACTCTATAAATGGAAGTAGTTTCTTCCCGTGTTTCGCACGCGTTTTTTCTATGGAAACGTTTTCTATCCCACGGGAACTGATTTATAGGATAGTCGTTTATGTTTTTTTCCAGGATAAAAATTACCTAACTATAATCAAAATTTCGGTCCGATCTGTTCAGTAGTTTTGGCATTAAGAGGAAACAAACATCAATCTAAAAATACAAACTTTTCGTATTTACAATATGTATGTAATGTGATGTTATATGTGATATACCTACTATAAATCTAGTAGGTAGTGTAAATACTAGTTTTGATTTATTTATTTTATTTGATTGGAAGTTTCTTTTTCAATAAATACCTACTCATACCCTATCTATGCTAATATTATAAACAGGAATTATTTAATTGTATGTTTGTTTGTTGGTATGGAATAAGCTCCGAAACGACTGGACCGATTTAAAAAATCTCACTTTTCAGGGTATGACACAGGCTATATTTTATCCTGGAATTCCACCGGGAACGGGAACTACGCGGGTGAAACCGCGAGGTTCTGCTAGTATTACATTATAAAACCTCTCTTCCGGCGTCCGTAAACCTATATTTACATGTTTTTTCTTGTAGTTTTGTGGCCCGCATCAACGAATGCTTCAAAATAGCGTATGAGGCAAGCCTTAAGTTATCTTCTATCACTTTGCCGATTGCTTGCTACGAAATAATAGAGGTAATTATAAAATCATACGAAAATCTACCGTGTGGATAATCTCTAAAATCATCTATATTGGATATCTATTACAACTTTTGTTGCGTTGATAACACTGCTCTGTCATTTCAGTACGACTAACAGCCGGTTTCTTGAACGCATCTTCATAATTAACTAATCAATGATCGAATCTCTATTCAAGTGTCATTTGGGTTGCTTGAATGTTGATTACGTACTTTGTTAAGGAACAGAAATTTGTTATAAACTAATCAAGTTTTTTGTTTTTTATTTTTTAGTCATTGAAGGTTGGTGAAGTAAGCATGGAGTTCATAACTTTTATCATCGGAGGAGTCTTGTTCAGCAGCTCTCCATGCTACTACAGCGATTTACTTATGGAAAAGGTAAAGTTATATGTTAGGGACCACATAATATAAATAACTAGCTTTTACCCGCCGCTTCGTACGCTCCATTCAAGTAGCCCCGTCCGTCCTGGGATACCATTTACCTCCCTGCCAAATTTCATCAAGACTTGTTCAGCCGGGAACGGGATTAAGGTATCCTATGCCCGTTTCCTGGTTCTAAGATACCTCCAATTTTCACATTTTCCTCCCCGCCAAATTTCAGCTAAACTGATTCAGCTGTTCTTGTACAAATAGTGTAACTAACACAACTTTATTTTGTATACAGGATGGTTTTTTGAAAAGGGCGGTGACGGACGAGTCCAAAACCGCGAGTTAAAGAAAAGTCGTGCATATAGCTTTTTTTTCATGCAGGGTGAGGAGTTACGTCAATCTGTCTACTTCAGCGGTTGGGAGGAGGTCTACTGTCGGCGACTGCGCAGCACTTTACTAGTGATGCTGCAGCGTGCTGTGAAGCCTGTTGCGATCCGGTCTCTGTTCAAAGTGCTTTGTCTGGAGGCTCTCACTGATGTAAGAGAGAGAAAGGGGAAGAAAGGGGTATCTAGATAAAACAACCTTCTCGTCAGCTTCCCCAAAGGCTTCTAGGAACTCATTGTTGTAAGAGAGAGAGAGAGAGAAGGGAAGAAAGAGTGGTAGAGGCATTTACTTTACATATTCGATTCTGCCGTTACTTTGCGGAAATTCATTGTAAATAAAAGGATGAAAATATTTAGTAACAATTCCGCGAAAACACCCTCTGCGATTAAATTTTTCATAGCAAATCGTCAACTAGTTTCGTCTCTCCACGATACATCATCAGGACACCACACCACTCGATCTTGACACTGAGAGCGCCAAACAACAACGGCAGACTCCCGCCAGAGATGTTACCATGCCGGGCTCTGTAACTTGGCGCGCGGAGCTCGAAGTGGCAAGAGAGAGAGAAGGAGGCATTAGGGTCGGATGGAGGTGACAGGAAGATTGACCAGATCCTGATCACTGAGAGGAACTCAATTCTCAAGGTTCTTGGTCTGTTCTCACAGATGTGAGAGAGACACAGGCCACATGATGGGAGAGAACGAGAGAGGGGGGGGTGATTAGATAAAGACTGATGTTTGGGACGTATTTCATAAGCCTAGCCATACGGGCCGGATAAAAGAGAGAAAAACGAGAAATAGTGTGAGGAGATACGGAACGGATACGTAGTGTGCAAACTGAATAATTTTAAATTATTTAAAATAATTGTTTCAGGTATTTCAGCTAGCCTACACATTGTTCAATCTTATGAACGCTGCATGGAAATAATTCCTTATTAACGAACCATTAGGAAATGGATCATCTATACGGATAACTGCTGCACATTATGTTATATTTAATTAAGAAATTTAAATGTCTTGTTACACTAGGTTAGTTATTTAGCATGCCCATTATAGTTGATAAGTATAATTTTATTTTGTTGTATATATTAGGTCCTTACATATGAAATTGGCGTTTTTCGTACTGGCCACTTTAATCACAAATTTCTCCTCTTTGGTAAGGAATTCCAAATTCAAAGGAGGATGGGCATTTTGGGCCTTTTGGGTACTTTGTCCAATCAAGATGAGTCATACGTCGTTGGATAGCTCTTTTCAATAGGACAAAAAAATTATATTACGATAAAACTGTTGCAGTTGTCCGTTAAGTAATATACTCAAAAAAGATATTGAATTTTTATCACAAATAGAATAACAAAATCCTATTATCTTATCACGTTGATCGTTTAATTAACTGCATACTTTTTTATTATTATACATAAGAAATGATACAATAAATATCTTGAATCTTAATTAAGTAAAACAGTACAACGGGCGGCCTTATCACTATAACCAATTTCTTCCAGGCAATCAATATCAGCATTTTTGCGAAAATCACTGAGTGCGTAGATGACAATCCCTCCTACATATAAACCTCTCCTAATTTTAATTAATTGCTACAAGTTTTTTCCGAATCGACCTTCTCGTTAGAGCTCAATGTCTCAAAATTACTCTAGGTACTACTCAGTAAATCATTAACTGGTATTCGTTGTTCGCCGGCTCCCTGACACGTATAATAGACTTTTAGAGTAGAGAACTTATCTGTCACTAATACTATATGTTCCGGACGGCCATAGTATTTAAGCATAGTATTAGTTAAGTATAGTTATGTAAAATTAATAAACATTTACAACATCGTAGCTATAAGTATAGAATAGTTTAGCTTTAAGCCTAGCCTTTTAAGTAAATAAACAGCTACAACACTGTAGATTTAAGTAGGCTTAAGACAATAGGTACAGTGTATAGTAAGTTCGTAGCTACTCATGCAGAGGTAGGGTAGCTACGACAAATAATAGAATAGACTAGGCAAGGCAGCAGTATAAGCCTTGCCTAGGTAGCTTCACTCAGATAGGTAGGTAATCAATCCTACCTATAGTATATTGTAAATAATAAATAGTAAGGCAAAGGTACGAGGTGCGAACGGCGAAGCGACTCGCTCCTCCTTACGTAGAGCAGAGAGAAGGGCGCGCTTGTATAAATATAGGCGCGAAACAGCGCAAAAATCAGACATTCGTTCGCTCGCGTTCGCGCGGGCAACACGTACCGTCCGTCCGTTAGAGCTCCCCGTAGCTCCAACCCGGCCATTGTCCGCCTCGCCCTCGCTTGCGCAGGTAGCTAGCCTGCTTCTATTGTTTTGCTCACACAAAACAATTAAACCAGTTCTTCTCAGAACTAACCTTTCTGTTTCTCGAAGTATTTAGTTCGCTATAGAATTGAATATCTTCAAGACTTTTAACTGCAAACGTTAGCGTCCCGCTCTTTTCAGAGCGACGCTTTTTGCGAGGTTCTCGTTTTTTTCAAAGCGGTCTCCTCTGTCTTGTTTCTAGGACTTATCAAACAGTAAATCCACGCCTTCAGTGGTCGACCAAGGGATACGTAACCGTGCCAACGAACTTGGTTGGGCGCTGACCCGAAGCGCCTACTTTACTTCTTCAAAGTAAAGTAGAATTCGGCTGGGCCTGGGACCACCGGCCTTGGGGGAGCACCCTCGCCGACCCCAGGTAGCGCTAGGTAGTTACTCACCCCTTTAGCCCCGTAAGAGTGGCATAAGGGACACACAATTAGGTAGGACACGCAGGTACACACCCCCCCCCCCTGTCTAACCCGACAGGGAGGGATCACTCACATCTCCCGGGTGTCCCCCCCGGGCATAGGGACTTTCCCCCGTGCTCTTAAAGCATTTCCCCTGTCCACTATGGACATTACCGGTTTGTCAGTGGAGAACCTGCGTGGATTACTCCACGCAATCTTCACGCAGCACCCCTCCCTGTTGAATGACGTTTTGCACTCTCTCCGCCCCCTCCCCGCCTCCACCCTTAAACCGGCGATTCCGGACTCCCCGGATTCGCCGGATGCGTCCCCGCGGGCTCCCTCTCGCTAGCCCTCTCCCGAGGTCGACGAGATGGAGGTCGCTGACGACGTCTCCCACACGTCCGATGAGGCATCGGCTTCAGACTCTGAGCCCGAACACGCTTCTCCCCCTCCCTCCTCCTCTTCTGACGACGGCTTTGTCACCGTAGACAGCCGTAAGAGGAAACTGGGGAAGAAAGGGAAGAGCGATCCCCCCGCCAAGACACTAAATCTTGGCGCTTCCTCTCCCCCTCCCGCGGCCCCCACGACCGCCACTACTCCCGTGGCCCCCGCGCCCCTGTCCTCTCCCCGCAAGGAGAGACCACCCCCACCTATTTTTCTCCGCGAGAAAGCCAAATGGGCTAACGTGGAGAAATTACTCCAACTTAAGGGCATACATTTTGTCAAAGCCCAATCCGTTAAGGAGTCTATAAAACTCCAATTACAGACGTCGGATGACCACCGACGTCTCACCACCCTTCTCCGCTCCGAGAGCATAGGCTTTCATACCTATGCTCTCGAGAGCGAGAAATCCTTGCGGGTCGTCATTCGCGGCGTTCCCGCCGAATTTGACGCCGCTACGATTAAAGCAGACCTAGACTCCCAAGGCTTCCCCATCAGGGAAGTCCACCGGATGTATAGCGGCAAAGACAAACGCCCATTTGACCTAGTATTGGTCATTCTACACCTTTCGCCCGAAGGGAAAAAGATATTCGGCCTTAAGACCGTATGTCGCCTCTCCGGCCTTTCGGTAGAGGCTCCCTTCCGTTTAGGCCCCCCCGGACAGTGCCACAGATGCCAACTCTATGGCCACTCTGCGCGCAACTGCAATGCGCGTCCGCGTTGCGTCAAGTGCCTGGGCGACCACGGCACCGCTGACTGCAAACGCGCACGCGACGACCCGACCCCGCCTAGCTGCTTGCTCTGTAACGCCGAGGGACACACCGCGAACTATCGCGGTTGCCCCAAGGCGCCGAGAGCTAGCAACAAGGCTCGCTCAAGGGCCCCGGAGCGCTTTGCCCCTTCCGCCCCTCAGTACACCAAGACATCCTCAAAGGTGTCTACGGTCCCCTATCGCCCCCCTACCACATCGGCATGGGCCAAACCTTTGGCCTACACAAGTATAGCCCCTAAGGCTAAAACTAGGTCTCCCCCTCTCCCCCGCCCACAGGAGCCAACTCGCGCCCCTGCTCCCACCCCCGTACCTCAGCCCCGCCCCTCAAAACCCGGTCAATCAGCACCCGCTGCTGCTTCGGCCGGCCTTGGGGGACCCGCCCCCGCCGTGGACTTTGGAAAAGTCACTGCGCTCCTGCGCAAACTTAGCCAAGCCCAAACGGCATTTGAAAAACTGATGATCCTCTCGGATCATCAGGAAGTCATGTCTTCCCTTGACAACCTCTCTTTTAAGTCTCAATAATGGTTTCACAACCTGAGAGACTTAAACCCCGCTCCATCTCGTTAGCGTTTTTCAATGCTAACGGACTCAAATCCCAGAGAGAACTCGTTCATCAATTTCTGGTTAATCACCAAATCGATATTTTCCTTGTGCAGGAGACCTTCTTAAAACAGGGCACTAGCAATCCTAGGATTGCTAACTATCAAATAGTCCGAAATGATAGAACGAACGCCCCCAAAGGCGGTACTGCCATTTATTTCAAGAGGTCCCTGCACTGCATACCCCTTGATCCCCCTCCCCTCCAAGACTTAGAAGTCTCTGTCTGCAGGCTTGCGATGACCGGTCATCAATCGGTCATCATTGCATCCTGCTATCTCAGCCCAAATAAGAAGCTTCTTAAAAGCGATCTTGAATCAGTCCTCAGTCTCGGAAGCTCAGTCATTCTGGCTGGCGACTTCAATTCCAAAGACCCGATGTGGAACTGCCGCATTCGTAACGGAAACGGCCGCAGCCTTTCCCGGTGTCTTGGCTCCCTCGATCTAGACCTGATCGTCCCCATGTGCCCTACGCGGTACTCTCCCAACCCCCGTTTTGGTAACGAGTACTTGGACCTGGCACTGCTACGGAATGTATCCCTCCGGATGCAATCCATAACGGTGATGCAGGAACTTGACTCGGACCACCGCCCGGTCGTGATGAGGCTTGGCCCCCCTCCCAATGTCACCCCTCCCACCAAGACAGTGGTGCAATGGTATAAGCTTGAGAACGCTCTCAAGAATATTCATTCACCCGCCTTGGAAAAAATCCCCGACGATATTAGCTCCCTAGACGACATCGCAATTGCGGTTGACTCTTTGACTAGTCACGTCCAATCCGCTATTAGCGAATCATCGAAACAGGTGCCGGCGACGAACGATCGCCGCTGGGACCTGCCAGATGATATCAGACGGCTGATCACTGAGAAGAACGCAGCGACTCGCCGCTTTAGTTCCTATCCTACCTATCTCAATCGCTTTAGAATGAACTCGCTTCGCCGTAAGGTTAAGAGAGCCATTCAAGAGCACCGAAACTCCTCATGGGACGAACTACTTTCAAAGATCAAACCGGGTCACCAGGCATACTGGGACTTGGCGCGATCAATGAAAGCAGATGGCGTCTCTATTATGCCCCCGCTTTTACGTCCGAATCACCAAACGCCAGCGTTTGAAGATAAGGATAAAGCCGACACTCTGGCCGAAAGCCTGGAAGCCCAGTGCTCCCCCAGTCTCGAACCTGTCGACCCTGTCCACCTTGATACGGTGAACAGTGAAGTCGAGCGCTTAGCGTCCCTACCCCCTTCTGCCACCCTTGACCACGTCAAGGCGGCTGAGGTCGCAGCGATCATTAAAGATCTCCGACCGAAAAAGTCCCCCGGCTCGGATGGCATCAGCAACAGGCTCCTTAAGAGATTCCCTGTTGCCCTCATCTACCTCCTTGTAAGCATCTTCAATGCAGCCTTATCCACTTGTTCTTTCCCTGATGTCTGGAAGGAGGCCAATGTCATTGGCATCCACAAACCAGGCAAAAAGGCGAACGAACCTTCCTCCTACCGCCCTATCAGCCTCCTCAGCTCCCTGGGGAAGATCTACGAGCGACTCCTTCTGAGTCGTCTCTGGGCCCACGTCAATGAGCACAAGCTCTTACTCGATGAACAGTTCGGCTTCCGAGCTCATCATTCTTGTCCCCAACAGGTGCTCCGCATCACGGAGCACATCCATTCCATGTGGCATCACACATGGCCAGCCGATACGGGAGCTGTCTTCCTCGACGTAGCGAAAGCCTTCGACAAAGTCTGGCACAATGGCTTAATTTATAAGCTTTCCACTCTTGGTGTGCCCGACAGACTCGTACTCATCCTGCGAGACTACTTGTCGAATCGAAGCTTTCGTTACCGCGTGGAGGGCACTCTCTCTGACCCCCGACCCGTCCGAGCCGGAGTTCCCCAGGGATCCGTTTTAGCCCCACTCCTCTTTACGCTGTATACCAGCGATATCCCCCGCCACCATAAAGTGGAGCTCGCCCTCTTCGCGGACGACACAGCACTATACGCATCCGACTCGAATTCGAGTCGGGTGAGTATGAGGCTGCAAGCCGCACTAGACAAACTAGGTGCCTGGTTCAGAAAATGGCGCATAGAAGTAAATCCGACGAAGAGTGCAGCAGTGTACTTTTCGCGGAATTACCCTAAGCCCAGGACCCTCTCCCTATTTGGTAAACCCATTCCCTGGGTTAAATCAGCCAAATACTTAGGGGTGATCTTAGACCGCCGCCTTAATTTTAAGCCCCATCTCCACGCTGTAGCCAATCGCGCTAAGTTCATACTTGGCCGATTGAATAGCCTCCTTAGAGCGAAGAGTAAAATGTCCCTTAGAAATAAGGTGACACTTTACAAATCGGTCATACGCCCAGTCATGACGTACTCCTCTGTAGTATTCGGCCACTCAGCCAATACTTACGCCCTTCAGGTTGTCCAAAATAGATTTCTGCGCAAAGCCTCGGGCTGTCCGTGGTACATGCGCAATAACGATCTCCATCGCGACTTTAATCTCGAGTCCATCGCCCATTTCATAAAGACCGCCTCCCAGCGGCATTATGAATCGGCCCCGGATCATTACAATCCCTTGATCTCCACAATACCCGACTATCCCATTGACAATCCTCCCACGAGTTCTCTCCTCCGTAGACCGAGACACGTTCTCCTTGACCCCGTTGACCCACTCACCGCCGCTAACCCGGAGGTGACGTCAACCGATTCGTTACCGCACACTACACAGCCGACCAAAAACCGACCCCGCCGGAAGCGGGGTCGAAGAATTCCCTCCTTCCGCCCGCAGGTGCATTCGTGCACCTAAGGCGTAACCTCCATGCCCTCTCGTAGCATCTGGCGACAGCCCAAGCCGAGGCTCGCACCTAAGTGGTGGCCCTTGTGCGTGTCGCCCCAACCTAAAATTTACCGGCGAGGTGCCATCTGCGCCCGCCAAAAGTCCGGTAACGCTGTCATGGCCATCTGCGGTCAACAGCATCATAGCCCATTCGAAAAAAAAAAAAAAAAAAAAAAGCAAAAATCAGTCATCAGTCAGCAGCCAGCCGCCCACAAGTCACCTACGCGCCAAACAAGAATAGGAAGGAACGGACCTCTCTCTCTCTCATCGCTCGCTCAGTCGCGCCTTGGACCCGCAGCCAGTACTCCTGAATTCACGCCATTGTTTTCTTCCTCAACCCATCTACAGAATCCCAGCGCACACGTACAAAAGGAAAAGCGGTACTACGATAAATCGGAGTTGGAAGGCACACAGGCACACCATCTTGAAAAGTCAAAGTCAAAGTCAAATCGTTTATTTCTTTAGACTTACAAAATAAGTACTTAGACAAGTCAAATTTTTACTATATAAACAGCTTGATAAATAGTTATTACTATCAACAAGAAATAAGGTGCAATTGACTTTAATTCACTTCAATTTTTTGTCCACTAGCGGAAGAAGTGAAAAAGAAACCACTAGCAAGTCCATCGCTTATCAACTAATACAATCTTAGGATAACTAAGTCTAACTGGTCTTACATACTATTGTCTGTATGGAACTGGGCGACATCCGGCCAAGCGTTAACATCATTTACGTAGTCATCTACGGAGTAATAGGCTTTCTTGATAAGATTTCGTTTTATGTACAATTTAAATTTTCGAATAGGGAGCTCAGTTGCTTCAGATGGAAGCTTATTATAGAATCTTACGCAATTGCCCACAAATGATTTCCCTACCTTTCGTAATCTATATGATGGGATGTGTAATTTGTTCTTGTTTCTTGTATTTTTATTGTGAACATCACACCTTTTCATAAAGTTATCTCTGTTTTTGTGTGTATACATTAGATTTTCATAGATATATTGCGATATTACTGTTAAAATATTTATTTCTTTAAATAATTCCCTTAACGAGTCTCGTGGATTTAATTTATAAATAGCGCGTACCGCCCTTTTCTGAATAACAAAGATAGTCTGGATGTCAGCTGCCTGTCCCCAAAGCAAAATACCATAAGACATAACACTATGGAAGTAACTGAAGTAAACTAACCTAGCTGTATCTTCATCGGTAATATATCTAATTGTTCGAACCGCATACGCTGCTGAACTAAGTCTGTTTGCGAGAGCATCAATTTGCGGTCTCCATTGAAGAGAGGAATCAATATGTAACCCTAGGAAAACAGTTGAGTCTACAAGGTGAACAATCTCATCCTTTAGCATTATCTTAGTTGGGAGCTCTCTTACATTTGGTAACATGAATTTTATGCATTTGGTTTTTGAAGCATTAAGTCAACGGCTTACACTCTAATTTATCAAATTTTATTCTACACTCTGAAAGCTCTTGCTGTAAGTCTTTGTTTTGCTGCAACACCAGTTCATACGATTCGTGGCAATTGTCCACGGAATGCAAGCATGCATTCAAACGGTCGACTTCTGACAGTGCATCTTCATGGTGAGCATGGAGTTCAGCGAGTTGTCCCTTGAGTGTTTGGATCCTGCCTAGGTTAGCCAGGAACTCAGCTTCGCTATCCTCCTGCTCTTGAAGCAGCCTGTCTCGGTCCTCTTTGACTTCCTTTAACTGGGCTGTAGCGAGCTTCAGCTTAGCCTCCAGGTCACATGCCCTTCTGGTCATCATTTTGTGTCCCTGAAAAATAGCAGTCTAAAGTTAACTAGTATAAGAATAAAATAAAGAAATAAGAAGTGAAGAAGTGAAGTGAATGGGAAATTAAGTTTGAATTTATTAGCAGGTGATGAGAGACTGGTTCTTCCAAGGTCACCCACTCTGATGGTGAGAAACCAAGTTGAGGTGTGATGGGTCTAAAAGAGCCCAGTGACCAATGGTGAAAGAAACCAGTTGAAATATGAGTAGGAGGAGCAAAGTAGAATTAAAAAAATAGTTAGGACCAAGGGATTGCTAGAACATTTAGTTCAATAAGTATTTAATGTTTACTTGTAACTTGCTCGGAGAACATTCACTAAGGTTACTTTGATAATTTTAAGAGAAAATAATCTAGGTTACAATTTAGTAGGCAAATTGTTTAGTCAGAACTTTGTAGAAGTCTAAATAATTATTACATTAAACTGCAATAGATATACAGTACCTACATAACATAGGGAGGTTATTTTTATAGTATATTGTTGAGTGTTTTGTAAGTGTAAGGTTGTCTGAGGCTTAATGGTTCGTCTACTACTTAGCTTCCACAGATTGTCAAGCTAAGAGAGATAGAACAAGCCTGTGTGTGATTTGTGAAGAGACTCACAGAGTGAGCAGTGTACCTGTTTATCTGTAGTTGGTAGGTAGGTACAGTTAGGTATGTGTGTAGGTTAGTCAAGGAGATAATTTGATAACAATACTCCCCAGGTTTAAATGCTGACTCTGGAAATATCTCCGTCCCAACTGTAGTTTGAATTTCCAAACAATCGCCGACGAGTGCCGCTCGATTCGATTTGCACGGATTCGATCATGCGTTGGTTATCACCAGTTGATAAATCAACGAGTGGAAGGGTCTCATCCTCCGAAAGTGTTATTTATTGTCAACTCTTTCTGCTCAACTGTTTCTACAGTCCACGTTACAGCCGCCGCCGTGCCGACCGGCTCCCTTTATATTAATCCCGCCAACCTGTACACTATACGACAGACATGGTCCGCTTACGTCTTTCGTTCTTTTTTTGAATTTTTAACCGGCTTAAAAAAGGAGGAGGTTCTCAATTCGACTATATTTTTTTTGTTCCTAAAGCGGAAGAAGCCTATAACATGTAGCGCCCTGAACGTAAAAACATTTTCTCGTTTGACCTTTTATCAAAATAACTATGTATGTATGTACCGGGTGATATAAAAAATAACATATACCTACCTAATGGATAATGGAGTCATACAGCTATCCGTCCTTTCTTTTGTAACAACGGTAATGGCGTACTATTGATGTGCTTATTCCTTTTTAACCGACTTCAAAAAAAGGAGGAGGTTCTCAATTCGACTGTATTTTTTAAATGTTTGTTACCTCAGAACTTTTGACTGGGTGGTACCGATTTTCATGAGAAGCATGAGAAAGAACCACAAGCACCAGCTTTCATATAAAAAAATATTTTTTTTATATGAAAGCTGGTGCTTCTCGTATGGTCCCATTTTTATTTGGTCCAGTTCTGACATGGAATCTATAAAATTGAAGTCGTAGAAGTAAGTATAGTTTTTATAAACCAAATCAATTATTCATTACTCATACTCGAAAAGTAGGTGTGACTGAAGTTGCCTGAGGGTTGAAAATAATACTTTTCAGCTCTATATCTAATTCTTAAAGTATTAGATATAAAAACTATTGGCACGCTGCCCTCCCCGTCTCGGGACTAAATAATTTACTTTCGCTCCTAGTGAAACAATGTACTATTTCCGCTAGTATGTAAAAAGTTGCAAATGATTTTTATTTCGCACCTTTTTAAACCCTTGTTATTTTATTTTGTTTTATTACCGATTATATTGCAATGTATCGTTACCGGAACTGTGTAATGTGCCGAAGAGGGCTAGATCAAGGCAAATACCAAACGTCTTTTTGAGTCAAGACTACGACTTGGCAAACGTATGTAGGACGCCATCTGGCTAGGTGGGATGAAGACCTGCGAAAGACTGCAGGCAGATGTTGGATGCGTCAAGCTGAAGACAGGGCGCTATTGCGCTCATTAGGGGAGGCTTATGTCCAGCAGTGGACTAATATAGGCTGATGGTGATGATGATGATGTTATATTGTAAATACAATACAATGCTAAAATGTTAAAAAACCTGAATTATTGAGGTAGGTATGCACCTTTTTAGTAGAAAGGGTTTGCATCAAAATAAACAACTTTCAAAGTGGAATTACTCAAAACGGACAATGAACCGGGAGTAGCCCCTTAGTTATTCTTATTCTACAGGAACAGAGCTTTCCAATGACATATCAATCAGTTCGATTGGTGCCAGGCCCAGGCGCCATACATTTGTGCCCATCCTCCTTTGTACAGCTATAGACTCATGTATTTGTGCTTCGATGATCGTCATTCATTTGTTTTTTTTCTTCTGTTTTTTTCTGTTTGCGTCACTCATTTTACAAAATGGAAAACTTAAAATATCGCATTATTTACGAGTACGAGTTCCGCCGTGGCACTAGTACTGCGGAAACAACTCGAAGGGTGAATGATGTGTATGGCGGTCGTGTTGCAAAAGAAAACACAGTTCGTTTTTGGTTCCAACGTTTTCGTTCTGGAAATTTCGACCTGCAGAACAAGCCCCGTGGACGGCCTGAGACTCAAGTTGATAATGAAGAGTTGAAGGCTATTGTGGAAGCGGATCCATCGCAAACCACGTCCGAGTTAGCTGCAGGCTGCGATGTTAGTGATAAAACTGTTTTAATTCACTTGAAGCAAATTGGGAAGATTAAAAAGCTTGAAAGGTGGGTACCTCACGAATTGACTGAAGCAAACCGGCAAACGCGCGTCGACTGCTGCGTTACATTACTAAACCGGCACAATAATGAAGGTATTTTAAACCGAATCATTACCTGTGATGAAAAATGGGTTCTTTACGATAATCGGAAGCGCTTAGCGCAATGGTTGGATCCTGGCCAGCCAGCCAAATCCTGCCCCAAGCGATTATTAACCCCAAAAAAGTTACTTGTAAGCGTTTGGTGGACTAGTGCCGGTATTGTTCATTACAGTTTTCTCAAATCTGGCCAGACTATTACGGCTGATGTCTATTGTCAGCAATTGCAAACCATGATGGAAAAGCTAGCGGCTAAACAACCTAGGCTGGTCAATCGCTCCACGCCAACTTTCGCCTTTATAATATTAGTGTGATGCTTACGATCAAAAGAAAAAAGAGGCGGTGCAGGCCGCGTGCGCCGCAGCCTGCGACGCCGATTCCTCTCGCCAGAGACCCTAGCCCTAGGTCTGTGTTTCAGAGCCCTCTTTCCTCTCCTATTTCATTCCTCAATTATGCCCAATAAGAGACAGATAAAGTACCTACTCCGTTAGGATTATTATGTAAGTATATGATTGCTAGTGTTATCTTACTACAAAGTCAGGAGGAACAGGAAACACGTGTAGACTTTCTCGGTATTTATTTTACCCAATACAATAATTATCAGCACTGATTTAACTCTAATAGCATTTTAATTAACAGCAGTATTTTAGTTATACTGATACACTTGTTACACTTGTTATTGTAATTGGCGTCTCGCCATGGAATGGCCGCCCGGTCCGTTGTCGTGGCTTTTATCGGAACCCGACTGAGCCACCCGAAGCTTCGCATCGGCGCTCCTCGGTTCGGCAGAGCCCGTAAACAGTCGTCATCGGTTCGGCTCAGGTTGCTTCGAGATGGTTTTTCCCACGTAAACAAACATCGGTTTTGCTCGGGCCGTCTTGGATAGCAAGTTTCCTACACAAATCACCCTGCTTGGGTTGCGCTGTGACTCAGGCTAGCTGTTCTTTATGGAATATTTCTGCTTATTTTACAAATTTATTAAACAAAGCTTACAAATTCGTCCATCCTGATAATCAAATCACGACCTCGTGATATCTAGGTACTCAATAGGTGTAAATACATTCTGAAGAAGCATGTTAAGCTTGATCCTGCACCTTATCTCTCCGGCTATGTCCGTCTGCCATCTCATTGGATTATAAGAGTGAGGAAATACTTGTTGAGAGTGAATTTATATAATAATATGAGACGCACACACTTTATCATTATCATTGGTTTTGTGTCATCATTAGATTCATCGCTGCATTGTTACATTTCTTATTTCCATATTACATTATCTTATCATTGATTTTGTGCCATAAGATTCATTACTGCATTACTACATTGCTAGTTACCATACTACATTGCTAGTTACATTACCAATTTTATAATATTGAGTGTGTTTCAATACTACTCTACTATTAGAAACTACAAAATTAAAGGAATTAAATTGATTGATTCTACTAATAACCTGAATCTAAACGAATGTTATTTTTATCATTTCTTGTTTTTTCTCTTATAATGAATTCGAACCTTTAATTATTTCAAATTCCATCTCTACAACAATACTAGAACCACAATTTTAATGTTCAAATCGTTTTTGTTTTCAAACGTTAATACAGATCATCTTTTAGTTATTTGTCGGATTTATCCGGTCCAGTATTTCCATTATATTTACTATTTCATTATTTCTCATGATCATTTCATTATTACTTTTTATTAGAACCTTTTATTTTTTTTTTATAATCGTCATTACAATTTCCGAACTTTTTAGCAAATTCCTTTGCCTTTATGTTTGGCAACTACCATCGAAATGATATTTTTGCGATGCAGATTTCAATCACCCTTTTTGTGGCATAAGAAATAAGCACTTAGAGAAATACAATTTTATGAATTTTATCAATAATGGGAGTACATACTCGGACACCACTTTCTTTTTGTAAGACCACTGTTATGTGGTTTTTGTTTACGTCTGTCCTAAATGTTCTTTTGTTGTTATATTATTATTAGATTTTAATTATCTATTGCTTTTCTTATTATTTTGATTGAACACCTTAAAAGCGGCAAGCATTGCATTTATTGCAATGTTGACTTTCCTTATAACAATCTGAGAGTTTAATATGATTGTGATAAAAAAAAGCACCATCATAAGTATTTGAGATATCTATTTTATGAATTTTATTTCTGACTTTATTTCAGTTTTAACCTACAAAAATTGCGCCTTACCACCACTAGAGTGATTTTTCTGTGAAATAAATAGTTACCAACCCCGGCTTGCTCGATATTTTTCTGTTTTTAACGCAAAGCGAAATAGTTTCAAACTGGATAGGCGTTACGTTTGGCGATAACTTCATCAATCATTTCATTTAGAATTTGTATTCGTCATTTGTGTAGTTTGTTATTTGTCATTTACCATGTATTATTTATCTATCATTTATTATTAATGACCATTTGTTATAAGTTATCATTCATCATTTATTGATTTATTATTTATTTACCATGTATCATTAATTTATTTATACCATGTAACATTTCTTATGATTTGTTTATTTATATTATTTATTTATTTATCATTATGCTCTTTATATTATTAATCATTTATTTATATTAGTTAACTTATCATTTGTCATTTGTATTCTTCATTTGTTTAGTATGTGTAGTCTGTTATTTGTCATATATTATTTATCTATCACTAACCATTTATCATTTATTATTACTTATTTATTTATCATTTTTTATTATTCATCTTTTATTTATAATAGTTAACTTGTATAATATGAAGTCATATTTGTCATTTATCATATGTCTATCATTTACTGTAAGTTATTTTTTTTATATCATTTATCACTTGTTATTTACCATGTACCATTTATTTATTTATCATTTATCATGTATCATTTATTATTAGTCATAATTTTGTTTTTTTTTATCATTCATTTAATTATCATTTAATATTTAACATTCATTATTTATAAATTATTTTTATCATTTATCGTTTATCGTTTATAATTTATCATTTATCATTTATCATTTATCATTTATCATTTATCATTTATCATTTATCATTTATCATTTATCATTTATCATTTATCATTTATCATTTATCATTTATCATTTATCATTTATCATTTATCATTTATCATTTATCATTTATCATTTATCATTTATCATTTATCATTTATCATTTATCATTTATCATTTATCATTTATCATTTATCATTTATCATTTATCATTTATCATTTATCATTTATCATTTATCATTTATCATTTATCATTTATCATTTATCATTTATCATTTATCATTTATCATTTATCATTTATCATTTATCATTTAACATTTAACATTTAACATTTAACATTTAACATTTAACATTTAACATTTAACATTTAACATTTAACATTTAACATTTAACATTTAACATTTAACATTTAACATTTAACATTTAACATTTAACATTTAACATTTAACATTTAACATTTAACATTTAACATTTAACATTTAACATTTAACATTTAACATTTAACATTTAACATTTAACATTTAACATTTAACATTTAACATTTAACATTTAACATTTAACATTTAACATTTAACATTTAACATTTAACATTTAACATTTAACATTTAACATTTAACATTTAACATTTAGCATTTAACATTTAACATTTAACATTTAACATTCAACATTCAACATTCAACATTCAACATTTAACATTTAACATTCAACATTCAACATTCAACATTCAACATTCAACATTTGTCTTTTGACATTTGATATTTTACATTTGACTTTTAACATTTGATATTTTACATTTGACATTTGATATTTGGCATTTGGCATTTAATATTTCACTTTTGACATTTGTTTTTTTCATTTGACTTTTGACATTTGATATTTTACATTTGACATTTGACATTTGGCATTGGGCATTTGGTATTTAGCTTTAGGCTCTTGACTTTTTACTTTTGGCTTTTGGCTTTTGTCATTTGGCATTTGGTATTTGACTTTTGACTTTTGACTTTTGACATTGAGATTTGACATTTACATTTAACATTTAACATTTGACTTGACATTTGTTATTTGACATTTTGACATATGTTATTTGACATTTTGACATTTGAGATTTGAGATTTGACTTTTGACTTTTGACTTTTGATTTTTGACATTTGACTTTTGATTTTTGACTTTTGACTTTTGACATTTGACATTTAACATTTGACATTTGACATTTGACATTTGACATTTACATTTTCAACATTGACTTTTGACTTAGCCACACGCAAGAAGTTGAAGTTTAAGTTGACTTTTGACTTTTAACTTTTGACATTTGACATTTGATATTTGACATTTACATTTTCTTTTACATTTGACATTTACATTTTACATTAATATTCGACATTCGAGATTTGACATTTGACATTTGACATTTGACATTTGACATTTTACATTTGACATTTGACATGACATTTGACTTTTGACATTTGACTTTTGACTTTTGACATTTGACTTTTGACATTTGACTTTTGACTTTTAACATTTGACATCAACAAACATTTACATTTGACATCTGCCTTTTGACATTTGACATTTAACTTTGGACTTTTAACATTTGACTTTTGACATTTGACATTTAGACTTTTGACTTTTGACTTTTGACTTTTGACTTTTTACATTTGACATTTGACATTTGACTTTTGACTTTTGACCTTTTTACATTTGACTTGACATTTACCTTTTAACATTTGACTTTTGACTTTGACTTGACTTTTGACTTTTAACATTTGACTCACATCTAACATTTACATTTGACATTTGCCTTTTGACTTCATACATTTGACATTTGACTTTTGACTTTGACTTTTGACTTTTGACTTTTAACATTTGACTAACATCTAACATTTACATTTGACATTTGCCTTTTGACTTTTGACATTTGACATTTGACTTTGACATTTGACATTTAGACTTTTGACTTTTGACATTTGACTTTTTATTTTACATTTGACATTTGACTTTTGACTTTTGACTTTTGACTTTTAACATATGACATTTGACATTTGACATTTGACATTTGACATTTGACATTTGACATTTAACATTTAACATTTACATTTGACATTTGCCTTTTGACATTTGCCTTTTGACTTTTGATTTTTGACTTTTGACTTTTGACTTTTGACTTTTAACATTTGCCTTTTGACATTTGACTTTTGATTTATGACTTTTGACTTTTAACTTTAACATTTGACATTTGACAAAAACATTTCTAACATTTACATTTACATTTGACTTTTGACTTATGTCATTTGATTTTTGACATTTGACATTTGACATTTGACATTTGACATTTGACATTTGACATTTGACATTTGACATTTACGTTTAACATTTACATTTGACATTTGACTTTTGACATTTACTTTTGACTTTTAACATTTGGCATTTGGCATTTGACTTTGACATTTGACATTTGACATTTGACATTTAACATTTGACATTTGACTGATTTTTTTTCTTTTATACATTTGACATTTTGACAATTACATTTTTAACATTTACATTTACATTACACTTCTAGATTTATGTGTCATGGAGTTACACGTAGCAGCAGGTAACGCCTAATAGATTGGCAGTGACCGCTGACCGGTGACTAAAGGAGAACCCGCATCCACGACCTGAAGCGCCTAGGATCCTCACGGCGTCTCTGCAGGCGGTCCAGTTTCTTCCTCGTTTCATCTCATGTAACTCCTGGGCTGAAAAAGAATTTTCAACGACATCAATTGCTCAAAATAGGAAAATGATTTTTCGTTTTATGTGAAAATTGTCGTATTAACCTAACGTATGTTACTTAGCTTATTAATGTCATTTGTTGTCAAAGTTTTAACCATAGTTAATTTATGTTTGCCATCTTCTCAAAATGCCACGTGTTTTTTAAATAAAAATTCATACATTATAATAATCACATTGGCACGTGGGGTACATGCTAAAAGCACCACACACACTTTCTTATTTTCCAGTAAAAACGATCCTTGACTATTTGCCATATGGATGGGTTGGCAGTTGCAGGCTCGAGTTTGAATTGCCTTAATATGGCCTGCTTGGCATTTGGGGGGTCATTGAACAAAAATCAAGAAAGAAAGATACACAATTGAAATAGCCTCGTTCCGACCATTAATTTGCAAAACGACACTACTCGGAATCGTTAACATTATCTCTAAAATGGCTGGCCAAATGGGATGAAAGGTAAAGTATATACTGGGCGTGTAGAAAAGATTAGTAACAACACTAATTACGTACCTTTTCTTTGGAAGAATCCCAATTCTGACTTGTTATCTTACTACAAAGTCAGGAGGAACAGGAAACACGTGTAGACTTTCTCGGTATTTATTTTACCCAATACAATAATTATCAGCACTGATTTAACTCTAATAGCATTTTAATTAACAGCAGTATTTTAGTTATACTGATACACTTGTTACACTTGTTATTGTAATTGGCGTCTCGCCATGGAATGGCCGCCCGGTCCGTTGTCGTGGCTTTTATCGGAACCCGACTGAGCCACCCGAAGCTTCGCATCGGCGCTCCTCGGTTCGGCAGAGCCCGTAAACAGTCGTCATCGGTTCGGCTCAGGTTGCTTCGAGATGGTTTTTCCCACGTAAACAAACATCGGTTTTGCTCGGGCCGTCTTGGATAGCAAGTTTCCTACACAAATCACCCTGCTTGGGTTGCGCTGTGACTCAGGCTAGCTGTTCTTTATGGAATATTTCTGCTTATTTTACAAATTTATTAAACAAAGCTTACACTAGTTACGTCTCGCTTAATCTACAACAATGTCTTATGAAAAACTGGGTATCATTTGATCAATAATTCGATTGCTATTGTCCGTTCGCATAGGTAAGCCCTTCTTGGCACGTTGCCGAAGTTTGACAGTCCGTTTATACGATTGTTTGTAGAGTTTGCTTTTATGATACGAGTAGGAACATAACTTTGGGTGTTCTTCAAGGTCTGTAGTCTTTGTTGTAAACAAAGTGCTTGAAAATTATCAGTAAATAAATTTAAACAAATTGTCAAAACCTTGTGCAAAAAGGCTTGCTTTAAAATATCAGATTATCTAGTCTAGAGGAGAAAAAAGCTTGGGACGGGTTTTGCTCCAACTCGAAAAATAACCACTAATGGTTTTATTTCCGTGTCAGTGTTTTTTTTAATCTGGCTTGCTGTACATTTATTGTATTTATGGAAATAAAGAATTTTTGTATTTTATTTAAAATTCGAGTAGGGGCTCGTCCATAGAAGTACTTCCACTATGCCTTTTCCTGTCGACAATTAAATGTGTGTATATCTCTGTGTTTTTGAGAATTGGGAATCTGTCATTTTTAGAACGTTTTTAAAAAACTGTCTGATTTAATAGTATATCATCTAGTACCCATAACACAAGCTCTTCTTAGCTTGGATGATGCTGTGTCCTGCATTATTATTTTTTTATAAAAGAACAAGCCTTATTGCATTTTAGGCTTTGAGGATATAGTAACCGGTGAAAATACAGGTCCATATCGTAAATTGATAGGTATCTGCAGGTCGTCGGTCAATTCGGATATTACCTACATATTTGTCAGTTTAACACTCATTCTAGGTACGGTATTGTAGGCACTCAGGCAGACCGCAGTCGCAGGCAGACCTTCGCCCACTGCGCCACAAGTCGTCGAAATGCAACATCCCTCACGAACAGGCACATCTGAATTGACCAGCTTTTAACTTCTAAACCCAAAATATAATAGCAGTCGATTCGATCTACCCCAATTCGTTTCATACAGAATGGAATTCAATAGTCTTAACATGCATACAATAATAAATAATTTCTCCTTCAACTTATTAAAGAAAATGTTTACTAATGTGAAGGAGCGAATACCCCTTTACAATGTCAACACACTTTTCCTACGCATTTCCGTGAATTTGATTCATCCGGAATCTCGTGACTGTTCAAGCACATGACTGTATTAGATCCAATCACGTGATTTTCTCATGATTATATAATGCATGCTCCAGCATTATTTACTCACTAAAAATCATATAATTGGATCAAATATAGTCATCCAGATCAGATCGTATACATTTCAAACAGCTTTTTTTAGCCCTACAGAACCTGGATACCGACAACACTGACAACCTCATATCATAACTAAACCCTGTTGGTAGTCGGGTAAAAATGCAACCAATAAGCGGTGAAAATTATATAAGGAAGTTCCCAATATACTTCTGAATCGATCGGTCAGCTGTTAACACAATATCACTAGACAAATTTACTACCACTGAAGCCATCGAGTTTGTTGTACTAAGTAGATATTCTTAGAAACGGAATATCTGTTTCACGTTTTTCTGACCCTGTATAGTGAAAACTTTTAGGAACATGAAAAACCGACCCAAATAAATTAGTATCAGAAGCTCTCATAGCCACAAAGGTCCAATTTTACCGATGCGATAAATTAGACGCGAGCAGAATAAGTTGAACTAAGTTTAGTTAGAGCTTTAAACGAGTTAAGTCCATTTAAGCAACATAATGTTCATCCAGATGAAGCTGAAGCTTTTCTTCTGATTCAAAAGATAAACTAACTTCAGCTTTATCGTTCAGAAGTTCTGAACGCCGAGATCAACTTCGGGATCATGTCACACATTTTAAAACACGACAGAAAACAGCAGACGGACTGACATTGGCCCAGTCGATGTCGGATGTAAACGTCGTCACTTGAACCCAATTATGCTAAACTCAGTTTTGGCAGTGAACAGTGAAATGGGGACGTAAGTAAGAATTACGAGTTGGCGGGTAGGTTTATGTAATACTTATCCATGCTTGCGTCACAGTGAAAGCATTATGAGGGTACTTTAGATCTTTCTGCTCGAGCTTCTTGCGCAGTTAACGTATTAATGGAGTCTGACTAACATTCCTAAACGTATTTATATCTCGCAGTATTCTGTGAAAGATATTTTTATTGCTGTAGCGTTTGATTGAGATTGCTTTGACAAGACACTTGTGTTTGTAGGAACTGGTTGGGATAAGGCCAAGAGATACGCACTTTCTACAGGATCGATGTATCAGTTTCTAAGACATTTGGGTTTTATTTTTATTACAGGGTGCCACAGAAATGTACTAAGAAGAAAGGGTCACCCCCTTTCTTCTGGACATCGAGGGGGGTCTTTAAATTTTTATTAGAAATATAATTGTAGATATTTTGAAAAAAATTGAGACTACCTTTCCGATGCACACTGTAAAAATAATATCAGCCCAGTCCTGCTGCTGGGACATAGAGGCGTCTATTCGAGCAATAACTGAAGCGAAGTCTGATTGATTTCGATCCAGCATTCGATGTTTTCCCACTATGTCATTATTAACAAAGACTATAACAAGACAAACAGAAACCAAATAGATCTAATAATTAATTTTGTTTTAAAAAACTATAAACCGACTTGAATTTTAATAGATTTTCATGAATTTTCATGAAAATAAAAATGCTGTCGGAACGGAATCAAATTATAATGCAAACACACGGCAAGCACCAGCTTTTATGTAAAATAAGAATCATGAAAATCGGACTACGCAGTCAAAAGTTCTGAAGTAACAAACATAAAAAAGAGGAAAATAAAACAGTCAAATTGAGAACATCCTCCTTTTTTTACAGTTAAAAAGGAAGGTTAAAAATTCAACTAACTGCAGATTGTTGCAAACAATCTACATGTAGTCACTATATCAATACCAGTCGGAAGCATCCTCAAGACGCTGGCTGCATTGCTATGACTATATCATCCGAAACAAGACATTATATTTTGGTGGAACATACGAGACTAAAGTTTATCCATTTTGAATTAAGCATGTTAGTAAACAAAGTACGATACAAATAACAAAATCTCACTTGCTTGGCGTCGAGTTTCAGATATAATTGTAAGCAATTTTTATTGAAGGGAGGATCTAAAATCGACAATTAATGTAAATTACGTATAAAAGGACGCGCCAACAAAGTGAATTTTAGGTTAAGTATGGGCGGTTTGTATACGTTTATGCCTCATACAAAATGGATACGGTATAGTTATTATATTCATCTATAGTAATACTAATATATTATATTATATAATATTATAAAGAGGAAAGATTTGATTGTTTGTTTGTTTGTATTGAATAGGCTTCGAAACTACGGGACCGATTTAAAAAAATCTTTCATGATTACAAAGTTTACTTTTCAGGGCGTGACATAGGCTATATTTTATCCCGGAATTCCCACGGGACCGCGAACTACGCGGGCGAAACCGCGAGGCGCTGCTATAACCTAGATATAGTTGTGACATTTGTGTAGATTAACTACGTACAATAAATCTAAGTGTCCACTTCGGGCCAGTGTAAACAGTGAACTAGTATACGATTTATTAAAGGTTGGTGCAGTAACGACCAATGGACGCAATGAGGCGACTTATAAAAGAAAACTCTGCCAGCCAGTGGACATTGTAAAGACATAAGTCTCCCCACACAAAAGATTATAGTAAAGAATTAATCGGCCAACTGCAAACTGTCGCGTAATATTATTTCCTATCTTAGTAATTTAAATGCTAAAAACGATTTATTTTTCTAAAACTTTTATGCTTTATTGTAAAAACTTGCTGTGTAATGCTGACTCAGTATTTGTACCGCCCAACTCTGCCTGCGTATCTTAAGAGGCGACAAAGGGATATCCACCGGGGGAGGGCAGCAGCGCCTCCTGCAGAACCATTCTACCACCAAAAGGTTGAGGTTGTGAAAACAGATAAAATTATTCATTTGTATTAGGTTACTCTGGGATTTGAGCATGGAGGGCACTGGGACGTGTACACGGAGGGTTTGTTGGTCGGAAACAGTATCAGATAAAGAAATACAAAATAACAAGCTAAATGATGTTTAACTATTTAGTAATAAAATATTTATTCAACTTTATATACCTACTTACTCAAGCTTACTTACTTAATATAACTCTAGACTAGACTATTATGTTAATTCACTAACACCACCACTCTACTGTAACTTTCGGATAACGGGGCTGAGTCATACTTTTACTATTTAGTTACTTTACTATTAACTGTTAATATGTAAGTATGATTGTTTGTTGTCCCTTAGAGATAAAAATAAAATAAATAAAATCATTATGTATGTTTTGAAATAGTGACCTACAGTGACTAAAGGCCTTAACCAAGACACAGAGATGCTTGTATACTAGTAGAAATTGGAACTAGTATTTACGATTGAAACAATTGAAGTAGCTGCAGAATGTTGCAAACAATCTACCTATATGTAGGCACTATCATATAATTATACTAGAGTCTGTTCAAAAAGAGAAGCGTCGTGGCGTTACGGTGAACTAACACTTTTTGTCGTACTGCAATGACAGAGCAGTGTTGTCAACGCAACAAAAGTTGTCAATTGGCACACGCGCGCCCTCAATAGGGTATGCATGTGACTTCAAAAAAGCTAATATTTTGTTTACGTATTCTCTATTGATATAGAAATATATATATGTATATTGATTTTTGTATTTTATGATGTTCTTATTGTGAAATTTAATAATTGAAAAGTAGATATTTTAAATCTCAACCGCAAAATGTCTAAACGCAACTCTATTGGCACCTGAAGCGTGACCTCGTACATTTTCGTATGGGCATAAAGTTTTGACTTTGAGTTGACATAGGTGTCTCGATGATCCGTGACGTCACAAAATGCAAGGGCTTAGGGCTAACATGTCAGCGTTTTTATCACCCGAAACTGTTTTAGTTTTAGTTTTACTTTTTATTTTTTACCTCAATAATTTACCCACGCACGACGCTTTTCTTTTTGAACAGACTCTAATAGTTATATTCTAGTTGACCAAAGTGATCAATTATAGTCACTGGAGTAAACTAGACAATTTTATAATTAGTCGCACGTCTGCCTGGTTCCTTAATTAATAAGCTGAATGTAGGACAAGGTTTTGAGATGAGCTAAATCTGTCACATCTCTTCTGACGAGCTGGGTCTAGTATACTCGTATACAGAGGGGTGAGTCTAATTGACGATAGTAACGAGAAATGTCCATGACGTGTCCTTTTAGTACTTATGGGATTTGCGTAGTTCCCTATGTCATAAATGTTAGATTCAGGGGTACCTTTGCGCGGAATTTTATTAAATATTTTTATCCTCATATTAAGGTCTCTGTCCGCTGTAACCATTGATTTAAAAAGGGAAGATAGGTTACGTTCTCCCAGCGCTTACTGAAAAAATGGCATGTGTTACAACTACACGCAAACACATACGCTCACAGTTATATTTCCATTCCAGTCCTGTGCAAGAGAAAGAAGACAAAGACGGAAAGACGTATCTAGGACCGAAGTGAGACTGAGACAACAATATTTCACGCGAATCACGACCGCCCGTGCCGCCGCGCCGGTCAGATGGTGACTGATGTGGGAGAACACAATTTTACACAATTTAAGGTTGCCACTTTCGAGCAACCGTACCTCATCTTCGTTTTTAATAAATCAATGGCTGTAACTATATATATATATATATATATACCACTATAGAGGCGCTGTATGTATCAAATTGTATGGAAAAAGGAAACGTTACGATCAGGTCTCGTTACCTTGTCAAATAGACTCACCCCTCAGATCACGTGATGTATAAACCTTCGCATCTTATTGTTACCCTCTTTGTACAAAGAGGGTAACAATAAGATGCGAAGGTTTATACAGAGCTTTTTATAAACACAAGTTTCGTACACACTGGTTGAAATCGTTGTCGAAATTTTAGGATAGGTATTATTTCAAAGTCAAAGTCTCCCTGTATTCATTATGAATGTAAGCGGGTTAACTACGAACCTTGTTTGGTTGGAAGAGTCTCCCTGTATTTAATATAAAATATAGAATATGGTCTACGAACACTATCTCACTTCAGTCTTAAATTGTTAGTTTTTTATTTAGCATCTTTCTAAGTAACTTGGGTTATTATTATAGTAGGTATGAGTATAATATGTGTTTTATGTGTTCATTGTATTAACACGCCACCGTCTATACGTGTCCAACTACTTCGGGTCCACCCCAAGGTTATCTCTGGAAGAGATCGCTATTGGCGATTAGGCCGCCAATTGTGTAACTCTGTCTTTTCTGTATTTAATTTTTATGGTGTGCAAAAAAGTGTACTGTATTGTATTATTTGATTTCTTAGTGCTTGCCACCTCCACAGCTGTCAACGATACTGTGCCTCTAGTTAGTGTTCAAGTGTCCACATGCAGTTGAAGGATACCTAAAGTGCTTATAAAATATAGAACACACATGATTTTAGTTATGTTTATAGCCTATTCCTAACAGTTTACGACTCTACGCGATGGATCTAACTACCTAAGGCTGGTTTAATGTCTTCATCGGATAGTTTACGGTTTACCGTTCCGGTCTCTTTTCGTTCTCTGGTTCGTTACAAAAACTTATTAAAAAATACTATTAAGTTAATAAAAGTAGGATACTTAAATAATGAGTCTCCGTCTCAGCCTTAGGAGCGTTTTCCAGCCCAAGAACCAGTGAAAAGAAATGAAAAAAAAAAACTATTGAAAAATAAATACACAATGCCAATTTGAGAGGATAACAATGGTTTACGCTATGATAAGGGTTAAAAGTTCCTCGTTAAGTAAAATTACATAAATAACTTCGAATAATGACATAGATCGGGAATATCTGAAATGTCTCTAAAGTAAAAGAATGCAGTCGATTAGGAGTACATAAAAAGTATGATTGTAAATGACCGTTTTACAGGTTTTTACGGTCGCTAGATTTCAGTCGTATCTCTACACTATAAAAAAAATAGGAATGTTGCACATTTTTACCTACCTTAATTAATTTTTCTGTGATATTGGAAACTAAAGTTCCGTTCATCCCATTTTAATTTAAGCTACATGGTTGACATAATAAATTGAGAAATGTCGTCCTACACGAAAAACGCGCTACATTTTAAAATAACGTTATTCCAAATCTGAAAATAGCATGATTCTGCTAGATTACATCACATCACGATCGCCGACACTCTGTCCGCTTAATATTATACCTACTCGTAACTTCACGAAATTCAGCATTCTGCCAAGCCCAATTTAATGTTATCGTAATTAGTTTGCTGGATGCGAGAATAAACCATTGACTTACTAAATGTCTGCGTAGGTATTCTTATCAATTCTAAATAGTGTCATAATTTTTATTTACTTACCTTATAACGTTGAGAAAATAATAAGACAGAATAAGGTAGAACACAATGGAATGCTTTGCACACTTACTTCCGTATTGAAGAAAAAAGGTTTTCCAAGATGGCTGCTGTGAAAACGCGCGAAAGTCTTTTCTGCCGCCACAGAGGTCTCGATTTAAGGAGTTTTATAGGTTTATGAGTCTGATGATGGAAATTTTATAGCAGAATCAGTGTCCCCGGCCACTGAGCTTGCGTGACTAAAGACTTCACGTGCTTTTGATATTCAAATTTACGTGGCAGCGGTAGGTAACGATGTATTTTGGACCGCATCAGAAAGCTTGCATAGAAATAATAATTGGATGGGCTGAGTCATGAGATGAGAGACGGAACTTGTATGGACGCGCTGATGAAATTTAGATGGTTTCCTGGGCTTAGTGTGTCTGGCTGTTAAGAATTCTTGGAACTCTTCATGCTGGGTACCCAGTGGTTTCTTTTTACACGACTACCAACGGAAGAGGTTGGCACCCTATGTTTGTTTGCATTGTATCCGATTTTTATGTTCTTACGTAGCTCTGAAACAACTCGTTCGATTTTAACAAATTAGGTATCGATTGATTCGTCTCAACACCTCGGTGGTCAAAGGGTAATTAATTATACCTTTTTTTGGAGATTACTGGTATTACTATTGGTAGAGACTATTGGTAGGTAGGTAATAGTACTAATAATTATTTATTTATTTAATTCGAATTGCCATCAGCTTAACTAATTACTTACAATAAATATTAAAATAGTTACACATCTAACAATAGGCATTCACTAATAATGCTTCAATGAGCTCATCTATAAAATATTTTATGCATGTGCCAACGCTTAACAATTAATGTCAGGAATGAAACGTAAAAATATTTTGTACTTTCATAAGAAGTTTATGAGTCATTTCACACTTCATTTTTTACCGCAATTTTCATAGGCGTTTGTATATAATACCTACCTATGTCTATGTACCGATTTGAAATCATTTAAGCAATATTATTCTGAGTAGGTACCTAACCTACCTATATAAAAGAACGATTTATTAGATTTTCCGACCCTTGGTAAATGCCGCACTGACGAAAGGTTAAACAAACGGCACAATTCCACTTTTAAAACTAAAGCTGGGTTTCCACCGCGATCGGATCTGACCCTAAGCTAGAATAAACTGCATGCTTGTATTTCCTGCCTTCCACAGACAAAAATAGTCAAGCGTAAAGGAATAAGCAAGCAGAAGGATAGCCGAGTGGAAATCAGTGGGCGAGTAGAAAGTGTTGAAATTAACTCCCCCATTCTGACTTCATTTCCCGCTCATTATTCATTCATTCCCCCTTTTGCGGTGAAAACCCGGTACTTTATCCACTAAAACCAGTCGTCATTCCATTCACTATGAATTATTTATTTATTAAGCTATTGCATAGCTTCTATCGCGGGCCTTGAGCGCGGGGACCGAATCCAGAAATTCCGTAACGAAAAAACCTTGACGTTTGTCTCTTTAGTTCAGCAACTCGCCTCTAGATGGCATTGCAATAGCTTTACCGCGGCAGTCCCCGAGTGCCACACGTCTTTTTTATTTTCGTACTCCTATGTATGTATGAAGGCACTAATAAAATTATAATTCTGCTAAACAAGCCCAATTTAACACCTAAATAAAGTAATTAGATGAGAAGAGTTTATTTCATCTTCATTAAAGAGGCAAATTCGTAGGTATACAGTAAAAACATCCTCCGATTTTTCCTGCGATATTTTCATTTTGTTGACAATAAAATTCGAATAAATAGTAGCGCCATCTACCGGAGAGTAGCCTCTAATATGTCTTTAGCTTCATCTTCTCTTCATCGTTGAAACCGGACGTTGAACTTCTGGCTTACATTGCTAGATGGCAGCACTTGCCTACGAATAATCGATATACTGTTAGTCAATCGATTTCTATTCCTAATGTAAAATGTTTTTTATTCTGATGATTAAAGTCACTTGGCCTGAAGTTTGACTAGGTATATAAATAATAATTAAAATCTTAAGTATATTGATTAAATATCTGAATTGTTTGAGGTTTACCGGCCGGCACGTTCGTATTTTTGGTTAAAAATAAGTTGAATCCGATTATGACAGGTCGCTAATTAATCGGTTGTTACGTGTTGTCCATCACTATTTTATTTATTTGTGTTGGTGGACGATGATGCTTGCTTGTGTGTAATCTTTTTACACCAAAAGTTCGTTTTCTGCATTTTGTACCGGAGTAAAATTCAGAAAGCCCTGCAAAAATAGAAAATAGTGCGAGTTTATGTGATGCGGTATACTTTAATCTCATTATGAAACGAGGCTAGCCAGTACCGTGATGGAATGTGCCCCTCCGTTCCTCGTTTCATTCGAAACTAAACAAACAGCTGGAGGGCAATTCTCGCAATATATCGACTCGATAAACTGTAAAAATATCGAGTGATTGCTTCGAATCAAACAAGCCTATTCTCAGCATCTGCAATTCGATTTTTATCGAGGGCCTTTTTTCGATAAGTTGCTCGATAAGCAACGAGTGGTCCCGGGCACTCGTTCGCATTATCGAAGAGAGGGAAAGAAGATCGTGAGTATTATCTCTCTGTCGCTCACTTGTTTTCTGTTTGTGTTTCTGTTTTGTTTGATTTTGATATCAGGTGAAAGATAAAATAACGCAATTTGCAATACCTACAAGTTTTTAGTAAAATCCTTCAATCATCAGACGTATTGAAAGATGGATGAGTTAGTGAGGGCTTTCGTTGTAGACTTGGTGGACGAAGCCAAACTTGCAGCAGATGTACCGATACGCCGTCGTCGAGCTGATACACAAACAAAAGTAGGTAAACATAACATGAAGAAAAAAATAACTAGTTTTCCAGAAGCAATCATTGTTACCTACTTGCTGTGTGAATTTGTCCAACATATTTTATTTATTTCTCACTTAGACATTCAGCCTTATAATACTGTTAAATTCACGTTGTAGGTTTTGTGTGCTCTAATTTTTTTTGCTACGGGGTCATACCAGACTCCAGTTGGGAACAACATTCTGATTAATATTTTGCAAGCCTCAGCTTCAAGAGCAATCCATAAGGTAGTGGAAGCCCTCAATGCACCACAAATATTTAATGTATGGGTAAGATTCCCAAGGAACTTTGATGAATTAAAAACTAATGTGAGAAGGTAAGTTGAGTACCTACATACAAAATAATAGGCCTATTGATCATGGTACTTTTAATTACCTAGGGATTTACAATGCTGAACATTTCACATTTGCATATCCTTTCTAAATTGTTTACTGTTTAAAAAAAACTGACTAAACATTAACTTCATTTTTAGCTTCTACAACATGTATGGCTTTCCTGGCATCATCGGTTGTATTGACTGTACACATGTCGCAATTGTGCCACCAAATGGGAATGTTTACGATGAGAGAAGTTATGTAAACAAGAAAAATTACCACTCTATCAACACTCAATTGTGTGTACACACACACACAGTAGAGTGGTCGCATGTCAGCTATTTTATCAGTACATCTTTACACACACTTGCCTCTATATCAAACTGTTAATGTCAAATTAATATATTTACCTATGTATATAAACCATATTTATGCTATATATTTATTTATCTGTCATATTTATGTTATGTATTTATATATCTGTCATATTTGTATTATATATTTATAGCTACAGTATTTGTTTACGATGTTTTACCCAAATTCTATTCTGTATAACACGCCACCGTCTTCACTTGTTCTACCACTTCCTGTCCATCCAAAGGTTGCATGGAAGAGATCGCTCATATGGCCGCCCATTGTGCAACGTTTCTTGTATTTGTATATTCCTGTCCTGTCTCTGTTTGTATATGGTGTGCAATAAAGAATATTTGTATTGTATTGTATCTTTGTCAAACAACATTTCAAGCTTTAAATAAAAAGTTGCAGACATGAATACCGTTTACAATTTTGATAAGTTGTTACTAAAATTGCTAGATTCAGCTTTATCCTAGTTGGCATTACTGATTAAAACCAAACTAGACATTGACATTCGTAAGGTATGCAACGTTGACATTTAACTATGTAAAAACAAGAATAATAAAATTGTCTATGAAGAAAATATCGATGAGTGCACGAGAATGCAGTTTTTGGCGAAACTCGATATTTATTCAAGGCTCGATATCTATCACCTGATAATTTATCCCGTGATACTGCGTATCACCTGATAAAATATCACGTGATACTGAGAATTGCCCCCCTGTAGTGTGCCCTGACTCGCCTGCCTGCCTGCCTACACACTTGTTGCACCTACTTTCAAAAACGGCGAATTTACCTGTTTTGTGAGAAAGTGAAGATAATAACTTATTTACAATCATAGTTGTGCTCATCTTGTGTTATTTACCGTTATAATCGTCGTGTACGTGGGAAATGTGTTGATTATCGAAGTTCGTTACGTTACGATGCACCTGCGATGCAAATGAGTGCACTATTCAGAGTTGTGTTGCGACGGCAAACTAATCAGGTGTCCTGTTATTCGTTGCGATGAAACCGCAAGTCAGGTAAAATGTACATGCCAAGACATGTTATTGAAGAGTCAGGCCCAAAATGACTCATAGATGGTCACTGGCTGGATCTTATTGTTTTGTTTGGAATTCCTTACTGCTGAGTAAGGAGAGTGCTACCTTGCCTAAATGGTGTTCTAAATTTGAATCCTAGAGTAAAACCATAGTGAAGCTTCCCTAGGGAGGTTGCAAGACTCCTTGCAGTGAATCAAAGTAGATTTAAAAGTGATGTGTACATAATTTACACTTGTAAAATGGCTCAAAGTTCAGTAGATTCTGACAAACTCTCGTCAGCTGGTATTTCAACACACAGTTCAGGTACTGTGAACACCGTTGGAGGGTCTGTTGTTGGAGTACGGGGTCCAGAAGGGAAGAGAGACGATGAGGATGAATATAACTTGGGGCCACTGCCTCCGATGTGGGAAAAAGCCTTTACTGCAACTGGAGAGACATATTTTATTGAGTAAGTTTTTATATTATCTCACCAAAGCTTTTATTGCTGGCTTGTAAGAATTTACTATTATGAATTTTATACTCATGTCATAAAGGAGACACTCTTGTAAACTGTAGGTAGGAAACTATTTAAAAAGTTGGCCATTCATCCTTCAATGTATTGTATTGAACAAGTTTATTACAAGTTTTATTTGTATTGCAACTATCTACCAAGCCTAGCCCTGTACTGTAGGCATTGTATTTTTAAGCGTCTTGAAAAAAGATGGGAGATTTTATGTTTCGCTGTTAATGTATGTTAATTTCTCTGACAATTAGGTATGGATCGATTTTGATCTCTTATTGTATGGAGAAAGATCCAGGGTGTGTCCCATAAAATGTTATTCCTAAGATAAGTAGGTATTTCTCCTGCAAAAGTTAAAAACAGGGTAACTACTAAAGAATTTGAAGTAAGTAAAACTTTTAAGGACAGAACGGATACCTTAGCCCCCATACAAACGTACTTCCCGCCCCATTTGGAAACTACGTCCCCGATCGTATTGAAATTTTTCATACATAATCGGATGACAAATAGCCATGTCTGTAGTTTTTTCGTTTTTTAAAAAACATTATGATCTTTAAATGAGAGCGAAACTAATTTGCCATATTTTGACCACCAAATCGAGTCATGGCTATTTTTTATGCATGATAGACACCTTTATTCGAAAATCTGTCACACTGCAGACATCCTAAATATATTCACAATTAGAAATAATCAAAAATATTTCTAAAATCAGTCGTTTCTTCAAAATGAATCGGGAAGTACGAAAAACTATCAAAAATTGGTGAAATTCCTTCTAGTTTCTGCAACCGCTCGCTCGCACGCGGGGGGCGATGCGGCGCGCAGGGGGCGAAATTCCGAAAAAAGGCGAACATCGCCGAATAGCCGACACGATGCGATGACGACGACCGACGACGACGCGGCGACGAATCTTTTCGTAGTCGGTCGGGCGTCGTCGGCTATTCTGTGCTAGTTATTTATTTCTGCTACACGTATTAGTATTTTGCCTTATTTAGACATAATCAAACGAGATACCTAGGTAGGTACCTATTATTTCTATTTAGAAAACTTACGACTTGGCCTGTGTATTGGATTTTGATTTTGCCTTTGACTTGGTAAACTACGAACATACTTGCAAATGACCAGCAAAAATGGACCCATCCAGTAAGTAGGTACCTAGCTAAGCTACCTATCTAACCTACTATGGATTATGGACCGAATTATTTTGCTGTTTTATAGAAAATGGTTCTGAATTGATCACATAAAAGTTTTACAATCGAAGGATTAGTATTTATCCCGTCAAGCTTAAAAAACAACCAAATACCTAGGTAGGAGGTACCTACTACTTCAGAAAAACTACATTTTGGGTGACATCTTCGCCAAGTCTGATCGAAGTTTAATAATTCTTTCTTTACTGTCTAAAGTTTGAAACATAAAAAGTAGGTTAGGTAGTATCTAAAACATCCTCTTCTCATGATAATTTCACTGATCTATCTTTATCTATTTATATAAAAGAAAGTCGTGTTAGTAACACTATTTATAACTCAAGAACGGCTGAACCGATTTGGCTGAAAATTGGTGGAGAGGTAGCTTAGAACCAGGAGACGGACATAGGATGGACATTTTGTTCCCGGCTGAACGAATCTTGATGAAATTTGGCAGGGAGGTAAACAGTATCCCGGGAACGGACTTAGGCTACTTGAATAGAGCGTGGGAAGCCGCGGGTAAAAGCTAGTTACTAATAATTTATCTCTATGATCCCCATGGCAACGGACGTAATAACAAGAGGCTTATAAAATTGATGCGAGGATACCTATCCAAAAAGTATCAATGAAGACGGATAGCATAGAACGAAGGAAGATCAGTTCTGGGCTGATGATATTGTTAGGGTTTTGTAAGCGTAAGGGTCTCAAAATTTGTACCTATTACTAAGCCTCCTGTCTATCAGCGGGCTGCATTTTATGAATCGTGATAGTTAGGCACATTGATTTATTAAAAACGCACCCTTTTTAAATCAATGGTTAGGCATTATAAATTTTGACTGAGGGCGTATTTCTAGTGTTCCTCTAACGATAAATTATCATCATCATCATCAGCCTATATTAGTCCACCAATGGACATAGGCCTACCCAGTGCTGGATTTACACATTTGCCGCCCCAAAGCTTTACATTTTTTGCCGCTCCTACCGACTTCTGTGTAAGTTTTCTAAAACTAGATACACTGTTCACAGTAAAGTAAATTCATTTTATAGCCGACTTCAAATAAAGGAGAAGGTTCACAATTCGACCGTATTTTTTTAAAGTTTCTTACCTAATAATTCTGACGACCTCTGTGGCGCGGTGGGCGAAGGTCCGCCTGCTACGCAGGAGGTTGCGGGTTCGATTCTCGCCTCGGGACAAATATTTGTACGATCTGCAGATATTTGTCCAGGGCGTTCTGGATGTTTTCTATGTACAAAAAAAAAATATCTATGTAGTGAATTGTATTACGTATATCAGTTATCTAGTACCCATAACACAAGCTTTAATGTAGCAAGGTTAATGTTGTGTGAATTGTCCAACATTATTATTATTAGTATTATTATTATAATTTTGACTGGGTGGTCCGATTTTCATGTTCTTTTTTATTTGATTGTGGTCCTATTTTAATTTCGTCCAGTTACGACTATGGGATTAATGAAAAAACTATATAATTCAAACCGGATTCGGTTTGAAGTTTTTTGAAACTAAATCAATTATTTTAGGAAAAAATATTGTTTTTGCATTATTTTTACAACTTTTTGGGTTTAATTTTAAGTTAAGAAAAGCAAAGCAAAGGTTTGTTTTTACTACACTACTTATAAGGTGTGGTGGGCTAAGGAGGATAAGTAGGTTAGGTAAGGCCAGATACTGGTAACCATGACCTGTCAACGTCAAAATATCCAAAAGTTGCTCGAACTTGGTCTCAAAAAACTCAAGTCTGACCTCTGGGTCGACGCGATCAAACGTTACAACCGTTTATGTCCGAATATTTTGAAGTTAACAAGTGAATCATGTAGAAGCTAGGACTAAAATTTGTTAATTTGTAGCTTATTCACAAAAAACAAATATTTTATTCAAGCCATAGTCAAATCACTATAGTTAGAGGTACCTATACCTACTTCCCGTTGAGCTAGAATCTTGATATTTGGCAAGAAACCAGGTCTTACAATTATACGAAACCCTTGGTGCTCAAGTCCGAATCGCACTTGACATTTTATTGTACCATGTGGTTTGATTTAGTTTGTCGCCATGACGTAGAGGTTTTTAAGTTTTTGAAATTTACATTTTACAAATGTAATTAATTGTCGGTCATAATTAAAGATGTGATTTGTTTGATGTCACGTCTATTATGCTATGATGCAAGCGTGCCAAATATTGTTGATATGCAGGGCCGGATTAAGCCATACATACGGGCCCGTAGCAAAATGTGAACTGGGGGCCATTGAATTCATTACTGTTTCAAATTTAACGTTAGTTCAAAAATGAAAATTTGTGCAAAGTTACTTTAAACCAGGGCAAGTTTTAGTACCGGCAGGCGGAAAGATACATTTTTGTTCTTTTAGGTACATTTTATTTGTAGTAGTAAGAAAGAACTGAAATTTGATCGAATTTGAGGCAAAAGGCGGAAGCAAATGTTATCGCAAAATTTACGTGTTTTTTACCTATACCATGTCTATTTTGAATGAGGAATAAACGTAAATAAACCGCCCATACTTAACCTAAAATTCACTTTGTTGGCGCGTCCTTTTATACGTAATTTACATGACTTGTCGATTTTAGATCCTCCCTTGAATAAAAATTGCTTACAATTATATCTGAAACTCGACGCCAAGCAAGTGAGATTTTGTTATTTGTGTCGTATTTTGTTTACTAACATGCTCCATTCAACGTGGACAAACCATAGGTTGTGTGCCTAGGTATTTGGATGTTTTCAAAAAGCTTGTAAAACCAACACAATAACGAGCGGAGCTAGCTTAACTCGTATCTAAGACCAAGACAAGCAAAATTGCACACAAGTTTCAAACTTTTACAGCTGCTGGCAAAAAAAAAAGAAAGCCACATAACGCGAAAAAAAGCGTTTATTTTTGTTAAGATTTTAGTGAATGTCTATCGATAAACGACTTGTAGGCACACTTTTCTAGCAATAATGAATGAAACAAACACAAAATAAGAACGGCGAGCGGGGCGATCGGTAAAAAAAATATGAGAAGTTTGGGCACGGCAATCAGCAAATAAAATAGCTAAGACAATGGTGAGCAAAGTGAACTGCACAAATCTGAATCTGATTGAGACTAATTATTTTGTATTAAAAAACTTTTTACTCGCATCTAAGACAAGAATGGTAGCAGCTCTAGAAATAAAGTAAAAATAAAAGTTTTGTAAGATTTATTGTAAAGGTTTTTAAAAATAACTACTTATTAAAATCTGTCTTTGGCGCAGAGCTACCAACTAAAAACATTCCAGGTAGGTATGCATCCAAAAATGTACAATGGTGCGTCAAATGAAACACAAGTCGACTTGCGCTGGATGATGCTAAAGGTGCTTTGTGAAGATGTTTTTGAAAGATTTAGGACTGTTTAAATAGCAATGAGTATCTGCAATAATTTTAGAACATAAAATGTTTTAAACTTTTATTATTTTGGCCCGTAGCTTTTGCTACTCCTGCCTGTGGACAATTCACCACTGTTGATATGAGTGGTTAATTAAAAGTTCAGTAAGGATTTAGGCGTCTTTTACTTATTTTCACATACGCGCCGATTACGCTGATGACACCGCCCTCGCCAATCAATTCGATGCCGGGCGCCGCCGCCGCCGGTGAAATGAGCAACGGTGCACATGTCTAATACGTACTTAAATTATTAATTTCTATTTTCAAATTGAAACTTCATTAGTAAACACAATATCTATTGTTTTTTTATATAAATAATACCATATTCTAAATAATTATAATGTTTAGTAATTTTTCCTACTTACCAATTTTTTTTAGTATACTATTATAATGTATATTAAGTACCTAACGAACGGACACGAAGGCAGTCGAAGCGGCAGCAGCAGGCCCTCCCAAGGCGGCAAGAGTGGAGAAAGCGGCTACTGCCGCCGCCGCCACCCCACCGCGTGTCTGCAACCTTAATTTTTTTTTTGGGTCAATTTTGCCGCCCCCCTAGTTTCGCCGCCCTAAGCTTTAGCTTTTTCAGCTTCTATGGTAAATCCGGCCCTGGGCCTGCCGCGTCCAGCATATGCCTGCAGTCTTTCGCAAAACGTTATGGAAAATAATGTTGACAGCTGCTAAGCAGCGTTACTTCTTACTCTGAGTTATGTCAATAAAAGAAGACAGAGTAAGAAGTAGCAGTGTGCTACGTTACAGTCCGACCGAAACTGTTGCACCGCTCCTTAAGAAAGTGCGGCGAGGTGGGGGCCGGGGAAAAAAAGAGCAAGAGTGCTGAGAGCTTTCTTTCGGCCACTTTAAAAATGATGGTCTTGATATCACGAGATAGCGCTCTTTGGATATTTATCTCGTGTGCGTCTTACGACTTCCCCCCCCCCCCCCCCCCCCCGTCTCGCCGCGCGCATACCTCAGGCGCGGTACAGGAGTTTCGGTCAAACTATAGTAAATTATTACCTCAACAGCCTATATTGGTCCACAGACGCAGGTCTCCCCCTGATAAGCACCTTTATTGGCTGTTATCTCATGGAGAGTAATGCCCATAATCCCCAAGCTGGGCATGCGGTTTGGGGATCGCAGTTTGGTGACAGAATTGTTCGGCAGAAGGCGCTGCTGCCCGCCTCCGGTAATTAGCTGGGCCGGCGAACTTCGTTCTGCCCTAGTTCACTCACTTTGAGATTAAAAATATATAATTTTTTTTTAACTTTTCTTCTTTACAAACCTTGTCCTAACAATAACGAACACATAAATAAATAATGCTGGACAATCCACACGAGATTATCTAGCAGTATATATTATAAAACAAAAAGAATTATCCAATTTGGTGCAGTCGTTCGGCGATGCATTTTTATTTATAAGCTGCTCCCCGCGGCTTCGCACGCGTTGAAGAATTACCTGTATGCAAAATTTCAGCCTAAAGGGAAAAAACCAAAAGAACCAAAAACACTGGGTAGGTAAGTAAGGGTGGTTAGGTACCTTTATTTAGTAGTACCTACGGATAAACTTTTGTAAAAATGCACGCCCCATCTGGTTCATCTCTACCTTCCTACACTTGATTGATTTGATACGTAGTGGTAGGTGGGAGTGGGAACTAAGTACATACCTACCTAGGTAAGTATAAAATACATGAAAAAAACAATTGGAATATTGTTCATAACATAAAAAGCACACGTTAGGTAGGTACCTTACCTACCTACCTAACGAGTGCTTTTTAACTTGGCGGAAGCTTGATGAGTAGGTATAGGTTAGGTACCTATACCTACTGATCAAGTTTCCGCCAAAAAGTCTCAAACATGTCACAAAAATAAAGTTAGTAGTTGGTAGACCAGATTCTAATAAAGGTACCTATTTTGTAAATGATTGCATCAACCGACTACGTACTAATTAGAACCTATTCTGTGCCGACACTGGGCACGAGCGCACACACTCACACACACACACATCCACAGCTTTGTATTTGATGGTTAGATGCGCTTTCTCACTCATAGCGCGCCCCATTTCATTCGACGTGAAACAACAACAAATCCGCATGGGCCGGCCGCTGAGATTTGGAAGACGTTCGTGGCCACCTTAAAGAGAGACTAGACTAGACTTACCCCCTTACCTTATTCATAATAGTCTGCTAACTTAGCAAACTGCTAAATCTCGTTCAGTCTTTTGCTATTGACATTAGTCAGACTGAGAAATAACACTACTTAGCAGCTGTTTTATGTAAGCAGAAGCAGACTATTATGAATAAGGGTGTTAGACTTTTACTGACTTATAGCCGATTACTCACAACTTACATTTAATTACATCTCAGTTTTATGTATAATTTGTCACATAAGAGGTGTTTAAATCTGAGTTGCATTTGAGTATTGGGTTAGAAATATTAGTATTTTCAAAATAATTAAGTGATTGACAAAAACAGAAAATAATCTTATTACATACTAATACCCCTCGCGGTTTCACTGCGTAGTACCCGTTCCTGTGGGAATTCCGGGATAAGATCTAGCCTATGTCACTCCCTGAAAAGTAATCTTTTTAATGATCAAAGATTTTTTTTAATTGGTCCAGTAGTTTTGGAGCCTATTCAATACAAACAAACAATCAAATCTTTCCTTTTTATAATATTCGTATAGATTAGTATAAAAACACAATAATATACCTACATCAATTAAAAAATACTCTTTAATATGTACCTCCCAAATTAAGCCAAATTAAGGTTAATTTTGTTATAAATAATGTGCAATGAAATGAATAGCCATAATTCTTAAAGAATCTTTCAACTTGTGTGGAATGTGGTTCAACATTCTGGTTATTATTAACTTGCTATTTTTAGTATAAATGCACCTGCTGCTATACTTTGATAGCTGATTAATTCATGATGGCAATACATCATGAAATTAGACCTTACTTACATGGCAATAAATTTTACTTTTGTGTAGAACTTTTTGTGTATCCAGTTTAGTCAAATATGTTTTTTTTAAATTAGGTAATTTTAAAGACATGAACATGAGCCAAGTCATAAGTAGTTAGCTAAAACCTGCTCAGTTATTCAATACTAGCTGCGCCCCGCGGCTTCGCACGCCTATCCCACGGGAACTTATTTATGGGATAAAAAGTAGCCTATGTTTGATTCCAGGATTAGGATTACCTGTATACAAAATTTCAGCCCAATCTGTTCATTAGTTTAGGCGTGAAGAGGTTACAAACATCCATCCGTCCAACTTCCATCCTTATTAGCATTTATATTATTAGTGTGGTAGTAGGATTAGTTTATAAACTTAACTTAACTTTTTTACCGATTTCAAAAAAAGGAGGAAGTTATTATATTATATTACCATAGAACTTGACTAGGTGATCCAATTTTGATGATTTTTTATTTATTTATAAATAAGCTGGTGCTTCCCATGGGACCACCATTTCAATTTGGCCAAGTTCTGACAATGGAATTCATGACAAAACCATATAATTGAAGTTGGTTTATAATTTCTTAAAACAAAAATTTTGTTGTGATTTTAGCATGTAATTTATTTATATTCCTTTACCTACTATCCCATATTAAAAGTAAGAGTAAAAAGGCATTTATTTTGCAATATAATAGGGTATATGCATGGAATTTTTTATGTCAACAGAGAATACTTAAAAAAAAATTAGCTATTTTGTATAGTCACATGCATATAGGTACCCTATTGTTGTCACAAATAAAGATTTAATAATAAACAATTGACCCTTATTCTTTCAGTAACAACACCGGCACATCCCATTGGCTAGACCCCCGGCTAGCTCGGGTCCGTAAACGGTCCCTAGGCGAGTGCGGAGAAGATGAACTTCCTTATGGATGGGAACGGGTCACGGATGAGAGATATGGCTCGTACTATGTGGATCATATTAACAGACGGACGCAGTATGAGAACCCTGTGCTGCAAGCTAGGAGGTTGAGAGGTAATAATAATAATACAAGCCTTTTATTCATACATCTTACAATAAGTAGTACCTACACATTATATTATAGTAATATACTTTATACACTGACTTAAACTAACTCTTCTGCTTCATCATCTGCCTGTGTGCCTCTTTGGACAAAGGCCTCCTCCAATTTTGTTGCTCCAAGGCGGAGAGGTAAGAACACAATAAATAGTTTTCAATAAAATTTTCCATGTTATACACATGTTTAGGTTAGGTAGAGTAAAAAGGTATTTATTATATATGAATCGAACCACCTACAGTTGATACACATTGACGACCTCTGCGGCGTGGTGGGTGAAGGTCCACCTGCGACGCAGGAGGTTGCGGGTTCGATTTCCGCCTCGGGACAAATCTGTGTACGATCTGCAGATATTTGTTCAGGATGTTCTGAATGTTTTCTATGTAGGTATAATAAAAATATCTATGTAGTGTATTGTTTTATGTATATAACCCATAACACAAGCTCTGCTTAGCTTGGGGCAAGATAATAATGCTGTGTGATATGTCCATCCTGCCTTATTCTCAGAACTAGAGCACATAAACTCAACTTAAGTCCGGTTTAAAAAAAAAGTCTTGGTGTAGGTATCAATAATCAAATCGTTTATTATTAATTTTCAAAAAGTGATCCTCTGTTTACATTTTCGGACCCTATTTCGCACTTCAGTGGTTGTTATTTTTAATAACGTCTCTGTTTTCTTTTGAACAGACTCTACTCTCAGCAGCAGTTTCACACACATTTTGGGTTTTGCTTGTCTGATAGGTAAACAAACAAACTGCAACATAAACACTGTATAATTATTACCAAGATTGTGGGAAGCAGGGATATGTCTACTACTAACACGTGCGCCCTGGTTTTGCGGTTATCTGTGCACGTAATAACTGCCTCGATTTGTTTGTGTATTTAATTACCTTCGCCCACCGCGCCAGAGAGGTTGTCAAATGGCAATGAAACAAGAAGTTTTCATACTTACTCTGCGATAGGGCTTTTTCATGTACCAAAAGGGGTTCTCTTTTAAATTGTTCTGGCTAGACATTCTATCATGCCATTCCCTCATAAGGAAGTAACATATTCGGTAATACATTACATAGATGCCACACCAGAAAGCGTCGGTAATATATCTAATTGACCGGATCGATATTACGAATCAATTGATCATGCATGCAAAGTTATATCTCGATGGTTGTAAAGTGTGAAATTGTGAATATTAAGAGGCTTTACTGGGAATTTTAAAACATTCTATAAATTCTTGTAGTGTTTAGAAACCTCGGGCTAGCATCGTAATATTTGTGCAAAATTATAGATCGTAATAACAGGAAAAAGAGGAGGTTCTATGTTCACTTCATCTCAACAGCCTATATTAATCCACTGTTGGACGCAGGCTTCCCCCTGTTAAGTGTCTTATTGGTTTTTATCCCATAATCCCCACGCTGGGCATGCGGGTTAGGTATCGCAGCTTGGTAGTAGAATTGTTCCGCAGGGAGCGCTGCTGCCCGCTCCTTAGTGTATATCCATTAGTCTTACGACGCCCACAGGAAGAGTCGGGGCAGTGCAAATTTTAAGCCGGCACCGCACGGCGTGATACCATACGATATAATATTTCTACCAACAATGTTCAAAATGTAGATAGATAATTCTTTATCATTTTATCCCTCACAAAGAAAAAACAATACAGAAATAAATATACTAAGTAAGAGTAGATGATGTACAAAGGCGGCCTTACGCTATAAGCGCTTTTTTTTGTTGTAGGTAATTTTATTGTGTGATCTCGTGTATATGTATAGATTTTGAATCTGAAATAAAGAGATAAAAATAAGCGATCTCTTGACAACCTTGGGTTGGACTAAATATGTATAATGTTGTTTCAGCGGAGAAGCTTGCCATTGAGAATGGAAACAGTCAGAACAGCCTCCAACCCCCACCAGGAGAGCTTCGCGGCGAGAGATTCACTCTCTCCCTCACTAAAGGCACCCAGGGTTTAGGGTTCACCCTCATCGGAGCTGAGGGGATACCAGAGGCGGAAGGGTATTTGCAGATACGGAGTATAGTCCCGAACAGTCCGGCTTGGATTGATGGTAAGAATGGTGACTCATTTTCCCTATGAAAGGCTGACTATGATACGTACTTAACGTAACTTGGTTACGAGACTATCATAAGATAGATTCACTCTCTCCCTCACTAAAGGCACTCAGGGTTTAGGGTTCGCCCTCATCGGAGCTGAGGGATACCAGAGGCGGAAGGGTACCTTCAGATACGGAGTATAGTCCCGAACAGTCCGGCTTGGATTGATGGTAAGAATGAACACTCATTTTTAACCGAAATCAAAGAAAGGAGGTTCACAATTCGACTGTATTTCTTTTATTCTTGTTAACTTTTGACTGGGTGGTCCAATTTTCATGAATCTTTTATATCAAGCGATTTTTTTATTTATTATATGAAAGCTGGTGCTTTCCGTGTGGTCCCATTTTAATTTGGTTCAGTTTTGACAATCCATGAAAATTCATGAAAAAACTATAAACACATTGGAGTCGGTTTATAGTTTAAAATTAATTATCCCTATGAAAGGCTGACTATGATACATACTTAACGTAACTTGACAACTGGTTACGAGACAACCAAAACAAACTAAAAAAGTGACGTAATGACTACATTCAACACTGTCTGATATGGACACATAGTCACATGCTGCTCAACTTCAATCTCAACAGCCTGTATTGGTCCACTGCTGGACGCAGGCCTCCCCCTGATAAGCGGCTTATCTGCAATTGTGTTATGGGGGAACTAGAACTCGTTTAACCCAGCGGTTGTCGGTTCTTCGCGAGATATGGCCGGCCCACTGCCACTTCAGTTTGCTTATTCCTTGAGCTATGTCGATAATTTTGGTTCTCTGTATCTATTCTATTAATATATTTGTTCTTTGCCCACAGGTGCGCTTCGGCCTGGTGATGTGGTTGTGGGCGTGGGCAACAGAGGCGTCCGTGGGCTGTCCCACGCGCGGGTCGCGCAGATATTCCAGTCCATAACACCGGGGACAGAAGTGGTCTTGCATCTTGTTAGAGGTATGTCACTCATTATACAACTTTATCCAACTTTAATTCCTATCTAATTAAAAAACATCGAAATTATCCTACCGGCTACCGTAAACCTAATTCCAAACTATATTTAGTTGTATCACACTAATATTATAAATGCGAAAGTTTGTATGGATGGATGGATGGATGTTTGTTACCTCTTCACGCCAAAAATACTGAACGGATCTAGCTGAAATTTGGTATTTGGGTTTGGTAATTCCAATCCCGGAATCAAACATAGGCTACTTTTTATCCCATAAATCAGTTCCCGTGGGATAAAAATCACCTTTAAACGTTTCCATAGGAAAAACGCGTGCGAAGCCGCGGGGTGCAGCTAGTTGTTCATATATTATTGAAGCCGTATAGATTATCTAGCATTTATTAATTATTGTGTTCAGGGTACCCGCTAACGTTCGACGAAGACCCCAACACTCGAGTTCTAAGCACTCTTGCCGTGGACGCCACGTCACCGCCCGCTGATGAAGGGAATGTAGCCATGCATGCACTTACGAGAGCTTTGCAGACAAGGTTTGTATTTACTTTTTAACCGACTTCAAAAAAGGAGGAGGTTCTCAATTCGACTATGTATTTTTTTATGTTTGTTACCTCAGAACTTCGGACTGGGTGGTCCGATCTTGATGATTCTTTTTTTTATATGAAAGCTGGTGCTTCCCGTGTCTAATTGGTCCAGTTCTGGCAATGGGATCCATGAAAAACCTATATATTTTTTTTTTTAAATAAACTCAATTATGCTGTAAAAACTAAACAAGCAAAATAATAACAGCGTTAATTGCCGTGTGCATTGCATTATTATCAACAGCCTATATAAGTCCACTGCTGGACATAGGCCTCCCCCAATGAGCGCCATAGCGCCCTGTCACTTTCGCAGATCGTCATCCCACCTGGCCGTAGGGTGTCCTACACTAAGTTTTCCGGTCGCGCTCTCCACTCAAGAACTCGTTTACCCTAGTGGTTGTCGGTTCCTCGCGAGATATGCCTGGCTCATTGCCACTTCGGCTTCCTAAACCTTTGAATTACATTTATTGTATTTATGGAAATGAAGAATTTTTTACCTTCACTTAACAAACCTCAACCTCAACATCAGCAGCCTGTATTGGTCCTTTGCTGGACGCAGGCCTTCCCCTGAAAAGCGACTTATTGGCATTTGTCTCATTTGGGATCATGCCCATAATCCCCACTCTGGGCATGCGGGTTGGGGATCGCACTTCGTTGGTAGAATTGTTCTGCGGGGGCGCTGCTGCCCGTCCCTCGATACATATCCCTTAGTCGTCTCTTACGACACCCAAGGGAAGAGTTAACACACAGCTACAAAAGCAATACTTTAACAAAACGGTTCCTTTGAAATGAAATAAACTGAAATGAAAATATTTATTGAAAGAAGATATACACAATAACAATAGTTTACTTAATGTTAGCTAATGTAAGTTGTTATCAGTTTCTCGTCAAGTAGGTAGTTTTATGCATAGGTTACATAGATTGGTTGAATTTAGGCATGTAGAGATCAGGACAGGTTCGTCTGTGATGTATTACAAATAGTTTATAGTCATTGTCTAGGAAGGAATTCACTTACAGAGCATAATGGTTTAATCTATACCTTATCCATCCTGCATAGAGCATGTTTACCAACAAAGCAACTGACAGTTCAATCAGCTGATGAAGGGGTAAAAAACATTTTATTATTTAGGTTAGCTCTTGTCTGCGGCATTATGGATATGTATAATTGATGTCATAATTACATTTTATTAAACCAAAGATAGCAAAAACAAATTAGTACTTGCCTATTATATAACCCACAGAATTGGCTCTAACCTATCAAGCTATAACATATTATGTAAGTAATGGCTGCTATTTTGAGCTTCGATGGTGATCTAATGTCAATTTTAAATCATTTCCTATCCAAAATAGAATAAAAGCTAAAGAAAGATGAAATAAGACTTTAAAATAAAGGAAACATTTATTTTTGTATAATTCCTTACATTAGACATCACTTTATTTTTCAATACATTGTCTCTTTTCTGGGACAATCTACTCATAATAACTGTCACTGTATGAATAATGTAAAGTTAGAGTGTTATCTTAAATTCGAAATCGTAAAAAAAGTAACCAATTGTTTGCCACCCAGGACGTCAAAACTTGGATTCGTTATGGTTGGCACTGCTATAAAGTCAAAAATTTCTGGTGAATTTAATCTGATGATGTTTTGATGCTTGTTTCACCGGATATTGATGATTTTGTGAATTGAATTAATTGTATTTTGCATTAAATTGAATTAAAACTTTAAAAAGTTACAATCTAATAGAATTTACGAGTGAAATCATTGTAATTCTGCTAGGCCTGCATCATTACGTAGTGATAACCCTAAAAAACAGCTGATTTGTTTTATTATTAAACATACTCTATGCTGAATGGATACAGTATAGTAAAAGAAGTTTCACATTATTTAAAAAAGATTGTTCACTAGTTATGAGTCGAATACACTATGGAAGTTTGTTAAAAAGTTTAGGGCCAATAATTTCAGGTTGCTTTTTTGACATATATCTGAATCTATGAGGAGATTATTTCATTCCAGATTTAACATCCGCTCTCCAGACCACGAGACCGTAAGCCAAGGCCGTGATGAAACGGACACCTCGCCCACCAGTCCGGGACAAAGGAGACTAATGTCACGTTCCTTCGATTTGGATGAACTGGGAACCGCTTCTGAAGTGGATCCTGTACCTCCGAGGTGTCCTTCTGCTGACCACCTACTGTCTCTAGCTACTGGTAAGTATACTCATACGCATTTATTCACCGTAGGAACACAAGGCACACTTGGAGACGTCGACTTAAATACACTTATGGGTTACATCTATGTGTTGCTTAAATTAAAACTGACTAGACCGAAAATTAAAAGTAATTAAGGAATTTATGTATATACAAAAAAAAAGGTACTTAAATTTATTTATATTTATAGAAAGAACTAAGAAAAAAAGCCCTCCAAATCAGAAGCAATAACTTTATTTCTTTACGTTTACAAATAGAACTACGAAAAGTCAAATTTTACTATAAAGATTTCGTAGTTTGACGAATTCATTGCGAATGAAAAGCGCACGTCTAGAACTACTATATCTCACCCTGAAGAATTGTCTTTTTAAATAAAATTATTTTATAAATAATAATGATTTAACACTTTCTTGGCCTAAGTCGCAGATGTACTTCTCATTCCACGCCTCGCAGGAGTTTGGGTAGTGAATGCGATGTATAAAACTTAGAACGAATTCCCATAATTTCTTCCAGACCACAATCATCAGAATGAAAACGGCACGACGAGCGAGGGCGGCCGGGAATTATTGCTAACGCTGAGGAGAGGCGCCGCTGGCTTTGGGTTTACAATAGCGGACAGCGTTCACGGACAGAAGGTCAAAAAGGTAACCAATTTCAAACCTACCGGTAGGCTTGTAGATCTTAATTTAATGATTATTTATCGGGTATTTATCGCGTACCTTTGTTTTTATTTCTCCTACAATAATAAATAATATAGGAAATAATAACAAAGGTACGCGATAAATACCCGATAAATAATCATTAAATTATGTTAACAAATCGCGAGAGTTTCAAAAGTATGTAGATCTTAGTTTTAAAGCTCTTATTAGGGGAGGCCATGTCAAGCTGTGGACTTACATAGAACGATGAATAATGATGTTTTCATTATGAATGTAAGCGGGGTAACTACGAACCTTGTTTGTGTTGGAAGAACGTTTCATCCCTTAACGAGGAATATCTTCAGGGCGAGTGCGGTTCTAGACGCGCGTACCGCATCCCTTCGAGCACTGACACTGACACGATATATGAAAGCTGGTTGCTTCCCGTGGTCCCATTTTAATTTGCTCCATTTAATAACTATAAAAATTTAAGTCGGTTTATAGTTTTTTAAAACAAAATTAATTATTGTATGTCATCAGGTCCTAGACCGCAGTCGCTGCGGTGGTCTCCGCGAAGGCGACGTGCTCCTCCAGATCGGCGCTCGCGTGGTTCGACAAGCAGCGCACGCGCACGTGGTCGCCGCGCTGAAGGACTGCCCGCCGCGTGCCGACACCGCGCTGCGCGTGTGGCGCCCGCACGCAGCCACGCAGCATCGCTCCCGCTCCGCTACTAGACATCATGCAGGTAATGGAAAGGGGACATCCTACTACCCTATCCTTCGATCAAATATACCTAGATTCCGCGTAAGCGCTCCAAAAGTAACCAAACTAAACAGTGCTTAGATTCATAATAAGCACTGTTTTGCCGTTAGTGTCGCGCCGACCGTCAAGTGGAACGATGCCGAAGTGTTCTGTGAAAAGTTGCAAAAATATCACCCTTACAAAGAGAAAACAACATGGGATTTCGTAGTTTTGGCAAGTTTTGTACTTTTTACTAATACTTACAGTTATAAACATCCGAAATAATCTAGTTAACATCTCCAAATTAGTATTTCAAGAAATTAAATCCGTTTATTTTGATTCGCAGTTGTCTCTCTTGCACGCATAATAGAGTTTACACGGATATTATGAACGTCCTAAAGTCGTATGTGATATAAGTAATTTTGAGCATTAGAATTATGAACATAAAGTTTAATTTCACTGACGTCACCGCGACGGCAATAACATTTTATGAGTTTTCGACTATGCCGCGGAGCAAAACGCCATAAAGTCGTTAGGTAATTGTTGAAAACTAAACTTTAGATTGCTGCAATAAGGTTGATTATTAATAAAATATTTAAATGGCTTTGTGATGAATGTGATGATATTTAGTATTATCCCTAAGATTTATGTATATTTCAATTGGTAGGAAGGTATAGTAAACTCGAGCCGTTTTTGTGCGTTGTGTCACTACGGAAAGTTGCATCTAGGGTATATTTGATCGAAGACCCTATCCTACTAATCTTACTTCTTTAATCACACTTCACACTAATATTATAAATGCGAAAGTTTGTTGGATGGATGGATGTTTGTTACCTCTTCACGCCAAAACTACTGAACGGATTAGGCTGAAATTTTGCATACAGGTAATTCTAACATGGGCTACTTTTATCACATATATCAGTTCCCGTGGGATAGAAATCACCTATAAACGTTTCCATAGGAACAACGCGTGCGAACCCGCGGGGAGCCGCTATTAATATTATAAACGTGAAATATTATAAACGTGTTAGTATACATGGATGTTTGTTGCTCTTTCACGCAAAGACTACCAAATAGATCTGATTTTGTGATTTATTTAAAAAAATCATGATTCTTATTAACCGTGCTCCCATGTGAATATTCTTATCTAATAATATAAATAACGGTATATATAAGGTTTTATCCTGTCAATTATCTTTATGTAAGACTATCTTGCCATAATATTTTGGTTTTTGGAATTGAGGTCATCTAACTGATTTATTTTTAAAGTTTAAAAATTAAAGCCTACTTGTAGTCATACTACACACGGAACAGAAATCATAAATCGAATAACATTTATTTCAACCTTACAAAATAAGCAAATACGTAGAATTATCAATTTATCTTATTTTCTCATCATTAAGGCTCTTATACACGGACAGCACGTATCAAATACACGAACGGCAATTTGTACGTCGACTTCGCAGATTGTGTGCAACAAACTGCGGATAGCTCAATTGTTTCAATTGTTCGTTCTCATCATCATCAGCCTATACTAGTCCACTGCTGGACATAGGCCTCCCCTAATGAGCGCCATAGCGCCCTGTCTTCAGCTTGACGCATCCTGCCTGCAGTCTTTCGCAGTTCGTCATCCCACCTTGCCGCAGGGCGTCCTACACTACGTTTTCCGAGTCACGGTCTCCACTCAAGAACTCGTTTACCCCAGCGGTTATCGGTTCTTCGCGAAATATGGCCGGCCCACTGCCACTTCAGCTTGCTAATTCATTGAGCTACTTTGGTTCTCTGTCGGATGTATTCGTTCTAATTTATTTTTATTATTTGATAGTAATTTCATAGAATTTGTTACAGCAGTCCCAACAAATCCGCAACTGGGCAGAAGCAAAACGCCGACAGCTGAACAACTTCGATCTCCAACTTTGCACACGCAAGATTCATTGCGGGAGAGACTTAATGGAATGAACTCAGGTACGTTGTTGGGGTGAACTTTTGGTCCTATGACGCCATAAAACAGTATATTAAGGTGGAACTAGTCGCTCATTGTTTCATACAAACGTGTGGGTATCTACAAGGCTGTTTGATGTTGACCATCTAAGGATGAAATCAATTTATACCGTCATAAACTATGTTTGTATACAACTAAAACAGTAAAAAAGTATAAGTTCGAAAAATACAAGCTTCTAAACTTTCGTATTTCAACACGAATTTTAGCTTAAATTTGGGCGAAAATAAATAACACACGGGGAAAGAACACTCTAAAACGAATGGTTTACCAACATAGTTTAGTTATTATTAAGTTAAAAAAAATTGATTTTGTTGAGATACATTCAATAGTTTTTCTATGATGATTGATTTGATTGTGCTAAATTCTGTTCGGCGGCATAAATCATTGTGCATTTCATTTCATTCTATCGCGTGGGTATGTCTATAATGACAGGTGAGATAGCATTAGGCCACGCTCACTGATGACAAACAGTGTACTCTTAAGACCGATAAATAAAACTGCTAATCCTTATTTACACAGAGGCGACATACGCAGTTCCCGGTCGAACGGGTCGCACGTCACTTATGGAGCGACGCCGGCGCAGCTCTACGCCAGGCGGCCGCCTCACGCTGCCTCAGGGGGCACCGGCGCCCTACCACCAGCCACAGTGGACGGAACAGGTATACACTCACATCTTCTATGACTAAAAAATCAAACAATATCCCAAAAAAATAAAAATCATGCTTGGTTAAAAATTACGCTTGGTTCGCCACGCTATTTGAGGGATGGCATATCGTAACATAGAGCGACTCGCTTCGCTCGTCACAGCTAGCATCTAGAGTAATTTTAATAACTCACTGAACCTCAACCTCAACAGCCTGTATTAATGCACTGCTGGACGCAGGCCTTCCCCTGATCAGCGCCTTAATGGCATTTGTCAAATAGAGGGTAGTGCCCATATACCCACGCTGGGCATGCGGGTTGGGGATTGCAGTTCGGTGGTAGAATTGTTCTGCAGGGGCGCTGCTGCGCGCCCACGGTGGATATCCCTTAGTCGCCTCTTACTACGCCCACGGCAAGTGATGGGGTGGTGAAAATTGTAAGCGAGCACCACACAGCTAGAGTTATATAACCGATCCTGTAATTTCATATTTCCTTTACAAACTTGTGTAAAATCTTCGGCTGACCTGATTTGAAATATAGTTTACGACAAAATACGCCGATTGAGTTCAGGGCTGTAGCAAATCACTTGCACATTCTTATTAACTTTACTAAGCACGTATGCTACTTCGTATGAGAAAAGGTAGGCCATTATTCGTTAACTTGGCTTGATAGATAACCCTTAACGCATTCACTGCCCAGCTACACGCAGATAGAGACTGGCACCTGCGTCTTGGGCCATGAAGGTGTTAAACCTATACAATAAATAGGTACTGATTGAAACACCAGTTACAGTCTTAAATACTAACTAAACATACATTTTCAACAGGAAACTTGGGTGGACAATTCCAATAATATACGAAACTGGGCAGAGAACGCACAGAAATGGGATGAAAACGGTCAGAAATGGGAGGAGAATAATCAGAAGTGGGATGAAAATGGACAGGTATGATTATCAGATAACTATCCTACAAATATTATTAACGCGGAAGTTTGTAAACATGTCTGTATGTATGTTTGGTGCTCTTTCACGCAAAAACTACTGAAAAGATCGGGCTGAAATTTTGCATGCAGGTAGTTCTAGGTCTAGAATAACACATAGGCTTCTTTTTATCCCATAAATCAGTTCCCGTGGGATAGAAATCACCTTTAAACGATTCCATAGGAACAACGCGTGCGAAGTCGCGCGACACAGCTTGTCTTTAATAAACGTTACATCTTGTCTTTTCTGATATTCCTAAAGTTGTTACCCGGTCTCTAAACTCTTCACCTTCAATCGCGGTTAAATTATTAGAATCATCAGCAGATAAATGTACCGAGGTTTTTATATTTAGTCATGTAAACGCTAATTATATTGTGAAAACATTTAAGTCTATTAACATCAAAAATACTGAGGATCTTTGGGGTATTTCAACCAAAGTACTGAGTTCTATTATTAAGGAAGTTGCTCCATACTTGGCCTACATTTTCAATAGTTGTGTTGATGCAGGAGTCTTCCCTGATCTCATGAAATATAGTAAACTGGTTCCTCTTTATAAATCTGGTAGCCACACTGATCCGGCCAATTACAGGCCAATTTCAATACTTCCTGCAATGAGTAAAGTTTTTGAAAAAATTATTCTCACACAGTTGTCCTCTCACTTCAACCTCAATAGGATTATACATAAAAATCAATTTGGCTTCACCAAGGGTAGATCGACAACTGATGCTGGTACAGTTCTATTAAAGCACATATTGGATGCATGGGATAAAGCAAAAAACGCTATTGGTGTATTTTGTGACCTTTCTAAAGCTTTTGATTGCGTGGATCATGGTACATTAATAAATAAACTAAGACATTATGGAATTCAAAACAAGGCACTGGACCTTATGCAATCATATTTATCTGATAGAGTCCAAAAAGTAGATATTGGTAAAGAAAGATCTAGGGATCAAAAATCGATTTAGGAGTCCCGCAAGGATCAATATTGGGTCCTTTTCTATTTTTAGTATATGTAAATGATCTCCCATTTCTAGCAAAAGATCTCTGTGATATAGTCTTATTTGCTGATGATACTTCATTGATTTTTAAAGTTGACAGAAATAAACATAATTATGACGACGTAAATAATTCTCTTTCACCAATACTAGATTGGTTCACCGCCAATAACCTCTTACTCAATGCTTCAAAAACCAAATGTATAAAATTCATGTTACCAAATGTAAGAGAGCTCCCAACTAGGATAATGCTAAAGGATGAGATTGTTCACCTTGTAGACTTAACTGTTTTCCTAGGGTGACATATTGATTCCTCTCTTCAATGGAGACCGCAAATCGATGCTCTCGCAAACAGACTTCGTTCAGCAGCGTATGCGGTTCGAACAATTAGATATATTACCGATGAAGATACAGCTAGGTTAGTTTACTTCAGTTTCTTCCATAGTGTTATGTCTTATGGTATTTTGCTTTGGGGACAGGCAGCTGACATCCAGACTATCTTTGTTATTCAGAAAAGAGCGGTACGCGCTATTTATAAATTAAATCCACGAGACTCGTTAAGGGAATTATTTAAAGTAATAAATATTTTAACAGTAATATCGCAATATATCTATGAAAATCTAATGTATACACACAAAAACAGAGATAACTTTATGAAAAGGTGTGATGTTCACAATAAAAATACAAGAAACAAGAACAAATTACACCTCCCATCATATAGATTACGAAAGGTAGGCAAATCATTTGTGGGCAATTGCGTAAGATTCTATAATAAGCTTCCATCTGAAGCAACTGAACTCCCTATTCGTAAATTTAAACTGTACATAAAACGAAATCTTAACAAGAAAGCCTATTACTCCGTAGATGATTACGTCAATGATGTTAATGCTTGGCCGGATGTCGCCCAGTTCCACACAGACAATAGTATGTAAGACCAGTTAGACTTAGTTATCCTAAGATTGTATTAGTTGATAAGCGATAAACTTGCTAGTGGTTTCTTTTTCACTTCTTCCGCTAATGGTCAAAAAATTGAAGTGAATCAGAGTCAATTGCACCTTATTTCTTGTTTGATAGTAATAACTATTTATCAAGCTGTTTATATAGTAAAAATTTGACTTGTCTAAGTACTTATTTTGTAAGTCTAAAGAAATAAACGATTTGACTTTGACTTTGACTTTGACTTCGTTATAATCTACCGGCAGAAACTAGTATCACTGACCATTCCCGAAATAAAAGAAGTGATATCAAAGAGAACACTCCTAAAAAATTAATTAAAATGTTTTCTTCTGGAAAAGTGTCTCTATTCTATTGAGGAACTACGAGTATAATATAATAATATAACTATAATGATTTATAAAAGATGACATATGTTTGACATTTTTAATAATACATAACATTGTTGTCTTTTTGTCTATTCTATGCTATTATAACTTGTACTTATTGATTATCTGAAATTTGACCTTTTACTCTAATTTATTATTATTTTATATTTTATTTAATTCCTTCAAAATTGTATTGTGATAATTGTTCTTTTACTTAATTTTAAATATTGTTTATTTTTTAGTTTAATTTAATTTAAGTTTCCGCACACAATTTATATTGTTATTATGGAATAAATAAATATCAAATATCTTCATTTCCAGAAGTGGGTGGAAAACGGCCAGAAATGGGATGAGAACAGCCAGAAATGGATCGCGAACAACAACAACTGGGAAGGACTCGGGAGTTGGGGGGAGGTGCCCACGCCCACGGTGCATGTGGACATGAACGCGGCCTACTGGAGGGGCGCCGCCAGCGTGGCTGACAGCAGTGATAATGGAGGTGTGTATGTATAATAAAGGAAATAACAGTATAAAGACTGAAAATAAATTAGAATTAGTATTTACAATGACTGATTATCTTTAAAACTGTTAAACGTGTTCGTAATAAATTGCTATATAGTAAGATATAGTGTAAGATGATAGACACGAAGACATTGCTATACCAATCTAACATGGTGTATGTTCCAACTTTAGCTGTAATTAGAACTTAAGCTACCTATCAATGTACATACTTGCAATAAATGATTTTGACTTTGACTTTTACTTTATGTAAAGGTTCTTTGACCATTTATTGTACTGATCACTAACACTAAATGGTTTCTTTATTCTTTATTGCACACACAAAATCATACAGTTTCCAATATTCAAATTACCCCTCAGCCTCAGATCTAGCATGTCATTTTCGGAAGGTCTTGAAAACTCCCATACTTAAACTTGACAACTAGCCAACACCCATCTTGAAACCTCCCACCCAACAGTGTGCGCAGGACCTACGCTCTTGTCTTTATACATTGTAAGAAAGATCTCAAATTATAAAGTAGTGCAAATTTTAGCAAAATAAGTGACGATAAGTGGTTTCTATGTTAAGTTTGGCTGCTTATTTACAAATAGAAAATGTTATCTTGAATATGGCTAGAGCATAACTTTATATACAAATACTCATTATACACCAAATAAATACAGAAACACAAGACAGGAAAAGACAAATACAGATTACTTTGCACAATAGGTGGCCTTATCACTATGAGCGATCTCCAACAAAGTGTTTGTTCTCAGGTTTCCCAGAAGACGGCATGCTACACTCACCAACAACTGCGGCCATCGGCCTCGGCGCGCACCGACAGTCGCCCTCTAGTGGGAGACTGAGGCAACATTCACCTTCCAACTCTACAGGTTACCTATTCATTAACTTAGCTGGCGAATCAAATAATAGAAACAAATTAGGATTAGTAGGTATACTGTGCTATTGAGCTGTGTGGTGCTGGCTTAGAATTTGCACCACCCCATATCTACCCGTGGGTGTCGTAAGAGGCGACTTAGGGATACCCACCGGGGGTGGGCAGCAGCGCCCCCTGCATAACCAGCAGTGGTCTTATATAGGCTGTTGAGGTTGAGGTTGATATTGAGCTAACTGCAGAAGGTTGAATAAAATCTACAAGTAACTATCATAATATATAACAATCGATCCATATCATTCGAAAGCGTCTCCAAGACGCTGGCTGCATTGCCCGGCTGTATGGCAATGATGTTGCGCTGCGCCAGATACCAAATCTCGAGCCTCGCATCGCTTCGATAGGACAATGTTTTTGTGTGTGAAGTGAAAACTTCTTTGGCGGCGTTGTGCACTTTTTTTGACATGGGTAATTAATTTTAAACTCGCGTCAGATGCTGATCTAACGTGTTAGATCAGCGGTGACGTAACACGTCTGCATTACTGTAATTTTTAATTGGTGCTACATTGTAAGCGACCTGTGAAATTAGTTTACTAAGTTGGAAGAAGATAGCTAGTTCCGGTAGCAACACAGAACCCACAGCGTCAGTTGAGATGACATTACATAGTAGTAGAGAAATGTCGCCGCAGGCTAACAGATGTAGTTATCGCAAAGAACAAATTTGCCACTTGTGGTGTTAGTTTTCACTTTTGCCAGCACTACCGGAGTGCAACCCGTTTTTTTTTTTCAACCCGATAATATTCGGTACCCCACGGATCTCGACTCCAAGGGAGCAATAGGAGTGGATTTTTTTATAAATACAAAAACAAAAAAATGTTTTATTATAAAAAATTAAATTATTGAGGTAAAAAACAAAAAGTAAAACTACACTCAGTTTCGGGAGATAAAAACGCTGCCATGTTAGCCCTTGGATTTTGAGACGTCATGGATCATCGAGTCCCCTATGTCAACTCAAAGTCATAACTTCATGCCCATACATGTTCAAGTGTGACGTCACGCTTCAGGTGCCTGTAATATAAAATACCGGCCCAACAGTATTTTGCTCTGGGTACCTACTAACTGTTTAATTATTTACATTGTGTATTTATCTTTTTATTTTTGGGTATATTGTGTTAACTTTGAACTGAAATAAACGGATTTTATTTATTTATTATTTATTACAGGTCGGTTACGGAATCACTCCCCCAGTCACAGCGCAAACGAGCGATTGCTCGCCAACTCGCCGTCTACTCGTTTGCAGAGCCAGTCGCCGTCAAACAACTCTTCTAATAGCCGGATAAAGGGATCGCCTATGAGGTAAGATTATATAACAGCGAATAAAGCCTCTTTATTGAAAAAGAAAATTACAATCAAATAATAGAAATAAATAGAACTTGAAAATAGATTTAAGTAGAAGAGTATTAGATCGCTATTATTAGTAGAAGAGTTAGCTCAATTGCAATTGAGCTAACTGCAGACTGTTGCAAACGTCTACAACAATTCTGTTCTGTCTGTGTACAACAAGTTTGTGACTGTTGCAAACGTCATCTGTCTACAGGTCGCTCAACTAAATGTCATTCTGTAACAGAATACGTGTGAGGTTTTTAAACTATAAACGCAAGTACACCATAAACATAGAATAGGGTATATGCATTGATTCTTTAGGTCATTATTTAACCGAGGAATGATAAGACGCTCACTGAATTTCGCATTAACAAGGTAAAAAAAAACAAATCGAAACTACAATCATTTTTGGGTGATAAAAACGCTGCCATATTGGCGCCATGTTTATGTGACGTCGACGTACACACTTGATTAAAACCTTTGGTGACGACCTCGGTAGTGATCATCTCAGGAAAGAGGTTTTTCGAAAAAACTGAAAATAATCGACAATACGAAATGTCAAGTGGGCAGAATTGTGTCAAATCATGGTGCAGCAAGCAGAATAAAAAAAGAAAAAATGTGCACAGTGATGTCACGTCCGCTCTAGTCAATGGCGTAGCGTTTTGAAATTTTGCGATTGAGATTTAAAATATCAATTTTTCAATGGTTAAATTCTACAATAAAAACATCTCAAAATTCTAAAATAAATATGTAGATATGTTTCTATATCAATAGAGAATACGTATATATTTTTTTAGCCATTTTGAAATCACATGCACCCTATTCTTATAGACTGCAATCTCGCGAGAAAGTGTATGCACAAGCACCCCCTTCGTTTAACAGTTTAATAGACACGAAAGGGGTGAGTCTATTTGACGTTAGAAATGAGACTTGATCGTGACGTCTCTAAGCCCTTAAATTACCAGATGGTAAGTAACTAAAACAGCTGCAACATTTGTAAACGGTAAAAAAATTACAATCAATTTTCAAGTTGCAACTGCTGTGACGGACGGAAACTTTGTCTGACATTCTCTAGCAAGTTATGTTTATTGACAAAGAAAATTTCATTTGTTATTTATTTTGCTTACATGTACATACAATTCATTCATAAGTCTAAGTGAATTAGTTGTAATTATGTACATGCACCCTGGAAGGGCACTGCAAACTTGAGTTCGAATACATAATTAAAACATTAAAACACATTTATCAAATATTATAAATTAATTGTCAAGCATATTAAAAGTAATATATTGGATTTAAAATTAGAAACTAAGAAGCCAGAATTTTTTGTCAGCCATACAAAAGTACCTATAATTTAAATATCATTTTTGTTTCTCTGTTTCCAATTGTTGGACAGAATAATAACATTTTTCTAATAAAAATAATTTAATCTTTTTGTAAAAGGCAGTATCTCCTTTCTTCATTTTTTAAATATTCAGGTATTTTATTATAGATTTTTGCCAATCTATGGTATGGGCTTTGGCTAACCAGTTTCAGTTTAGTTGTAGGTAGTACTATTTTGTTCCTATTTCGTTGATTGTAGTCAATAATTAATATTGACTACAATCAACGAAATAGGAACAAAATAGTACTACCTACATCTTGCTTGGTTTTAAAAAAAAATTATGTTTCCTTACAAATATTTTCAAATTACAATCAATAAATACAAATAAATTAGCAATAGTATTAAAATTGAAACAATTGAACTGCAGACTGTTGCAAAAAATCTACAGGGAGCTCAACTGCTCCATATCAATACCAATCAGAAGCGTCTTGAAGACGCTGACTGCATTGCCCCCCTGTATGGTAATGCTGATGCGGTCACACATCGCTTCAACCAGACTGTTTTCTATTATCTTTCTTTCAAAAATAAAATATTCCGCAGATTACGAGATCAATCCCCTTCAAGACACATGCACCTGTACGGGCGGCCGCCATCTTGCGACGAGACCATGAACCACGAACAAATGACCCCACAGAATCCCGTGTACGTTGGAAACTACCCTCATGTGAGTCAAAAATCAAGCTAAACATTCAAGCTTCAAGTTATTCCTAATCTTCGTACAACTTCTCTAACATACGTTTATTTTACCTTGAATGAATATTCTGCTAATAGCGTACGCGTAATGTTGGGTACAACTGAGCTCCCTATTCGTAAATTTAAACTGTACATAAAACTAAATCTTATCAAGAAAGCCTATTACTCCGTAGATGACTACGTAAATGATGTTAACGCTTGGCCGGATGTCGCCCAGTTCCATACAGACAATAGTATATAAGACCAGTTAGACTTAGTTATCCTAAGATTGTATTAGTTGATAAGCGATGGACTTGCTAGTGGTTTCTTTTTCACTTCTTCCGCTAGTGGACAAAAAATTGAAGTGAATTAAAGTCAATTGCACCTTATTTCTTGTTGATAGTAATAACTATTTATCAAGCTGTTTATATAGTAAAAATTTGACTTGTCTAAGTACTTATTTTGTAAGTCTAAAGAAATAAACGATTTGACTTTGACTTTGACTTTGACTTTACACACCAAGCGAGCGAAAGTAAACGAAGGCTACGAACGAACGCGAAAGAACCAGTGTGGACGTCATTGCGAAAGCGAGCGAGCCCAAACGAGGACGATTCCAATGTTGTACTCGAATGGTAAAACAGAAGCAGGAAGCTCATTCCACACATTGGCTGTAGATTTTATGAAAGTAGAGCAGATTTTTTTAGTTCTTGGCTGTGTTATGTCAATCAGGTATGGGTTGTATGATTTTGTGCGTCTGCTGGTCCTATGGTCGTGCAATGCTTGCGCACAATCTCCAAATTGGAACTTGTAGAACACTGACAGTCTAGCAACGCGCCGTCTGCGATTGTAGGCAGGTTTTGTAGGCTAGACTCTGCAAGCGATTTGCCTCACTTTCGCCAGAGAACGACAGTCGGTGTGCCATGGCCGATGGCCGCAATAGGGTATATGCATGTGACTTCAAAAAATGTATCTATTGATATAGAAATATATCTGTATATATATTTTTGTATTTTATGATGTTTTTATTGTGAAATTTAATCATTGAGAATTAGATATTTTAAATCTCAACCGCAAAATGTCTAAACGCAACGCTATTGGCACCTGAAGCGTGACGTCATACTCGAACATTTTTGTATGGGCATGAAGTTATGATTTTGAGTTGAAATAGGGGACTCGATGATCCGTGACGTCACAAAATGCAAGGGCTAACGTGGCAGCGTTTTTATCACCCGAAACTGAGTGTAGTTTTTTTTTTGTTATTTACCTCAATAATTTAAAATTTTTTAGCTGTTATATTTTATGTATTCGTTTATGTATTAACCTAAATAATCGTTTAAAAAAAAAACCATGCATATACCCTATTGTAGTTGCTCAAGGGCTGCCTTACCACGCTTTACTAACTCTATTCCATAATCCAGGTTGAGCCAGGCGGCAGTACGGACCCGGAAGCAGACGTGCTGGTGCCACTAGCGCGAGGCTCAGCTGGCTTCGGGTTCCGCATCGTCGGCGGCACCGAGGACGGCAGCAGGGTCGCCGTCGGGTACGTGGTGCCTGGTGAGTCATCAGCTGCCATCCACTGCTGAACACAGGCCTTCCTGCAGCTTCCTGCAACATTGCAGAAACGCGGGATCACTTTTTGTGGGAATGTCCATTATAAATCCGGCAGAGCGGCAGTGGAATAACGCAAAGCCACCCATCCTAAATTGACATTTGAAAGCACGTTAAACGGCCTTTTGATGGCCTTGAAATGGATTTGACCTCCAACAAAAGGGCTTTCAAATGTCAAATTTTGAATGGGAGATTTTACTGTAATCAATCTGCAGGGTAGCTAACTCAAGGGGCGGATAGGAGGGACCGATATTTCACGGAGATTAAATGAGCAATGTGGTCAATTTTGCCAAGCTTAAACAATCCTCCAAAGCAAGCACCGAAGCAAAAAGCGTGTTAGTGACGCTAGCGTGGTGCTTAGTAGGTCATCACCATCCGCCTGCTACTCCACAGCTTCCCTTAAGCCCTACTCACATCAACGCAAATTTTTAAGCGCGTCCTCTGCCTAATTTTTAAGGCGGGGAGGCTGCAGCGCCTGCGCCGCCGAAATCGCGCCTAATAATAAGCCGCTGTGTGTAAGGAATCGAGCTGGAAAATCGCCGAAATCGCGCTTTACAAGACGCGCTAACTAATTAGCGGCTGTCTGCGGAGGGCTTAATGAGCGTCCTGTAGTCAGCCTTTCGCATCCGCCAGACGTCATTCGCAGATTGGTCGGATTAGGAACAGCCATTAAACGTTCACGAGTCGAGGGATGCCTAAGCTGATGCGCGTAGTGGTTTGTCGTTGGTGACGTAATTTAATCCACGAGGGTCAACATACCAACGCTGAGTAGGCAATCCGACTTATCTACTCAACTGAGCAACATACTGAGCTGACACCTCGTTGGCTCGACACGCGGTGGTTTGCCGAGTAGCTTGCGGAAGTACTAATGCTGCTAATGCTGCTGGGACGTTTTAAATTTCTTGAACATACATAGGCCTTACCTAAATTAAGATTTTTTACTTGTTGTAGTTTTTCCTACTTTGCTATAATAAACTTTATCATGCCATTTGATGATCTCTAAGCTTTCCCTGTTAAAGGTTTTTTCTAAACCTCCATGTGAAATAAAACTCAATCCTCCTTCATGCACAGGTGGTCCAGCGGACGGCCTACTCCGTCCCGGCGACTTACTGACTTCGGTGGACGGCATTCCACTGGCTGGAGCCACCCACACGCGAGCTGTTGCTTACGTTTGCCAGGCTGCTACTAGAGGCCATGTAAGTACATAAATAAATAAATAATGTTCGACAATTCACACATCATTATTTAGCAAATAAAACATCCAGAACACCCTGAACAAATATCTGCTGATCGTAGACACATTTGTCCCGAGGCGAGAATCGAGCCCGCAACCTAAATCGGCAAATCGGCTGCGATGCAGGCGTTACAGCCTATATTTGTTCGCTGCTGGACGCGGGTCTCCCGCTGAGAAGCGTCTTCTTAGATTTTATCTCATGGGAAACATGAACGTACCTCCAATAGGCTAGTGTTCTAAAAAAATCTAATAAGTCTGACGGACTTATTAGAATTTTTTCGATGATAGTGGATACGTAATTTTTCTTTTGACAATTAAACAAAAAAAAGTTTAAGCCATTTAAAAATCCGAGTGACGTCACATTGGGACACATTTGGGCTAGATAATGCTGTGTGAATTGTCCAGCATTATTTATTTTAAATATAGGGAAGTGACTATATTTGACGACGGATCTTACTGACGGACTAATTAGATTTTTTAGGACCAATTATTATTGCTCTTGTTCTCCAAATTTAATTGTTTTCTTTTATCAGGTAACGCTAGGAGTGCGACACAACCGAGCCGATATCCAGTCCCTAGGAGCCAATATGATGCCGCAACATCAACACCAGCATCAGCCGTTACTTACGTGAGTTTACTTTATTACTAGCTGCGCCCCGCGGCGTCACCCGCGTGGTTCCTATGGAAACGCTTCATAGTAGGTTGTATTGTACACGCTCGTGTGCCAATTGATTACTTTTGTTGCGTTGACAACACTGCTCTGTCATTGCAGTACGATTAAAAGTGTTAGTTTACTGTAACGCCACAGACTCCATCGAGTGTGTCATTTGAGGCATGAAGCGAAGCCGAACGCCTTAAAACACACGAGGTAGGGAACGCAATTTCTCCCGAGTGATACATAGTGCTTTATACTAAACCTTCGAGAAGAATCAACGTTTAAAATCTTCAAAATGTAAACTCCAATGCAGCAACAAATATACTCGTACGCACGTAGAATTTGCATAATATGGTTCTCTTTTTAATTATTGTTCCGAATACGGAAGAGGCCGCTATCATATGGTCGTCTGACCTATTATAAAAATAACCAAACCTATCGGCTGATATTTAAGAAAAAACACGTTAGAAATAGATTTCCATCACATGACGCACACAGCTCTGATGTCTTTGATTTCCATACACTTCCCTCCCGCTAAACTATAAATGAAATTCCATAGTTTTTCCTGCTGCATTTGGGTACGCTCGCAAAGACAGGCTTTTCTACCTTTTATTTGGAAAAGGAATAAGCAACTTTCTGGGCAGGTGTATTATAAAAGTCATTTATTATTATTATTAAAAGGATTTCTTATGTTTCCAGAAGTGCGGAACCGCCTATGCACCAGCACCATATGCCGCAAGCTTCCTACAATATTCTGCATCCGGCTCCCATGTACCCACCGCCTTCGCAGATGCCCATGTGAGTTTATTAGAAAGAAAGAAAGAAAAATATTTGTATATACCTTAAAAGAAAAACATACACCCAAAACTAAAACTTATGATACTATGGTTTATCCATTTTGAATGAAGCATGTTAGTAAACAAAGTACGAAACAAATAACAAAATCTCACTTGCTTGGCGTCGAGTTTCAGATATAATTGTAAGCAATTTTTATTGAAGGGGGATCTAAAATCGACATGTAATGTAAATTACGTATAAGAGGACGCGCCAACAAAGTGAATCTTAGGTTAAGTATCGGCGGTTTGTTTATGTTTATGCTCCATTCAAAATGAATACGAGATAGATTATTCTATAACTTTCTCTCTGTTATGTGCGCAGAACATTCTAAGGCAAATATGGCCTCCACTCAGCGCTGGGTGAACACTAGTGTGTCCACCCAGCGCTGGTTTTCAGTGAGGGCCATAGGCTTGTTACGTGACGACCGTCTGGAGTAGTACAAAATGAAACAGGAAATACTAAAATACTATATATATATTACTTTCAAAAGATATAACGTTAATAATGCCATCAAAATCCCATTAACGCATTTACTGCCCAGCCTCACGGAGCTCCGGATGCGAGTGCTTCGAGGGCCATGAAAGTGTTGGTCGACGAACTCTGTGGCGCAGCGGACGACGACAGTCCGTCTGCGACGCAGGAGGTTGCGGGTTCGGTTCCCGCTTCGGGACATTGTTGTACTAGATGTTTTCTATGTAGGGTTATATATAATATAAAATAATTTCATCCCATCATAACCTATAAAAGAACAAAGTGAAAAGCAAAGCAAAATAGTATAATGTACCTTCCATCCTATAAGTGATATTCTTAAGTTAAGTTACTTTTATTTAAGAGAGCTGTGTTTTGTTAAATAAATTATTAAATCCTACTTATATTATGAACGCAAAAGTTTGTAAAGTATGTATGTTTATTTGTTGCTCTTTCACTCAAAAACCGCTGAACGGATCGCGCTGAAATTTTGCATACAGGTAGTTCTAGGCCTGGAATAACACATACTTTATTATAAAAACTATCGTAGTTTGACGAATTCATTACGGTTGTTGTTAAGGGATGAAACGTTGGTGTTCTTCCAACACAAATAAGGTTCGTAGTTAACCCGCTTACAACCGTAATGATCACATACTTTTTTCCTCATAAATCATTTCCCGTGGGATAGGCGTGCAACTTGTTATAAATAAATGAACTGAACTGAACTAAGTGCATTTTGTCGATTCCCAGGTACGGTGTCCAATACGAAACTAGTCCGGGCTGGGCGCCCGTGCCCTACGACGTGACTGTGGCCAGGAGCGACGGGGAAGGCTTTGGATTCGTGGTCATTTCCTCCACCAATAAGGCTACTAGTACTATCGGTAAGTGTGTTGCTTAAGAGTGTGCCATAAGCAATTTACTTCAAAATTGTACTTCGAAATCATTTATCTCAGAATCTGTGATCTTCATATAGTTAGAGTCAAATCGTTTATTTCTTTAGACCTACAAAATAAGCACTTAGACAAGTAATTTTTTTACTTAAATATCAAATAAGATACACATATAAATAAGATAACATATTTAGAGAAATGTTACTTCGATCTTTTTATCTTAAATTACGTGTTTTAAAAACACGATTGGTGAAAGTTTTCTCAATCGTTTCTTTTATAACAGTTTTTTTGCACACATTTTGATATTTATCACAGGAACTGCACTTTTTTTATTTGGTTTTGGTTTTGCTTAGAAACCTAGAAGTATTTCTTTCTTTAAGTCTTTTAATTTTTCGATTGGTTGTTTCATTAACTTGTAATTATATAAAAACAGTTTGGCGCATAGAAGGTGCACGTATGCTCTGTACTTCTCACTCCCGAGAAAACCATATCTTGTCATCCCGCTCGAAATCCATCTCGTAGCCTCGTTATTGCACACTATTTTACACTTAATTAATTTATTTATTTAGCACGAATTGCCATCAGCTTAATTACAATATAATTTAAAATAGTAACAGCAAGCTTATAATAGGCATTCGCTAATATAATTAATTTAGAAGATAGATTATGGTAACCTTTAAGAAAAGGAAAGGAAAGTATATAAATGCTTTGCTATGTATTAATTTCTTATTAAATGAGGAAGGCATTGTCTTGTACTTCGTATTTATCAATTAAGCAATACAACGAACTGTGTCCAGAATCACTCCTTTCCTATTGCGTAGCATTAGAGTTCTCTCACTTCTCTATAACATTCTGAACAATCCTCTCTCCCCCTCTTACCTTCGACAGCGTTTTAAGTTTCTTTACCCACTTGATAGACCATGAAGATCAACTTTGTCCTTCACCCTTAATTTTCCTGCCCACTCATCCAGTCGCTACGGCGCGGCGGCGCTTTTACTGTTGACTCGGTAAGGTTAACGAATTCTCTCCCACACGATGTTCGTGCTAGCCCTTCACTCTTTATTATCAAGCGTAAAGTCAAAGAGCATTACCTATCTATATCTCTGTTGTATGTATTTATTCGATATATATGCGTATATTTGTTAGGTTATAATATTGTACATTTTATTATATTATAGTAGTATATTTAAATTGTACATTGAAATTAAATCTGTCCTCTGTCCATTATTGAAGTTGAAGGAATCAATTTCAAACATTTTACGCATTCGATGACAAAGTGACGTAATTTTTTAGTATATTCTAACCTAGACAACAATCCCCGTGCTAGGCCTACAGGTGTGGGTACACCCTACCATAAAATAATACCAGCAACGTGATCATGCAACTAATCTGTCTCCTTCCGCAGGTCAACTAATCCACAACTCACCAGCCGCTCGCTGCGGCCTCCTACACGTAGGAGACACCATCATCGCCATCAACCGGACACCCATCCGCAACCTCCCACACCCAGAGGTGGTGGCCCTCATCAAACACTCCGGCACTGCGGTCACGCTGACTGTGTTGCCAGCACAGCCGCCTCAAGCTGACTAGAGACACTGCTTCTACACCTCACGATGTGGGAGATCATCATCAGTCAAAATCAGTGGTCAATCGTGACAAGAAAGGTCACTTCGTATTAAAGATTTTTATTGAATCAATTGTAAAAAAATCGGTACAAAAAATTCTGTTTTGTATTCTATTTACCCGTTGTTTGGTAACTTCACATAATGAAACAGTTTTCTGTTCTTAGACATTATGCAGGGAATAATTTTTTAAATGCAATTATGTGAATTGTCAATCGGGGCCAAATAGGTCGATTTTCTGTTGTATTTAGACGTTGTAAGACTTTAATACATTAGTTACAATGATAAAATTATATATCAGATGTATATTTGTCTTTTATAGTCACGAATGAGATTTAAACTTTTTAAACTTGCACCAACCACATTTTCAGGTTATGGTGCAAAATAAAAATATATGTTTAAATGTAGATATATAGACCTTAATAAAATATAGCTTTAATTCATTTAATGTAATTTAAATGGTTGTGTCTGCAGCTCATAATATACACATATAGAGAAATATGTAGGAATCTTATAGATATAGATAGTTTATAAGTAAGTTAATAATTAATGTAATGGATAAGGTTATTTTGTAGGTAAAATGTCTCAATCCCGTCCACTTAAAATAAAATTGTTTGTATTTTTAACACATAAATTCTGGGCAATTTTAGGAAACACTCACTACTCTGATCTAGAGTTCGAAACAAATTTTGTAACACAGAACATAGGTAAGCTGATAATGTGACACATTTAAAAGAACCCCAGTTCTTGCCAAATGTAAAAAACAGTTTTTTGGCATTACCTCAGTTTCTATTGCTCCAATCATGTCTACATCTATTATAAAATTTGCTATTAATTGTATTCAAAACATTTTTTCATGCTCAAAAAACGGTTGAGTATTTTGCGATAGAGGGCGTAATAATGTACCTACTGCAAATTCAGCTATAAATTCCGATGTCTTTTTAATCCGACTACCAACGAAGAGTTATAAGATTAGCAACCTATATTTGTTTGTATGTATCTAGCCGATTTTATGTTCCCACGTAGCGCTGGTTAGACTAGACTATAAAGCGCATATTTTTAGCGTATTCCCGTGAAGGAACGTTGCGCGTTCAAGACCCATCAAAGTTGTTTTTTTAATATTTATGGGATTCAAGATCAGAGATCAGAGTTGAGTATTATATCGTCCTGCTCAGATCAGTCGTGTTAGACAAGGACCATGTCTCTGTGCCTTACATAACACATTAGATAGTTTCTTGTGTGTAGATGTGTAATATATAATGCCATAACTAGTATGAGTGTTATCCCTGTCTTCCTATTTTGTGTAATCTTTACTTGATATTTGTTGAATCTGAATTTACCGGGCGTTGTTTGAACGTACTTTTTTATATTTTATATTTGACACGAGATATTGCTACGGTACAATTGTTAGAGAAAAAAATCTATATACTTATAGGATATTTTTTGTAGGTAACTATAACTACTTACTTACTTAAGCCAATTGTTTACATAAAACTTTAGGTAACATAGTTTAGTCAGTAAAGTATTTTATGAAATTGAATTATGACTTAGGAAATGTTAAAATGCAGTCTTTTAAGATTCTATGCGGGACCACCGAATTTGCTCTATTGAGCCGCTATTTTTAAGCGAATAGTTTTTATATATAGTTTTAACCTAAATGCAATCTTAGTGCCTTATTCCAATGTCTTGCCTGAAGTACTTAGTTGATGCAATATGCTTAAATGTTTCCAAAGAATTCAGAATTCCATTGCTTGTGCCTATTGTGTAGTTAAAACTTATTTACAATCGTAATTCTAGCTGATTATGAATTAAGATAAGTAATTTGATTTATGTTATGATGATTTGATGAAAATAAACTAAAATAAAATAATAATTCACACAGAAAATTTCGCATGTTTTCTATGAACCCGCACTCGTCGATCGCCAATTTCTTACAAAATAGGGATTTGTTTTTAGGATTCCGTTCCCAAAGGGTAAAACATGTCACCAGGAACTGTGATAGTTAGACAGTTGAAATTTTCACTGATGATGTACCTATCTCTGTTGCCGCTAAAACAACAAATATTAAAAATCAATAAAATAAATATATGAGGGGCTCTCCCATATAACAGACATAATTTTTTTGCCATTTTGATAGATAATGGTACAGAACCCTTCATACACGAGTCAGAGTTCGTTCCGAGTTTCATATGCTCTCTGCGATTTTTTTTGTGGGTTTTCAGGAGAAATAAAACAATAGACGATTTGGTTACCTACTACGAACTCTGTACCCATAGTGTGCCATAGTGTAGGTAGGTACCATCGAGATTTACTATATATTAATCTCTATGGTAGGTACCATAGAGACATTTTACTGCAAATACCTTCCTTGTCTATACTAATAATTAGGTAGAGGAAAAATTTGATTGTTTGTTTGTATTGAATAGGCACCGAAACTACTGGACCGATTAAAAAAATCTTCCGTTTCAGAGACTGACATAGGATATATTTTATCCCGGAATTCCCACGGGAACGGGAACTACGCGGGTTTTTTTAAATATTACTTCTTCCGTGGTCTACCTGCCTTCAAAATGTCAAAATCATGAATCCATCACAGTTACATAAACAATGTCATTTGCTAAATTCAAGTAGAAACGCAATACTGTACACTTTTTGCAAAATAAATTTTAAAAGTTGTATGAAGATATAATCTAAAAGTAAAAAATTTCAAATTATGGGTGGAAGAGAAAGCACCTGCAAATGCGACCAACGAACACGAATCTGTCATGGAGATACCAATCTATACGATACAAACCCTAAAGAACCTTTTGAATATTGTCCAGCACAAAGAACTTACAGACAAAGAAAACCACGCAAGGCGCGTCCTCTTACCGGGATAGCTCCTCTTAAACCGGCAAAAATTACCAAGATATGCAACTCAGTCGGTTCTCTGTACACTGATAAATCGGTTATATTCGCCCTACTAAAACCAGGCTCAAACTACCATTTACGACTAAGTAGCAATAATGACAATCATTTGAAACGTTGCTCGTCATCGTTACAGCATCAGAAAAAACCGTGTAGTGTTACAAAAACTGGATCGAAGTGCCGACAAGTTCGTCAATTTCCCTGTGCAAATTACTGCGAAACCTGCAAATATAAGAAAAGCCTTTATGCAAATACCTACAAGTAGCATGGAATTAATAGTTTTGTGTAAGTTTTGTACGGTATCTTGTTTATTTTTTGGCGAAAAATTGGTAGGTACTTAAGTACCTAATAAAATATTGTTTTATCAGTAAAATCCAATTTATTATGGTACCTTAGAATTGCCTAGAACTCAATTAATGGCGTAGGGTAGATAGCTAGCGCGTAGGTGACGGCGTTTTTACCATACGACAATGTGCATAAATTTTTAAATCTCGCGGGTAACGTGAACCGAACCACCTGAACTCAATAAGGTTGCCAGATATTCGTATTACGAGGCGATATCTGACGATTTATTAGATCGATCTCATACCAGCAGGTAACTAGTTCCCCTGTACTTAGTCCAATTATTTTTAACTAGTTTCTGCCCGCGGCCTTTTGTAGTTTTTTTTATATGGAAACGTTTTAAGGTTATTTCTATCCTATAGGTTTTGATTTGTATTGACTGTACTATGTGAATTGTCGAACATTACCTATTTATCTATTATTATTATTTACTGGATAAAAAGTAACCTTTGTTTTATTTCTAGGCCTAGAACTGCCTGTAGCTAAGGGATATTTCAGCCCAATGCGTTAAGTAGTTTTGGCGCGAAGAAATAACAAACATCCAAGCTTTCGCATTTATAATATTAGTGTGATAGAGTGATAAAGCCACTAACAAAAGAAACATTCTTACAACAGCAGTTAAAAGGTAAGTAGGTATATATAATAGGATGAACTTGTGTACCTACACGAACTCGGCTTCAAAAATAAGATTATCATGCAACGCTCGAGTCGTTACATTACCGACAAAACAGTCGTTACATCACGGCTGTACGTACCTACCTATGGTTTATCCATCCAGCATGGAGCATGTTAGTAAATAAACCACGATACAAATAACAAAAACTCACTTGCTTGGCGTCGAGTGTCAGATACAATTGTAAGCAATTTTTATTGAAGGGAGGATCTAAAATCGACCAGTAATGTAAATTACGTATAAAAGGACGCGCCAACAAAGTTAATTTTAGGTTAAGTATGGGTGGTTTGTATACGTTTATGCCTCATTCAAAACTTCTTCATATTTTATCTTTAACTCTGATTATGTCGTGCGTGTACCAATGGTAAGTAGGTTATGTGCATGGACATTTATTTAACTTCAAGATTCATGTTCATGTGTGTTTTTATAACGACACCATCAAACACGCGACATTATTATTGGAAATTCAGTCAAATGTCAAAATTAGTGCCGAATAACGCGCTGCCTTTGCTGTCTTTATGCACTACTCGTGCTTTTTAACGATATAAACACGTTAATCTTAAAGTTGGCCTGTTGTTAGAAGCAATAGATTCCCAAAATAATAAAATCCGAACGTCATCAGTCGCATAAAATATTTTAGATGCTATGGCAACACTTTCACTGCTAGTGCTGCCAACTCTGTACTTTTGTGCTAGAATAAACACAATCAAATTATATTAAAATTATGGTTACAGTGACTATTAAGAAATACTCAATTATGGTGGATAATTGTATGATAAATGATGGTCCTTAATTTGCTACACAAAATCTAATTGCTTAAAATATTTATGTTTGTTTTAAATCATCGGATTCAAATAAAGCTACATAGTAGTTTTGGTGGGGTGGGCCAAGACAAGGGTTTAGTTGGCATCACTGTCTGAATGAAGGCAAGGCAAGCAACTCAGTCGAGGAAGGTGATCTTCGTTTTCTCGTGTGGTGTGACACCAGAAATCAAGTTTTACATGTTTTCTCGAAGTAAAGTAACCAAAACCATCTAATACTACGGAATTGACATTGTTGTGATAATGTGCTGTTAAATATGAGTGGCAGAGGTGTATGAACTGGGTAAGTATATAACTTTTATATTGTTTGCCATAATCTGGCGGTGGAACGAAAAATTTTACCTACTCAATGTTTCCATACAAAAATCTTGATTTATTCGCGGTATGAATTAATATTTATCTTCGGCTGCTATGTTTACTTCTTGCCGGTGTTCCTGGTGTGTTCGTGTGCCATAACTAGCTAAATAGACCTTGAAACTAAAGCAACAAAGGTGGATCTACTTTTATTTTTTGGGTAAACTTGACTTTTGCAACTTGTGGTACCTACCTATGAAAATTATAGGTTTATTCAGCCTGTAGTCGAGAAATGATATTATTTCATAGTCTGGTTAGAATCTTGTTGGAATCACAAATAATATCTGTTTACTTATTGGGTATAAATAATCCAATTCCTTCTGTTTTGCATTAAGTTACATAAATCTGTTTATTTATCAAGCTACCTACCTTAGAGTACAAACTTAAGGTGGCCTTGTGACCTCTTAAGTAGTAGGTAGGTACAAAATTATCAAACTTATTCCACAGGTTGAATTAATATGAATCTGTGTTATCAATCAGCTGATCAAATAGCATCTGTTTTAATCATTTCTTTCATACTCAATAATTAATTTAAAAAAATACATGTCACAAATTAGAATTTAGTACAATAACTGTACTCACAGAATATTCTTAAAATTTATATTATAGATCTATCTACATCATTGTTAGTTGCAATACCTTTTTCATACTGATTTAGTCGACTGACATAGTAAATTCTATTTTAATAGAAAAACAAAAAAAATTATAAATGCAATACTTTTGATGGATGGATGTTCTTTTCACCATAGCTACGGAACTAGAGTATAGATCTAGTTATAGGCCTGTAATAAAAGATCAGCCAAGTTTTATCCCATGAATCAGTTTCCATGGAATAGAAATAACCTTTAAATATTTTTCCATACCATTTCCATACAAACAATGTGTGCAAAGCTGCAGGCAGAAACTAGTTGATAATAATTTCTAAATCTTAGATTCCATACACAATAGATTTTCTATCACTCGGTCTTATGTTTGTTATCATATTTTGCTGTAAACATATAAATAGTAATGATTGAGTTTGTTTTAAAAAGCTATAAAGTGACTTCTATTATATGGTTTACTCATGGATGTCATTGTCAGAACTGGACCAACTAGAAATGGAACCACACGGGAAGCACCAGCTTTCAAATAAAAGTTGAATTGAACTCCTACTTTTTTTTAAGTTTGTTAAAAACAGCACTAAACCTCCACAAATCAGATCATTATAAAATCCATACCTAATTATGGTAACAAGCTAATTTGTTCATTAGCGTACCGTCAAGTAGTAACAATCAAAACTATGAATACATAACAATCTGAGCTCCCATGCACTCTAATTGGTCTAATTACACCGTCCCTGGCGGTGTTGGAAAGAGTTGAAACCGGGTAGAACTGGCTTTTTGTTTGATGTGTTTATAGTGTTTATTGTTATGATATTGACTTGACTTTTGAATGAATGAATGAACATTTTTATGTATGTGAGTCAGAAAACAAAACAATATCTTGCTCAGCATTAGATTGACTTGGTTGGAGTGTAGTCTTAGCGCTGCCATCGTTGCCTCTTGTACATACAGGTCTAGTCATGCTAGATCCACAGTCTGTGAAACACGTGGACCACATTGTGGTCCACTGCATGGCCACAGAGGATACCAGACTGAAGACGGGACTGAGGAGCCTCATAGAGGCATCAAACCTGTCCACACCTACAGAAAAGCTGAAACGAAGCTGTCAATCACCAAAAGTCCTGCTCCGGTACTTCAAGGAGCTGCACTGGTTAGGTTAGCCTATTAAGGATAGGAGACAATGCACAAAACACCCCCATGCGAGATGTCAGTGCAGATCCTAGTTCCCCCACTTAGAAATAGAATTAGGTGCTAGATCTAGAATGATATTTAGGACAGCACCAGGGGTGATTCTCAACTTCCTTTTATCACTGAGCATGCTATTCTTTGGAAGCACTGCAGTCTTGTTATCTCTGTGCTCAACTCTGTTCTGGCCCACCAGACTAGATGGTATGTTATGAGATGAGAATATATCTGTTATTGTTGGTGTTATGATAGCAGCCACATGCAAGTCCCCGAGTTCTTCCTAGCATCTGCTGCATGGGTAGTAAGTGGCGGTACTATGCTGGAATTTGTAGTGAACATGTTAATTCCACAGCAGTTGTGCTGTTAAGTATTACTCCTAGATATCTACTTGACTTCTGTTATTAGCTTTATTTAAATTTCTCAGATGTTGCTTGTTATAATAGGCATAATTAAAGTAGGCTTGATCATTGTATAATGTACCTATATTGTTTGATATAATGTAGGTATGTAACTACTTCCAACAGCATGTTCTAAATCTAGTCTTCTTCTTCTTATAGTCTCTGTCCATTACTGAAGGTCGGCAGTCATCCTCTTGAATTTTTCCTTATCCAGGGCAAGCCTAAATAGGTATTCTACCTTCGTGCCGGTCCATTGCCTCATGTGTAGCTTGCCGAAACGGCATCTGCCTGCAGTCTTTCGCGCATCGTCATCCTACCTTGTCTGAGGGCATCCTACACAACGCTTGTCGAGTCGTGGTCTCCAGTCAAGAACACGTTTACCATCGGAACTATTCATTTTTGTCGCAAACTTTACGATTTCGGTAAAGGACCTTCCTTTACCGAAATCGTAAAGTTTGCAACAAAAATGAATAGTTCCGATGGTAAATCAATATGAATATTATAAAGGACATCATTCATTTTGGACCAAAAATCAAAAGTGCCGGCCAACGAATAATTTTGGTGTATTCCGGTTAAGCATAATATTAGCACCATTTTTTGTTATGAAGGCTAAGCTGTAGGTGAAACATATGAATTGTTATTTCAAGTCAAAAATCGATATTTCATAATTACTACCAATTATTTATTACCAATTATTAGGTTGTATTTACAAAATACACAATTTTTATAACCAGATAAGTTAATATTGTGTTAGTAAATGATATCTTGATAGAGTTGACCCTCCCGCGCAATGCCTAGAAATAACTGAATTATGCACTTAAAAGGGGACATTTTATTTACTCACATAAGTCATTGATATCCTTATAAAAAATTACTTATTTGGTTAGTTAGTGAAATATCGATTTTTCAGTAAATACCAGAAATTACGAATTTTTGACCTTATTTAACCACTTAAATAATAATAGCACAACATAGCCGTCATAGCAAAAAAATATCGAGACGTTATGTTCTACCGAAATATGTAATTTTTTTCTCACTTTCAACTTTTGGTCCAAAAATGTATGAAACGTGATTGTTCTCCTTTAACCTTTTCTTTTGTTAATCTACCTACTGTATTTATGGAAATAAATATATATTGAATCATTTGAAACTGGATTCTTGTAAAGACAATCAAAGTCGCAAAGTTTTACCGGTCATATTTTAACGAATTTCGTTAAAATATGACCGGTAAAACTTTGCGACCGATGATGTCGGTCGCCATCTATGTAGAGACTGCTTGCCGAGGACCAGCCCTACCGTTAGTGTCCACGTCTCAGCTCTGTAGGTCATGACGGGTAGGACCACAGATCTCAGAAAATAAGGGTAGGACGCACTGATTGAATACTTTCGTTACCCTCTACCTGTGATTCGTTGATTTACCCAAAACTCGTGTGATAATCTCTATTGTTTTGGATAACGAATAATTTCATTGTAATATAGTTTGGTATAAATAGATGACCTTGGTGTGACCAAGTCTTTTCGCATAGGTACAGCGATAAGGTTGGCTTTTCTGAATAGGTATTATCGTTTTATCCTGATTTTACACTAGTGGAAAACGGGTAAATGGAGTAAGTTAAGTACCTATTATTAGAGTACACTAGCCAACTGGATGTAGCATGTTTGTAAGTAGGTCTCTTTTTTCTTTTATAAAAATATTAAATACTAGCTGCGCCCCGCGGCTTCGCACGCGTTGATTTTCTCACCTTTTAAACCTTCCCTAGACCTCCACGAACATTTCAAGACCAAGATAAGATAAATCCGTTCAGCCGTTCTCGAGTTTTAGCGAGACTAACGAAGCAATTCATTTTTAGATAATATATAGATAGATTTTTTAATTGTGTTTAGTTAGGTATAAAGGAAGGAAGTTACCTCAATGAAATATAGGCTTGTTGTCGTTTCGGACCCAAAATATTAGGACACTTTGTCCAAAATGACACCATCTAATTTTAATGTTTTCTTTACTGACGTTTCGGACTTATAATAAACGCTCTTTTGTGCAAGACGAATCCAATGATACCTTTGTTTTTATATTTAGTTAAACATTAGGTATACTGCTGCTTAATACTAGCAGATAAAAATCTTAAGATAACATAAGTCATGGTACATAAACAAATAAAAAAAGTATAGTAAATTATAAGTTACAAATAACATTTTTTTATAAATTGTCCTATTCCACGTGATTCACATAGGAACAAATCAACAACACTTGCTTTAGTATCGGGCCACGAAACAAGCGGAAGGGTAGCTCGGTTTGAAAAGTATTTTTATTGTATTTATAAACGCATGATATTTTTATTCGACTCTTGTCTTGCTTTGTTATTACCTACTTGTTGTGTTGCCCAGTGACCTGTACCTATTATGTATTTTCGAATGTACTTTAGGAGTATTAGGTAGGTACTACAAATCATGCATAACGTAAAGACACTATACGATACGATACACGATTGCAACCTTGAACCTTTTAATGTTTAAACTTAGCAATGTGCCTAACCTAGCAAATGACGCAATACTGATGCCAATATTTGCACTATGACGTAGTGTTTTTGGTCAATACGCATCCGATTAACTAATAACAGACTTAAAGTAAATGAAGTGTTTGATTAAAACACACTAAACTTAATTCACACACTAATGTTCTGCCTAAAACTACAATTTTGGTACAAATGGTATATCTACGCGTGAGTGTCGCATTTTTTGTACCCTCTGCAGTTTTTTTCCGGGTCTGTGTGAGTAGGTATAGGTACTCAATAATAAAAAATATATATTTCTATTGTTAATACAATAGATGACTTAAAACGTTTATCAGTTATCTAGTAGGTATATAACATGCTCTGCTTATATTAGGTTTAGATGATCTAATCCAGATTATTCATTTATTCCCATTATGGCATCACTGGCGCTTTATTACTATCATTATCATCATCCGCAGCCCGACCTGAATGATATGTTTGTACGCCTACGGTAGAAATCAGGGATCTAAAATAAGTCTTAATTATGTAAGTGTAAGTGTTGTAACTGTAAACCGGATTCACAAACAATAAATGGATTATGACTTCACCCACAGTTATTTATTTTATTACTCATGAAGAAAGAAAGTCGACAACCGCTACTTTCGTAGCCGTACTTTATTCGTTCTTTTACGATCGGATAAACGCCCGTCGGATATAAAACAGGCAATCCGACAAAATATCAAACGATCATTTATTTTCTGGAACTTTTTACGTTTTCGTAACACCTGAAGATAAATAATTATCTGCAATTGTGTGTTAATAGAAACAGATAGCGTCCAGACCCATAACGAATATTTAAAGATAATTCTAGTATTTGTCCCGCGGCGAGAATCGAATCTGCAACCTTTTGCGTCCCAGGCATTCAGAGTGTGCCGCTACGAGATGGATTTCGAGCGGGATGACAAGATATGGTGGTTTTCTCACGAGAGAGAAGTACAGAGGAGAGACGTGCATCGAATTTTCCATGCGCTGTTTTTACCTAATTACAAGTTAATGGAACAACCAATTGAAAAATTAATAGACATAATGTAACTAAATAAATACTCTTAGGTTTCTTAGCAAAACAAAAGCCGACGAAAAAGAGTGTGCTGTTCCTGAGATAAATACTAATAACCTTTTGCAGGTGTACAAACATCTATTAAAAAAAAACGATCATTCTTTCACCTATTGGGTTTGAAAAGAAGTAATTTAAAATAAAAGATAGAACTTGCTTTTCCCTAAATATGAAATACTAATATAATAATAAGGTGGTAGCTATCACAGATTCTGAGATAAATAACGATTTTCAAGTACAATTTTGAAGTAAATTGGCACACTCCACAGTGTGTTATGGAGCCCATTTTTCGGACATCGCCTTTTTTTGGCAAAAACCGATAGATCAAATGATTTCAACGTTAGAGTAGAACTCCATTGCCAAATGTGTTCCCTACTCCTTTCCTCATACATTGTCTCATACACACAATGAGGTTTTAATATATCGTAGCATACACTATGTACACTCATATATCCAGTTTACGATTCAACTAATTGATTCGTTTATTTTCGACTCACGTACGTTGGTAGATTTCGTTTTGATTAGTGCAAGAAGCTTGTTATGACGTAGCAGCTGGATAATGTCGGTTGTGATTTAATTCGGGAGAGAATAGTAATATTATCTGACTATTTTCTCTCCAATTAGATAATAAATAAAAAAATCTCTTGAGATTGTTTATGATGGTCGCTAAGGTCTTTCGAAGTTTTTAAAGGAACTTTGTACAAAGAATTTGTCAAAAAAAGCTTACTTATCAGGGAGAGACGTAGTCTATATTTTATCCCGGAATTCCCACGGGAACGAGAACTACGCAGGTGAATCCGCGACGCGCGTCTAGTCCCAAATAAATATAAAATAAAACCTACATAAAATTAAATAAAAAAAATACTTACCTACCGGATTTATTTGCTAAACTCATTGAAGCGTTGATTGAAGCCCATAAACGTAGCCATTGGTAACTAGATTTTTAGTTACAAATATAACCTTCAAGGTCCTTTAATTTATGTGAAAACCATTCAGTCGTGAAGGTGAAAACTCTTTAAAACCTGATGGTTTCTCACTTATTTTTTCAAGATCAAGAGTGTCGTAAGCGCGGAAAAGAACAAAGGCTCATTCGCTAAGAGCTTTGCTGTCTTAAAACCGACTTACTCCTAAATATGTATACCTAACTCTACAGTAGTTTATAGTAAGTATCTTTCTTACGGAGGCCGCACACACACAGGCAATACTTTGACAAAGAACGTTTTAGATAAGCTGCATTTTTGACGGGTAGCGTTTTAGACCAGTTGCGTTCTAAACGAGATGTATTTTTAGACCAGTTGCGTTTTAGGCGAGAAGCGTTTTAGACCATCTGCCAGTTGCGTTTTAGTTCAGTTTGTATTTAGACCACTTGCTAAGTACTTAAACCAGCTGCTTTAGATGAGATGATTATCAAAACATAGTTTAAAAAAAACATATATACATATCTTATCGACCATAGTTTGTGCTGTGTGGTGCTTGCTTAGAATTCGCACCAACCCAACTCTTTCCGTGGTGATTATGGGCATAACCTCTCCATGTTACAAAGACCAATAAGGCGTTTATAAGGGGGAGGCCTGCGTCCAACAGTGGACTGTTATAGGTTGTAGATAGAAAGATAGACCATAGTTTGTGGTTTAGTGTTAGTGATAACGAAATTTGACGAAATACCGATTAAACTCCTATGCAATACGTAGTAAAATAAGCTTGTACAGGGGCACTTATATGTGGATAGTTACAAACTAAACTGTGGATAGTATTTAGGAAACTAGCTCTTCATTCACAAGTCAAATAAACAACCCAAACATAACAAGGCTAACAGTAACAGCCATCATTCATATTCGTACAGACAGACCGACAAACGTTCAGGTTTCAGTCCGTTGGCTGTGTTCAAACAGACCGTATTGTGAAAGAATACTTCCTGAAAACTGTAAAAGTTAAGTTAGTTAAGTAAAAGTAAAAGTTAGTTTAACTGAAAAAGCTGTGCCGCGAAGTTTTCAACAAAGTATTTGCTACTTCAGTGCTCTGTGAAGGAAATTGAAGAACTTTATGTTGATCTGGATCACAGTAAAAATATACACTAGTACTTACTGAAGATAAAGTATTAAATTTGCGAAATTTTGGACAACCTTTTTTTCTTCTTGAACTTATTATCTTACAAAGCTGTAAACATTTGGGCTAGTGAACACTGCCTTTTGGTGCCAACTCTCTCAAGTATTAAGTAAGGTAGTTTGCCAATTATCGACCAGACTCTCAAGTTGCTTTATTACCATCAACAGTTAAAAAAATCTACTCTACTCTCTTAGTATCCACAGCCAAAAAGTGGAATGAGCTTCCTGCATCTGTTTTCCCATTAGAATACAACCTTAGAGTCTTCAAATCCTGGGTAAATAAGTTCCTTCTGGAAAAGCGTGCTCCATATTATTCTACATCTTCACTTACTTAAAGTGAGTTTGTGGTCAAACGACGCAACATCTATAAAAAAGTTGCCTTATCTTTCAGGAAGGATGATACGAATATAAGATTGTAGTACTAAGTTTTCTTGTTGAAGAGATAAACTACAACTAAAATGTATTTGATGTCCTCCTAGCCGAATTCCAGCCACGGCGGCGCGGCGGCGGCTATCCTCAAAGGAGACATTTACTCTGGATTCGTGAAGTCATTACGATGCCAAGAAGGGTTCCAAGGTTTTTTCTATGATTTTCATAATTACTCATAGCGTTTCTTACGTACACCCCTAAATGTATTTATCTACGTCCAGCGTCCCTTTAAAGGCCGTAAAACAGAGTAAAGCTCACTTCACCACACTTTCGGAACTCTTCAAGCTTCCTATCTAGGTCACTACACTACACAAAAAGCGTGACACAGACAATATACAGTGTGTCCCTAACAATATTCATTACCCCAAAATGTAAACTAACCTCATAAAGGTTAACTTCACTTGTAGTTTTAGTAAAGCGCAAAATGAACGCTGGGGGCTTTCTATAGCTGCGAGTTTTATATAGTTTCTTTGTATTATGTATGGAAAAGGCACATAATTAACCAAATCACCCTGTGAGCACGCCCCAGAGCATTTTTCTCTATATTTATCCGTCCCTCTGCCTGATGCCTGATTAGCCACCCAGTATTGATTACCACATACCTGTGACCTTATCTGCTGGAAATAGCTAGTCCAAGATAATATTTGTCGCATAATAGTCGCGTTTGATCGTGAAATTGGATAAAAACCTGAAACACCTGATCTCTTTGTGATCCTAACCCTTTTCACACCATCAAGCACGGGATGGTGACCGATGGTATTGCTTGAGTCAGTTTTTCTGTGATATTTTCCATGTAGTTTAAAATGGCAAAAATGTGCGAATAGAATACTAAATGGAAGCAGAATTTGTAGTTGATTAAACCGTGCTTGCAGACTTGGAAATGAAAAACATAGAGTAGAACAGTGAATGGTTTTGTGTAATCAAAAAAGCACTCATTTTATTTTACAGCGACAAAATGTTTCTAGTATCTTAAAATGTATCACATTGACCTAAACTTCAAAATCATGATACAATTGAATTGATTTTTAGTTTACTTTACTACCACAAAAGCTGATTCAACTTGATGCAAGTAGTGTTCTTCGATTAATTAACGTCGATGATGATAATAATAAGGGTTTCTGAAACTGTATAGATGTTTCATTGACTAAACTGTCTCGTCCTAAGCTTGAATGTGTGCAAATCCCAACTCAAACACGTCCCTTAGCTTCAAAGTCCCAAACCCCGGCAACGGGCCTTACAGATGACTGACAGGAGACTATGTTACTGCGCGGTCGGTCTCGCTGCGCTCGTGTTCAGTTACTTCTTCGTAGACTTGAAGAGGGCGTGGTATAAACTGTTGTTGCACAGCTTTTATATAGCTTGTGATCTGCTGAAGTTACTGGTGAAGCTTGTTGAGCTGTATTGATGAGTTTTTGGGGTAAGTTTGGTTGTGTTGTTCTTTGTGTAGCATGTTTGTTTCGTCTACTTGTTTAGCTGACACTGTCTCTTCCTTCATTGTTGTGCGTGGATACAATAGTTGTACACTCATGTTCTAGGAGAGTCTTTACTATAGATATCTTTCTAACTAGTAACTTGGCCGTACCGACGGCACGCTTGTGTCTCATTTCGGTGAGGTCCATCGTTTTGAAGGCCACTATAGTTAATTCATTGCAAATAGATCATCTACCTACAGCTTCAAAGTCCGAAACCCCGATGACGGTATAGTTTTTCTGTAATTCTCTCTGTATTAGCATGTTTGTTTTATCTGTTCCTGTTGACCCTAAAACATACAGGGTCGTTGATGTTATGCGTTGATGCAATCATCATCATCCACTGCTGGGCATAGGTCTCCCTAATGAGTGCTATGGCGCCTAGTCGTTTATGTTTATGTACACATATTTTCTAGCATGTTTCTACAATATAATATATCTGTTTAACCCCTTGAATACTTCGTCGTTGTTTTGATTATTCTTGAAATTTATAGTCTCGCGTAGGACTCTGGCGAAGGAGTCTCGTTTTAATCGACTTCAAAAAGGAGGAGGTTCTCAATTCGACAGTTTGTATGTTTAGCTCAGAACTTTTGACTGAGTGATCTGATTTTGGTGATTCTTTTTTATTTGAATATTTAAATACTAGATATTCAGACTAAGTCAGCTATAAAGCTCGCATTTAATTTTACACATGCATTTCCACAAAAAAAGGGGGGCGAGCGTTATTGTTTCTAGGAATTCCTTAACAGATTCTCAAAGTACTGTTTCTGGAACGCGTAAATTTAGTGGGAGCGAGAAATCATTTGTACTTAAGGCGCATACCCGAGCCAATCTGACAGCGATACCTATTTTATCATTATTTTTATGTTTATCATAGGAATTTTTAAAAATCCTACGTTCAGTTTGTGGTATCTATTATAAGCTATTTTAAATACCTCTTTCATAATTTTATCTCATATACTTTAGGAGGAGATGCGAAATTAGAGTTTGGTGGCCAAAAAGCGCAACTTCGTATCTCTTCCTAAGCTTTACAAAATGAAACTATTACAGAGACATTAATAAATAGCTTATAATAGATACCACAAACTGAACGTAGGATTTTTAAAAATACCTGCGTTTAACGTAATAATAAGATAAAATAGTTGGGGGCGCCACTTTCGCTGCTGTATGGGCCTTAACTACCACGTGGGTTGTCATTAATCATAATAAACTTTGATTTCCTGAAAAAAAAACTCGTAGCTGTCCCAGTTTGATTTATTAGCGTAGGAGGTTGACTTGATTATTCTACTATCAGTTCGCATTATTGTTTTATCAGTGGGCTTATCAGCAATCGTTGTATGCTTAAATTGTATCAGTTTTTGAGCTTTTGGTGTTAAAGGGTTTTTACGGAGATCAAAACTTTCTACCTTTTAACCGACTTCAAAAAAAGGAGGAGGTTCTCAATTCGACTGTATTTATTTATTTAATTTTTTTTCCTATTTTTTATGTTTCTACCTGAGAACGACTGGGTGGTCCGATTTTCACGATTTTTTTTTATATGAAAGCTGGTGCTTCTCGTGTGGTCTCATTTTAATTTGGTTCAGTTCTGATAACGTGGTCTATGAAAATTCACGAAAAAACTATAAAAACTGAAGTCGGTTTACAGTTTTTTAAAACAAAATTAATTATTTATATACATATTTAAATGACAACTTCAAAAGAAGGAGAAGAAAACGTACAAACCGTTTTAATTCCTATGTTCTTTTTCTTTTATACATATATTGTGTTTAAAGTGAATTCAAATAAACGTTTCTATGTTCTTTGTGTATTCTATCCTAACAAGTCACTAGCCGGGTTTTCAGTGCGAACCTCGACAACCTGTATTAGGCCATTGCTGGACTCTGCAGACCTCCTGCGCCTTATTGGCGTTTATCTCATGGAGGGTGATGCCTATAATCTCCACGCTGGGCATGCGGGTTGGGGATCGTAGTTTGGTGATAGAACTGTTCTGCAGAGGGCGCTCTTACGACACCCGCGGGAAGTGTTGGGTGATATAAATTCTAAGCCAGCACCACACAGCTTATAAAGCTTACATAAGTAGGTATGCATTTGCATACATATGCATTTGTCGCATAGTCAGTAATTTTTTTACAATAAAAGACTGATTTCAAGTAGGTATATGTTTTTCCCACATGGATGCCATTGACAGAACTGGACCAAATTGAAATGAGACCACACAGGAAGCACCAACTTTGATATAAACAAAGAATCAGTCGAAAGTTCTGCGGAAACATTAAACTAAATAGTAGTATTGAGAACCTCCGTTTTTGAAACCGGTTAAAAATATGCATACTTATTAAATCACCATAAGAATTATTGAATTCCGGAACACAAACCCATCTGTTACAATTCTAAAATGTGAAGCTTTTGCTTCCTTTTATTGTAAGGCCTCACCTTGAGATCAGCAGCTGTGCTGTAACATAAATAATCAGATTTGATGTATGTATGTCGGCGGCATCGTTTGCACCTAGCTATCTAGGCATTGTTTTAATATTTCAGTGGGTAAGTCGACACGTGAAACGTTTCTTGGAGACCGAAGTCTATTAAATTAGGGGTTATACTTTCTGAGATGATACTATTGTGGATGGTGAAGCTACACGGTCTCATAAATACGGACGGCACCTTGTCGACGTCAAGGGAACTGCTGCTGACCACTTCACGCCAAAACTACTGAACGGATCGGGCTGAAATTTTGCATACAGGCAATTCGTCAAACATAGGCTACTTTTTATCCCATAAAGTTCCCGTGGGATGAAAACACCTTTTAACGTTTCCATAGGAACAACGCGTGCGAGCCGCTAGTAGAATAGGGGGGGGGGGGGGGGGCTATGTTCAGCAGTGGACGTATACATGCTGATGATGATGAGCTGTGTGGCTCAGAATTTGTACCACCCCGACTCACACCCGTGGGTGTCGTAATAGGCGACTAAGGGATATCCACCGGGGGGGAGGACAGCATCGCCCCCTGCAGAACTTTGCTACCACCGAACGGCGGTCCTCAACCCGCATGCCCAGCGTGGGGATTATGGGCATTACCCTCCATGAGATAACGGCAGCAAGGCGCTTAACAGGGGGAGTTCTGCGTCCAGCAGTGGACCAATACAGGCTGTTGTGGTTGAGGATGATGATTATTATTGTGAGCCCGACGACGGCTGCTGTTGAATGCCGTCGACGGGTGCAGTTACCGTCGCTAACGTACCGTCCGTGTGTGTGAACCCTTATACTTATAGCTTCACCCCACCACAGTAATAGGATCATCTCAGAATGACACATTTTAGCATTTTACCTTTGATTAAAGACACTACTACTACGTCTTGTTTTATGAATATAGCGTTGTAAAAATACGCGATCAGAATAACATGTGCTATATAATGATGACTAATGTGTAATTTTGTTTACTAGCTTCTGCCTCGGTTTCGCACGCGTTGTTTCGCTAGAAACGTATAAAGGTTATTTCTAACGGATACTGATTTATGGCATTTTGTAGGTAGGCTATGTTAAATTACCTGTATGCAAAACCCTAATCCGATCTGTTCAGTAGTTTTAGCGTGAAGAAGTAACAAACATTCATGCACACATTCGACGAAACATCAAAACTTTCGCTTTCGTGATTTGATGTAATGAACTAAGTTCATCTGTTATCTAGTATCCATAACACAAGCTCTACTTCCCTTCGGGCTAGATTAGATTATGGGGCGTGGGTTGTTATTATTTGTTATTTATATTGTTGTTTCTTGTTACAGGTGTCGTTGCATGGTGGGGGTAAGGAGACACCGAGATGGGGGACAGTTTCCTGCACCTGGGGGACATCGTGTCCCTCTACGCGGAGGACAGTATAGCAGGATTCCTCAGTACCTTAGGGTAAGTAAGCACCAAGACTTATATGTCAGCAAAATTACTGTTTTGCATTCACTGCCAAGCCTGAAGCAAGTCCACATTTTTGTGCTGCTTTGGTACCTGATAGATAAGTTAACTATTTATCGGGTATTTAACACGTAGGTACCTTTTTGTTTTTATTGTTTTACTTGATAACTACAACATTTTAGTCGCTACCGCAGGCCGCTTCTATCTGGGAGGCCCCCATATGTGTTGCTTGTTCGCTGCTTGGTAAATTTCAATAAAATTTAGGACGGTGGAACTAGTCGCTCATTTTTTCACACAAACGTGGAAGGGTAACTACAAGACTGTTTGATGTTGGCCATCCAAAACTAAGGACGAAATCAATTTATACCGTCATAAACTATGTTTGTATACAACTAAAATAGTAAAAAAAGTATACGTTTGAAAAATACAAGCTTCTAAACTTTCGTATTTCAACACGAATTTTAGCTTAGCTTTGGGCGAAAATAAGTACCACACAGAGAAAGAACACTCAAAAATGAAGGGTTTACCGACATAGTTTAGTTATTAATAAGTTAAAATAAATTTATTTTGAATAGATACATTCAATAGTTTTTCTATGATAATCCTTGAGCTAAAGTCTGTTCGGCGACATAAATCATTGTGCATTTCATTCTATCGCGCGGGTATGTCTATAATAATGACAGCATGCATTTAGGCCGCGCTCACTGATGTGATGACAAACAGTGTACTCTTAAAACATGTAGGCGTCAATTGACATTGTGTACGTTCCTCGTTAATTGCAAAGTATACCCCATTAAACTCCAATAGTAACAATTCTGAATCATTTTAACACACAAAAGACCGCGCGAAATGCAAATTTTAAATAGCTTCACCCCTTTTTAAAAGGCAATTAATTTTACATCTGAAAGCTTGTAACTTACGACTGAATAGGCTTTGTCACACGGTGTGGAAGGCACCGTTTCACCCCCTAATGCCCCATTTCACCCTCTTTGCGGTCGGGAATGTCTTTGTAGGACATGGGAGGGGATCGATCGACACGCGTCTATCTTCTACTAACGTTTATGAGGTCTGTCAGAAAATTTTGCAATTTACATGATCCTCGACATAAAGTTGCTGGCACGATTTGGATCAGAAGGGTTTAAGATCGAAGAAATTGACAATAAAGAACGGTTTTACTGCAGCCTGTATCGTGAAATATACTTAAATCTATCTGCCATAGGAGATATTTCGGAACAAATACATACGGAATTACGGACTAAGCGAGTGGATATCAAATTTAGTGAACCGCAGGGGTATTTTAATTCGTCGGAAAGGCCGACGGATTTGATATCGGAAACTTTTGACAAATCAAAATCAATCTACAGTTCCGTCGATATAGAATTCAAATTCGAATCACGTTTTCGCTTCGGAAACGAATGAATTAAAATACTACACATGTAGACGATCTCAAACCCTTCTGATCCAAATAATACTCAATTGGTAGTGGGAAAACTATTGACTTACTACTTGTGTACTGGCTTCGCACGCCTATCCCACGGGAACTGATTTATGGGATAAAAAGTAGCCTTTGTGTTATTCCAGGCCTAGAACTACCTTAATGCAAAATTTCAGCTCGATCTGTTAAGTAGTTTTTGCGTGAAAGAGCAACATACATACATAATACATGTTTATAAACTTTCGCTTTTATTATTACTAGGATATTGCACTGTTCATAAGGGCATAATAGCCCGTCGCTCTATGAATAGCACACAATATAATTGTAAATCATAATTATTCGGTACTTATCATATTATGTATGAAATTATTATGACTTGCTTGTATAATAATACTCATTGATCCAATGTTTTTTTTTATATTGACATTTATATTTATTTATTTAGTGTATTGTGTTATAATAAAAAATAAATCAATAATGCTGGACAATTCACACAGCATTATCTAGCCCCAAGCTAAGCAGAGCTTGTGTTACTAGATAACTGATATTACTTTACAATTCACTACATAGATAGATATTTTTTATTATACATAGAAAACATCCAGAACGCTCTGAACAAATATCTGTAGAGCGTACAAATATTTGTCCCGAGGCGGGAATCGAATCCGCAACCTCCTGCATTTCAGGCGGACCTTCGCCCGCTGCGCCACAGAGGTCGTCGTATTGTGTTATTGAATGATTTTGCTTATTGATATACTAAAATGATTATATTGATGACTACTTTATTGTATTAGGCCTTACCTATAATAGTATGCAATGATTTTCAATGAACACAAAAACAAAAACCCGCAAGACCGACTTTGAATAAACGTGATCGTACGTAACATAAACGTAAAACAACAAAAGATTTTATTAAGCACAAAGGCTAACTACACGATTGACGAATATTTGAACGAAAAATAAAAATATTTATACGAGTAAAGAATTCCTTACCAGTTAACGACGTCCTCCTCTCTCTCCAAACATATTGTGTGCCCAGCAGGGTCTATAGTGAAACCTAATTATATGAAAATGTAAATACCTCTGTACACCTATGGAATACAGTAAATGATTGAGTATTGAGTATTAATCTATCAACCAACCCTTAGAAAGGAAAACTATCAAAAGTAACCCTAAAAGGACACAGGACATTTAAAACCGCGTTCGTAAAAGCTCATAGCCTACAAAAACATCACCGGGGTCCTCAAATGGCCTGGAATTGCCTGGAATGAGGGTGCGATGGAGGTAACAAATTGCTTTCTCGACCTTCGGACCTGCAAATAAGATTCTGTCCCTTCTAAGTTTGCAGTCGATTGGCTTTTGGCAAGCTTAGGGATGGGTCGGTGGCAAGCAACCGATTCTTTTGTAAATGTACTGTCGAAGCAAGTACAGAGATCCAATAGGACAGGGTACTATACTAACTTAAGTGTACTTGCGCTGCCACTTAAACCTACTGAATACAAATACAGAAATCTATTCAGCACTTGAAAAACTTATTGAACACAAATAGTCCCCGTAAGAAGTTATTGTATTCTCTTTGGTCCCCGCACTAATTTGTCGTTCCATTCGAAAATGAAAATAGATTGCTTGTGAAAAAATCTATTTTTTAACCGACTTCAAAAAAGGAGGAGGTTATCAATTTTATATTCTATTTATGTTTGTTACCTCAGAACTTTTGACTGGGTGGTCCGATTTTTATGATTCTTTTTTTTTATATGAAAGCCCGTTCCCGTGTTGTCCCATTTTAATTTTGTTCAGTTCTGACAATGGGATCCATGAAAATTCATGAAAAAACTATAAAAATTTAAGTCGGTTTATAGTTTTTTAAACAATATTAATTATTATCGACGAGATTGATCGATTCTAAAAGCATAAAGTATAGAACAGAAATATGATTAAGTACTCCTTATGTGAATAAAGGAGTACATAATCATATTTCTGTTTTTTCGTCTCCGTAATAAAATAAAACGGCACGCGTCTTACGACGACACAATTTATTCTATACCATCTTTTATTCAATATTTAATGTCACAAGGTTTTTAAGGATATCTGGGAATAAGCCCAAGAGAACCTCTGGGAATAAGCCATTTGTCGTTTAAAAGCAATTAAATAACAATAACAGAATTATTTAATATTATAATAATGTATTTTCTTAAAAATCTAAGCCGTCACTAGGGAACTAGGGAACTTTAATTTGTCGAAAAGGCCGTCGAATATAAATCAAAATAGCGTTCTAAAATTCCGTCGGAATAGAATTCAAACTCGAATCTGACGTTTTCGCTTCGGAAACGAATCGAATCAAACTCAAACTCAAACTCAAACTCAAAAATGCTTTATTTCCATAAATACAATAAATGTACACTTAGAAAAGGTCAAATCATATTAAAAAATACACTGACACGGAAATAAAGTGGTATTTTTGATTTCGATCGCTTCGCTATGTAGACTAAAGTAAAGAAACAACGAAGAAACCTTTAGCCTGTTAGTTGTTATTTTTCGAGTTGGAGCGAAATCCAACCCAAGCTTTCTTATCCTCTAGATAATCTGATATTTTATAGTAAGCCTTTTTGCATAGTAAAGTTTTGACAGTTTGTTTGAATTTATTTACTGATATTTTTTGCAGCTCAGTAAGGGTTTTGTTGTAGAAGCGTATACGTTGCCCTTTAAAAGATACATTAATTTTTTGCAGCCTAGTTGTGGGTACAGCGAGTTTATGTTTATTTCTAGTATTTACATTATGTATATCGCTATTTTTTGGGATCACGTAGGGATTCTCTGGGACCCATTTTATAGATGGCACGAACAGCCCAAAGCTTCTGCAGCACAAATATGGTGTTAATATCTGCAGCGTTCCCCCAAAGCAGTATACCATAAGACATAATACTATGGAAGTACATAGCTGAAATAAACTAGTCTAGATGTGTCCACGTCTGTGAGATCACGGATTTTTTTGACTGCATATGCTGCAGAACTAAGTCTCTTCGATAGCTTATCTATGTGTGGGCCCCATTGAAGTTTATTATCTAAGGATACAATACATTTTGTTTTGGATCTTGAATGAATAAAAATACCCCTGCAGAATGCCCAGAATGATGGCACCGCAATGCTTATTCGGTGACCAAACTATAAGCTGCTGCGAGCATTCCGATCATCTGTGGACTCTGGTCAAAATGTCCAAAGGGTTACAATACGAATAGCCTAATCCTCTATCAGTGTGTCTTTGTGCCATGCCAACCCTAGCCCAGGGTTAGTTATGGAACCCGTTTTAATTAAGCCGTTCCGAATATTAAATAAGGGATTATAATGTTCAAAGTCCGGTAGTAAAGCTTTGTTTGTTTAATTTTCAATATCGAGGGATTATATTTCAAATTGAACGACAAATTATTGCGGGGACCACTTGTGTACAATAGGTTTTTCTAGTGTTAAATAGATTTTTATATCTGTATTGCGAATATTTGTAACCTCTTCACGCCAAAACTACCGAACGGATCGGCTGCATACAGCTAATGAAAATTCTCCTGGAATCAAACATAGGCTACTTTTTGAAGGGTATAGGGAAATGCGCAGAGGAGGAAATTAAGCTTTTGTTAATATGAACTTTATGAGTATGAAATGAAATATTTATTCATATAAAACTTTACAGACTTACGTAACTAGTAACTTACTTACTTTATTTAAAATTAACCCAGAAATCTTAGACGGCTCAATTTTATAATAATGACATACTTATGACTCTATCAGTATATTAGGATAGGTAAGTTGTAATACAAGGCCTGAGATACATATGTGACTTCCTCCGTACGAGTTTACACTGAATGATGGCAGGGAGTCTCGCTCTTGCACTCATGGCTTGTTCACGCATGGGGTTTAGAACTTATATCATAATAATGATGTATATTAAGTACTAAATGCTTGTGCATGTCATTATTGCTGTTCTAGTTTGTCAACAATTGACCCTTGCTTTTACAAAAATAGAATTAGAATATTATCTTATTATCCTTGTTTTTACATGACAGTTGTCTTGGCCATAGTGACCAACGACAAGAAGGCTAATGCAATCTCTTCTATCCATCGACTATGAACTAGATTAAGTGTTGTGCCACATGTATAGGGATGCACCTACTAACACTTTTTACTACGTGAATCAGTTCCCGTGGGATATAAAAAGTGTCCATAGAAACAACGCGTGCAAAGCCGCGGGGCGCAGCTAGTATTATAATAATTAGTGCGTCAGCTAGATTATAATTTTTTGTTTAATTGACAAAAGAAAAAATATGTGTCCAATATACTTTTAATAATTGTTACATTAAGATAGTTAGATAGTTGGGGATCGCATTTCGTTGGTAGAATTGTTATGCAGGGGGCGCTGCTACCCCGCCCCCGGTGGATATTCCTTAGTCGCCTCTTACGACACCCACGGGAGGGGTTGGGGTGGTACAAATTCTAAGCCAGCACCACACAGGTAGAGGTGTTCAGTAGTTTTGGCGTGAAGAGACATCCATCCATCCATACAAACTATAGCATTTACAATATTAGTATGATGGTGTGATTTAATCTAATGTTTAATTCTGGATCTGAAACAGCCTTGACAATTTTGAAAGTCCATGAATATTGAAATAACTGACTATTTTCCTGTTAGTATTCAAATTTAACTTATCAACTGTATTTTAACCAGTTCAAAACGTTCTTATCTAATTATTATTTATGGAAAAAAATCTATTGACCAGTAAATTAAATAATTATAATTAATTAATAATACTAGACAATCCACACAAAATCATCTAGCCCCAAGATAAGCAGAGCTTGTGTTATGGGTACTAGATGACTGATATACTTAATTGAGTACATTAAATAAATATATATTCTGTATAATACATAGAAAACATCCGGAACACAACAAATATCGGCAGTTCGTACACACATTAGTCCCGAGGCGGGAATCGAACCCTGCTTCGCACCACATCGGTCGTAATTTACATCACACACAATTAATATTTTATTGGAAATTCTCATAAATCAAAAGTCTGGGAAGGCATTAGATTACAGAATGCTGTAGGCAACTGCGTTTCCTAGAATCTTATTCAACGAGATACCTATTGGTTAAACAGTGATGCCTGGTGGGCAAGAATTACCCAACTTTAGGGAAAGTTTAGGTTGAACTTACAAACTTGTAAATATATAGATAACTCTTTATACCACACAAACATAACATACAATATAGTAAATATAGAGAATCAAGGAAGTACAAAGGGAAGTCTTACTTATCGACCTCCAGGCCTTGGGATAGACTGGAGATAAAAGAATAATGTACGGTGGCATTAAAAAAACTAAAGGAACACAAAGCAATATTAATATACCTCATAATACCATACCTAACATGCTTTATACTACCTACCTACATACATAATGATAAAACTAGAAAATATTAAATTAATGTTGATGAAGCAGTTTTTTTGACAAACGGAGTGTTTTTGCACGTCATGTCCGATGTGAAGAGCTTTCCATAGACTGATAGTTTGTACAGTTAAGGATTTTTCATAGAAAGTGGTATAATGAGCAGGAACTTTTAAGACGAGGGTTTCAGAACGGAACGTAAAGAGAGACAGTGAAAGTTGGACAGGAATAAACAGTAAATATTTAATCAAAAGTTTGTTTGGTAATTGGTAACACAGGAAATATCAGCGGATAACTTTTTCCTGTTACGTTTTTAATACCTAATCGGTAATGGCCGAAGAATTATTTTTCCCTTAAAAGGGTTTGTTTGACAATGTCCGGATAGGTTGAGGTAGACTTAGATTTAACGCCTGTTTTTGTAAAAGAAGAGGCTAAAGCAGTAGTGGAAAACCTTTTACCGCCTAAATCAAAATGAAGGTAGGTATCTAAAATCGTACAACAATTTTATAAAAAGGCGTGCTAAGAAAATAGTGAAATCGTTAAGAGGAAAACGTTTTATTAATGTATTTTAACGAATTCTCAAAGACTTACAAACCTTCAACATTATGGAGCGTGTATTCTATGTTAAAGACAACACACAATGTACATTTAAAGGATTTTGAGAGACTAACATCGTTTCTCAAAAGGCAAAATGATGGATTTACCCAAAAAAAAATCAAAGTTTTCACTTCTCAAGACCTGGAAAAAACCTTTCTCTATCTATAACTAATAAGCGCTCTAATTTTACCATAGACTTTAAATAAATATCTCATCTAAGTTGTTAATTTATGTAAAATAACTACTAAACATTTTTTTTCATTAGCTCTTTCATATTTTTTTTCACTTTCCTTGTATTCGTAATGAAAAGCACAGTGTTTGCCTCGGGTGCAAGTAACATTTAGTCTTTCGAACAATTAGCGCCCTCGCTACGCGGGCGGGCGCCAAACCCCGTTTCGGGACTAAATAAGTTACTTTCATCCCTTGAGTAACAATGTACTATTGTTATATGTATAAGGCTAGAGCAGTTAGGCACACTGGTGGGTAGATCTTGTTCTAGTAGATGTGTTAAAAAGGACTGCTGTTTTACACTTAAACACAAAAACATAGGGTAAAATAATGTATGCATCTGGCAACACTCTCAGTAACTGGCGCCGTGTGAGAAGGGGTCAAATTACTTATTGTTTATTGATGCCCACTTTATCATTGTCCGCGATAATGTACTGTAGGTACTTACTTGGTTATGGTTATGGGCATGCTAGGTTCATCCGAACATATTGCGTAAAAGGAAAGTCATGTATTTTAAGACTAGCAGCGCTCCCGTGGAAATTCCGGGATAAAATATAGCCTATGTCACTCCCTGAAAAGTAAGCTTTTTAATGAAGAACGTTTTTTTTTAATCGGTCCTGTAGTTACGGAGCTTATTAAATATAAATATAAACAAACAATCAAATCTTTACTCTTTATAATATTAGTATAGACGAACAATATTTATGAATGGGAAGTACGAGTATAGTTTCTGTCCATCAGTGGCGTAGATATCGTATATCCAAGTGGTGCACCAGTGCTCCGGAATTCAGAGGGGTCTGTAGCCCTTCCAGAGCTTTAAAAAAAAGGCAACCTTGGGATGGAAACAAAATATATAAGAAAAAAAAGGGTTGATAGTGCACAGACAGTACATTAAAAACAGAACTTATATAATACATACCAACTAGATTACCTATAATACCTAAAATAATACAGTAGGTCCAATTCAATGGCCTTCGCCATACAATCGCAAATTACAAAGGTTATTTAATTGACTTTCAAATTTTAATAGAAGATGGGTGGTTTTAGTGTAATTCCTAAGCTGGACCAGATATAGTCTACGGTTTTGCGTAGGTATGCAATCGACCCATCTATATATAGATATATATATATATATATATATATATATATATACTAGCTGCTCCCTTCGCACGCCTGTCCCACGGGAACTGATTTATGGGATAAAAGTAGCCTATGTACTATTCCAGGCCTAGAACTACCTGTATGCAAAATTTCAGCCCAATCCGTTCAGGAGTTTTTGCGTGAAAGAGCATCAAACATACATACATGTTTTCAAACTTTCGCGTTTATAATTTACAGTCAGAGTCAGAGTCAAATCGTTTGTTTCTTTAGACTTACAAAGTAAGCACTCAGACAAGTCAAATTTTTACTATATAAACAGCTTGATAAATAGTAATTACTATCAAATAAGAAATAAGGTGCAATTGACTCATATTCACTTCAATTTTTAGTCCACTAGTGAAGGAAGAAGTGAAAAAGAAACCACCAGCAAGTTTATCTCTTATCAACTAATACAATCTTAGCATAACGAAGTCTAACTGTTCTTACATACTATTTGTCTGTGTGGAACTGGGCGACATCCATCTATCATTTTAGAAGGTTACCCTCGGGGTCCAAAATCCCCCTCAGTACACCCTCTCCATGGCATCCTGTATAACACTTTTTTAACCATCCTGTAAAATACTTTTTAACTAACGAAACTTACAGTTCAGTTGGCTATTATATATCCAGTAATTTATAGGATTGTGCCCATAAATAGAAACGTACCTATAAGTATTGTGAAGGTGGCAGTTGGCTATATGAAAGATAGATTAGCGTTACAACTTACGAGGAAAATCGATACGCTAGGTAATGGTCGGTGGTTGATGCCAACTGACTTGTCTCTGACTATATTATCGGCTAAGAAACTAGAGGTAGCCAGTTCGATTCCTGTCCTTAGAATTTATTTGCAAAGTGAGCAAATATTTTAAGATGCCTCTACATATATGAAATAAGTACGTATTTCTAGACTTCTGAGACAGAAAGTTGGGTGGGGATTATGGGCATTGTCCACCATGAGAAAAAAAGGTAATAATGCGCTTATCAGGGGGAGGCCTGCGTCCAGCAGTGGACCAGCTGTTGAGGTGAGGTGAGATGAGGCTACTGGACTCGTACCATGGTAATCAACATTTTCTTGTTTTACGTAGAACAATACATTTGTTATACATCGAGCTCAACCATTTCTTTATCAATTAGTTCCTTATACGTAGCGTCTCATTGCGTAGCGAATTTAATTACATACAATTTTTTACTGTTATGCGAATCATTCCCGGCGCGTATCGATTGGAGTACATACAGTCCACGTTAAATCTAAATCACACTAATATTATAAATGCGAAAGTTTGGATGGATGTATAGATGGATGGATGTTTGTTACCTCTTCACGCCAAAACTACTGAACGGATCGAGCTTTAATTTTGCACACATAATTCTAATCCTGGAATCAAACATAGACTATCCCATAAATCAGTTCCCGTCGGATAGAAATCACCTTTAAACGTTTTCATAGGAACAACGCGTGCGAAGCCGCGGCGCAGCTAGTCTTACTATACAGGGTGGAAAAAATCTATGGGCCCTGGAGGGAAACTACCTTAAATCCTTTAGTTAGCTCATTTTACTGAAAGGAAACATTCCTTTATTTTTAAAAAGAAACAAAATAGCGTTCAAAGATCTTCTAAAAATTGCTTGTCTCACCTGGGAATCAAACCAACTAAAAATTAAAAAAAGAAACCCTAGCTATTTTATTATGCGAATCAGTAGGATAATTGTTCAGGATAAAATTTGTCTAATAAAATCTGGGCTTAGAAATAAAAACAGGGAAAATTATAAACAATTTTATTTTATCATCAAAAGAACACAACATGTTTTTTTTAGTGGACGGACGGATATTATCAGTTAAATTATTAAGACCCTTAAAACTTTAAAATTCGAACGAATACTTTCAACATTTTTATCGATTTTAAAATGACGAAAGTTAGCATTCGAAAGTCAAATTTGTTGCCCCAAGTTGAAATGAAAAACAAAGTACATTTTCAAACTTTTTGTCAGAACGCTTATCGAATTCCTTCCTGTAAGAAGGAATTGTGCATAGATTTATTATTACCATTTAACGATTTTCTTATTCTCTTATATCGTCTTCGACAAGGTACTTAGAGATAAATAACATTAGCAAGCCTGTACTTCATACGATGTCTTTGGATGTTAGAGATAAGAAAATTATAACTTGTCATTTACTTGTTACAAATAAACAGTACTAGATATTGTTAATAAAGAACTTGTAATAAATATTCGATTTCATAAATATCTCCTACAACAGATAAGTGAAAAGCCAAATTTTTATAAGACTATTTTTATCCTGAACAATAATTTATACTAATTCGCATAACAAAAAAATGATGGTTTCTTTATTAAATTTTTAGTTGGTTTGATTCCCAGGTGAGACAAGCAATTTTTAGAAGATCTTTGAATGCTATTTTGTTTCTTTTTAAAAATAAAGGAATGTTTCCTTTCAGTAAAATGAGCTAACTAAAGGATTTAAGGTAGTTTCCCTTCAGGGCCCATAGATTTTTTCCACCCTGTATAGTGCGCATCAGACCAATCAATACATGAAGATCGACATTGAATCTTAGTCTAATTAGATTGGTATTTAGCTCGAACAGAATAGAAAAAAGTACTTATAATGTACACTACTGTAAAAAAGTAATTAAAATGTTAGCACTGTACAGATAGTCCGGGAGCCGACTGCAAGAAACCCTACCTGATAAAAAAATAGAAAATACCTACTCTGTAGGGGTAGCTGACTTTTAGTACGTGCTACTGCTCTTGGTCGGCCGCGGCTTATCTTGGCAAATTTTGTGCAAATGGCAAAAAAGTGGTACCAAAATTCATCACAAAAAACGTCATCGAAAAATAGAATGAAACTTGTATAGTAGAATTCCTGCCTCGAAGGACAGTAAAAAAAAAGTGGTCGGCCTAATCCTGTGTTGGCAGGTTCCTGTGTCCGACCGAATTTATGGTACCACGTGACAGCTGCATTTTACCTCATCGAAAAATGGAATGAAAAAAACGGATTATATTAGCTAAATTAAACCTGTTGACGTTTGTCTTGGTCGGCCTCACCTTAGCCTGGCAGTTTTTTCAGTCCGACCACATTTATAAAAAAATATTTTTTAATTTCAATATTGAAAATATGGTTTCTTCATTGCTTCAACTGAATAATAATGCTTATTTAAATAAAACTATCGCAATATACTGCCGTGCTTTTTTATAAGGCAGTCTTCTTCATACAATTTCAATACAATTTCATTTAAATTCAATTTATAACTGCCTTTATAAGAATCGCGGCATAATCATCATAATAAGTCATACAAATCCATGCCCACATTGCCCACCGACCAGTATCTGCGAGGCCGCATGCGCGCTATTGCTATTTCAGTTTTCTAACTTGTGAGTGAAAGAGAAAGGAACAGACGCTCACCAAACCTTTGTTTCTATTCTGCGAAGGACACCGCGCGCGCCGCCCGCGTCAGGGACACTCATTTGTGTGCTACGCTGCCACCAAGCTCATTCTCGCTCGTCCTTTGTGATGTTATTGTGTAGTAGGGAAAGGTGGAGATCATTCGTACACTTTTTAATGTAAGCCTTGTAAAAAAAAACCTAATTGCAATTTCAAAATAAATTCAATGAGTTTAGATAACCTATATATCTGGCTATAATAACAAGGTACATCCTTTTTGATATAATGCAATCTAGGCGTTATATCTATAATGCAATGGCGGTTATTCCAAAAGATGGAAATCGTACGAATGCACCCCACACGTGGGGTAGATTCGTACATAGTGTGGGGCACATTCATACATGAGTGAGAGCCTTCGTACACAAGAAGAAAAAGCGCCATTTATACTTAAAAACATTTTTATTCAAATATGAAAACAAGTTTCTAATATTTATAAAAAAGTCTTTGTTATCGAGATCAAACTTCACTGATAATAAAAAAACCTTAAAAACAGTAGAGACTATTAAACGTTTCACACTAAAATATGGTAAAAATTAACATGTTAAAAATACACCTGAACAACCGTTAATCCATAGGTAGTACCACACCAACTTTCTCTTCTTCTATATTGAACACTTGGAACGACGTATATTTGGAAGTGAAAACACGTGCTGCTGGGATGTCTTCTGCTTCCAAAGCAACATTTTTATGGTACTTTGCGTGCTGCTGGGATGCCTTCAGCTTCCGAAGCAACATTTTTATGGTACTTTGCTAAACGACTTTCAAGCGTTGAAGGTTTGACGCCGTAATTGTTCTGCGGATTTCCGAATGGATAACTTCATCGCATACTCCATTGTGTCTTCGTCTACCCACCTCTCCAGATCTGGTACCCTTTTTTGCGTATTTCCGTGGCATGGTTCTGAAATAAGTAATGGTAGTCAATTCACACAGCATTATCTAACCCGAAAGATAATCATAGCTTGTGTTATGGGTAGGTACTAGATAACTGATATATTTACTAATTTTGTCCCGAGGCGGGAATCGAACCCGCAACTTCCTGCATTGCAGGCGGGCGAAGCCGCCGCCCCTCAGAGGTTGTCAAATTTACCTACGTTAATAATTACCAATATTCTATTGGTAAATATACACTCATGAAATATCACTCACAATCCATAAGGGATACAGTACGAATCTACCCCAGTAGTGCTGTATGAAGGTACCCCAAACCCAAATATTTTACAAATTAATAAAAAATAAAAAAACGGTTAACTTCATATTAAAATAAATACGCACACCATAAACTAAGGCATCAGAACATCATTTACGATAAATTACTTTAACGATTTGAGTAAAACTTACTAGAACTAAACACTTTCAAAGGTGAATCCAAATATTACTTACGAGAAGCGAAAACACGTATCGACTTGCTGCACTTAAGCCGTTGGCCGCACTGCCCCACCTCGTCGCGTGGTTACCTGCCGCGGTAGAGGGTAGGCACACACCAAGTATGAACGCGCTAACATTTGTAATCGCGGAGTTATGATGAATGTACGAATGCTGCTCCCGCTGTACGAATGGTGACGGTTTTCCCCACCTTCCCCTACTACACAATAACATCACAAAGGACGAGCGAGAATGAGCTTGGTGGCAGCGTAGCACACAAATGAGTGTCCCTGACGCGGGCGGCGCGCGCGGTGTCCTTCGCAGAATAGAAACAAAGGTTTGGTGAGCATCTGTTCCTTTCTCTTTCACTCACAAGTTAGAAAACTGAAATAGCAATAGCGCGCATGCGGCCTCGCAGATACTGGTCGGTGGGCAATGTGGGCATGGATTTGTATGACTTATTATGATGATTATGCCGCGATTCTTATAAAGGCAGTTATAAATTGAATTTAAATGAAATTGTATTGAAATTGTATGAAGAAGACTGCCTTATAAAAAAGCACGGCAGTATATTGCGATAGTTTTATTTAAATAAGCATTATTATTCAGTTGAAGCAATGAAGAAACCATATTTTCAATATTGAAATTAAAAAATATTTTTTTATAAATGTGGTCGGACTGAAAAAACTGCCAGGCTAAGGTGAGGCCGACCAAGACAAACGTCAACAGGTTTGATTTAGCTAATATAATCCGTTTTTTTCATTCCATTTTTCGATGAGGTAAAATGCAGCTGTCACGTGGTACCATAAATTCGGTCGGACACAGGAACCTGCCAACACAGGATTAGGCCGACCACTTTTTTTTTACTGTCCTTCGAGGCAGGAATTCTACTATACAAGTTTCATTCTATTTTTCGATGACGTTTTTTGTGATGAATTTTGGTACCACTTTTTTGCCATTTGCACAAAATTTGCCAAGATAAGCCGCGGCCGACCAAGAGCAGTAGCACGTACTAAAAGTCAGCTACCCCTACAGAGTAGGTATTTTCTATTTTTTTATCAGGTAGGGTTTCTTGCAGTCGGCTCCCGGACTAAGAACCTTTCTTAAAATTAACGCGTCTTTACAGAATTATATCAGTTATTACTCTTTACCAATAGGCATTGACATACAACTTTGAAAAAATCTACTTGCTTGGTAGAATACTACTAAGACCAAAAAGAAACAGTCTGTTTTTTGCACACAAAAGAGAAATAAACTTATATAACTCTGTGGAGACACGTGCATTTTAAGAATAATGGTTTATTTCTATGTAGATACTCAATAAATGTGACTTCAAAAAAGCTAATTTTTATAGTAAATAAATTAAATCTCAACCGCAAAATTTCTAAACGCAACGCTATTGGCACTCGAATAGGGTTGCCAGGTGAGTCGCCAAAAAATACCGGACGACCCCAAAGGAGGGGGGGGGGTGTAGTGTGAAGCTAGGTCGAACGTTTTATTTATTAATGCAGTCATAAAATTGTGGTCTCCAAGACTACGCTCACTTTGAGAAAGTCTTTATTAAACAATGGTAGGAAATAAAGGTAGGAACTTCAGAAAAAAAACACGTACAAAAATGAAAGTTAAATCATTCTTTTAAAACTAATTTAGGTATGTTGTACTGTACCTAGGTACTTTTAGGTAGTACCTACTTACTTCTTTTTAACATATTTAGCATTTGACGCAATCGCTTTCAATAGTGTTTTATTTGATACCACACTTTCTTTAAAATCATCGCAGCTCGAGTTTATGTTGAAAAAACGCACAGTTCACTTTTCGCACTCTCTAGACCAAGGCGGTTTCATTGGTCCATATATTCCCCATCACACTGGAAATGCGCTCGAGGAAGGCGTTTGTTACGCGCGCGATTTTTGCGTTTGAGGGATAACATATGCCTACTTTTGTAGGCGCTTTTGACCAGTAGTACCGACTTTCCTCAAAATACCGGACATTGTTCTGTCCGGTATGACCATTTATTTTTTACCGGACGGGCCTCGAAAATACCGGACTGTACGCTTAAATACCAGACATCTGGCAACCCTACACTCGAACCGTGACGTCATACTTAAACATTTTTGTATGAGCATGATGAAGTTTTGACTTGGAGTTGAAATTAGGGATCCGATGAACCGTGACGTCACAAATTGCAAGGACTAACATGGCAGCGTTTTTATCACCCAAAATTGGGTGTAGTTTTACTTTTTGTTTTTTACCTCCTTACCTAATTAAAAAAAAATTACCCTATTATATTGACCTACCTGATTCGCCTATTCCGACTTCAAAAAATGGAGGAGGTTATCAATTCAACTGTATTTTTTTTTGCTACCTCATAACTTTTGACTGGGTGGTCCGATTTTCATGATTCTTTTTTATATGAAAGCTGGTGCTTCCCGTGTGGTCCCACTTTAATTTGGTTCAGTTCTGACAATGGGATCCATGAAAATTCATAAAAAAACTATAAAAATTTAAGTCGGTTATAGTTTTTAAAACAAAATTAATATCTTATGATAAAGCTAGGTCGACAACAACTGCTAATAACATTAATAACTGTTTGTTCTTGTTCGCAGGTTGGTAGATGACAGGTGTGTGGTTTGCCCCGAGGCGGGCGACCTGACTGATCCGCCCAAAAAGTTCCGGGGTAAGTCAAACAAACTAAATATGTAAGTAGGTATAAAACACGAAGACATCACGAAGATGCCTTTTTGTCGGTTCACATCTGACGGAAGATGCGTCGCATATTATCGGTTGCGTAACGCCAGAACAGACAGTTGTATGAGCAAACATTCAATCTATCACACTTAACCGATGATGCGTTAGTGCGTCGAGCGTACAGCGTCTGTTCCGTTTCCGTCAACGCATTGTCGGTGTGCTCTGTAGATGCTGAATGCAGAAACTGAATATCCGCGTAATAATGTAGTTAAACGAAATTACGCTCGACGCAGAAAATGTCCTTAAGCTTAACATTTTAAATGATAATGATTGTGTATGCTAGTTATCAAATTATGACACACTAGCAGCGCCTCGCGGTTTCACCCGCGAAGTTCCCGTTACCGATGAAATTCCGGAATAAAATATAGCCTATGTCACTCCCTGAAAAGTAGGTAAGCTTATTGATGATAAAAGATTTTTTTAATCGGTTTGTTACTTTCGGAGCATTTCAATACATAACATTCTAATAACAAACAATCAAATCTTTCCTCATTATAATATCACTAGCTGCGCCCCGCGGCTTCGCACGCGTTGTTCCTATGGAAACGTTAAAAGATGATTTTCATCCCACGGGAACTGATTTATGGGATAAAAAGTAGCCTATGTTTTATTCCAGACCTAGGACATCCATCCATACATTCATACAAACATTAGCATTTATAATAATTATTAGTGTGAAGTATAGATGGAATTTATGACTACTGTTTTTGCTAACTGTTTTACTAAATTATTTTGCTTTTTGAGATATGTATTTGTTTGTTTTGCTTATTATTGTACTGAATTATTGTGCTCAATGATACTTGTATTTGAATTATTTTCCATGTTGGATAACTTAAAAAAAATTGGATGACTATGACTACTCTATTGTATAAGGTTGTAAAGATACATAGATCAGAGGTAATATTGTTAAATAAATAACAAAAATACAAAACAATTCTGGGGCTCTACCATTTATGCCAAAAGTCAAATCCATAATCGTTTGTTGATGAGGGCCTAATAACTTATTCACCAATGCCACTTAAAGGCGCGTTGACACGATCGAGTTTGCTTGGACCAAGTGGACTCGTAAGAGTAGTCTCATGTGTAACACCCATTATAACTCGGTGGTGTCTTCCTCCAGTATAAATAACCACGTATATAATGGGATGGTTTCAGCATCATCATCAGCCTATATTACATAATACTACCTGCGCCCCTCGGCTTCGCACGCCTATCCCACGGGAACTGATTTATGGGATAAAAAGTAGCCTATGTGTTATTCCTGGCCTAGAAATACCTGTAATCAAAATTTCAGCCCGATCCGTTGTGTAGTTGCGTGTATGTTTACAAACTTTCGTGTTTATAATATTAATAGGTATAGCTGTCTATAGGATAGCTGTCGATATTTAATTGCTATTGTAAACTTGGGTACCTAGTACCTACGCTTCCGACTGGTATTGTCTGGACTGGTATATGTATCAGTTGAGCTGTAGATTATTTACGACAATCAGTTGGTTCAATGGTTAATTCTTATTTATATATCCATGAATTGATTGTGATTTTCTTTGTCAATAAAGTTGTTTTTATTGTATAAAAAGTAAATCCGTTTTTGGCCGTTAGTTCTGAAATGTAATATAATTTGTTTCAATCAAGAGTTGTGGATTTTGTTATAAAGATTTAGCATAGTTCACTCGGGTTATTTTATTAGTCAACGAGACGCTTGGTTGTCCTTCCTTACTAGACGCCATTTTGTTTTCCTACTACTAGCTGGGGGCTAGCTCGGAATAGTAAAACGCGGTCCGAGTCTACTCAGATCGGGCGCCGCACGGTGGGTCAAAAGCGTTATTATCGTCTCAAAAATCACTTTCACAAAAGTTAGATTTCTAAATTTTTCTCAATGTATTTATGAAGTAGGATAATTGAACTATCTTATACCACCAAAAATATGCTATAATAACATATTTTAATAGTGAACTTGAATGTAAGGAAGTAGATTGATTGATGTAGAAAAATTTGTGATATGACAATTTCAGATCAATTTTTTTACAAGTGTTTGTTCATAAACTGTTACTTATTGTACACAATTAAAAGCTTGGTAATTACGCTCCTGACCCATAGTGCGCCGCCGCCGCCGTCGTTCGAGTACGCTCGGATCAGAGGTTGTCAGATATATAAGTCTTTATTCGCAACTTCAGACACACACATACAGACTACAGCAACTCAGCAGTACACTAATATAAATAAACTTTAATAAATACAATTGCCTAATATAACAAACAATTAACATTATTCATTATGGATGTAAGCGGGTACAAACCATATTAACCATAGCGTCCTACGCTGTGCGATGCGAATCGCATTGGTGTTTTTCCAACACAAATAAGATTCGTAGCTTACCCGTTTATATCATCTTATTCGTATTATCTGTATCGTAAGGAATTCGTTAAACTACGATAGTTTTTATAGGAAAATAAAATTGTTAACATTTAAGTAAAATGTCACAGTTACAACCGAGTAGGTATCCGAATCCACTCGGGCCGAGCCGACTCGCATCGTGTCAACGCGGCTTAAAAGATAGCGTTACGGTCGAAGTTTTGAAGTCACGCTTGAAAAAATTATTTGAGAGTATGAAAATGTCTGCTAACCGAGCTGTCTTTTGCATGAAGCGTGTTTACTGAATTTTAGTAGAAATTGGGCCTAAAATTGCAAACGGGTGTTATGAAAGAAGAGTAAGGGAGCATCTTCAAAGGCGAAGGTAACGCTGCGATAGTCTTGCGTGCGGTTTAATTCTACAGCAAATGCCCCTTCTTTCAGATGGTTTATTTATATATTTATTAAAAGTTCTCGCGTATCACTCGTCCTTAGAGTAGGTCCCTAAGCATTCTTATACACGAAGTGCCCATCTCAAATACACTGATGGAAAGTTGCCGACTGCAAGTCTCAACTGCCGTCGAATCAACTGCATTCGACGACTGCAGTCGTCGGGTGCAGAGATGCCTTGCAGTCGTCCGTATATATAAAATTCAAAATAATATATTTAGAATAAGGTACATAATAGATCAGTTACGATGTTACGAATGAACGATGAGACATCAAAAGTTTAAAACTGTGGAGCTACCGCATCGCCTGCCTTCTTGGTACAACATAAATAAATTACGTAAAGGAGTATACCTCTATTAAATTTCAAGTAAAAATTATAGTAGCATTTGTTATTATATAACATAGATTACGTCTAATTAAATGACTTTAAGAAGGTGGTGTATATGAGCCCTTAATGGTATAAGGCTGGTTCGGACAAGGCTAGTAATTTAGTAGAGTAGTGAGTTATTTTGTGATAAAACTTTTAAATCAATCATGGTTATTAATACTAAAGTTATTTACAACGGGATATTTGCCATGATTTGAGTTTTGAGCTTTCTAATATTTCGGACGGAAAGACTGAGAATGAGGGTAGATCGATATATCTGCCAATAATACTCGTAACTCACTCGCAAGACATTCAGTTAATCCGTGATCATGGCGCATGAAACTGCGCCGAAATATTGGAAAGCTCAAAACTCAAATTATGGTAATTATCCCGTTGTAAATAACTTTAGTTATTTTGTGGCTAAAAGAGTGCGAACCACAACAATTTAGTCAAGTAGTTTAGTGAACGATTGAGTCAAGTCCATCCATTTTATTCTATTTTTATCGGGCGAGTAGCCCCTACCACCACGTGTCCTTACTTACTGGTTCACCGGCTAAACAAGGCCGAACCTGTCAATTTAGACGTGATACTATTATAGACTACGAATACTAACATTTAATCTAAAATATCTTTCTGCCACTAACAAATGATGGATCACAGTTCATTCACATCTGAAATACTTGAAAGCATTTTAATAAAATGTAATTTGTTAAAATTCTCCTTTTACCTTCATCAAGACTTGACAAGACTGTTCTGTTCCAGATTGCCTGTTTAAGATATGTCCTATGAACCGCTACTCCGCTCAGAAGCAGTTCTGGAATACAGCTAAGCAGTCCGCCAACTCTAACACCGATACAGGACTGTTGAAGAGGTTGAACGTAAGTCTACCATGCAATATAATTTCGTCATCATCATCATTAATATAGGCCTAGCGCCCTAGCGCCCTGTCTTCAGCTTGACGCATCCAGCATCTGCGTGCAGTCTTTCGCAGATTGTCATCCCACCTGGCCGGAGGGTCGTCCTACATTAGTCGAGTCGCGGGCTCCACTCAAGACCCCTTCTCCTTCTCCGCGCGATATGGCCGGCCCACTGCCACTTCAGCTTGCTTATTCTTTGAACTTTGGTTCTCTGTCATATGTTTTTTGAAGATGATTGGATGATTCCTTACAAATCCTATCATATCATAATCATAATCATAATCATTTATTGCTTGAAAAATGGTATTATAAAGGTCTTAAGCTTAAAATAAGTTCACATAATTCACCGGTAAATTCGGCATGCAAAATAGACAAAGATATAATTTTAAATTGAGCAGGATATAAAATAAATGGAAATAAAATTAAAAAATATATAAAATTAGTCTATCTTAAGATGTCATTGAATTAATATAATGTCAATTTTATGTGTTAAGAAATTCAGATACAGTATAGAACGATTTGTCAATAAGCCACTTTTTTAACTTAAATGCAAAAACTTTGCAAGGTAATTCTTTGATATCCTTTAGAGACTCCGAGCATAGCTCTTTCAATAGCTCGCTGAGCGACTTTGAACTAGTGGACCAGCTCTACCGTGAGGGTCCACGTTTCAGCTCCGTAGGTCATGAATGACACAGCAATACAATTTACACCACACCAATTCTTCTCGCGGTATCCGTGTCGTAAAAAGCGACTAAAGATATATCCACCAGGGGCGGGCAGAAGCGCCACCTGCAAGACAATTCTACCACAGACCTGCAATCTCCAACCCGCATTATAGGGATTACAGACAAGAGATAAAAGCCAATATCAAAACCGGTGTCTTAACAGGGGGAGGTACAAGCTGTTGATATAAGGTGATGATTTCTGAGTTGTTTACGATGATTGATCAAGTCCAGCAGACTTCGTGACTTTATTTCATCATACCAGCCAGATTCACAAGGAAAAGTTTCCCCTTTCAATCCATCGTGTATTAATAAAACGAATGGCCTGACCCAATTAGATATCAATCTCTTGTTTACCCAGACGTCTGAAAAACTCTGTCAGTTTTTTCTAATAAGCCAAGTCGTTGACCTCTACTAATAATAGTCGTTAATTATCCAGGAATCAGTCGGCAGTGCCATCAATTATTCTGATGTGATTTATTTCGCGGTGCTTACTTTTTCTTTCTAAATAAAAACCGGAAGCGGCCCGATTTGTTGATAAAACATGGTATAGTTTTTATGTTTGATGGTTATTACCAAGCTATCGGGTTTTATGGTGAGTGGTGGTAAGCGGGTAGCCCATAATTCTTGTATAATAGTACAGTCAGTAAGTGCTCAAAAGAGGGGGTTGGGTGGAAAAAACAAAAGCGTTTGAGTTCGGAACTTTGTTTGAATAGAGATAAACATAAAAGTCATCACTCCTGTGAGGTGAGTCCAGAAATGGGCACAAGAAAGGTTCCGTTTTTAACCGTCTTCAAAAAAAGGAGGAGGTTCTCTATTCGTCTGTATTTTTTTTTTATTTTTTTTTATGTTTGTTACCTCAGAACTTTTGACTGGGTGGTCCGATTTGCATGCTTCTTTTTTATATGAAAGCTGGTGCTTCCCGTCTCATTTTAATTTTGTTCAGTTCTGACAATGGAATCCATGAAAATTCATAAAAAGAACTGTAAAAATTGAAGTCAGTTTATAGTTTTTTAAAACAAAATTAATTATTTAGTTTTGAACTAACATCTCGTAAAGGATGTGTCATAATTTTGTATTACATTTAATAAACGCTAGTAAACTCGTTCTCTGTTTACTCTCAATACACCTTTTACCTATTCCTAATCGTAGGAGACCAAGAGATAAATGGTCAGTTTAAAAAAATATATATCTTATAAATTATTTTTTATAAGTATAATAATATATGTGCCTATACGAGCTCCCCCCGTTTTACTAATACAATATTGCATCAACAAAATGAACCACTACTTTTAATCTTTACTATCTTTTCAACCATTACTAAAACTGTTATAAATATGTTGCCATCTCATTACTTTTCTCAATCTGCTCATGATGCAGTGCTACACTCAAGCCATTACTGAGATTTATATTTATGAACAATATTTCGTTTTTCTTTTAAAGTGTACAATCCCTTGACAAAAGTCTCTTGCAACATCTGTCGTCGTTCTTCCGGCTATTGCAGTAGGGTTTAAAATTAAACGTTATAAGGTAGATGAAAAAATCGCTTTCGTGGGGCGTAAATAATACTAATGTATTCTGATTTATTTTGTAGGACATCTGGTGCTAAAGGAGACTTAAGGTTACAGACAGGGAGGTGATTTGTTTTACATAAAGGAGATTTGTTGCAGTTTTTTTATAACTCATCTAATGTCGAGGAACCACATTAATACATATTTTAAATGCGAAAGTTTGGATGGATGGATGTATAATAATAATGCTGGACAATTCACACAGCATTATCTAGCCCATGCTATGTATTTATGGATGGATGTTAGTTACCTCTTCACGCCAAAACTACTGATCGGAATGTGAATTGGGGTGAAAATGGGTTGAAAATTTGCATACAGGTAAGTAGATAATTCTAAACCTGGAACAAACATAGGCTACTTTTTATCCCATAAATGAGTCCCCATGGGATAGAAGTCACTTAAACGTTTCCATAGACGTTTGCGAAGCCGCGTAGCGCAGCTAGTAATTAATAAAATTAACAAGCTGAGTTTAATTAGACGGGTTCAATGAAAATTAAATGAAAGATTAAAATACGTTTATTGCTACATTAACAATAAAATTTAAATCACACACAGTAGCACAGTAATTACCGAGTTATTTATTAGAGAGGATTTTTTAATTTCCACACTAGGCTTGGCTTGTATCGTGGGAACCAACATTATCAACATATAAGGAACCTCAGTTGACTCACAGCACTACTGAAAATTACAGATATATTGTAATAAGGAAAACAAAATAAAACTAACTGTTAACGAATGAAAAAAACCAAAACATGAAAAGAAAATCGGGAAATAGAATACAAGGGAGACTTTTTATCGTGACCACAACAGCCTGTATCGGTCCACGGCTGGACGTAGGCCTCCCCCTGATAAACGCGTTATTGGCGTTTTAGCACATGGGAGTTAATGCATATAATCCCTACGCTGGGTATGCGGGTTGCTGATCGTAGTTTGGTTGAGGATTTGTTCTGCAAGGGGCGCTGCTCGCCCCCCGGTGGATATCCCTTAGCCGTCTCTTACGACACCCGCGGGAAGAATTGGAGTGGTGCAAGTTCAAAGTCAACACCACACAGCTTTTCAGCGTGACAATAGTACTAAACTCATTGTTAAATAAGAAAAGTATATTGCAACTACATATGGCAAGTTCTTATGCATTCCTTCAATATTTTGTCGATATGTAGTTACAATTAGGTATGTAAAGTAGCTATTTACATAAATAACACAAAACTATTCCCGCGTTGTTACAAATTGAGCTCAAGAGCTAAAATTATTCGTAAAACATTGAAACTATTTCACAACTACATAAAACAGATGACTGTGTAACAATAACAACGAACGTATTAGAAATTAGCGCTCTTATACACGGATTGCACGACCCAAATACACGGACGGAAACTTGCCGACTGCAGTTAACTGCCGTCGACAGCAGTTAACTATGAGAAGATTTGTAAGATCTTTATATGCCCTTGTGTGTGGGGCAATTTTATGTAGTTGTGAAATAGTTTCAATGTTTAACGAATAATTTTAGCTCTTGAGCTCAATTTGTAACAAAACGCGAACAGTTTTGTGCTCTACATGAAAATAACTACTTTACATATCTAATCGTTACTGACTACAAAATATTGAAAGAATGCATAAGAACTTAGCATATGTAGTTGCATTTAACTTCAACAGACTGTATTGGTCCACAGCTGGACGCAAGCCTCCCCTGTTAAGCACCTTATTGGCGTTTATCTCATGGGGGGTAGTGCCCATAATCTCCACGCTGAGCATGCGGGTTGGGGATCGCAGTTGGATGGTAGAATTGTTCTGCAGGGGGAACCCGAGTCTCAGTGCGGAAAAAAAAACACTCACCATGCCTTGGCTCCAGTACCCCAAGGGTTTCCACCCCAAACGACTCAAATATGTAACCTAGGTCATCATCATCATCATCAGCCCATATTAGTCCACTGCTCGACATAGGCCTAATGAGTGCCATAGCGCCCTGTCTTCAGCTTGACGCATCTGCAGTCTTTCGCAAATCGTCATCCCACCTGGCCAGAGGGCGCCCTACACTACGTTTGCCGAGTCGCGGAAGCGGAATCGCGGTCTCCACTCATGAACTCGTTTACCCCATTGGTTGTCGGTTCTTCGCGAGATAATATGACCGGCCCACTGCCACTTCGACGTGCTAATTCTTTGAGCTATATCGATAACTTTGGTTCTCTGTCGGATGTATTCGTTACGAATCCTATCTTTCAGAGAGACCTAACTTAGGTCAAACTCACGTAATTATTTTTGTTCCAGCACGCAGCTGAGATAGAGAAGAAACAAAATGAGTTGGAGAACAAGAAGTTGCTGGGCTCAGTTGTCCAGTACGGCAGTGTCATACAACTGCTGCATGTCAAGTCTAACAAGTACCTGACTGTGAGTATATTAGCGAGTATGAGACGTAGATATAATAATAATAGAGAAGAAACATAATGAGTTGGAGAACAATAAGTTGCTGGCCTCAGTTGTCCAGTACGGTAGTGTCATACAACTGCTGCAAGTCAAGTCTAACAAGTACCTGACTGTGAGTATCTTAGCGAGTATGAGACGTAGATATAATAATAATAATAATAGAAAAGGAACAAAATGAGTTGGAGAACAATAAGTTGCTAGGCTCAGTTGTCCAGTACGGCAGTGTCATACAACTGCTGCAAGTCAAGTCTAACAAGTACCTGACTGTGAGTATCTTAGCGAGTATGAGACGTAGATATAATAATAATAATAGAAAAGAAACAAAATGAGTTGGAGAACAATAAGTTGCTAGGCTCAGTTGTCCAGTACGGCAGTGTCATACAACTGCTGCACGTTAAGTCTAACAAGTACCCGACTGTGAGTATCCTAGCGAGTATGAGACGTAGATATAATAATAATAGAAAAGAAACAAAATGAGTTGGAGAACAATAAGTTGCTAGGCTCAGTTGTCCAGTACGGCAGTGTCATACAACTGCTGCACGTCAAGTCTAACAAGTAACTGACTGTGAGTATCCTAGCGAGTATGAGACGTAGATATAATAATAATAGAGAAGAAACAAAATGAGCTGTGCTGCGTGTCAGCTAAAATGAGTTGGAGAACAAGAAGTAAAACATTGGAAAAGGTGAAATTTACTGGCAAGGTATAAAAGGAGCCTGCTTCCCCAATATACTGTCATAAACCTAACCGTGACGTCACAAAATGCAAGAGAAAAGCATGGCAGCGTTTTTATCACCCGTTTTACTTTTTGTATTTACCTCAATAATTTAATTTTTTGTGGCTGTTATATTTAGTTCGTTTATGTATTAAGGCCCATACACCAGCGAAAGTGGCGCCCCCAACTATTTTATCTTATTATTACGTTAAAAGCAGGAATTTTTAAAAATCCTACGTTCAGTTTGTGGTATCTATTATAAGTTATAAGCTATTTATTAATGTCTCTGTAATAATTTCATTTTGTAAAGCTTAGGTAGAGATACAAAGTTGCGCTTTTTGGCCACCAAACTCTATTTTCGCATCTCCTCCTAAACTATATGAGATACAATTATTACAAAGGTATTAAAAAATAGCTTATAATAGATACCACAAACTGAACGTAAGATTTTTAAAAATTCCTATGATAAACGTAAAAATATGATAAAATAGGTATCGCTGTCAGATTGGAAATAAAAAGCATTCATGCATATAACCTAGTAAACAGTTTGGCAGGTTACACTCGCCCTTGGAAACTTCAGAAATTTCAAATGACACAAATAATACTAGGAAATAAAGTAATCACTTCATTTCTAAAGTTATTTACAACGGGATATTTCCCACGATTGAGTTTTCAGCTTTCCAATATTTTGGTACAGTTTCATTCGCCATGATCACGGAATAACTGAACTAACTGAACTTAAAACTCAAATCATGGTAAATATCCCGTCGTAAATAACTTTAGTATTACGTAGTCGTGCCATAAGATCTGTCTCACAGGAATTTCTGTTCAATTGTAAAAAAAAAATCGTCTGAAAAAAGTATATTTTGGTAGTTTAAGAGCGCACCTCTCGTATCACACGAAGCTTGTCTGAAAGCCGCTGCCCTGTTGACCGTCGATAAGCACCAAGCTTAAGGTCTTCCTTGATAATACGAGATATCGTTCTTTTGGGTATTTTCATCTCCCGTGCCATGATCTTTTGTTTCCGGAGTGGATTTCTCAGTATGCGGTGACGCACCGCTTCAACTGCCGCTGGTGTTCGAGAAGAACGAGGCCTGCCGGTCCTAGATCTATCATCGACTGAGAAAGTCTCACGGTATCGTTGGATAGTACGCTGCACAAATTTCATTGTGATTTGTAGAGGCTGCAGAAGCTCAAATATCTCCTTTGCTGACTTGTTGCACTTAAACAGTGCAATAACGGCGATCCTGTTAATGCCCCACTCCATGTTGCTCGTTCGAAATTCAATGACGAAACGGTATTTTTTTAACAAAGCGGGAAGTATTTAAACTTATTCACGACATGAGATTTTTACTGGAGAGGAGGGAGACAGAACTTATGGCACGACTACGTAATAACCATGATGGATTTAAAAATCACAAAATACTTAATTCTTTAGTTTTTTGTTGACTTCAATAGTAGTCTGTGCAATAATTTGGTTTGTTTTAAAAATACTATAAACTGACTTAAATTTTATGGTTTTCTCATGGATCCCACTGTCAGAACTGGACCAAATTTAAATGGGACCACACAAGTCAGCTTTTAAATAAAAAAAGAATCATCAAAATCGGATCACCCAGTCAAAACTTCTGAGGTAGATCTAGAGTGTAACATTAATAATGTTTTTAAGAAGAAGTGTCTGACATAATTTATTTATTTTTCAGGTAAATAAAAGACTACCCGCATTATTAGAGAAGAATGCGATGCGCGTTCATTTGGACGCGAATGGAAACGAAGGGTCGTGGTTCTACGTGATGCCTTTCTACAAACTGCGCTCCACGGGTGAGTTTTTAGATAGTATTGTATAGTGTTATCATATACAGGGTGTAACATAAGGGGTGGGTCATCGGTGGTTTAAGATAGTTTGCAGA